>JAQFVV010000104.1:135000-855000 GCA_028023455.1 Epiperipatus broadwayi
TCTAATTTAAAATAAAAGAATAATAGAAGAGAGGGGAAAAAATGAAACTATAATGATAATTTAAGTTTTCATTAGAGATTGAAAGAAAATATAATAAAATTAAAAGTAATTGCTGGCCAAATAAAGTCAGTGAAAATTGCTTATTTCTTCTCGAAAACTATAAAATAAAAACAAAAAAAAAGGAACTTAGAAATGTATTTGATAATCTAAAGTATTAATTTGAAAGGGAAAATCAAATGTAAAATAGCTTTTATAGTGTAAAATGGTTTTGGCGGATTACTACCTAATTACATATAAAGTAATTTTGTGAAGTTATCTAATCAAATATAAAATAACTTTGTAAATTATCTAATCAAGAAAGAGGGATTCAGTTGTTTTATTTAAAATCAGTAAACTATCCAACTGATTAGATAATTAATATTGTAATTTAAAAAAGGAGGCTAATTAATTAAAAATTTGAGAAATGTATTGCAGAGATGATGCTAATAAACAATGATTGGTCAAGGGTAAGAAAAAGTATCAATAAAGTGTTGAACATATTTTGGCCTTTGTATTCGTAGATCATAACACATCTGGGTTTAAATGCAGCAGTGATAAATAACCATTTGTTTAAATACTGAAACCAAAATAAATAAACTCTTATATTTTAAAACTATCTTAGTGCGATTAAAACAACCATGTAAATAGAACACTTTTAAACCACTAAATATCACATGGTCGCCATTTTTATGCTTGCTCATAACTGTTATTAAAACAGGTAAAACTCTCCATACAGTAGTACTCAGTGCAAGCCAGAGTAATCAATGAATGCCGGAAGGCTCTCACATCCAAGGCTTCTTACTGATGAAAACCACAAGCTAGAAACTAGTCTAGGGATATTGGATGAGTAGGCACTAGGGATTTTATGCACAAGTCTTTTGGCATCCATTGATTACTCTGGCTTGTACTGAAAGGCACTACTGTATGTAAGAGTTTTATCTGTTTTAAGAACACTTTTATTAAATGAAATTATTAGTGTAATGCTTTTATGTTTTGATCAATAAGTAGATATATTAATTGCTGTTTCATTTGTTTGTTTTTAACTTGAACTAATCATATATAAAAAATATTTTCCATTGTTTATGCCTGATAAAATAAAAAATATATTTTATACCCGAGATGTTCTATATATTCTAAATATGAGTTTTATGCTTTATGATTTTTATATGCCTTAGAGCATATAGATTTCTACAAATTTTTCTTATTGTTTTCATAATAATATTGAAGCAATAATAAAGAAAACAGCTTTATATATGTTGTAAATAGGCTGTAATTAATTGAAAACACTTTTTTTAATACACAGATAACCTTATACTTGTACACAGTCACACAAATAGTTAAATTTACCCCAATTCCAAAACTAAATCAGACTAGCCACAGAAAATAAACTATAACATAACTATTGATTTCATTACTAAAAGCAATGATTGTGTTATAGAGATTTTTTTAGTTCATCTGGTTTACAATTTTGAAGATGAGATAATTTTAATTATTTTATTGACTAGTTTACCTTTAGGTTTTTAATATAATGTAGCATTCTGACTTGAATTTAAACTCCCTGATTTTATCTATTTAAAAATTTTGGGTAGTTATGTATTAGTCCTGTGTCACCGCATATATTAGACCTGTTGTAACTTTTCACATCCATGATAAATCTGTAACATTGCAATTAGGTCAAATAAATCCATGTAAATCTAATCTTATCAAAACATGATTTTAATCTGATCTCCAATTTAGTAACAAAATTTTTTTTCCCACAAACCATTTTTGTTATGCCCAGTTTTTGGTCAAGATTTTATTCTGACAGCAGTTTGATTTTACTTGCATTGCATTTTGTCTTCATAGTTATTGTCCATTTTCAATTTCATTGTTGATTAGTTTATTTGATTTTAAGTAAGTAAATAACTGTACTTTCCCCAAAACATAAAAAGACTTTGGGGTTCAATGAAATGTAATAATAAGCAATGGTGACAAACATCATGGCTGATGTTATGTGGCATAGATGTCGATGCATTCATTTGCATAATAAATGAAATAAAAAATAATTGGCTGCCAATATGAATTATTAATAAAAGTTTTATATTTTCGTATTTTGTGAAATAAAAAATTTTTTTGTTTTATTTTTTTAAAAATATAGATTTATTTATTGCCATTTTTCAACCAAATCCTGTTTCAGGCAATGTACTCCGCAATCATGTGGTCATTTTGGAGAGCAAAAGTGAAAAAAATTTACTTGAAATCTCCATTTTCTCCAAAATATTTGACCCACATATAATAAAATGTAACAAACTACTTCCATTTATTCATTGTTAAAAATTGAAAGGTAAGTAATGTATGGGCATATTTCATACTTTTTTAAATAATATTTTAGGCAATTTTTGTAATTTAGTGATGTTATAGTTAAATTCATATTGTTAGTATTGTTATAAGTTTTTTACTTTTTTGTGCAAATGTCACATATATTTCGTGCAAATGTTATATATTTTTATGCTTTTTTAAATAATATTTTAAGCAATTTTTGTAATTTAGTGATTTTATAGTCAAATTTCATATCTTTAGTATTGTTTTAAATATCTATTCTGCATCATGTTTTACATTTTTTTCCTGTGAAAGTCATATATATTTCTGAATGACAAAATAACATTTTCAACTTTTTATATAATGGTGTTTTGCCATTAACTGCTGTTCAAAATTTTATTTTAAAGATTGGTTTCAATGACATAATGGATGAAAAACCTAGAGTAGAGACATGATGTATTTCAAATGACTAACAAACTGTGTTTCCCAAAGTTCTAAAGGAAGTGTCTTACCAAGAGTTAAAATGAAAGGTAATCATGCATTTGAAGTTTACACATTTAAACTAGTTGTGTGTCTAAGGTTTAGGAACAAAATCCAGGCAATATGTGAAGCAATTTAAGATTGTATCATGGGACATCATATTCTTTCTAAAGAGTGTAACATAAGGGCAATGTTGGACAACATGTTTATCAACTGTTTAAAGAGAGGTACAATTGCCACTAATCTCATACAAGAGCTACTGGATAAAACTGAATGTACATGCATGCCATTGAGAAAACTGTAGCACACAAAATTGCTGGTAAATGCTAACAGAGTTTCAAAATAATATGGAGTTAGAAATAACATTACAAAAATGAGAGATGAGCCAAAGAACTGTACGATTATGGATAAACCTGATCCTAATAACTGTAAAATTGCACATAAAAGCAGAGCCTAAAAACTGTAAGATTATGAATAATGTTTATATATGCTATTGTTGTGGCCAAAAAACATATTAAAAAGAATTGTAATTTAATAACAGCTGATGTCATACCTGAAACATTGAAAGAATCCTTGCCGCAACTTTGTTATAACAATCAAACAAAGAGGAAAAACCATTACCATGAAACACTAAGCCTTGGCACAGGATATTTATAGACAATTCTGAATCTTTTAATAGATGTATTTTTCATAGTTATCCATGCTTATTCAAAATAGACTGAATATAGACCTTGTAAAAACTACTAGTATTAAGAGAACAATAAAATAATTAGGTGAACCATTCATATTTCACATGTATCCAGAAACAATTGTTTCAGATAACAGAGCTAAATTTGTTTCACTGCAGTTTAAAAAAATTTAGCTGAAAAAAGAACTTAATATTTTCTGGCACCTCTGCATCAATCTAAATCAATAGATTAGTGGAGAAAGCATTGTAATAATTGAAGCTAATGTTAAATAAAAGTCATTACTCTAAATGATCAAATTCAATGTTAAAATTTGTCCATAATGTATCCTTCTATATATATAAAATCAATTTAAAATGAAATTGAAATAGACAACTCACTATAATAAAAATATTGTTTAATATATCAACCCATCTTTCATTCCTTAATGGAACCTTTTCAAGTTGTTTCTTTTTACACAATCACATAACCAATTACTCTACAGCAACTCCCCCCAGTGGACATTATTTACATCATTGTTAAAATTTAAATAATGTCCATTAGGATGTTTCTGTAGGATTGGTCATGTGATTATGTAAAAAAGAAACATCTTGAAAAGTTTCCACTCAGCCTGATTGATGCATTAAATATTTTTTTATTTATAGTGACTTGTCTATTTCAATTTTGTTTTAAATTGATTATTTTTAATTTTATAAAACTCATTAGAGGGATATAAAAAGTTTTTAATGGCAGCCATGTTTAATTAATAATTTGTACTGAGTACTGCTAATAAGAACAAGAATTCTTAGGTCACATATCAGTTTTGGTTCATAATAGTATTGAGGTAAAAGAGGATCATTTGAACACCATGGACTATAATGATGGAAAATTAAAAAGTGGTCATATGAATTGTATTAAAATTACTAATAAATCAATTAAGATTGATACAGTTGTTTTTCACAGAGGCAAAACTCTCCATACAGTAATCATTCAGTACAAGCCAGAGTAATCAATGGATGCAGGAAGGTTTGTGCATAAAATCCCCATCTAATGCCTACTCATCCAATATCCCAGACTAGTTTCTCTCTTATGGCTTTCATCAGTGAATGACACTACTGCATGGAAAATTTTGTCTCTGTGGAAAACAGTTTGCATAAGCATAAAGAATGGTAATCATGTGATGATTGATATACTTGCTGATGACTATGATTTGAAAACACATTACCCATCATAGAAGTCACCAGATTGTGATACTGAAATAAATAAATGATAACTGTGATAGAAACTATAGCACATGCAATATAAAAAGATGATGATGGTATATCATCAGAGACATGAATAAAAGAATAATCCAGAATTGAGCTGACTGATGAAATTGACATTTTTAGTTGTGAGTAACCAATCCATCGATTTACCAGAAGGTTGTCTCAGTTATGGAAATCTGGAAGAGGAAAGCAAATAAAGAAAAGATTGAAAGATCAGTAACATTATCTTAATGGGTAAAAAATCAGAAAAGACTCGAAAGATTTAAAGACTATATTTATTACTAAACATACGAATTATTTACTAGTGTAATGGGATGTGTGATGTGATGTGATGTGATGTATTTTTGGCTTCTCCTTAAACGAAATCAAGAATATCTCAGCAATTATGCCCAGATAAACCTGTTAGCCATTTTATTCTCCATTCCCCACTCTTAAGTCTTCCCATATTCTGCCCCATCCCATTTTCACAACATAATCTTTGTTAACTCTATGGCCTTTAAATCTAAACCCCCCTTATCACTTCACAAACCCAACATAAAAACTAATAACTCACTTTCTGTATAGTCACTTTGTTCATGTCTATTCTCCCATAACTTCATTATTTGTACCCTTTCTGCTTTCAAGCATTTACATTCAATCAACAGGTGCCTAATATTTTCTATACCTTCCTTACACAATTTGCACACTAAATTATCCATGGTTTTCCATTTACATGTATATTCTCTTGTTGCTAAAGATCCCATTCGAGCCTTAAATAATAAACTACTTTCCTTACTATTATCATAAATTAACTCACATGCAATATTCCGTTTACTTCTATATATATTTAAACTCTTCTTACCCTCTATACTAGTTCTCCATCTCTCCAACTCCCTATACTTTATTAATGCTTCTTTTCTCCCATTCCTTATCACTATAACACTCAACAATCCTCCTAACACAATCATCCCATCTTTTATACAAGTATATTGATATAAATTCTTTATCCAAATCTTTTGCATACCGCATTACCTTTCTTACCCATCTTCTCTGCCCTTTACTCATAACACAATTGAACACTATTTTTGCTATTCTTTTACTATCCATAAACTGCAACCTACCAAACATTTTCATTTTACTTTTTGCATCTCTCATATAAAAACTTGACCATCCCATTTTTCCTTGAATTTCCTCCTTTGCTGTCCACATCTCTGCATCTAATGCATGTCTTCCTACTTCCCTTTGTACTTTCTCTAAATAATCTAAAACTCTTTTACTAACCCATAATGCATCATTACCATATGTTAACCCTGCTACTGCAACTCCCTTCCATACTATTCTAGCTACATCATATTTATTATATGAAAATACTGTTAGTTTCTTTACTAAACCCTTTCTTTTCTTTGTTTCATTTACCAAGTTTTTCTCCCATTCATCCAAGCAATTTTCCTGATTACATAAGATGATTCCCAAATACCTATATCTATCCACCACACTTAACTTTATATCCCCCAATGAAAATTCTACATCTTCTCTTTCCCCAGTATTAACCATCATTATATTTGATTTTTCTTCACTACCCTTGCACATGTCCTCAACATAATTTCCATATCTTCTCTTCTTTCTGCACACAAAAAGATATCATCTGCAAAAAAAAGACCCAACAAAATATATATCCCCTTGCCACCTATTAATGGTATCTCTACCCCTCTTCCTAGTCTTTCTAGTGCTTCTCCATTTCACTCAAAAACAACAAAAACAAAATAGGTGACATAGGGCATCCTTGCCTTAATCCCACTCCATGTTTAACTTTAACTAATTCTATATCCCCTAACTGGTAAGTATAATAATTATTTTCATATAATTTCTTAATAATATTTACTAAAGCTTCATCCACACCCAAATTGGCTAACCTTACCCATAATCTATTTCTATTTACTCTATCATATGCTTTCTCTATATCTATAAAACTCATATATAATGATCTACCTAAATTCTTACTCATCTCCATAAGCTGTGTAACTACAAACAAACTATCTCCTATATGCCTATCTGACCTAAAACCTCCTTGCATTTCCCCCACTGCATTATTCTCTTCCATCCATTTTACAACTCTTCCAACTACCATACATAAGAAAACTTTATATAAAACTGATGTTACCACTATCGGTCTATAATTAATTAACTTTCTATGATCCTTACCCTTTCCTTTAAATAATAATCTTATTCTTGTATTACTCCAACTAACCGGAAAAACTGTCTTCTGTGCCATTTTATTAAAACATGATAATAACTTTGCTTTTTCTCTATGCCCTAAATTCATTACCATCTCTCTGCCAATCCATCTAAACCTCTCACCTTTCCACTTCTCAATCTCTTCCCTGCCTCATTCAATTCATTTTTTGTGAACCTAATATTCCCATTACTAACTGCTTCCATTTTTTCTATCACTACTTCCTTCACATCTAACATCTTTTCTATATCCATTACATATCTATTTAAGATTCTCTCTACCACTTCTCTAGAGCTACATTCTATTCCCTCATCATCTATTAATACTATCTCTCTTTCCCCTACATTTCTCCTTTTAATGTAATTCCAAAATTTTTTACTCCCATCTCTTCCACTTTTATTAATATCCTCTAACAATTTACTATTTAACTTCATCCTCTCTCTATAATTATCCATTTTAGCCAACTTCTTCTTTTCTAAGTACTTTCCCCATTTAGCATTAATATTATTTTCACTTTCTTTGTTCTTAATAGCACACTTATATTCTCTGCATGATTCTTTCCTCTCCTTTACACTTTTACTAACTCATTTTTTATTACTTTTATTCTTCTGCATATTCTCACTCAAAACCCTATTTGCCACTTTTTCTATTTCACCACACCAGTCCTTATACTCATCCCCATCCATCTACTCCATGGTTTCTTCAACTTTTATTTTATATTCTCCAACTTATTCTTATCATTCACTCTCCATCCACATCTTTCACTATTATTTCTACCTTTATTTCTAACCTCCATCACATTACTAACCATTTCTATTACAATAAAATTATGATCACTATTACATACCCTCTCTTCATTATCAAACACCTTAATTTTCCATATTTTATTCATTCCCTCTTTCTCTACCAATACATAATCTATTGTGTGAAATACATTATTCCTAGACCATGTGTATTGTCCCTCATACATATTTGATAAATTCCCAATGCTCAAATTTACTCTTTGACAAAATTCCTTCAAAAACTGACCATTCTTATTATCAACATCATCAATTTCTTCAATATGTCCATTCATATCCCCTATAACCATTATTCTCTTCCCCCTTTCTTTAAAAATTTGTATATCCTTAACTAGGCATTTATATATACTACTGTTCCACTCCATTACAGTTTGACTATCTCCAGTAACTATATACACTACAGCCACCATCCATTCTTGTCTACCCAACCTTATTTCAAGCCACAAATGCTCTTGACAACAATATTTAAATATTTCCTTGATATAACACCTATACCACCACCCCTTTTTTTTCTTTTCTGTTTACACCCTGCCATACCACCTCTTCCAAAATAGGTTCTTCTTCTTCTTCTCTTAGATGAGTTTCCACTACTGCTAATACCTCCAGCTCTTCATTTTCAATTGCTTTATTTAATTCCAGCCACTTTTCTGGTCTCCTACCACCTTGCATATTCAAAAATCCAATTTTAACAATTTTTTCTTTCCTAACTATTCTTTTATAAATTCTTTTGATTCTTTCTTCTCCATTATGTTTATAACAACCTTTCTTACCATTAATCTTACAAAACCATTCCCTCTCCACATCTACACTTATATCTACATCAACCATCTTTTGCTTATTTCTTATATCCCATCCATTCTTCTTCTTTTTGATAATATTACAATTTAAAAGCCCACCCCCCTTTAAAAGTTTCCCGAACTATATTCTTTAAATATCAGACTCCCTAAAACATCACTTCCTTGTTTTCCTAAATGCAAACCATCTTTACAATATAACTCCCTCTTTTCAATAAAACAATCCCATATATCCACAAACACAACATTATTTTTTTCACACAATTTTTTCACTCTCTCATTTATAGAACATGCCCTATCTAACAAATGCCTCATCAAATCTTGATAATAGTCCCACTACTCCTACTCTTCCTTTAATCTCTCTCAAATTCCTAATCAATTCTACATACTCATCCATTACTTTCTCTGATGGCTCTAACAAATTATTAGTCCCTACCATTACATATACATCTCTACTACCTTGCTTTCTTACTTTATCTGTCACATCCCTAATTTTTGCTCCAACATACCTGCTTCTATTTTCCCCTGCAATTATATCCCCACATTCTCTTATTAGTGAATCTCCTATCAACACTGTCTCATAATCTACTTTCTCTACTCCATCTGTAACCTTGTCTATCATCTTCTGGACCTCCTTATCCCTTTCTTCCTTATCATTTCTACTCAATAATTCCTTTATCTCCTCACACTTTGTCTCTAACAATTTTAATTTTACTTCTACATCCTTCACTTCTTTCTCTATCTTACTTATTCTCTGTCTAACCATCTCCATTGCATTACTATTTTCTCCACCCATATTTCCTGTCACTCCACCAAAATCATACTCTGTCCTATCTTCCTTAACTACATTTTGCTCCCTCTCCTCTGACTTTCTCTCTAGACTACCTACACTTAAAAACCACTTTCTCACCTCTTTAATCACATTTACACACTGACTACATAACCAGAAACCTGTCATATCCTTCCTATTCTTATTCAAACATTTCAAATGATACACCTCAGCACACACTGTATATTCTACTAATGCTCGTCTAATCCCTTTCTGCCGATTGTATATACATTGTGCAATACAAATGCAATCCATATTCTTATTTTTCAATTCACCTATTGTATATTTGACTTTATAATGCCTCTCCTATTCTTCAAACACACTTATATGGAAAAATAAAAACTTTTTAACTTTTTCCCAACTTTATCAAACTATAACCACTTATTTACTAACGTTAGGCCTCCCAAACATTAACTTTTTTATCAAAATAAATATCTTTTAAAATTTAAAAAAACCTTCAATAACAAACTTAACTAAACAAATTAAACTTACATACAACTTTTTTATAAGTACCTCTTTATAATACCTCTCCTATTTTTAACACACCCTTATACAGAAAAAAATAAAAACTTTTTCCCAAACGTGATCAAACTATAACCACAACCACATGTTTTGTAACATTAGGCTCCCAAACGTTGCCTTTTTTCTCAAAATAAATGTCTATTTTAAAATTTAAAAAAACTTCCAGTAACAAACTTAACTAAAACGAATTAAATTTACATACAACTTTTTTATAATTATCCTTACACTAACACCCATTCAACAAGAACAACTTTTTTGAAAGAAAAAAACTACTATACCTAAAATGACAAACGAAAATCTTTCCAAACAATTAAACACAAAAAAATATTCAATCTTTCAAATAACTCACTCTCTCAATCACAATTTATACTTTCATCCACAATCATTATTCTGGTAATCAATATTCTTTGAATTGCTGCTCTCAAAAGATCAAGGTACACTTAAATAACATGATTATAACGTGATTATAACTTGTTTTTGTTTTTCGTATATATATCTTTCAAGGACACAAATAAAATTATTGTTTGTTTATAAAAACTAGTCACACAAAAGGTTGAATACTTTCCCCCATTGATAACACTTTACGAAATTAATATATGCATAATATGGATGTACACTAATATAAAATTCACTGAAGGTGCACTAAAAATCATAGAAATCATTGAGTGTGTAATTACAGTATAATTTCAGTAGTGGGTTATAAGAAAGAACTGAAAAATGGTCATAGCATTAGAAAAAAATGAAACAGTGCGCATACAAAGAAAATAAGGGTATGGAGAATATATGTATGTAGTTAAAGATATAAACATAAAACTACATATGAGTGATGTAAGTGTACTGAGTGTAACCCAATAACTGATGAAGTATGTTTACTATGGGAAGATTTGTAAGTCTGTTGGTAACAGTCTTTAAATTATAGGTTTTTGTTTCGAAAAACTTTGTTTTATGAAGTTTTTATCTTAGTATTGTTTTTTATTTGAAGCAATAAATATTGATGTGTATACAGCTGTAATGTCAATATTGCTACTGCATAAACAAAACTATTATTCTAACTTATTTTATTTTTAGTCATCATTGTGACATTTTTAATAATAATACCAATATAAAATAAATTACCTGCTCTTTTACAGGAGTAACATAGCCTTCATCTCGCCAATCAACAGTATCTGGTAAATTGTTAATATTATTTGGTGCGACAAAAAGATTACCAGTATTATTATAAACACGACTTAAACTGGAAGTATATTTACTGAGAAATTCTTCGTGGTACTAAATATATATAAATATACCCATAAATGGCTATAGAAAATAGGTTTTCATATACAAATTGCATTTCCACAGCCAAGGTTCAACATAAATCAATAGAAGATAACCAATCTGTTTTTAAAGTTTACTACAAATAGATTTCTATTTATGATATGAGAATAGCTTTGATAGTAGAATGCTGATATTCTATTCATTTACTATAAGCTTGGCAATGAATATATATTTAATAGAAAATTATATATTATTAAATATAAACTAAAAAACAATTTCATACTAAAAATTATCTCATGACTATGGTTTGACAATTAATAAATAGATTTTCTCAAATAAAAATCAATAAATACAACACATGTACACATATATGTTAAATTAATGGTCTCATGAGAAAAATATATTTTATAAATTATGTTTTTGGCACAACCATGTTTAATGAAATAAAATACAATTTCAATAGAAAGTAGGTGTAGAAATAGTAAGAATCGCATGTTGCTGTTGAAAATTTTGACTTATATTTGGAAGTAGTTTTTTATATTAATTTGCATGAAAAACTCTTCCAAATAGTTGATATTTCATTGTTTCTTAAGCTCCTTAAATATTGTTTGGTCATGGTTATTGCATGAGAATATGATTATCTTCAAAATATGGAGAGCAAGCACTGGAAATGTTGACAATCTTCCACTTTTAATGTGCTCATCTCTTTTAGCATTTCTATGTGATTGTTAATTCTTATGTATGCAGTTGGCAGATGCCACATGGAATTTTAGACTCTGTCAGCTTCCCAAGGAATTATATTCTCAGTCTCAATCAGAATGTTATTAATCTTTCACTGAGTAAAAAATGTTTTTATGTTGTAGAATTTCAATATTTTTCCAATCTTGCCTGTGATTTCTACTTACTATATATATATATATATATATATATATATATATATATATATATACACACACACACAGTCTTTCACTCCTCAGAAATACTTTCAGTTAATTCCTTAACCATGTCAACTCCTGTTAAATTCAAGAAACAAAATGAAAGCAAATCCCATGCATCCCAAATTTTAATGTTAGCAGCTTGTCTATTAATTGTATTCATTTTATTTCTATTTATTAAAATTTCCTCCTTAATTTTTCTTTTATTATAATTTCTCTCTTCATGAAGAATCTTAATACTTTGAATACCAAACTTAAATTCTTCATGAAGAGAGAACCATAATAAAAGATAAATTAAAGAAGCAATTTTCTTAAATAGAAATAAAATGAATATAATTAATAGACAAGCTGCTAATATTAAAACTTGGCATTCATGGAATTTGAATTGATGACATTTGCTTCCATTTTGTTTTTTGAATTTAACAGCAGTTGAGGTATGTTAAGGTATTAATCAAAAGTACTTCTGTGAATTGAAAGACTGTATATAATAGTTAATTATCATTATATTTATTATTTTTATTGTTTTTACAATAGTTTTGTAATTAACAGACATTTATGAAATAAATGTAAATTGAATATAAATTACAGAATACAAACAAATATAAAATAAATATAAATACAAAAGAAATAAATATAAAATGCTCATGAACATCAGCATAGAATAAAATAAAGAGATACAATAATAATAATAAATTACATCACCAGCATTAAACAAGAGAAATCCACAGTCATTTCTTGTAACTGAATCTAATAAGAGATTCACTAGGAAAAAGTTAAGCTACTTATCTAACCAATACCAAACTTAGGATATGAAATACCAATATTTATCTACATGTACACATTTAAGTGTTAATATATCTATCAATAATAAAAAATAATGCTGGAATACCAATATATACTGATCATCATCAATTCTCTGGCCATATGTTACCATGAGTGTCAGGCTTACAATAAATTAATTTCTCATCAAAAGAGCATAAAATCAAATTTGATTTATGTGCCATCCAGACAACTATCTAAAAGTCCAAATACAAACATAAACTCCCACAATATTATAAATTAACTGTTACTGTTCCAGAGTTATCTCAAGATCACAAAGTCCTTGGAAAGTATGACTATGAACAAGAACAAGTATAAATATATAAGCTGAATCTACATTATTTTAAATAGCCTTATTGAGATAATTTACAAATCTTGTAAAACACTATGGTATAATGAAATCCAGAAAACACTGTGAACTTATAGCACAAGTAGCTAGAGGAATAAAGACTTTAACACAACTTTTTTAAAAAAATTATTTCATGAATTAATTAAGAAAATAATTTTTAAAAATTGAAAAAAATATGATATAATTTTATTCAAATACAATTTTATGAAAAAGTATAAATTTCAAATAGAAAATATGATTAACCAATTATTTACTCTTATTAATTAAATTATTTAACTTTTACCTTATCAGAATTTTTTTTTTTTTTCAAATATTAAAACTGGTTTATTTCCCTTTTTTATAATTAAATATGAAATCAATATCTTACAAATAATAGGTAAAAAATTAATTAGCAAAAACCCCTTTTTACAATTTTGGTTGGGACTATCAAATTAATAAAAAAACATTTTTTCAAAAAAAAATAATAAAAATGATTTATTACCAATTATTCTTATTAAAACCAATTTGTAAATGTAGATGCATAAATTATAATACCTTTGACTACCATGAGTTTTTTCCAGAACTTTTGTTATTGTTTTTCTTGTAAACTTCTGCTGTGGAGTTTAAACAATCATTTATTTTTCTAGTTTGTAAATCCAAATTTTCATTATGGCAACTTTTCCAATAACACAGATTTCTGGGGTAACATTTATATTTGAATTCATTCATTTTTATAATATAATAAATTTCAGATTACTTTAACACATTCTGAATTTCTCCAACTTTCCAATATAATAATTTTTACATCATGTTACCACAGAATAATTTGGGCTGAAAATAATTCTTGCTGCAGATATCTCAAGGGACATTCTCTTTCTATATTTTTATTTAGAATATAGGCCACATGTTAAGGTTTGGTAATGCTTAGCTTCTAGCTAAGGCTAAGCACATGGTTTTACCAAATCTATTTTTAAAAAACATTTTTTAAGATATTAGTGATATTATCCTTATTGCAGACAAAAACTTAACTTTTTTTTTTTTAATTTGAACAACTACTATCGGTTTTTTTTCAATAGCCAAATCAAAAATAATTATTTTTACCAGATACTGAGATCTACAGCCTTAACATTACCACTTATTCAGTTTTGGCACAATCCTATACCTAACCAATCACATATCTTCTCACATATGACAGCATTAAAATCTGACCAATTGATTCTATTTTTACAAAAGGTTTAGTTATTTCTTTTTTTATAATTAAAAACATCCAATCATATAAAAAATTATTATTTTGTTGTTTCTTTTAATTTCCAAAATATAAGATAATCTTTTAAGTACACTTTGATTTGAATAACAGCTTTTTGATTCAGAGAATTAGAAAAAAAAAAAGAAGAAAACTTTAAAACAAAATTTTTTTAACAAAAAGTGTTAATGTTTTTTTTTTATTTTTTTAAAAACTTCACTTATTTATATCTCTTTTATGTTTTAAAACAAAATTAAAATTATGCAACAAATTACTGAAGAGAGAAAGAAATTACTTATCTTATTACTTTTTTTATAAAAATTAAAACTCATAGATAAAATTACACAAGAAAGGGAATATAAAAAAAAATTATTTTTTTTTTTATATAATTAATCCTTAACAAATTATATTCACATTCTTGCTATTTTAAAAAAATGTCTAGAATTCTCTTATTTATATTTAAAGAAGTGAAAGTCCCTATGAGTATGAACTGTTATATACCAAAAGCTCACTAAGCATGAATAAAAGCTACATTTAAAATATACAAAGTATATTTTCTGTATAAATATTCAAAACATTCATATGAATATTACAATTACCCAGAAAACAGAAAAAAATCTTTGGTATTTAGTTACAATTTAAGAAATGTAAAATATTTAAATAAGTTACTGCATGATAATATAAAAAAACATGAAAAAAATAAATATTATTTTCCCATTACATCTTTATTAGTTTAATTTAGTAAGCTTATAATATCTAACATTGCAATACTTGGCTATATATATATATATATATATATATATATATATATATATATATATATATATATATATATATATATATATATATATATATATATATATATATAGAAATTAAGTTTAATATCTGTATTCGTTTCTCAATATATGTAATATACAAATCAATATATATCAAAATACAGTAAAATTTAAATAAATTATATTTTTTAAAATACTTTCAACTAAACATTTTGTAGTCTTTATCAACTATTATTATGGGAAATCTGAATTGAACTATGGGTATTGTTGAATGTTGTCTCGTTTTGATTATTCAATGTTCTATAGTTGATAAAGACTACAAAATATTTAGTCAAAAGTACTTCTAAAAATAATATAATTTATTTAAATTTTACTATATTTTGATATAAATCTCAGGAATATGCATGTGAGAATGCGAAGGTAGAGACCTCTGCAGGTCTTAGATCTAACCGCTTCAGCTTCACCTATTCATATAGAAAGTAGGTTGAAGTAAAGAAGGGTTCCCTTCTTTTCTTCCAAGGCATAAGCTTGTGGTTAAGACCTGTCCTTACCTTCACATTTTCATGCGTATATTCCTGAGGTTTACAGCCTTTGTAAATATTACTTACGTAATCAGTGTGCGTTTAAATAAATTTATAATTATATTTATATATATATATAAACACTAAAAAATTCTGAACACAACTAATTATTTCTTTGTGAAAGCAGACTTGATAAGTATAAAAGAAATTAAAACATATTAACAAATATATATAATTATTTTTTTTATAATTCACAATTATATCCTATGCACCTTAAATCTTAAAAGAACTTTTAAATAAGTTAATTGTTTCAGTATCATAAAAAAAATTAATAATAAAAGATTTTTATACTTTTCATTTGATTTTTTTTAGAGAATATAAGACTTCTAATATATAGTTTGGCTGAAGATCTTTCAGCCCCATATAGCTATTTTAGTTAGATAGCTGGGTTTGAAGACATTTAGGTGTCTGAAAACTTCAGATTTTCTACTCAATAGTCAACTCTTAGATAAATGTTGTTTTTGAGTTGGTGTTTTTAGATCTAGTGTCTGAAACTACTCTAGCATCTCTCTGAAGAATGTCAAAAGCATGAAACCATTGGTCAGGGATGGGGGTGGTCTTCAGATAGAGATATTTTAAATGTTTCTCTCGCTAAGCATTTATCTTAAAGCTTGTTGAGCAATTAGCAAAGCTCTTTGTTTATGATAACTTTAGCTTTCTCAAACATAGTATTATGACATGTATATTTTTTATGGATGTATAAAACAGAATATATTTATTTCTAACCCTATTTTTAGGAACTTTTTTTGCTTTAAGTTTAAACTACAGTGAACTATATATACTCTCTTTTACAAAAAATATCATACATTTTTTAGAAACAGCATTTTTAGTGAAAATCTTTTATTATTCAATAAATTATTCCAAATAATATTCTTTTACCAAAAAATGTTCTTAATGCCAAACAAATGAACATTCTTCTTTTAAATTTTATAAGAATTTATAAAGGAAAAAATAAAATCATAGTATCGTTAACAGAATTATACTTTTGATTAAATAAAATGCACTTAATGAATTTACCAGAATAGTCAACATTGAAATAATCTTTATAAAAATGACTTTCTTGAATGTGTTAAAAGATCCACTTGAGAAGCTTGCATTGAGAAGGAATTTATTGGTTCTAGTAAGAATTTTTTCATTATTTAACTTTCTTTTGGCTGTTATTACTTAATGTTAAATTTGAGGTAATTGTAATTATTTTATTGACTAGTTAGCTTTAGGTATATATATATATATATATATATATTGTAATGGTAACTAACAAATTAGCATGGATTTGAACCAAGAACTAGTGATACCTAATTTATATATATTAAATGAAATTAACATGCATTTATATTATAAATTGTCTAGATGTGTACATAAATATCATCATGAGAAGTTGAATAAAATTCCAACAATAAAACAAAAGTTTTTTATGAAAACACTAACCAATGTGATGATGATGATGATTGGGATTTATAATCACAAGTACTCCTGACAGTATCTTATTTGTTTTCAGTTTCAATCAAAAAAGAAACTTCATGCCCCCAATCCCAATAAAGAAAGTTTACTGAGAATACTAATGGAATAATAAACACCATCACTGCTAATTATTACTGTGACATCCCAGCATATTTACCAGTGATTTATGTGTTGTCTCAGAGTTGTAGAAGATTTATAAACTAGCACATGTGTGTTGAATTTATAATGCCTGAATGAAGTTACAAACCCAACAAATGGATTAACAAAACAATAATTTAACAATTTGTTAACAAAACAAAAACACATCTAAGATTATTATAGTTACATGCAAGTGATTATGACCATAGATGTAAAAGTCAAACACATTGCAATAATTAAAGTTTTTTCAGTTTATTTCTAAGACCTTTTATAAAGTGAATATCTTATTGGTAAAAATCTTCAGAAGTCATAAATCATGGATTTCCAAATGTTTTTTTTTCTATAGTTATGGTCATCTTCATAAATTCATTGGACAACTAGATTTCTTTTTATTCTAAAATAACTTTATTAAAGTAAATAATATATGTCTACAAATAATACAATTGGATAAGAATGAATATTACATTTGAACTATAGGCATAATTAATAATTAACTGATAACATAATGATAAATAAGACAAAACTTAATTAATAAATACATGATAATTTGGTCACTAAGGACCTTATCTAGAAAACTGAGAAAGTTTCCAAGTTTCCTCGTATAGAAATTTTGTAGACAAGGTTCTGCATCTGTCTTTAAGTTTTTTAAGGATTTGTAGAAAATAAGAATCAATATCTGAAAGTGGGACAGTGAACTGTCTCTTACATCTGGCCAACCATACAGTGTACATCAGGAAAATTGACAATCTTATGGTTGGAATGTCTCTAGAGCACAGGCAGTCCTTAATTGATATAATCCCATAGAAGTTCACTTTAGAGTTCTAATAGATCTCTGCTTCTCACATGACTAGATTTCTTCTTCTCATATGCTGGATATTTGAATTGTAGATAAAGCAGCATTGTGATATATAGCATGTAGAATATCAATAGGTCTTTGGCAATTTAGCAGCATGGTACATTTTTTTCTTTTATTGCTATTTTAGAGGCTGTATCAATCTAGTTCTGCAGACTTTGATGTTGTTTTCTGGATTTTACTGCATTCAAAGGATATTTTTGTTGCTCAACCTTGCATGGAGAAAAACATTATTATAAACTATTAGGACTGCAAGTATTGAAATTTTACTTTTTCACTTTCACTAACCTTCAACTATAAGCATTGTAATTTTAATTAGTGGCAAGACAAAACATTTTCTCCACACAGCTCACTTCAATAATGCTTTAACATATAGCTTGGAGTTTGGAAGCAAGAAATCAGAAACACAACAGAATTAACATCAGAATGAATGACTGCATATTGAGTGAATTTTGAATGCCTCCTTTTTGTGTCTCTCTTTTATCTTTCTACCTTCTGTCGACCCTACTTATCAGCACACAAACTATAATGTAAACCATTCTCATGTTTTCATTACTTGCTAGCACTCAAACCATAATATAGACCATTCTAACATTCTCAAACCCCAGAGTAAAATGTTCCATTGTTACATCTTGGGAAGGGAAGACTTATATACAATATTACAATATTTTATAACAAAAAGAGAAAGCAACAGCTGTTTGTTTTCTTTATCCATCCTCATTCCAATGCAGGATGATATAAAATTCTTCACTGACTTTCCTTTTTTTAATTCTAATTTCACAAATATCATTAATTCATAATTTTTAAACCTGGATTTAAATTGACCATTCAATTTACTATAAAAATCAACAATTGATTCAGAACAGATAAAAAACCAAAAAGATCTCAAGATGCCTTGAAGGTTTATAAAGTACGCATTTAAAAATTAATTCCAATCACAAGCATTTTGTTTTTCTCTTTTTTACAATACTTATACTCTGGATTATTTCTTTGGATCCATTGTTATTCTGAAAACAACACCATCAACAAATATGATTATTTAGAGTTAAACTAGCATTATAAAAATCATAATTGGAGATAAGCAATAAAATTAAAAAGACTGTGTATATATATGCCTGTAAATAAATACATTAGTAAACATAGACAGATTAACAAAGATAGATAAATAGAGAGATAGGCAGATATAGTTGGACAAAGAACCAGATAAGTTTAATGATGGACTGATATATTGATGGATAGACAGTGAGTTACGATATAAATAATTTTATACACAAATAGATTGATAGATAGCTAAGCAGATAGATATATAAAAGTTAAATAGGCATGCAAATGAATGAATTGACAGTAATCAGTGAGATAAGTAATAAGTAGGAAACAAATAGTTATATAGATGCATAACTTGATATATAGATGAATGAATAGATAAATAAATAATCTAAATGGTAGAAAATAAAAAAGAAATAAGAAGAAAGATGAGGGCATAAAAAAATAAATAGATATATCAATAAATGTCTATATGAATAGACAATCAGATAGGTAGATAATAAATAGATAAGAAAAAAATAAATAAATGAATTAAATAGATAGATAGATAGATAGATAGATAGATAGATAGATAGATAGATAGATAGATAGATAGATAGATAGATAGACAGACAGACAGACAGACAGACAGATAGACAGATAGACAGATAGATAGATAGATAGATAGATAGATAGATAGATAGATAGATAGATAGATAGATAGATAGATAGATAGATAGATAGATAGATAGATAGATAGATAGATAGATAGATAGATAGATAGATAGATAGATAGATAGATAGATAGATGGGTGGATGGGTGGATGGGTATATGGATGGATGGATGGATGGATGGATAGATGGATGGATAGATAGATAGATAGATAGATAGATAGATAGATAGATAGATAGATAGATAGATAGATAGATAGATAGATAGATAGATAGATAGATAGATAGATAGATAGACAGACAGACAGACAGACAGACAGACAGACAGATAGACAGATAGATAGATAGATAGATAGATAGATAGATAGATAGATAGATAGATAGATAGATAGATAGATAGATAATGTATGTAGGTAGGGCAGTAGGTAGGTAGATAGATGGATCAATAATGTGTGTACATTGGTAAACATATAAGCAGATAAGTAGTTTAATAGATTGATATGAAATTAAATAGAAAGGTGAATAATTAGGTTTTTATGTGAATAGATACATTAGATTAATGGCAAATATGTAGGCAGTTATAGACTAATCAGACTAAAATATATTAAAAGAGATAGATGCACAAATGAAATAAATTTTTGAAAATATTGGTAAAAATTAAATATTGATAATAGTTTATTTTCATTTATATCACTATAAAAAATGGCAACTCACCATATCTCCAAATGTATTCATTGCCAAAGTATACTGATGCAGACCGAGTGAATATTCTTTGTTGTGATTTTTGATATAGTTAGAATTTTTTTGGAAAATCGTTTGCCTGAATTCATTTTCTTTTTTAGATCCATATTCTTTTTTATAAGTATGTTTAAACAACTTCCATGCAGAATATAAAGGGTCCTCAAATTGGGTTGAGAAAACCACAATTGTGAGACTAAGAATTAATAAAGCACTGAACATCTGATTTAAAATTAAAGAAATGTAAATCATATTTTAGAACTTTACATACTTTATACATCTTCACACAGACACACACCCATATATATATATATAGTTATCAATAGTATGTACGGTATATATATATAATTTTCAGCTAACTAAATAATGTCAATACAATTTACCAAACCTATACCGGTATGTCATTGAAAAACGTCCCACTTAAGAATCTCATATATGTATATGAAACATTTTGAACGGATTAATATAGAGAAGTAAATTATTTAATAAATGGAAACTTTTTAAATAAAGTTAAGTCTATAGCTATGCTGTATTAAACTGCTTTAAGGAGGCTAAAAGAAAACCATATTCATTCACCTTATCCAAGCTACTCCTGTTCAAAAGACAACTGCCTTTAATCAGTCACTCAAACTGATTACGTGTGATCTTTTAGTTGGATGTTATAACCATAAAAATTGAAAAACAATGTCCGACTGAAATCAAGACTTAATTTATATCTATATTCGCTTCTGTACTAATCTGTTAAAAATATTAAATTTAAATACATAACTTGCAAATGGCAGAATCTTCATTTCAATTGGAATGTAAAAAGTGTGATTATATATTATATCTCAATTCTTACAGCAATAATGTTCAGCTACTATCTCAAAAATAGTCATCTTTTGATCAGGAATAGCTTGGAGAACCTTATATTGTTTTTCTTCAGCCTGCTTACACCACTTTAATACATCTTGGTTGTAGATTTAACTTCATTTTCAAAAAACAAGAATTCCTGTTTATTAAAAATGTTCATATATAAACATATAATATTTAAATACAAGTATATTGTCTATACTGAACTTAATGTAATTAGAAGGGATTTGAATTCAGTCTTTCAAGCTCTACAGCAATCCACTCTATTCAAATTTAAAGATTTGCTATCTTAATATAAACTGAGCATTGATATTACGAAATACATATATTGAAGATCATTTATCTTTTTCACATGTTGTTTATGTGTATCAGTTATATAAGATGGAGTAAAATACTGTAGAGAGCTTCAAAGTCTGAATTCAAATCCCTTATAATTATATATAAATATGTGTAAATAAAATGTCAGTTATGTAATAAATTTTGTAATAAAAATAATAAATGATAACAGGAATAATATATTTACAAATAACTAATAAATTATAGAAGTATTTTCAGTTAATTTTTTAACCTTTTTCTATTAAATACCATTTAAATTCTAATATAGTAAAAGTAATAGTCGTCATGTCATATCCCAAGTTTCATGAATTTTAACATTAGAAATTTGTCTAATAACAACAGACCGCTTAATTTTTATTTACAAAAATTGTCTTCTTAATTTTTCTTTTAGTATAATTTCTCTCTTCTTGAAGAAATTTCATATTTACAAAATCAAAATTGAAAGTAAACATATGTATTTTAAGATGAAAGAGAACAGCTGTTACTAAGTCAGTGTGTTTCTACAAGTAATATCCTTTTATCCTTTAAAGACTATACACCTGGGTCTCTTTTTACGCGGACTTATTTAACACGATTTTGAAGTTACGCGATTCGTGTTTCACGGGAAGTGTGTTAAATAAGTCCGCATAAAAAGAGACCCACGTGTATGAACTCTGATAATGCGCTATTACTTTAAATAATAAATTTCACGCACTTACGTTATATTGAAAGTAATAGCACATTATTGGAATTCGACTTTCATCTTAGTAATTTCAATATTTTCAGTGCTTTATAATAGTAAGATTTTATGCAATAATGAAATTAAAATCATAATTTCCACATTTTATGTATATACACACATTAAATTTTACAAGATTATAATGTAAATTTGTTCAAACATTGTACGTGTTAATTTTGCATTTTAAATCACATTCTGTTTTTGCTTTTTAAAAAAGAACGTAATCAATTATTAATCATTTAGTAATAGCAGTGGGCATAATTAAATTTGACAATTAAAATCTGATTTTTAATTGTAATTAACAATTTAAAAATTACTTACTGCGACTTGAAATTAATGTGAAATTTGATTTTTAAACCGAATTGAAAATTAAAGACAAAAATAAGAATTTAATTTTTAGTTGTTAGTTTCATAAACAATTAATAAAATCATCATCTCAAAGATTAATTACTAATTACGTTATCACCAGAAAACCACTGTTACAACATGAGTGTGAAGTTCGCGCTAGTTGTTTGCAAACGATAAAAATATATTATTTTGAATAAAATTAAATATTATAGTTAAAAAAAGTTTGTCTTGTATCAATTTTTTTTAAATTTGAAATTTTTTATTAGTCATACTTTATTTCCTTATATTTTTTGCGCGAATTTTAAAGTAATTTTACATTGGTGCTTTGCTTTTATGCGAATTTTGAAAAATCACAGCATCCCCCCTTTTTCAATGTAAGTTACGTCTATTTTTGCGCGATTTCATTTGCGTGTGTTTTCTGAGGAACCTATCTATCACGTAAAATGAGACCCAGGTGTACCTTGATTCACCTATGCATACAGTGGTGCACTTACATAAAATGTGATAAATGATATAACTTTTTGCTTGGAAGATATACAATTTTTTGAATTATTTTATTCAAAAAATATTATACTTCCAGACAAAAAAAAAGTAATATTATTTATCAATGTTTACTGTATAGCTTTATACATAGGTGAATCAAGATGGAGTCAAAACAGGTTTAAAATGTGCCAATTGTTACATAAACATATAAAAAATAAAAGTAACAATGATTTAATAGCTTCTGTTTGTTTTAATCTTGAAAAAACATGTTTATTTTCAAATTTGATCTTGAAGATTTTAATATTCTTTATAAAAATAAAAACCATAATAAAAGAATATTAAGAAGACCATTTTTATAAATAAAAATTGGAAGTCTGTAATTAATAGATAACATGCTAATGTTAAAATTTATAAATGTTAGAATATGGTATGGTAACTATTACTTCCACTATGAATTAAATGGCTTTTAGTTGAAGAAGGTTAAGATTTTAACTGAAAGTACTTCTATGGTTTATTAGAGATATGTTGTCACCATTATAATTCATTATATATATATATATATAAAGGACAAACCATCCATGTATTGAATGAAATGAGTGCTTCCGTAGAAAAATTCACTAAAACTTTCAAAAGCTTTAATTAAAATTTATATACATATATTAAAATTAGCAATATAACTAAAATTGTTAAAAATAAGACTGTAGATATGAATAATATATTTGAAGATATAAGCATATAGATATTTATTGTATATCTGTTTTCACTTATCCACATTTGTTAAAATGAAAAAAATTAACACAAGACAATATTTTTAATTCCATCTATTTTTTATATCTTTCCTTGTTTATTTGTAATTCAATAAGTGGAAAATTTCCACTTTGCAAGAACTATTATAGAATTATAATTACTTTACAGATTTGCAGCTTAGCATTGCTTTCAACCAGGCTATGAATATGACCACCCTGGGCAAAAACAATACTAATCTGTAAGTCTATAATGTAGTGGTAATTTTATAATCTTTCCTGCATAGAGGACTTTTCTATATATTAAAGTATTATATTTTTATTTTTTTAAATGGACAGTAATATATCAGACTATTGACCAGAAGATGCTGATATATTAACACAAACAAGTTTCATTGCATTTTATCTATTGCTCTGACACCTATCTTTTTTTTTAATAGTTCTATTTATTTTAGCAAAAATGGTGCCACAACCTTACATTTGTGAGACTCACTCTGTCAAAGGTTTTCATGATTTAACAGTTTTTTCTACTTACAGCAATAATTTAAAATTATCTTTTTCAAACATCAGCTAAAGTATTCATACATTCTGACAGTTGCTTGATATAATGCAAGATCTTATAAAAACAACAATCTTCCAGTTCATATCTTGAATATATAAACTCAATGAAATTTAATCTTTTATCAAAAAAATTATTTTTTAAAATGGTTATAGTTTTATCCATATAAGAAATATAAGCAATAGCAGCATATATTGCTTTTTTTGGGTATTATCCTAAAAAATAAAAAAAATATTTTTGTACATATAGTTCTTCTCAAATCATCTTTTTACTACACAATCAAAAACTTTTATTTTATCACTTACAAAATATGCAAAGAAATTTTCTGTTACGTTTTAAAATTATTTGTGTGGAAATTGCTGAAAACTTCCTATAAGCTAAATATTGATAGAGTTGCATTAGTCTATATTATCGCTCAGCATCTGGTGGTCCACTGACCACTGAGGGTGCATGATGTAATTTTAATGGTCAGCAAAGAAATTCAAATATTATTTAAATTCGCTAAGCTTATATAATAAAATTTTTAAATAAAAAATAAATTTTGTTTAAGCTGTATTATTATATGTAAAATAGAACAAGAACATTATATTGCTAATTGATTTGTTACAAAATACTACTGTGACTTGGAAAACATCTACCTCAAAGATGTTTAATTAACCCCTATTCGGTCAGCAGCATAGAAAAAGTAATAAAATAAAAATACTGAATTTTGTACAATGGACTAGGCATCAAATTGCTTCCTTGGTAATTGGATGAACTAAAATTCAAAAACTTTATTAAGAATTTTGAAGGAAAATACATCGATAAAAATAATTAAAGAATAGAAACTAATTATTTGTTATTAATCTTAAATAATTTTTGTAAATATGAATTATAAAATCACACATATAAAATGTAACAAATAAGTATTTATACATTCATTTGTTTTTCTGAAATAAAATGAACATTATATTAACAAAAAACAAAACAAATATAATTCTTTAACAAATTATAAATCATATAAATACAAATTTAGTTTTACTTTCATATAATTCAAAATGAAAAAAAATAATTACAAAACAATTTAAACAAAAATTATTTTAATATAATATTCTAATTTATTTTGTACTTTAAATTCAATATTACAATCATTTAAGTATTTCTTTATTGTGACAGGCACTCTTAGAATGGCCATGTACAAGATGGCTATAGCAAAAGCTACCACCACTTATATATTATCTAGTTATACTAATAAATCAAGTACAAATTATATAAGCTTACTGTTAAATGAATGAAGATGGTCTGTGCGGATATTTTTTACCTATAGACAGGGGTAAATAAAATATTAAAAAAGATTATGATTTATCATTTTTTATATATATATAATTATTTTTTATTTTTAATTATTGCGAATCTTACCAATTTGCGCCTTTTTTAAAAAAATTGTTTACGTGCGAGAATATATATATATAGAAAAAGGGATGCTCAAAATGATTGTAAATGTTCTGCATGTCTATATTTTTTTTATGTTTATTGTATATTGGTTAATAAGTTAAAGCAAATGCAGTTTGTTATTGTTTGACCAAATTTTAATTTTAACTAATGGATTGGAATGGTCATCCTGCGCTTTATATTTTATTTTCAAATCAAAAATGTAATGTAAGTTAATGCCAATATTGGCAGAGAAAAGTCTAGAATAATTATATTTTAGAGTTGTTTGTTTCAATCTTTTGTAAGAGGGAAAAGTGAAAAAACTTTCCCATTATATTAAAATTTAAAAAATTGATATAAATGGAACTCCTTGATCAATTAAGATGGTCTGAGTGGAAAATTAGAAATAGAAATAAAAGATAAAAAAAAAGAATATGGCTAAAAAGCATTGTTGTCATCAATTAGCCAAGAAATTGAAGGCAGATGATGCAATAATGACAAGTGGGTACTTAATTTATATTATGAAAGTGCTATAAAAAGTGTTCATCTGGTGCTGAAAGGGTCTCTTGTTGTTGTTTTTTTTGCTCTTCTCTGAAATATTGTGGTTGCCTTGCTGCATTCTTTTAATCTGCTGTGCTCTATCCTGCTGCTTAAGTATTTGGCCACGGATCTAGAAAGACCATCTGACTGATGTTATTTTGTTTGTTGTAGACTGCCAAGGCTATTTTATTAAGACTGTGTTTGATAATCCGTCTGGAGATTTAAGAAAAAGACATTTACTTACTTTTTTAAATGTCCGTAGTGTCTCTGCATCGATATTAAAAAATTAAATAAAGTGGCTAACAGGTTTATCTGGGCATAATTACTGAGATATTCTTGACTTTGTTTAAGGGGAAGCCATAATACATCACATCACATCACATAATTTATATGTATGGAGTATATGCGTTTGAAATCTTGCACTTATCAGTAGCCAAATACTTTTTGCATTTTTAAAACTAACTTTAATATTATACATAATATTTTAAATAAATTTAAACAATTAAAAATTATTAGAAATACATTATTTTTGTTTAGTTCTAGGTTAAAAAATAAATAATAATAAAAAATTTAAATGGGCAAAAAGAAGCAACCGGCGATTTTAAATTTTTTTGGCAACATTTCATGCAAACATGAGTTAGTTGAAGAATCAATAGGGCCCTCACAGATTTCATCATCATCAAGCACCAGTAAGGAAGAAGATAAAACTGAAGGTTGAGAGAAGAAAAGATTTAAAGTTTCAAGACAATGTGATCATGATTATTTGAAATACGGTTTTATGCAAGAACCTATAACTGAACTTGATCCATGACCATTTTATGTCATATGTTCTGTGAGTTTAACCAATGATGCCATGAAACTATCAAAACTTACTTGACATTTGCTGACTAAACATCCAGATTTAGCTAATAAGCCAATTGAATATTTTCAAAGATTGCATGATAATTTACAAAAACAAATAAGTTCTTTAAAAAAACAGACAATTCAAGGTAAGTCTGAATTAAAAGCCTCATATTTGATGGCACTTCAAGTAGCAAAATCAAAAAAACCTTATACAATTGGAAAAGAACTAACTGAACCTTGTTTATTACAAACTTGTGAACGAGTTTTGGGAAATCAACCCACCCAAAAAATGAAGGCAATTCCTATGTCTGCTAGATCTGTGAAATGCAGAATTGAAGAATTGATCAAAGATGTTGAAGTTCAAGTGGTAAAAATGATCAAAACTGCAACATTTTATGCAATTTATTTTGATGAATCAACCAACATAATAAAAAAAGCTATTCTTCTTTGCTTTGTGAGATTTAATTTCAAATGATATTTAAAAGAAGAATTTCTATGTTCACTCTAACTTGCCAGGTAGAACAACAGGATCTGAAATATTCAATGTGTTTAATGATTACTTTGTGAAACATGAAATTGATTGGGGAAAATATATAGAAATATGTACAGACAGAGCTGCAAGTAAGACTGGGTATTGATCTGGAATTGTTAAAAAAATAAAAGATGTTGGACATATAGATATAATTTTTACTCATTGTATTTTATGCTGAGAACAACTTGCTGTGAAAATATTCTCTCCAGAATTACATCTGATGTATTTAAAATTATAAATGAGATTTAGTATAAAGCTCTAAATTCTCGATTATTTGAAGTGCTTTGTGATGAAATCGGCTCACAACATAAACATCTTCTTTTTCATGCTGAGGTGCATTGGTTGTCAAGTGGTAAGGTTTTAACCCAATTGTTTAATATGTGATAAGAAAGCAAAATTATTCTTTCAACAACAAAGTAAGTCTAAATTCCAAAATGTTTTCTCTGATGATGATGGGGTAGCAAAGGTTGCTTATCTGGCAGACATTTTTTCTTTGTTAAATGAGTTGAACATATCTATTCAAGGACGACTTTCAGATGTTTTTAGTTTGCAAAGTAAAATAAACGCATTTCAGAAGAAAATATTGTTATGGAAAACACTATTAATCAATGAAGATTTGCAGATGTTTCCAAATCTGGATGAATACATGCAAGAAAAATACATCAACTGACAGATAATAGGTCTTGTTCAACAGCACTTGCAGTCTCTCAAAAGAGTCTTTTGAACATTATTATCCAAAAAAAGAAGATCAAAGAAATGGAAATATGTGGATAGTAAATCCACTTTATTCAAATATTGATTAAAGCAATTTAAATGTGAAAGAAAAAGAAAGTTTAATCGAATTATTGTCTGATGATATTCTGAAACTTCAATTCAACTCATCTTCAAAAAGTCATTTTTGGGTTTCTGTAAAAAGTGAATATCCAATATTAAGTGAAAAAGCCTTAAAAATTTGGACTCCATTCACAATGACCTACTTATGTAAAAAGAACCTTCTCAACTGTAACTGCTATTAAAAACAAGTATCATTCTCGCCTTGAAATAGGAGCTCCTTTACATGTTGCGGTGACATCACTGGAGCCAAGAATTAGTAAAATAATTTTACATCAAGAGCAGCAAATGTCACACTAATTTTTAATATATATTACTATTATTTATTATTATTTTTGTGTTAAAATTAAAACTATTAATATATAAATATATATGTATATCATACTCAATGCTAATATTAATTCGTACCTTTAAAAATTATGTTAATGGTCCACAATATCTAAAAGGTTTCCAACCACTGGTCTGCAATATATAAAAGGTTACTGACCACTGGTCTATACCCCGCTGAATGTTTTCAATAACTTCCACATAAATTTCAATTCCATTTAATGTTTTTACAGCTGTAAAATTTACAATTAAAAATATTTTTTATCTAAATAAAATGCTGTATTACACATATCTTTTGTGAGGCAATGCATGTATTTTCAATTTAATTACCTCTTAAAGAAATTGAAGTTAAATGTGATTGCATTTCTGATTCGGACGCACTCAAAATGAAGGTTGATCCAGAATATGAAAATAACTGCTGTCATACGTCATTAGCATAGATTATTACAAATTATAAAATTTTATTGTTTTTAATTTTTGTTCCATCACAGATTTTTTTTGGAGAGTTTTTAATTAAAGAAATTAATGATATGGCAGATGTTACCTCTCAAAAGCATTTACAATTATAACCAGTAACTATTTACTCTAACAATTAATGCCTTCGTGCATTTTAAATGTTAGTAAAGAATGTAGGGTGATGTTGACCCAATTTCATTCATAATACAATTTTCATGACTGATTTGAAAGATTTTTTATGCATTTTAATTGGAATTAAATAAATAATATAACATTAAAAATAAACTAAAATTTGTATTAATTTTACAAATCCTATATTTAAATGCAAGTACAGTATATATACTTAATATTCTGTCTGTATTCTTCCCAGCTCTTTTCTGTGTATTTAAATGGTCTTAAGGTTCTAAATATGAGTATCAGAACGACTTACAGTCAACATGGGCATGACAACAGAATTGGAAAACAAGGGCTTTGAATATGCCATCATCAGATTTTTAATGATATGGATGGCTGAAGAGATGCCATTTTAATATAATCTGAGCACTGATAATATATATATATGGAAAATGATGATCTGGACCAACTGATGAGTGCTATTTCATTACAAAATATGCATATTGGACATCTTGTATCTTAATTACATTATGTGGTCATGTGTATTAATAGTGACTGAAGGGATCTCGAATGTCTGGATTCAAATTCCCTCTAATTAAATCCTAATATTATAAATAAAATACAAAGAATTGATATATTCTAAAATAAACACATTACTAATGCTTAATTTAGTTACAGACTGATACCCATATTGAATATTTAAATACCTTTATATCCACTAATTTAAAAAATGAAAATTGTATATACTTATACCAGGAAAATTAAAAACTACGTATTTTATTATACAGATATAATTCATAAAAATATGCAGCGTGGTTAAATATTTTTTAATGTATTAATCCTTCCAAAATACGAAATATAATAATATAAAGAATACAAATTATTTTTGTAATAAATATAGCATAACTGCTAAAACATAAAATAAAAGTATTTTAAATATTAATTAATGATAAATTTTAATATTCTGCTTTGAAAAAAAATTGAAGTTTTTTTTTTCTCATATGTCATAGCATCGGCCGAGACGCGAACCCACACCCGTCTGCAACCAACATACTTGCTTGCAAGGCGGGCTGCGATTACCTCTCGGCTAACAACGCTTGACAAAATTGAAGTTTTTGGTAACAATAAATTTGCCACATGATAATTTATTTGCAACGTTTTAAAATGAATATAAAAATTTATCGAACAAATTTACATATCAATCAATACAAAAAAACATATTTTAAATATTTGTACTTATTTAATATTCACTCATCAAGATATTGGAATTCAAATCATTTACCTTTATAAGATGCGTTTTTGAAAAAAATGATTGAATTTTCAGCAATGGGGGAAGGCAGTTTAATTGTTTCTATTAACAAAACTTGAAGTTGACAATACAGGTGTCATATTTCCAAGCTCTGCAACATTATATTGCTATAAATTTAAAATTATAAGTGAAAGTAATCGTAGCATTTAGAAAGATCATTATTAGTTTAAGGTTGTGATAGGGGTGGGATTTTAGTCTATCAATCTTAATTTATTTTACAATTAAGACAATAATTTTTAGATGAACCGTTTTTAAAAACAATAAGTAAATCAGTGTTTAATCTAATTAATACAATTCTGATTTGATGGTTATTATCGTTGTCTTTGTAATTTTAAATTAATGGTTTTTTTTAAATTTCTACAGAGAATCTATTGTGAAATCTGTTATGACTACAGCTTCAGTCATAGAATTATTATAGATTCCAAATTATACGTTTTACATTAACTTGTATCTTAAGTATCGATAACCAATTATCATAGTTATTGAATTCTTTATGGATGTTACAATCTTGAAACACATATTATTGGGTAATATACTTCTAATTGGATATTTTTATGTCTACTTTCAATTAGCAATTTTCTCAAAAAAAGAATTCATAATATATATATGTTGATATTCCACAAGTCTGTATGTAATAAATATTATTTCTATATTCATAAATAAATTTTCTCCTAGTTCTTTTATCTTCTAACTATTTACCAAATTTTTAATTAAAGATTTCCATGATAATTTTGAAACATTGTTGATCAAAAGCATTTTACACTCATGCATATATATATATGTGTGTTTGTAAAATACAATACCCGTTATAAAATATTATATATATAATAAAAAAAAAATTTTAACGGAAAATACAATATTATAGTAATATTTATTAAGGCTGTAGCCTCAAGAACATGCGTATAAAAATGCGATAGTAGGGACTTTGGATTAGGCAGTAAACCTTTTCAGCTTTAACTAAATTTCAAATTTTTTAAACTTAATGTTCCGTATATTTCCATAAGTTGTGTATGGCTGTATTCGCAACTTGCCTATTAATAACATCATCCTTATATTTATCAATCAAAATTGCCTCTTTAATCTTCCTCTTTTTAATTATTTTTTCCATAGTCAATTTAATACAGCTTCAGTATTCTTTGATCATGAAAAGACTTGTAATTATAGGTTTACATTTAATAATAGTGAAATAAAAATATTAATGGCAGAAATAAATCATAAAAAGAGGAAATTAAAAAAGTAATTTTGATTGATAAATATAAGGATGATGTTATTAATAGGCAAGTTGCAATTACGGCCATACACAGCTTATGGAAATATATGTAGCATTAAGTTTAAAAAAATTGAAATTCAGTTAAAGCTGATGAGGATTACCACATAATCGAAAGCCCTACAAAAGAATTTTAAACTATCATATTGTATTTACTGTTAAAATTTATATATATATTCTAACCAGGTAAAGACAAACAGAGATAATTAAATAAAATAGATATCTTCTAAGATTTAATATCATGTGAGACTCTTAAAACAAACAAATAGATCTATAATAAAGAAGCATGGGCTATGCTCAGTGGTTGGTTAGTTATAAAGAATTCAGTTGCAGAGATATGCAGTTAAGATAAAGAAAGAAATTAAAAATAATGAAATAAATTATTATAAATAAAATAAATAACTTGCGAAGAGAGAAAAACTGCAATCATTCTCTAATCAATAATTTAGAATAAAATAGACTTCTCCCTTTATCAAAAACACTTTCTCTGAGCTATAAACATTTGCACTTTTTAAGCAATAATATCTTCTCATGGGTTTTTACATCTACTCCAAAAACACTTTCTCTGAGCTATAAACATTTGCACTTTTTAAACAATAATATCTTCTCATGGGTTTTTACATCTACTCTGGTATCTTATAAAGTATGAAGTAATTTGCCAATATGATCTGATATAAACTCTACTCTTGCAGAGTAATAATGAAAATAAAGGTACCTTTCTTATGATACAATTGAAATAAAAGTTCTTCTTATGCCACATCATGGTTATAGTAACAATATTAATTAATAAATTTAAAATAAGAAATAATGTTGATGATCTCAGGGTTCTTTTGTCTATTTTGGAAAAGTGCTTTACAATGTGATGTCACACATTACTGACATCTGGTGGTCTACAGGAGACATTTACTTCACTTAAAAGTTAAGGTGTTCTAACATATAATAACAATACTTATTATTTCTTAAAGAAGTGATAAATATGACTAACATTGAAATAAAATAATTGCATAAGAATTTTGAACAATTCAGCCTTTTATCCAAGATATCAGTCAAAATAATAGAAAGACAAGGGTACATTTGATATCATTCCATCCACGACAATGCAATAAAATAATTTAAATTAATTTCAATGATTTGCTTCACAAAATAAATGGAATAATGTGCAGTCAGAATTAATAACATGAAATAAATTCATTCTAACATCAAATAAATATCTAATCTGACATTTGCAATTCCCGTCTTCAATTAAAATTCTCATCCCGCATATATTACATATATAAATGCAGATTTAAGCCTACAATGTATCATACACAGTGAATTGTTAAGATCTGCATACAATTTGCTTATCTGACATAGTGAGATTTCTGGAATTTAAATAAGTTTAGGACTCAAGATAAAACTTTGCAAACACGCACATATAGAAAATAAATCAACAATGACAGTTAAGTAATATACTATAAATTTATTAATAATAAAGAATATAAGAAAATATACACAATATTAATTAAATGTTACAAGTCAGTAGGCACTGTTATCAAATGTATAATTATGTTTATTACATTCGATAGTGCTTTTATTTCCAATTACAATTATAATAGAAATTAAAAAATGAGATGAGTATTCAAGTTACAGTTACCCTTGACAAAAATAAAATATATTACATTCCTATAAGTTTGAAATTAAAATATTGCATTAGACAAATTAGCTGCAATTTACAGCTTATACACTGCTTAACATATATGTATATTTAAATTTGCATATTGCTCAACTGAAAATAAGACAAAAAATAACTACACTAATAAAGTTAAAACAATCTAACTAGTCAAATTGTTAAGAGAAGTATACTCATCACATTGCCATGTCATCCAGATATTTCAATTGTTTCGTAGCTTAATTTGACACTTATCGTCTGACTGTGATCTTACAGGTGTTATTCCAAGTTCAATGTACAATTTCTTTAACATATTAAAAATAGAAAATTCTCATCAGATTTAAAAGTAATCGGTATGCAGTTTTTGGATTCATCTTTCAAATTCTATAACAAGAAATCAATGTTGATCACAACTATGATCAAAGCTAAAACAAATAATCAAATGTATTTATTGATTGGAAATTCATAAACAATTTGTGCCCCAGAAATACCAGAACTGAAATCAATCTGTGATCTTACATTCAACAATCTACCACTGCGGTAACTTTCACATGACACATCTACTATCTCTAGCACTTTAAGCTTTCATTATCATGCTGGTTATTTCATTACCATGTAATTCACATGAGCTTATTGTTCAACTGGAAGTAAGACATAAATGAATTATTAAAAAATGATGCAGACAAATGTCTGTAATATCCTCTTATATATATGATTCTTAAATACATCTACAAACTCACTATACACAAAAAAATCAATAACTTGTACATTTTAATTATTGGATTAGCATTCTGTAAAACATTAAGAAATGTTAATAGCCAGAACTTACCGGACATCCATTTATCAATACCATCAAAATTGATAATCAGCCAAACTAGAAAACTTATTCTATTTCTTTATTTGGCATATAAATAACGAAAAATTAAAAATCAGTGGCAGTAATCCAGAAAATGTATTTACTCTTTTGTATAATAATTCTAATACTTTTAAATGTGTTGGACAGCATACATGGGCATAAATATTTAACATGGATTATTTTATGTTATATAAATGTTATAAATGGACAAATACAGAACTAACAAGTGAAAAATTTTTAATCTTTTACGTGATAAAATCTCATTAGTAGTAAACATATACAAAGGTACAACTTTTTTGGACAATGATTTGAAAGATTGTGTTTAGTTAAAACAATACAACAGCTTAAATCTATAATTATGATATTTGTTTCAAAGAGCAACAAACTGAAGCCATATAATAAGGATTGTTAATACACATACTGTATTTAAAATACTTTAAACATTTATATATAGCATATACTGTATATGTGTATCTATGATTAGGGTGTCCATATTCCCACAGGGCTTAACCGGACACGTGATCAAAAATCTAAAACTTTATTGGAGATTGTTATATATTTCCGTATAAAGTACTCGATCATATAGGCACTAGATAAGGATTTTATGCACAAGCCTTCTGGCATCCATTGATTGCTCTTGTTAGCACATGATGGCGCTACTATATGGAGAGTTTTGCTGTATTTTTGAATTGTTTAATACAAAAATATATAATCACATTTACATTATTGACAATATACTCATTTTGTGATAGAAACAAAAGCAAAAGACAATTGTTTGTATACATATATTATCCATCAAAGCAAAATCACTAACTGAAATCACTTATTAATAATATACAGAAATAATGGGAAGCCATTTTCATTTTGAAAAAATTACTGATTAACCAGTCGCAAAGTTAAATATAAATTATTAAATGAGTAAATATTAATTTAAAATAAATATAAAAAGTAAATTTTTGATAATAAATTCTTGTCAAGTGTTTCAATTTAGAAAATAACTGAAGCAATAATTGCATATCGATCTAATGTAGGGTATGAATGAATTGTTTATATTATATTTAACATTTTATTAAAATAAATACAAAACTGAGTAAAGATTTATTCCATTTAAACATTGTAAATATTGTTTAGTTTAGAAAACGTTCCCAAAATGTAATTATAATTATTTAGAAACTAGTTGATTTATACAGAATGTTATTAAATATTAAAGTAAATTTCCATTACTATAAATAATATTAGATTAGTAAAGTATCTTGGAATTTATTGTTTATTGATTGGAATTTAGTTTTATTCAATTATCAATCAAATGCCTCATTGTTTAGGGCGATGATGTATGATTTCACTGCTTAGATTACTTTGGAATCGTGAATAGATTTGTTGATGTCTGAGGTGATGATCTCATTTGCTTTATTTAGTTTTAAATATAATCTGAATAAATTAGATTTTAATAGAAATGATAGTGTAATGGCCAACTGAAATAATTATATATGGGAAATATTCTTATTGCCGAGTGTGATCAATAAATGAGCTGGCTAATTTTACACAGGTTCTAACAGAATTATTATTTGTTCATGCATGTTTTGCTCTATGATAAATAATATAAATCTTAAGGGCATTTTTATGACAAATGTTGATTGAACAAATGTGGATCGGTAGTCAGATAGAAAATCCATTATTATTATGACAAAGTAGCTACTCAATGCTCGCCTATATGATCGAGTACACGTAGTCATTATTATAAAGTGCCAAATCAACTTTAAGGCTTTTATAAAATGTCATTTTACATTTAGGCTAGATCTACATTATTATGAATGACGTCTCAATTTCGGAGTCATAGTAAAGTTTTTTATATTATCATTCATATTAAAATCAATAATCCATAACAAAATGGTGACCAATAATCAGGCTATGTTTTATTCAGATTAGATTGATCATTTCCCCTGAATCATCATTTTTTACTACGTTACAATATGTAATGTAAAACGCACACATACTTGGATTATATGTGTGTGTGTTCGATTATAAGTTTTTAATGATTTACAATTTAAACAAATTAAACTTTTGGGGTCATACATATGTAAATATGATATAAGTGTGTTTTTCAAAAATGATGTTGTAACTATAGGGAATTTAAACAGACTTTCAAGCTGCCTTCAGCTATCTACTCTTTCTCATACAACCACACACACATATGAAAAAGATACATGATCTCCTATATACTTCTTTCACGTTGAATAGATGGCATTTTACCAAAACCACCGAACAAGCGTATATTTGTTTACGTAAACGTCAAAAGAGTCAGAATTCACTATCTCTTTCATTTGCTCCATCTTCAGATCAGCTGATTTCAAGCTAATTTTCTATCATCAGTGAATGATATGGGTAGAAACTAGATCTAAACACTGACTCCAAGCGTTTATGCAAAAAGTTCCTATCAGTTTGCAAGCATGAATTTTTCAGACATGTAATGTCTTCAAATCCAGCCTAACAAGCCAGATAGCTACATGGGTCTGATATCAGTTCAGTTTCACCACATAGTCAAAGCCTCTGCAATATATATCATTGCAAAAACCTTTAAAGGTACATTTATGAAAAACAAAAACCAAGTTATAATCACGTAACTTGCTATTACTTGTATTTATGATCAATAGATGGCATTTTACCGAAACCACCGAACAAGCATATATTTGTTTACATAAATGTCAAAAGAGTCAGAATTCACTATCTCTTTCATTTGCTCCACCTTCAGATCAGCTGATTTCAATCTAATTTGCTGGGTTTGAAGACATTATGTGTCTGAAAAATTCATGCTTGCAAACTGATAGGAACTTGTTGCATAAACACTTGGAGTCAGTGTTTAGATCTAGTTTCTAGCCCTATCCTTCACTGATGATAGCAAATTAGCTTGAAATCAGCTGATCTGAAGGTGGAGCAAATGAAAGAGATAGTGAATTCTGACTCTTTTGACGTTTATGTAAACAAATATATGCTTGTTCGGTGGTTTTGGTAAAATGCCATCTATTGATCATAAATACAAGTGATAGCAAGTTATGTGACTATAACTTGTTTTTGTTTTTCATATCATCATCATCATCAACCATTATCAATCCACTGCAGGATGAAGGTCTCTCCAAGTTTAATCTATCTTCTCCGATTTTTAGCTCCTCTTCTCCACATCACCCCTGCACACTTTCTTATTTCATCCATCCATCTCACATGTGGTCTCTTTCTGGGTCTTTTACAATCTCTTGGAATCCAGTTTAAAATTTCAATTGTCCATCTATTATCATCTCTTCTAGCAATATGTCCAGTCCAATTCCACTTTCAATCTTTTAATTTTTTTAATGAGGTCAGTAACACCTGTTTGTTCTCTTACCCATACATTGCATTTTGGATCTCTTCTTGTTACTCCCAACATACACCTCTCCATACTTCTTTGAGTGGTCTGAAGTCTCTGTATTGCTCTTTTATTGAGTGTCCAAGTCTCAGATCCATAAATAAGAACTGGTAAAACACATTTGCTAAAAACATTCCTTTTCAAACACATAGGCATATTTCCTTGATACAGTTATTTCTACTAAAAGCACTCCAACCAAGTTTAATTCTATGATTAATTTCCTCCATTATGTTTCCACCTGTATTAATAATCTGACCAAGGTATTTGTAACTGTTAACTTCTTCTAATTCATCATAATCAATCTTTATTTTCATATTTTGAGCAAATCGATTAAACATTACTTTAGTATTTTTAACATTTATCTTTAGTCCTACTTTCCTACTTTCATCTGATAACTCCTGCAACATTTCCTGCAGCTCTAAAGCATTATTTGCAAAAACAACTACATCATCTGAGAAATCTAAATGACTTAAATAATCTCCATTTACTTTCACTCCTTTAGTTTCCCATTTTAATCCACAAAATACTTCTTGCAGCACTGCTGTAAAAAGTTTTGGAGATATGGAGTCACCTTGTCTTACACCTTTCTCAATGTTGACTTTCCCAGTATCATTATGTAATCTAATTGTTGCTGTTGCATTTTTATAAATATTCTTTAAAATATAACAATATCCTGGATCTATATCATGATGATCCAATGCTTTAATCACTGAAGAAATGTTTATAGAATCAAATGCCTTTTCATAATCTACAAATCCATGACAACTCATATTCATTTGTCCTTTCTATAACTTCTCTCAGTACCTGAATATAATCTACTTTACTAAAACCACTTTTAAATCCTGCTTGTTCTCTTGGTTGGTGGAAATACAATGTTCTCTGTAGAGGAGTTGTAATTATCTTGGTAAAAAATTTATATAAAACTGATAAAAGGCTGATAGGTCTGTAATTTCTAATATCTCCTTTATTATCTTTTTTAAATATTAATATTATTATTGCATTCTGCCAATTATCTGGTACATCTTTATCATTTAGACATTTGGTAGATAACTTTGCTAAAAAAAATTTCTGTTTCTTCACCTGCTTCTTTTAATATATCAATTATAATTGCATCATTACCTGGAGCCATTCCTTTCTTCATACATCACCTTTTTTAAATATTAATATTATTACTGCATTCTTCCAATCATCTGGTACATCTTTATCATTTAGACATTTGGTATATAACTTTGCTAAAATTTTTTCTGTTTCTTCACCTGCTTCTTTTAATATATCAATTATAATTCCATCATTACCTGGAGCCTTTCCTTTCTTCATACATTTAATTGCATTTCTCACTTCTTCATTTAAAATTCTGGGCAATTCAGAAGATGTAATAGATATAGAAGGTACTTGTTCTTTATTACTATATAATTCTTGATAAAAAATTTCTACCAATTTCATGATGTCATCTCTCTTTTTAGTAATAATTCCATCTTTTTGTCTTATTGCAGATATAAATTTCCTACCAATACCAAAATGTTGTTTTACATTCTTAAGACTTTTATTTTCTTCTACAGCCTTTCTTGATAGTTCACAGTTATACTTTCTTATATCATTTTCAACTCTTTTCCGCACCATTTTACAAAATTCGAGATATTCAATTCTTTTTAGTGCATCATTTTGGTATATCTTCATATTTCTTCTTTTCTTCATAAATTCTCTAGTTTCAGTAGAAATTTTATTGGTCAATTGCTGCGTTTTTCTACCAGCTATCTTTGTTGCAGTTTTTAAAAGTGTATCAGTTATTTTCATATTAATTTAATCATGTTCAAAATCTACTAATACTTGAAATCGATTTGTAGGTTCTAATTTAAATTCATTAGAATGTTTCTGAAGATTAGGAATATCAACTGTAAATATTGTTTTTCTTAATATTTTTTGTCTTTCTAGTTTTACATTAACACGTAACTTACACCTTATTAATCGATGATCACTTCCTGTGTTAAATTTATTAAGAACATCACAATCTTGAAATATGTATTTCCTGTTAGTCAAAATATAATCCAATTCTGCTGTACCTTCATTTGGATGCTTCCATGTCCATTTTCTTTTAACATATTTCTCAAAAAAAGAATTCATAATATAAAGTTTTTCTTTTTCTGCAAACTCCACAAGTCTATGTCCTCTCTCATTTCTATTACCATAACCAAAATTACCTACAGCAATTTCATCTTTCATTTGTCTACCAATTCTAGCATTAAAGTCTCCCATAACAATTTTAAAATGTTGTTTACTCTGATCAAAAGCCTTTTGTACATCCATATAAAAATCTTCTACTACTTCATCACTATGAGAACTTGTTGGGGCATAAACCTGAATTATCTGCATTTGGTATCTGCTATTAAGATTAAGATTAGTATCTTGCCACTCTGTCTGATACACCATCAATCTCCACAATATTGTTCTCTCACTTTTTATTTATAATGAATCCTTCTCCATTTGTATTTCCAATATTTGTGCCTTTATAATAGAATATATGTCCACTTTTTAAATCAATTGTCTCTTCCCTTTTCTTCTAACTTCACAAAGTCCAATAATATCCCATTTAATATAAGAGAGTTCTAATTCTTGCAATCTTCCTTCACTTGAAAGTGATCTGCAGTTGTAAGTACCTAAATAAAAAGTTGTCATCAAATGGCAGCCTGGGTCCACAATCAGGGGATTCTTAGCACCCTCTGCCTTCGGCCCCCAACCACTGCCTTGGTTGGTGACTTTACAGCCTCCTGGGAATAAGGGCCATGCTTTATTTTTGTCTGTCATAATTGTATATATGTATTGGAAAAATATTTATCATTTACACAAACATTCATTCTGCCTTATCAGGCATTGAGAAGAAAGACCATGGTGTTTCTTGATCTTAAACTCAGAGGTAAAAAGCCAATAAACTCACTATGCTGGCTAATGCATGTGGTGAGCAGCCCACCCATGTTTGTATACTATATGAATAAACACATAGTAATAACAGCTGCAACGACAAGAACGTATGGAGTGGACATTAGGAATTTGCCCTGTTCGGTTCCTTTGAGGCCTCCAAGAAGAATCAAAGGGTCTCCTTTCAGTTAAAAGCAAACTCCTTTCTGCAGCCTGTTTTAAATATATATATATACACCTGGGTCTCTTTTTACATGGACTTATTTAACACAATTTTGAAGTTATGCAATTCGTGTTTCACCGGAAGTCGATTTCCGATAATGCGCTATTACTTTAAATAATAAATTTTGCACACTTACATTATATTGAAAGTAATAGCACATTATTGGAATTCGACTTTTATCTTAGTAATTTCAATATTTTCAGTGCTTTATAATAGTAAGGTTTTATGCAATAAGGAAATTAAAATCATGATTTCCACATTTTATGTATACACATATTAAATTTTACAAGATTATAATGTAAATTTGTTCAAACATTGTGCCTGTTAATTTTGCATTTTAAATCACATTCTGTTTTTGCTTTTTAAAAAAGAACGTAATCAATTATTATTTTTTTATTAATGACACTAATCATTAACATGCTCTTAAATTCCAATGAGAGCTAAATGGTTGTATGTCTGAATATTGCGAGCTTTGTAAACAATTAATAAAATCATCGTCTCAAAGATTAATTACTAATTACGTTGTCACCAGAAAATCATAATAATTAAAACGTGTATAAAAAAATGTAAATTACTGTACTGTAAATTATGCATAAAAATATATTATTTTGAATAAAATTAAATATTATAGTTAAAAAAAAGTTTGTCTTGTATCAATTTTTTTCAAATTTCAAATTTTTTATTAGTCATATTTATTTCCTTATTTTTTTTTTGCACGAATTTTAAAGTAATTTTACATTGGTGCTTTGCTTTTACGTGAATTTTGAAAAATCACAGACTGCATCCCCCCTTTTTCAATGTAAATTATGTCTATTTTTGTGCGATTTTGTTTGCGCATGTTTTCTGAGGAACCTATCTATCGCGTAAATTGAGACCCAGGTGTATATGTATATAATTAGTGATCAGTTTATTTTGAGATAGCAAACTTCAAACATTAATGGACAAGCTTTAATCTTCTTCACACATCCATACCATTGAAAATCTGGTGATGGAATACCCAAATCCTTTGCTGGTGCCAATATTATTGACATGCCCATGTAGACTTTTAAGTCACTCTGTCCCCTAGAGAACTTATCAATCACTATTGATAACTATCAAGGCTAAATCACTATTAGTAAACAATAGAGTAAAAAATTGTTTAGCCTCAGAAATTATCAGTGGCAACTGATAGTTTTTTTCACTATCACTGCTAATACATATTTCCATCTTATTTACATGGTAATGATCTCAAGACATTAATTTGTTTAAATGTCATTCCTGTCAAGCAGAAAAGTAATGTATGTTATCATATATAGGTGAATCAAGATGTAGTATTGAAAAAAATTAAAAGAGCATGAATTGTTATATAAGCATGTGAAAATAAAAGTAATAGTGATTTAATGACTGCTTCAGTTTTTTTTTTGGACCATGAAAGGATGTGTAACTATAAATTTATGTTTGATATTGAATGTGTAAAGATTCTTCATGAATAGAGAAACCATAATAAAAGAAAAATTAAAAAGGCAATTTTTATACATAGGAATAAAATAAATTTAATTAATAGACAATTTCAGATTCATGAAATTTGAATTGATGATGTTTGCTTCTGTTTTGTTATTTGAATTTTGAGACAGATTAAAAAATTAACACAAAGTACTTCTATGGATTGAAAGATGGTTTAGAATAGTTTATTTCCATTATATTTATTATTTTTATTGTCATTATGTATATATAGACAGTATCTTAATAAAATATATTCTATTTTAATATCTGAAGAAATTCTGTTGCTGTGTTATTCATTTGTTTTTCACACATTTATTATTCATGACATGTAGAAATATTGAAGAATATTTTAAAATCTTTTATTTTATAATGAGAAAGTGTGAGTGGTAAATAGTGCTTTAATTTCCAGCTTGTGTTACAAAAAGCTGAGAGGTCATCGCAACCACCTAGCAAGCAAGTAGTTGGTTGTGGACGGTTGTGGGTTCGCATCTCAGCCGATACTATGACATATGAAAACATCTTTAATAATCTTGCACTATAAAAAAATTCAAACATAAAATAATGATTAGTTTTTATATAATTATATTAACATAAAAATACTAACAGTTTCATTTTCATCAAGTTGACGAATATTTTATGTTGGTCCCAATAGTTTACACTGTAGGACAAATTGCATTTGTTGTGATGCCACAATGATTGTCCTGGTTCCTAGCCAGATAAAAATAATCTTCACCCCAGGTTTCACCCCAACTAAAATAAAAACAAATGAAAACAACAATTTAAACATATTTCATACATCTGCATTTTACTAGTTACATCTAACATTAATATTTATATAATATTTTTGAAACAATAACATGTTTGATGTACAAAGTATATAATCTATTACTAATATGTCTTTGATTTTATTATCTTGAATATGAGCTTTTTATTATTTTTAATTTTTACCCTAATATTAGAGTAATTATATATATATATTGTGCCCTTTTGTATGGGTCTCCATAAATTGTTGTATCAATCTATTAAAAAAAATTTAAAATTAAGATATATTTAGCTATATGATGTTAATTTTATTTATAACAATCTTTTAAAAAGTGTAATTAAAGTAATCTATGAATATTTGATATGTGAAAATTGTGCTGATGTTTGAGAGAGATGTTCCAATAGGGATGATAATAGTATATGGTTGGGAAAACTGGCCATAATCAATACTGCATTAATAAATTTAATAAATAAATGTTTAAAGTTAAAGTTTTAAAAAGACAAGTTAAAATTAAATGCATATATTTACTGTTGATAAAGATTAATATTTAATAAGTGAATATAAATATTTTAATTATTAGTAGTACATAATAAAAGATTAATATTTGATTTTAATAATATCGAAGTATTATTTTAAAAATTATTATAAGATATTATTTATTTTTAAAATATTTATTTTTTAAAAAATGAAATTGTTAGTTTATTTTTAGATTATTACAAGCGTTTGTAGCTTTGTTGTAAAAACAGATGTTAATTAGACACATACACACATGCTTGTGAGTGTTTTTAGTAAAGTTGCAAAACTATTTTAAAATTTTGTTATAAAATTTATAAATATTATATTGGCTATCATGAGATAAAAATAAAGATAATTAATGTGAAATATTAAATCTGATTTTTAAAATACTGCTTTAAAAAACATAACAAATAAAAATAGACTTAGTTTGTTTATAAAAAATAATCTTATAAAAGTTAAAAGTGAAATAAAGTAAGAAAGAATATTTTAAAAAATGTTTAATGGATTTAAATAAACGATAAAGATTAATTTAAGAATTTAATAATGTGATAAATAATAAATATTAAATAAGTCATTATTTATTTTTAATTCTGTATTGTTGGCAAAATATGTAAATAAGCTAGCAAGTTGATTGTTTAATTCACCAATCAAGTGGGGAGTTTCTTCCGGTATAAAACCAAGGTTCAATTGTTCGGAGGGGGGTTATGATTGTAATTTTTAAAGTAAAGTGAGCTATTAGAAATAGCTAAGTAATTATAGACGCTCTCAAAATCGTTTTAAAATTATAAGAGAATAGTTTTAAAAAATTTATAAAAGTTTTTCCGACAAATATGCAGTGTTAATTTAATTATAATTTCCTATTGATCGTTTCTATTGAAGCTCAATTTACTATCAAATAGTCATGGAAAACATCGTATAAGGATAAAATGTATTGGAGACTTTATACTAAAAATTTAACAAACGCTGGATTAACTATGAGGATTACTAGATGCATAAAAGTAATACGTTGGACCTTATATAAATTTAAAAGCTGATTGTAGTTAATTTTTATAAAACAGATTTTTAAAAGAAAGAGAAATACTTCTTTATGAAGAAAGTATTTGTAAATTATAAATCTAAGTATATAACTTAGTAAAGATGGTAAATAATAATGATTACATAAATACTTGCCTTGTTAAGTCTTTATGGTTTAAAAGACTAAATTTTGACAGTTTTAAAAAGGCAAATAAATTGGAAATTTAATGGGTAAAAAAAATACCTATAAATAAAATTATTATATTAGTAAAGTCTGAACGCTGGTCATACAGAAGAATCTAAAAGTAATCTTACCTAAATATTTGTTAAGGAATGCGCAAATCAAATATACGTGGATATCCAAATCAATTTAAAATAATTAAATAAGAACTTTATAAGCTATAGACTAATACTAAAAAATAATAACTTTTAAATAATATTTTTTTTTTCCTTAAAAAGAAAAGAATCCGGATTATATAAACTATTTTAATTATTATTTTATTCTTATGGTGGAACTGACTTTGACTTTTATTTTTTTTTTTTTTTTTTAAAAAAAGAACGTTTTTCATTTTTTCATAAAAACTTTTAAAAACACGTGATGTACCGGAAAAGGAAGTAATGTTGGTGAAAGTTTGTGCCTAGGAAAAAGAACTATTATGGGTGAAAGAAGACACACCGTTGGATTTTATGTAATATGTTTTTATTTATTAACTAACATAAATATTTAATTAATTATTGATTTATTAAAGATAGGAAAGGTACATTTACATTTTTTTTAAAAATAAGCTAAATATTAATATAACATTTCATTGCATAAAGTTTATTTTTATAATTATACAACACATAATATTTTAAAGATTAATTGTTGAGTGTAAATGTGAAATTATTTTGTAAAACTGTAATCCTGGAGGACATCATGTGGCGGACTGTACATTAAAGTATCATTTATGGTAAAAAATTATGTAATAATAATAATTTGATGTATTTGCTATGTTTTCTTTAGATCAACCAAATGTTATTTGATTGTTGAATGAATGTATTAATATTTAAATAATATACACGCATAAGATTAGTAATAACAGTTTTATTTTAATATGCATACTTTAAATTGATGATGTAAATTTAGTACAACGTAATATGAGAACCTAGAAATAATTATATGATTCTTTCGTGAACAAATTTTAATGTTTCTGTTACAATATTAGGAATTAGATTTATTATATTAGTATAAGTTATTTATTTTTTTCTTTTCAAGTTAGTAAGAGGTATATAAAATCTATATTTTATTTTATTTTATTAGATAAGTTAAGTTAATTTTACATAGAAATTTATATTTTGATTGAAGGCTTATCGTATATAGATGATGAGGTATAAGAGATTTTGGATAAATATTTTTTTTTTTTTAAAAAATTGGTCATCTATTTTTCTGAAGTTAAATAAGGTTAAGATGACTTTTGTAGATAGAAGTTTTTTAGGAGGGAATAAGAATAACAAGTAAAAAGAGTAATAGTTTAAATAGAAAAGAATCATAGAATTTTATTTGATATAATACTTTATAAAAATTTGAAATTATTGAATAATTTAAAATATTATTTTAAAAGAACATATACGTATTGCATATTTTGGTAAGACAGGTAATATGAAATCACATCGGAATGACATAAATAATTATAATCAATAATTGTTATTATATTACAAAGTTATATCAGTTTATACATTAATTGATCTTTGAGTAATATTAATAGTAAATATAATACATACTAGTACATTATAATATAAATAGCAGTAAGACTTAAGTGAAATAGCATTTTAATTATTAAAGTTTGTTCATTTACATATATGCTACATGAATGATATTTCACATAAAACCTTTTCTTGTATTAATTGATGACAAATGATGTTTATTAAAATTAAAGTCATAAACTTAATTAAATGTTATTGATAGAACATTTTAAGAAATGTATAAATTATCTATTTATGATTATGGAAATAGTAACAGTGTAAAAATCTTGTATTATTATTTTTTTATTTTTTATTTTTTTTGGTTTCCACTTTAAATGTAAATAGTGTAAATAAGTTATTTGTTAAAGTTGATGTAAATAAATTTGTTAAGTTGTTTTTAAAAATGTGTCGAATTCATTATTTTACACCACAGCATTTGACAACAGATAATTTGAATAAACATAATATTTGCACAATATGAATTTATTATTATTATTATTTTTTAGAAAGAAACACAATATTTTCTTAATATAATTTATAGAAATTGATTGACATTAACGTATAATATTACAATGGTCACAAAGTAATTATAATGCACAATATAAGAGTATAATATTATTTATTGCCACAGATTGTTAAATTATAAGACTTTAGTATATTTTAAAATTGAGATAATATATGGAAATGAAAGACATGTATATGATTTACTTATTTTCTTAATGATTAATAGTATAATAAAGTAGATAAGATTAAGCTATACACTAAAGATTATTATTGTTAGTTATTGTTATTAGAATAAATTAGGTGTATTTAGGTTTGATATTAAATCCCTTATCATTCCTATTTGCACGAATTATTATTACTTTAAGATAATTAGAAGAACCTGAGATCGTTTGATTATATTTCCTTAATAAAAGATTGAGATTTATTTATCTATTATTATTAAAGATAGTTCATTTATAAAAGTCATAAGAGTGCTGTAGAGTTAGTAATGAGATAATGAAGAGGTAATAGTATTCTTATGCCATTGAGACAGTGTCTTGGAAAGACATTGATTCAATGTAAATTCAATTACCAATTGTAACTTCACTTCATAGTCTCATGATTTTAATAAATACTTATTTAATTAGTACATAATATTGAACTATATTAATTTTGGATAATTTATAATAAATCTAATAAGATATAGTATTATAAAGATATTAAAGATAGTTATACATATTTTAGCCGAGCATAATGATTTAATTGAGCTAGTCATATTTTAAATTATATTATCTTGAATATGAGCTTTTTATTATTTTTAATTTTTACCCTAATATTAGAGTAATTATATATATATATTGTATCATCCTGCTTTTGATTTCAATAGGCATTATCATATATATATATATTGTACTGGTCAAAACATGCTTATCCATCTAACACAAGCTGGAATTCACAAAATGTACTTCAAACATTTAAGTCAGGGACCAGCCTGGATTCGAACCCACTCTCTAAGCCCCAAATCAAACACCTTATGGATAACATAACAATGATGGCACACGAGAATTAATTCTTAATCCGGCCCACTAGCAAATCGGAGAAAGCAAAAAGACTCATGGACTTAAACGTATATATAAACAACTTAAATACTAGAGACATTCCAAAGATAAAATCTAATATATTTAATTAAAAGGGGCTTTACTAATGAATAATTATGGTCAATTTGTGAATTGGACTGATTTAATAATGAGACAGAAACTGACATATGATGAATTATAAAATATATTTATTGATAATTTCATATATATTTTGATATAACCCATTACTTAGCGTTGGATAATGCACGCAGGCATTTTATTTATTAAACAACATTATTCTAGGCAATTGTACAAACAATAATTGATATTTGGGTTAAATAAATTTGTGGCTCAAATTTAATAAAGCTAAATATTATGCTATATAAGAGTGGATATTATACATGTAATCAAACCAAGTCTGAAGTGAAGCTGAATAATATATCTGATTATGACAAATTTATATATTAACTATGGGCATATAAAGCATCCCAGATAGCTTTAGATCGAATGGATTTTCAAGAATACTTCAGATAAACTCCGAAGACTACATATTAGGGAGGTAGAGTTGGCTATAAAGATTTTATTAATATCCTACACACAAGTAAAATATAATAATAAAGTTTCTCTGTGAATGGATAAATAGCTTTAGGGTTTTCGTGACCAACACCGGTTTACCCAATAACTGGTCATCATGCTGCTAAAAGGGAACCTTTTTTGGTTCATAAGAGGTGGGGGACTTGCATGCTAATCTGGCCCTTAGCTCAGTCTTAGCTACTGCACTACCCATAAGAGAGGAAGATGGTCTGGACTTACTGTGGCTCCATCTATATATATATATATATATATATATATATATATATATATATATATATATATATATATATATATATATATATAAACAGCACAATGATAAAATATTAATAAATTTTCCATCTGCCAAGCTGAAGTATATTATAAATTAAATACTATACCACTAGTTTATCAGATTGATCAAAAGAGCCAACTCTTCTGTAGCATGAGAAATATGTATATGCTACTGACGGGAATATATATATGTACTTTACTTTATCCCGTTCAATCTTTTCAGTTATCTATAATGAATAAACTCTTAAGGGGGAAAGTATATTTAAGGGACTTACAAATACTTTAATAAGAAAAATATACTTATAATTACACTTCAGATAGTTTAATCTTTAGTAACATAATAATTAAAGGTTGAAAATTTGGATTTATGAGCCACATTTTATATTTACATTAATTAATTTACAAAGTGACAAAATAACAATGAGCACAGAGGGTCACCATTATTTATAAATTAGGGTTTCTGAATGGCACGCTAAATAACGCTATAATAAATAATAATACGAGGATTTTAAATTACATTTTTAAAAAAACATTCAGTAATTAAATGCATGCCATTTCGAAAAGTAGGCATAATTAATAATAATTAAAATAAGTAAAAGAAAAGTAAATATAACTGCAGTGATTAAGTTATATAGCAAAACATTAAATTAATAAAGAAAATTAGCAAAAGTATTTCATTTATAGTATTCAAATATTATATGACAATTTAGACAGAGTTTACGTTAATATGGTTAGCTAACCTGATTTTGCATAAATAATGATCGTTTAGAATTGTACACAGAGCTCTGCAAATTTAATTGATATCAAAATGGTTCTCATATGGCTGGGCTGAAGATACTCAAGCTGGAATGAAAGTGAGTTATTTTAGCAGCTTATGGCATCCTCTATTTAGTTTGTGAGACAATTTAAGATGGTATTACTACAGCTGGACTGGGGTACTTGTACTGGAATGAAGGTGCATTCTTTTAAGAAGCTTATGGCATCTTCTATTTGTATAGGCTTGTTAGTGGCAATGTTGGTTGTTGCTATGGCCTTGGGTGGATCAAACTCTGATGTTCCATCACGGGAAAGGCAGCAAAATTCTTGCCAGTCTAGCAGGACATGGTAAAATTAAACAATTTTCAGCTTGATAGTAATAGCTCTTCAAAATCAAGATGGAGTATATTTTCCTGCTTAAAATATAGCCTATTTATATACTTCCACCAAGCCTTAACACCTTTTTGGAATTTCATTTGCCTCAGGAACAATTGACTTTTAATTAAACAAAATCATAGAATCTGATTCTCTACTACTGATAATGTCTCTGAAGTGTTATATTTCATTTACTTTAAAAAAAAATTAATTAAATATATAAATTATATTTTGATTTCGATTTTATTAATTAAATTACTTTTTTAGGTTTTATAAATTTTAAGGCTTAGCGGATAGTAATGGTATTCTGATTTAATGATAAATTTAGTCTTTTGTTGCAAACAAATTCAATCAGTAAACTAGATTTTACTTTTACCCCAGATGCAGTTACTAATTGATTTCTTGTTTCCTCAAAATTCCCATTTTTAATTATAAACTGATGACTTTTATTTTAACTTGATATAAATAACTTTTAACATATTTTCTTTATATTGTTTATTTTTTTAAAAAAGCAAATTTGACAGATCTTATAAAAAAATACTTTAGTTTCAGTTATATCTATAAAACATTAAATCAGAAAACTGTAAATATATTTTAAAGAAAATATTGTACATTATTTTTATTTAATCTTAAATATATGTACAAATCATTATGCCATAATTTCATGGTTTAAATTATCCATCCACATACGAATATAATACAAAAATGCACACAGAGAGCACACCAATAGCTCAAACAAGCTTTTAATTAATAAGTGCGGTATGAGAAAATATTTAAAATCTCTACCATGCTTATTAATTAAAAGCTTGTTGGAGCTATTGGTATGCTCTCTGTGTGCATTTTTGTAACTACAAGCTTATTAAAAGTAACGTCACATTATATATGACTTGCTTTTTTAATTATTAGAATATAATACAAATATAAAATTTAGAATTGACTTTTACATTAATAAAATATTTTATAACAAATTATAAGTATTTCTACACCATAATTTTATCACTCTGTCTAATTATAGCATACTTTTGTATATAAATGAATGATGCCATTCATGTGGCCATGATAACAAAGTTTTACCACTCGACTTATATGTAACATTTTGACATTTAAAATAGGTTCGAAACCAGTTCAGATGAGTAGGTCATTGGGTTGATGGTGAAATGAAAAGAGATTGGAAGGTTTTCGTTTCAATATATATATAAATATTGTCATGATTTTATATGATAGTGGATGTCTGAAATCATTAAGATATGTTTTATCGTAATTTTGGAAGTTATTACAGACACCAAAATACAAAGTAATTCATGTTTTGCTTTTTAAAATTAAAATATTATTACAAACTGTTCCTAAATTTAAAGTTATGTATGATTAATAAAAGTTAGAATAAAATTTTGTCAATCTGCATGTTTTTAAAACAATAGATTTAGGTAAATAGCAAATCACATTCTCATGTTTGTGTATGAATATATGCATATATGGTTGTATAAATATGAGCTTATCATATACATTTTAATTTGCAAATATTTTAAAAGTAATAGTTGTTATTTAAAAATATATTATTTGTAATAATCTCTTAAATAAACAAATACATTTTATTTTTATTTTTTTAAATTAAAAGTTATTATCATTTTATTTTAAAATTAAAAGACATATTGCATGAAATGGTGGCTTTATTGAAATGAATTCTAATTAAAATGCAATATTTATAATTTAAGTAAAAGGTGTAAATTTTCAGTTTATCAATAACAACTGTATCTAAATAATTAATTCAAAAATTATGTCAGCAAATGATATATCAGCCCATGATTTTAAGTTGAGACAACTTTATTCATTGTTTCTTTATGCATGTGATATGTATCTCCATCAGTTCAGTTAATAAAATGTGTTAAGCATTAATAGTTTTTTAAAAAAGTGATATATATATATATATATATATTAAAAATGTTTTATGCAACAGCAATATAAAGACCTAAACCGAAAAATTGATATTTGCTTCAAAGACAACTTAGTATTTGAAAGAAAACTGAAATAATACATAAAAATAAAATGCATTTATTGGAGCATTTTTAAATGCATATTTAAAATTAAGTTAAGGGGTACATATCTATGTTTGGATGTGTGTGCCAACAAATACAATTTGTTAAATGGAATAATTATAAGTTTTAAAAAGAATGCAGGAAAAGATTTAAATTACTATGTGTTAATATTTATGTGTGTGTCTGATGCCAACAAAAGATTAATTAATTGGCTAAAAATTATACCTGCAAATGGAATCATTATCATTTTAAAAAGTTATACTTAATAATTAATATCAACTACAGCATAAAATCTTGTCAGGAATTATTAAGAATTATTTTTCTTAAATAAAGTATGGATACTTTTAAAAAGAAACAAACTCTTTTGGGGGTTGCTGTTGTTTAAATATATTATTTTATAGATTTTCTTTGTGAATTTTTATCATGGAAAGCAATTAAAATACAGTGGAACTTTTGTTTATAGACATTGATCATTATCCCACCATTTAATAAAACAGATTAGATGATTTATTTGATAATTATTATTTGTATTATTATTGTGATTGTTTTAAAAATCATTTAAGGTTGACATATGTGAGAGTGAACATGTAAATGTATTCCTAAACAAAAAAAAATCTTAATAAGTTGAAATTTATATTTAAATGATTATAATAGATTTTATATAATAATTTGTTTTGTTTGCTGATAAATGGTCAGTAGGCAAACTGTAACAAATTAATATTTTTTATATAATTTATATATACATTGTCTATTGGAGACAATAGATCAATGAATATTTTCTTCTGGTTGAAGAAAGAATGTATAATGTTTTGCACCATCTTATAATTTAACCATATAATATTCTATCATATTAATTTAAATTATTACAGCATATTTATTAATTATCTGATTATTAATCTTGTGAATAAAATTATTTATTAAATTCAAGTTAAGAGTCTTATTCAAATTAATAGATATATGATAGTGAAATCACAATTTAGAATTTCATTGCAAATATAAAGATATGAAATCTGCTTAGCAAATAATATAAATTATATTATTGTACTAAAGTTCAATAGTCATTAAAAGTGAGTCTAATGTTTTATACACATCCATTAGTATAAGAGCTAGTTGATAAATTATTATAATAAACTTATATATAATCATAAAACTTAATAACTTGATCCATTCTTGAATATAGTATAAACTACCACATAATAATAAAATAGTTATTTATGAATGAATATCACTATAAATTATTAATATATTTGTCATAATTTTCAAATACATTATTTTATATTATATAGATGATGTTGCCATTTAATCAGGTTGATATTTATATAGTATATAAATATTACTAATAAATTTTAAACAGTATTCCAATAAAGATTTTGGATTATTTTATTAATAGCGCTTTCTTAATCTTTGCTCATTTTATTTCATTACAGATTAGGATTACTTATTTTGTACAGTACTATTAATTTTAGCTAATGTATTTACAATATTACAGATTTGGTATTATATAATTAATACTATTATATATTTTAATTTTATCAAATTCATAAAGTACAAAAATAAACAATTCTATATGATTGACTTATTACAATATACATTTTAGTATTTATGCATGTTAGTATTTTATTATAATAAAAGACAAATTAAAGCCTTCTTTATTCATATTGTGACAAATTCAATTGCTCAAAGACTTGAGACATTAGTAAGCGATATTCTCATGTTATCATTTTTATACCAAAATAAATTTGGCATTCAGAACTAGCACATATAAATAGAATCTCTTTCTCTCATTTATTTTTCTTCCAGTTGGGTATGTAACAAAGTCTCTCTCATTGCTCTTGTTTTTCTTATGTTACAATAAATAGTAATGGTTTATTGTGGTATTTTACCTCAGATAAAATTTTAATTTTATCAATTCACAACTTTTTTTTTAATTTTACCTTAAATTGCTAGCTACAGGTATATTACCCTAATGTGGATTGACCACCACCAGATTATGGAAAAATCTGGATATATGATAACCAAAACACTTCACTGTTTACTTGAAATGTTCATTAATTAAAAATGCACTCACTCCAAAAAAATTTAATATTAAGGAATTTTTACTTGCCAATACTTATCAGATATATAATTTATTGTTCACAGTTCATCTCAGAATGTTGATATTTTTAGCACATATTTTTTTGCCTGGTTTCTAGAATGATTCCAATACCAATACCCATTACATATATAATTTATTCTACATGTTATATATCAGAACATTTGCATATTTAGTTTATGCGGTTAAGCAATTATATAGTACACCAGCCTTTAACTTGTTTGTGTCATTATTTTAAACTAGCACTTTTCTGTTAATATGACTATAAAATAAGTCACGATTTTAAATATCTTTATTAAACTAGATTATGATTGCAAACAATTCTCATATACATCAATCTTGTGATATTGATTTATTTAATGGCTAATTGCTGGTCTAATAAATTTATTATATATACTCACAGCTTATTTTTATACTATTTTTCTTTCTGAATGCATTTCACTATATGCACCACCAACACAATTTTAGATGCAGGTGTATGTTTATAATACATCCCAAAAGAATTTTAATATCAATTAAATTCTTATTTAAGTATTGCATTTACAACATAAGATTCTATTAATTTATTTTTCACAAACAAATGATATAATAATAACATGAAAGGCTGAAACCTTTAACAGAAGCACTTTAAAAATGCTTGCATGGCAGACAATCAGATGTAATAATGACTGCATAGGAAATTCTCAAGTCAAAACACAAGGCAGACATTTTATGAGAAAAAGATGGTTCCCACCTTCTTCTTGACGTAAATTTACATATAAATAAGCCAGTCTTAAGCACTTTAAAATGACAGAATGAAGCTTTAAACATTTTCACATTTAATTCACTAAATATTATATATAAATAAACAACATGAAATCTTTCAATTTACTATGAAATAATTTTCAATTCAATGAATTGATAGTAACAAATGTAAATGCATTAAGTGCAAACAGATGATGTAATAATAACTTTTAAAAAGGTTTCAGCCTTTCGTGTTATTATTATATCATCTGTTTGAGCTTAATAAATTAATATATTTACATTTGTTACTATCAATTCATTGGATTTGAAAAGTACTTCGTAGTAAATCGAAAGATTTCACATTGTTTATTTATATATAATATTTAGTGAATTAAATGTGAAGGTGTTTAAAGCTTCATGCTCTCATTTCAAAATGCTTAAGATTGGCTTATTTATATATAAATGTAAGTAGAGAAGAAGGTGGGAACCATAATTTTCTCATAAAATATCTGCCTTGTGTTTTGACTTGAGAGTTTTTTTTATGCAGTCATTATTACATCTGATTGGCTGTAATATAAGCATTTTTAAGCTCTTCTGCCAAAGATTTCAGCCTTTCATATTATTAACATAAGATTCTATAACCTTAAGACCATGTGCTTGAAAAACAACAGGAGGTCTCTACTGTCATTTTTCAAGTGCGTGGTCTTAAAGTTATAGCCTTAATATATATTACTTTACATAATGACTATGCACTTTATAAATTTTATTATTACAACATAAGATTCTGTAATTAGGTTTATTTATGATCATATTTTAAATAAAACGAAATTTTTGACTTACTTATCATGTTTGTGGCTTTTATAATAATTCCATTTTTTTTTGTTTTGTATAAACCATGGCAGTAATATAACATGCTTTTCTCCATATATCATATACATAAAATATTATTTTTCCAATAAGATAACTAGTTGTATAAGATTTTAATGATGATAAACATTTTTTTTAAAATGGCAGATTTAATTCCTTCTTTCTACTCCATTTTCTATGTCAAACAGAAAACTTTCCATCATATTTTCACCATTTCATATCCTTACACATTCTGTTAATAAGAATATCCAAGTCTCCATTCAGTAGTGCCACCAAGTGCATAAAATCCCTACCTAGTGCCTACTCATTCGACATCCCCATACTAATTTCCAGTTTGTGGCTTTAATTAATGAGAGCCTTGAATGTGAGAGCATTGCACACAGATCTTAGGATCTAATGCAACCCTTAGCAGTCACCTTTTAGCTATTTGGTTAACTATAAAGCTAGAATCCTAAGATGAAAACACCATAATGTTTTGAATCCAACCTCATTCATTTGTATGACTAGATCTGAATTCAGTTTAGCATCTGTATATTTTAGTGTCTTTGGTTTTTTACAAACTACAGTCATCATTATTCTATGGGCAGGTTAGGTATAAAATCATAAAATATCACCTGATCATCATTTTATATGCTTACTCATTCTGTCAATAAGAGTACAAAATTCTCCTATAGTAGTGCCACCAAGTACAAACTTTTGGAATCAGTCGATGCAGGAAGGTTTGTGCATAAAATCCCTATCTAGTGCCTATTCATACAACATCTCCAGACTAGTTTCTAGCTTGTGGCTCCCATCATTGAGGAACCTTGGATTGACAGAATGTGTAAGCATATGTAATGGTGCTCATGTGATGTTTTGATAGAATATTGGCTAGTGTGGCTTTTGAAAAACCAAAGACACCAAAATGTAGAGATGCTGAACTGAATTCAGATCTATGTGCTGATACAAGACAATGAGTTTGGTTTGGAAACATTTATGGTGTTTTTCAGCTTCTAGGTTTCTAGTTAACCAAATAGGTAAAAGGGGGCTGCTGGAAGGTTGCATAAGATCTTGGTGCAATGCCTACAAAGCCAAGGCTTCTCACTGATGAAAGTCTCAAGTTAGAAACTAGTTTAGGGGTGTTGGATGAGTAGGCACTAGATAAGATTTTATGCACAAACCTCCTGTATCCATTGATTATAAAAACTTGTATTGGTAGCACTACTCTATGGAGAGTTTGGTACTCTAAAACCAACTTACCAATTATCTTATAATCTCATACAGTAATGAGCAGAAACTATTGTTGATTTTACAATCTAAAAATTAAACATATACAATTCAACCTGTAAATATTTTGATTGAAAAACCAAATCATATAAATATAACAACAACAAAATAATTTATATTTGATATATGAAAATATTATTGAAATTTCAAGTCTTAAATTTATTTTCTTTGACAATTCTAAAGAATGATAAAAAAAATTACTGACTTTTTTTAATCAAACTGGAAATATGCATATTTATATTTTTAATTTATTTTTGAAAGAAGGAAGGTGGTATCCAATGTTAGATTATACATTTTATGAATCAGTAATATGAAATTACACTGAGGCAGAGTTTCTTGCTTTGGTTAACAATCTATATTTCTAAAGCACTGTTTGGTGTGAAACAAGACCTTGCCTTCTTTTGAACCCTTGCTAAAATCCACAGAGACAGATAGTATCTACATGTAGACCTTCTTCATTATCCAGATTTATAATATGCGTTAAAAGATGTTGTTTTACTCCAAAACTTGAGCTGAGTCAAGCCGGTATGAAAAAGTATTTTTAAACTATATATATGTATATATGATAAACAAAACAAGTTATACATTTCGTAACTTGCTATAGCTTGCATTTTATGTTACTAGATGGAGCTTTACCAATAGCCCACTATCAAGCTTAGTTTATATAAACACTGAGAGAGATAGAATTCAATATCTCTTTCAAATTGTCTCCAACCTTTAAACCATGGTTTCGAGCTAGTTGGCTCACGTCAGTAAAGGGTAGGGAGACCAGAAACTAGATCTAAACTCCAACTCTACTAAACAGCATTTATGAAACTCATTTCTATCATATATATATATATATATAACTCTATCCTTCACTGATAATAGCAAATCAGCTTGAAATTAGCTGATCTGAGGGTGAGCAAATGAAAGAGATAGTGAATTCTGACTCTTTTGTCGTTTATGTAAACAAATTTACACTTGTTTTGATGGTTTTGGTAAAACACCATCTATTGATCATATATATATATTCTAACTTAATAGCAGTGAGTTAACTTTCGGCGACTTCTCGCCAGAATCATAGTGCAAAATTAATTAATGACCACCAATGGAGCAGCTGACTATATACAGAAGTTTATAAAATATGCAAATTATTGCAACGAGTAATGTAAATTATAAAACTTAGATGTTCCAGATATTGTTTTATGTCCATGCTAAATGATATCATTCTCTAATAATAATTTTAACAAAGTTTGAATCCTCAGCAACTAGTAGCGAAAAACCAAATGTAAAATCCTTTTACTGGTGCCTTTAGAGTAATGGTTAATCAAATTTAATCTTCATGTTTAAAAACTAATTACAATAACTTGACTGTATTATTAAACACTTAATGTTTTCTTTTTTTTTCTTTATATTCCATGAACTGAGCACTAATTATATATATGTATGGTAGATGGTAATCTGAACCAACTGAAGAGTGCTGGTTTAACACGAAATACCTATATTGGTGATTATTTATCTTTTCTGCATGTGTGTGGTCATGTGTATCAGTAGTATGAGATAGTGTGGATAGTGAAGAGACTTGAAAGCCTGAGTTCAAATCCCCTATATTCCATCATCTAAAAACTCCCATTATTACGTAAATTAACTTTAAATAAATAAATAAAAACTCTTTTTGCGTTTTTAAAACTCTATTCAAATTTTATTTCAAACACAGACTGTCTAAAATTTAATTATAACATATAAAAGAATAAAATTTATTTCCTTATAAAATTATATAGGGTATATGAGCACAGACTTTCATACGAACCACCACTCTCCACACCATCTCATAACACTGATATACTTGAACACATATATGTTGAAAAGATAAATGATCACCAATATACGTATTTCATGCTAAATCAACAATCATCAGTTGGTCCAGATTACCATCTCCACACATATATGCTATAAGTGCTTAGATATATATTAAGATAGCCAAACCTCATACTTTAATGGACAGGCTTCAATCTACTCCACACTCCAACTCTTCAACCGTCCATCCAATTGAAAATCTGATGATGGAATGCTCGAAGGCCACCCTGAGGCTGAGATTCTGTGCTCATATACCCTATATACTACATATATAAACACAGATATATAATAAGTCTGTGTATTTCAGTTATTCATTATAAAATTTATAACTTTTGCTCAAATTATTATTATATATTAAAAATATAATTTTTTTTTTTAAATGCATTATTATTATTATTTTATATGTCAAAGCGTTGATCGGGAAGCGAGCCCGTGCCAGCTGCTTGGAAGGCAGCTATGCTAACCGCTAGGCCACCAACACTTGACTTAAATGCATCACTTGACTTAAATGCATTATTTACATTGCGTTAGTGTATTTAATCCAAAATACGTATACACATCTATTAATTCTATTTATTATATACACTACAGTATATAAATTTGGAAGATTGTTATTAAATAATTCAACAAATATTGCACCAATCTTTATTAATCTTGCATGACTTTCTTTCTTTTTTTCAGACAATTACATAGGCTATAGATTATTGTTTGAAAAAAAAAACTTAAGAAATTATGACTGATGTAAATAAAGTTAGCCATGAGAACAGAATTAAAAATTTGTACTTGTAGTGACCTCTAGGGAATGTTTCATCATCTAAAAATGTCTTCCAGCAAACTTAAAAATTATCAAAAATGTGTTTACTGAGAAAATTATTAATTTATTACATTCATTGCTATTATTTTTAAAACTAAACGATTTAGAAAAACCATGTAGAGAATTAATTTATTAAAAATAAATTATTTAGAAAAATCATGTAGAGTATTAATTTATTATACGCCGTGCTGTTATTTTTAGAAGATAGAAAACCCGCATTTGAGGGATGAAACGTCTGCATATCTAATCAAAAAATACTTATAATATGCTTTAAACATATATAGGTGAAGTTAAAAAAAAAATTCACAAATAACAACGTTTAGCTTAGCGCTTTTGAAGTATGTTTAGTCCGTATTCATACGCCATTACGAAAGTAAACACCATCAATGGATATTATAGTGTTATTTAATTATTTTTCTACGATTTTAATAATTATTTAAAAATATACAAATATCATAATTGTTGACATGAGGGTCAGAATGACTAATATGTCAACATGGGTAGGATGACAACCTTGGCACTAACAAGGGCTTTGAATGTTCCATCATCAGATTTTCAATGAAATAAAAGGCTGAAGAGTTGTGAGTTGGAATAGTTTGAAGCCTGTCCATTAAACTATGAAGATTGGCTATCTTAATATAAAGCTGAGCACTGATTGTATATATGTGTGAGGATAGTAATCTAGACTAACTGATGATTGCTGGTTTAGCATGAAATATGTATATTGGTGATTATTTATCTTTTCAACATATGTGTAATCAGGTGGGTCAGCAATATGAGATAGCACGAGAGTAGTGGGTCCTGTAAAAGTCTGAGTTTGAATCCCACATATATTACGTATATAAATGCAGGTTTAAGCCTGTACAATGTATCAAAAAGAGCTACATTATGTTTAAATTAACGTGAATCATTTATCACTGAGTCTTTATGTAACTTTTGTTGTTCATTATTTAACAACTTAACAAATATTGTATTAGTTTTAATGACTGGTGCATGGGTTTTTTTTTTTTTGAGAGGAGGGGGGGATTTTGTTTTAATGTCATTTAAAAATTTGGGAATTTTCTACTAGCATAAATGAAGGTAAGGTGGATGTTAGTAATTAAATATTTTCACTTATTTGTCATTGATAATGAGTGACAAATTAATCTTTTTTTTTTTGTCAAACTCCCCCCAATTTTTGACTGTTATAAGCAATTTTTTGCTACCATTATCTTTACTATATTTTTTCACCATTCTTCTAGATTTACAAGACACCTATCTTTATCACATTTCCTTTTCTTTATTTTCTTATCATGCACAAAAAACGTTCTGTAAAATACTTATTTTGTAGGTCTCCACTTAATAAAGAACATCTTTTAATCTTCACATTAAACTACACATAAAAACATTTAAACAGGCAAAACTCTCTATATGTAATGCTACTCAGTGCAAGCCAGAGTAATCACCTAATGTGATGCAACATGGACCTACTACATATTCCAAAATATTATACATTTATCATTATAACCATTTAACATGATAACAGATAAATCTAAACCACTAAACATCTCATGATCATCATCTCATACTAGCACATAATTGTTGTAAACAAATGCAAAACTCTCCATACAGTAGTGCCACCCTGTGCCAACCAGAGTAATCAATGGATGCCAGAAGGCTTGTGCATAAAATCCCTATCTAGTGCCTACTCATCCAATATCCTCAGACTAGTTTCTGGCTTGTGGCCATCATCAGTGAGGAGCCTTGGATCTGAGAGCACTGCACCTAGATCCTAAGATCAAGGCTCCTCACTGATGATAGTCACAAGCCAGAAACTAGTCTGAGGATATTGGATGAGTAGGCACTAGATAGGGATTTTATGCACAAGCCTTCTGGCATCCATTGGTTACTCTGGTTGGCACAGGGTGGCACTACTGTATGGAGAGTTTTGCCTTTGTTTAGATAAATCTAATACTATTATTACCATGAATATATAAAGACTCTAGCACAATGGAATATTTTACTATTTGACGCCTAAAGTTTATAAGTATCATTATCAATTCGAGGGTGATCCTTAGCTATAGCTGTCATTAGCCACTAATTAGTTAAATATTATGTATAAAATATATATACTATATTTAATGCATTTAAATTAACCAAAGTTATATAATACCCATTTATTATTATTATTCAATAATTGTAGTCTTTATCCTAGAAAGAAAAATATCGAGAATAAACTGTAATACTTTCTTACCTGTGTTCATATTTAAAATATGAATGAAATTTACAACAAATAGGATTGCTTGCTCTACTTTTGTTTATTTATTTTTTAAATTTGATCAAATTTATATTTATCATGAGTTTCTTTTTTTTTTTTACACAATCTGTCTTTTAAATGTAATAATAATATATACAATATTACAAGACAAAACATATATCATTAATAATAATAAAGATCACTACTTGCAAACTTCTTCTTTCACATTCCTTCTTGCAAAACTAAGAAAATAAAATCTTGACTGCAACCCTTTTTAAAATCTGCAGCATTATGCGATTGATAAATGTTCTTTCCCACATGGAGTATATATATATTAGTTTAAATTGTAATCCTAATACGTTGCTTGATCTAAAAATAATTGTAGTTTTCATGCATTAACTTTAACACCTTGCTATTCCCAGAATTTAAAAAAAAGTTGATAAACATTGATTCTTATTATCATCACCATATATGGGTTTCATATACTTTGTTGATAAATGGCACTATTTAATAATTAACACATTAGAAGTCCAATCCACAACATAATTAACATAATAATTATTATATCAAAATTTAGATTGCCATTTGGTTCACTTTTAGTGAAATTTTACAACTTTGTTTAAAAACATAACAAATCCACTTATAACCGGAAGTTATAAGATGGCATATTTATTTTTGCCCTAATGTAAGTTTTAAGGCAATGTTGAAAATATCTCATATTAAAAGTCTTACTAAATATTTTGTAAACTTTTATAATTTAGTTATCATTTATGATGTTTTATTAGATAAGTTCAAATTATTGTTGTGCTTTTATTTAATTGCAGTATAACATTTTCTTGTTTTAAAATGTATTTTCTCCACGTAATGAAACTAATACAACATAATCAAATTGTGGAGTTGGAGTTCACTTTAATATAATATTTCACATTAGTTTAAACATGTCACGAGTACTTTATAAATTCAAAACAGCAATAAAATTTTAAAGAATATAAGATTTATATACAAAGTTTAGGGATAGGGGTAAGGATCCTCATAATTGACACCATAGTAATGCATATTATAATGCCGCAAATTTTGTGGATGAAGTGGCTTTTTTTTTCAAATATTATAAAATTGGTGTAAAACAGTACTATGAAAATATGAGAAGTATGGCAAATGCATCAATGAAGAAAAATCTAAAATATAATGAAGCTGGGAAAATTACTGAATGAAAAATGGAAGATATTTGTTTTGAAGAAATAGAGGACTAGAAATATATTAGATGTACATTAAGTGAAAAGTAGAATTATACAAATATTGAGAAGTGGAGCTGATAAAAAACACAAAAACTAAAAGTAAGTCAATTAAAAATATGGTATGTTTATGATAATAAATATATAGTGTACAAAATAATTTGTAAGGAGATGGGTTAATGGTGCTTGCTTTAAATTTTGGAAATAGATCCTGTATATTGGTAGAAACTTAGAAATATTTAGATAGAATACAAATAGAAATATATGATATGCATTGGATGGTAAATCAAAAACAAAATTATTCATGGTAAAATAGTATGGGCATTTGTCTTTTTTGATAAAGGAAATTAAAAGATAATTGGTTATTTGGAAATTGTAAAATATTAATGAAAGTAGATTTTTATTTGCATTTTATATGTGAATTAATGTAAATGTGTATTAAAAGTAGGTAATAAAAAGAGATAGAAAATACTGTAGATCAGTTGGTTAAAAAAAAGCATTAAATTTATAAAAACAGCAGCAAACTCTCCATACAGTAGCGCCACTCAGTGCAAGTCAGAGTAATCAATGGATGTCAGAAAGCTTATGCATAAAATTCCTATCTAGTGCCTACTCATCCAATATCCCAAGACTAGTTTCTAGCTTGTGGCTTTCATCAGTGAAGAGTCTTGGATCTGAGAGCACTTCATCTAAATTTTAGGATCTAATACTCTTAGATCTGAGGCTCCTCACTGATGAAAGTCACAGCTGGAAACTAGTCTGGATATATTGAATGAGTAGGCACTAGATAGAATTTTATGCACAGAACTTTGTACATTCATTGCTTACTAAGGCTTGCACCGCTGAGTGGCACTGCAGTCTGGAAAGATTGCTATTGTTTTAAAAATTTGTGTAAGGATAGAAAATATTAGTCATGCAATGTTTTAGTGGTCTTAAAGTTATAAAAAATGAACAAAAAAATAGCTTGGAATTATATAAGAATTAAAGAGTATGTAAAATAAGAAAGAATTTAAGAACAGAAGCTATAGATAGTTGAAAGAAAATACAGAAATAGAATAAGAAGCATTTTGATTGTAGATATAATTTATATAGATATGGAGGTGGGGGTTTGAATTCATATGTGTAGTTAAATAAATTTTAAAAAATAAAACATACATTAATATTTAACAAAGGTTTAAATATCTAATCTAGAGATAATCTCTGCTCTAATAAATGATTATTAACAAGCATTAATCTATTTTTTCAAAATAAGTGCTGTCAAAGTTGTGAGTGTAGAAAGTTTAACACTTGTAAATCAAATAGTAATTTGTATTTAAAGCGGACTTTTTCTTCTATGTATATATATTATTCCATCAATCATCTAGACTAGTTTGAAATATTTTTAAATGTTGTTTATATTTAAATTTTTGTCTAATTGTATAAACTATACATAAACATATCAATATTTGTTATATTTAAAATGTTTTGTTTTAAAAGTTTTTGAAATAAAAACAGAAGCATAAATCACATGCTTTCAAAACACTTCTTTTATCCTTGCGGACTTTGTTGAAAGTATTTTTGTTATGTTAATTTTCAACCAATGATTGTAAAGATAAAAAAAAATGTTTAGCACTTCGTGATTTATATATTGTTTTAATTAATAAAAAGCTTTTTAAAAATTTAAATTACATATTTTAAATAATGCAAATATCAGTATGGGTTTTTTTTTAATTTTATATATAAAATTACAATTTTTGTATAAGATTTAAACTATAGATAAACATTTAAAAATAAATAATATAACGTATTAACTGAAATACAGGCTTATTATATACCTGTATCTATATATGTAATATATAGGGTATATGAGCACAGACTTTCATACTATCCAACACTCTCCATTCATATATGTGTTCAAGTGTATCAGTGTTATGAGATAAAGTGGAGAATGTTGGGTAGTGTGAAAGTCTGTGCTCATATACCCTATATATTATAATATAACGTATTCTATATTAAATGTGCAGGAAATGTGATATTAAATACGAGCATACATAAACTAATATTGGCATGGAAATTTTATTACACATTAGTAACACAACTGTTCTCAATGAGCCCCAAATCTTTTGTATCATATATAAGAACCAAAGTATATGTAACAATCTTAAAGATTTATTTTTGCGCAGAGGGTAAACTCTCCATATAATAGCACCACTCAGTGCAAGCCAAAGTAATCAATGGATGCAAGAAGGCTTATGCATAAAGAATGGTGATCATGTGATGTTTAGTGGTTTAGATTTATTTTTAATGGTTCTAATTTTATTATGCATGACAATCCTGTATGTAAAAAAATTCTTCTTCATAAATCATTGTCTTTGACTATGTCACTCTTTTACAACATCTTAACATTAAATCTTTAAGTGGATTCTTATATAAAAGTTTGGAGGAAATAATATTTCCATATGTACAATTATGGGTAAACTTGTTCCAGAATCCTAGATTGAATTTCATGAAGTGTAGTTAAAATTCCTTTTCAGTTTTCTGCAAGAATAAGTGCTGGATAAGGCATACCATTTTAACCACTCGAATGTAATTTTGAAACCATATAATCCTATGCAATAAATCCCTGAATACCTGCTGCATATCATGCTCACATTTTGATACATTAAAGCTCTTTATATTTCATAATCGCACAATCAGTTTGAATTGATTTTTAATAAAGTACATTAAGCAACTTCAAACCTTTAATACGACAGCAATTATTTGTAGTCCTAGAATCTTGGGGTCTGCATAGTGTTCTCTTATGTTTGGTGATAAAATGTACAATGCACTTCAATAAAATAAGATTGAATAGGATATCTTTAAATCCCTTCCTAGTAACATCATGAGTAAAATATGGCAGTCTAAAAATTGTTTGATTGTATAATACATCTTTCCTTTGCAGAGAAGATTGCATTAAGAAAATAATTTGATAGGTCTCTCAGTTATTTATAGATATGATTTCAGTTTTCTTCATGTTACTAAATCTAATCTTAAAAAATAATCAAAAACTTTAATGATTCAGGTAGGTAGCAATGCCCAAACTTGAAAGTCTGGTTTCTGCCCTCTATCATGGTATCCAATCACACGGAGCAAAATTTATAATTTACTTGATTTTGGAAAAGATCCAAAGTGATAAACTGGTTTAGACATGAACACAAGTTCCAAAAATGCACATCACACTATTATTAATAATATACTTTATAAACTAACAACATATTGGTTGTGTATGGTTTTGTGTGTATTATATATTTAATATATAGGGTATATGAGCACAGACTTTCACACGTGCCACCACTCTCCACACTATCTCATAACACTGATACACTTGAACACATATAAAAAGTATTAGACAAACTAAATGAAAGAAATTAACTTAGTGTATCAAAGTGTCAAATCTTTTTTTATATAAATAGATTAGAAGATTTATATATATGTAAATAAAGTGTGCTGTTACCTCCAGGTAATAACCAGAGGTACATTTAGCAGGGGTATTGCTAAAATTCATCAATTCCTAAACTACTTTTTTCTCTAGTAACTAATATCTTTTTTGGTCTGAGTTATTTAGAAATAAAAATTCTATTATTGCAAGGTTCTAAGCAATATTACTGCTCAACATGTTTCTAATTATTACATAGGAATAACCCAATATTTTACTTTGTTTACATCGTAATAAATTCATAAAAGTATTTAATCTATGCAAATATATAGTTAGAATAGATTGAAATTAATACTCAACGTAATGATATTAATTAAAGAAAGCACTCTCGATCCAAGGCATAAAACTAAACTTTTTTAGATAAAAGAATGGATTGCCTTTCATCTTTTACCACATATTCTTATATAGACACTTATCTGATAGAAAAGAATAAAAAAAATTTTATCAATCATATTACTTTTAAAGCTATTTTTTTAAATGATTTTGTATTGTTTTAATTGACGTGAAGTTTTTCAATTTATACATTATCAATAGCAGCTCAAAGAGTAAAATAAATAAACATAAAGCATTTCCAGTAATTAAAACAGAGGCAATGCTCTCCACACAATAGTGCCACCTAGTGCAAGCCAGAGTAATCACTGGATGCAAAAAAGTTTGTGTATAAAATCCCTATCTAGTATCTACTAACCCAATATCTCCAGGCTAGTTTCTAGCTTGCAGATTTCATCTGTAATGAGCTTTGGATCTGAGGAATTTCACATAGATTACTCTGGTTTGCACAACTTGTGTAAGCATAGAAAATGGTGATCATGTGATGCTTAATGATTTCCAATAATTAATATTATGGAAATATTTTATATTTTATAAGAAAATAATTTTTGAGGCGACAGGTTTATATAAAAAATTTGATATTACTAACAGTAAGTAATTATTATTCATACTAATATATTCTAAATGTCTATTACAGATCAATTGAATTCTGTGAAATAAAATAAATAATTTATAATTAGCAAAACAGTAGATTGGTAGCCATGTCCTCTGTAATTTTAAAAACTTTATTGATCATAACTTCAATGAAAAGACTCATTGTAGCATAAAAACTGTCAATTTTTTTTTTTTTGAATGACTTGGATTTATTTTACAAAAATTTAAAATTTGGAATTCTTAGAATAAGAATTTGTTTATATATTCAATTTCATTTTATTATTTTTATACTCTTGCACAATTATTTATATCCTTTTGCAACCACTAATTGTGTTAACATGATTTAAAATTTTACAGTCATCTTCCAAAATATTATAACAATAGTAGTAGCATAAAAACGAAGGCAGTGGAGAAGAACAAGAAGAGGATGAGGCGAAAGAGAGCAGATGGAGGAAGAAAATAAGAAAAAGGTGGGAAAGAAGTAGCTCTCTTTTGTACTTTGATCAAGCAGGGAGTACATATCACAGTTTGTAAATTTCTATAAATATCATTGGGGTTTTTTTAAGGATATATACATATACAGAATAAACAGAAAAAAGTAAGATAATATGTACTTACTATCTTTTAATAAAATGACAATAATTTAATTAAAGCTTTATTTTAAATATATAAGTATAGAGGATTTGAACTCAGATTTTCAAGCAACCCTCAACTATCCACCCTATCTCATACAACTGATACACATGATCACACACATGTAGAAAAGATTAATAATCACCAATATATATATTTCATGCTAAACCAGCACTCATCAGTTGGTCCAGACTATCATCTCTCACACATATATATAATCAATGCTCAGCTTATATTAAGATAACAAATCTTCATACTTTAATGGACAGGCTTCAATCCACTGCAACCTCCAACTTTTCAGCCATCCATATCATTGAAAATCTGATGATGAAAACTCAAATCCCATGCTGAAAAGTTGGAGGTTGTAGTGGATTAAAGCCTGTCCATTAAAGTATGAAGATTTGCTATCTTAATATACAGTGAACATTGATTATATATGTGTGTGAGAGATGATAGTCTGGACCAACTGATGAATGCTGGTTTAGCATGATATACGGATATTGGTGATTATTAATCTTTTCTACATGTGTGTGGTCATGTGTATCAGTTGTATGAGATAGTGTGGATAGTTGAGAGGTGCTTGAAAATCTGAGTTCAAATCCTCTATACTTACAATTAAGCTCCCAGGTTTGTGAAGAGTGCCTGGTTTTCAAATATTTAAATATATAAATAGATTTTTGGAGGAAAAAAATGATTCATTTCAATAAAAATTTTATTAACAATAAATAGTGATTACATACTAATAAAGGATAAATAAATGAATAAATTGTACAATAATATGATTATATAATGTTCTATATGTCATCTGTTTAGATTATGTTATGAGAGCTCTTATGTGGTTAGGTATAGTGAAGAGATTCTAAGAACTTGTTTAATGGTATTAGCATTTTTAATATAAACATGAATATTTTCTTTTATAAATGACTATTCTATAATGCTGGGTAGTTGGGAATTGATAATCAGGAAAAGGAAAGAGCAATTAAAGACCAGGTGTCAGCAAAGACTTTACTGGAGGCAAGGAGCTGGTCACGTTTCTTGATTTTTTTGAGCGTTGGAAAAAAATGATTAAAAAGAAAACTTCAAATATATTTACCAAAATTTTCACTAGGTGACAGCTCTATCCAGTACAATACGCTAATCAAACAACAACAAAAAAAATTGTTTCGCAGTATTCTTTTCAAACTAGTCATTAATAAATCTTTTTGTTTACTTGTTTGTTTGAAAAATATACATTTATTTTTTAATTCGAATATAATATTTGCCCAACATATGGTTGTATATAGGTGCAATATGCGTTAATCTTTATTGTCTCGAATAAAACTCAACACTAGTAACAAAGATTAATTTACTAACTCGATACGAATAAACATATATATTTTAAAAACTGTTACAAATCCATTTACAAAGCTTCACATAATAAATATATCTTCAGCAAACATTTGATTTGATTTAGTACGTCTATATCTCTCCATATATGCTAGTCAGAATATCTTTACCTACATACAGTCCACACATTCATTTCGTAATACTTGTACTGGATTTCACCTTCTCTCTAAGTTCACGACCATCTCCCACTTTGTTCTTTAATGTAACGTACTCTGAAGCGAACATTAAACACCCAATACAATGATACTGATTTCTGCAGATTTTATTGCACCTTGAATAATCTGCATAATTATTGTATATTTGCATAATCTTCAAATGCACTTTCTGCGTATATTAATTTTCTAATATGTTAATAACTAGGGATTTATTTAAGTTCCTGACAGATCAGTTATTACAAACAAACGTAATAGCTTTATTTACTTCCTTGAATATATATATTTTTTAAACATATACAATATTCTTTAGTCACCCACTACATATATATATTTAAAAAAATAAGTCCAATTCGAATAAATTCTTATTTCTAGTTAAAAGGACGCTATAATTAACAAATCCACATAAAAGATATTGGAGGAAAGGTAAAAAAGTTAAAAAATTCACAAGACAAACGCTTATTATTTAATTAATACTTTGGGTGCGATTTGAAATTTATAATTGCAGTTTGTAACTTATAATTGACTATTTATTAGTCTGCATTAGGAATAGGTTATATTTACCTGTTTAAAGAAGTTTAAAGTTTATTTAAACTTCTTTTAAATATCAATAATTTCAATCTCTATGGTCAAGTTGCAATCGTTAGTATCTATATAAATATATTATACCATTAATAACGTTGGAATTCCACTTTTATTCTTAGAAGTAGGTTGCCTTGACAACAGATTGAAATTATTGATTGTTTTTGATATTGAGATTGTCTAAATGTTGAGTGGTTTTTAATAATATATATATATTACCAAATACGTAATAAATTAGTCAAATGTCTTTACCAAATTAATAAAAGCAGAACATATATCATTCTGTTGATCTGTTACTTTAATTGTATTTGCTTAGGAACAAAAATCATGTCTATATTTCTTCTCGATTCTCTAAAACCACTTATAGATGAATACTAACTATTCATCTATGAGTGAAAGCAACCTATTCAATATAATACATAAAAGTATCTTTGCTGTACTGAATAACAATGATGTTTCATGATAGTTAATCCAGTGAAATCTATCGTCCTTGTTTTTTAAAATTATAATAATTGTATTGTGTTCAACTTCATGAATCCATGTATTTCTATAATAATAATAAAAAATCCAATATTTTTGAACCTAACAATAATATTATTATGTTTTAAAACTTTTCCAGCATACCTCATCAGGACCAACAATATTTTCAATTTTAAGATTACAAAAAAAACCAGCAAACATCACATGATCATCGTTCTTTATGCTTACCCAAGCTGTTTTCACAGAGGCAAAACTCTCCATATAGTAGCGTCATTCAGTGCAAGACAATCAATAGATGCAGGAAGTTTTTTGCATTAGCTTGAAAACATTATTGTGTTTTAATTTTGAACTCAAAAGCTTTATAGTTAGCTAATAAGATAAAAGGTGGCTTCTTGAGTTTTGCATTAGATCCTAAGATCTAGATGCAGTGTTCTCAGATCCAAGGTTCCTCACTGATGAAAGCCACAAGCTAAAAACTAGTCTGCAGATATTCAATGAATAATCACTAGGAAGAGATTATATGCACAAACCTTGCATCCATTAATTACTATGGCTTGCATCGGGTGACACTACTGTATGGAGAGTTTATCACTGTTTTGACAGCTTGGATAAATATAGGAAATGGTGACCATGTGGTGTTTAATTGTCAAATGTTAATGTAATGAGAAAAAGTATTCTTGTACTGTTTGTTTGATGGGCAATGCTGCTGTATAGAGAGTTTTTCACTAGATTAAGATTTGTGTAACAAATGCAAATACATACAAAGAACCTTAGGTGACAGACAACTCTGCTACAAAAGTCTTAAGTATCAATTCAGTTTACATCCTTTTTTCATTAGCAATGAAAATATTGTGCATATAGTTTTTGAAACCATGAGCCACATATGCAGATTTTAATTATGATATAAAAAATGATTTGGAAGTGAACTTATGACAAAAAATGGCTATAATCTAAGTGCTAAACATTAAATTGCTAAAACTCTAGCAGTGAAGATATTGTATGTCTTTTGAAAAGTATTCTCCTACATGTGTATATTGTAATAATTTTAAATGTAAGCCACAAATAAGGAATGTAAAAGCTGCTTAACATTGATGTCATAAAAAAAACAGTTCAAAGTGAACTTACAATAAAATGGTGAAAATCTAAGAGTAAAATATGGTAGAAATATTATATATATATATATAAAGTGTTATATTTTTTTAAAAAAATATTCACCTATACGGTTATACTATAATAATTTTAGTCATGAATCATAAACACAGAATTTGGAAGTTGATTAATGTTGACTTAAAAAAATATTGAAACAAACTTATGGTAAAAAGTGACTAAACAAATCCACCTTTCTTCTTATCACTACAACAATGCTTTTTTATTTAACCTGATCAATCTGACAGTTTCAACTGACTAGCACCCTTCCTCAGATTACTCAAATTAAATAAAACATTGTTATAGAAGGTGGATTTATTTATTTACAATTTTATTGATGCATAAAGAAGATATAGGTTAAAGAAAGAATATAATATTTCATAAAGATTGCAAAACATGGGGAAAATCTAAATTCCAAACTAAACTAAGTAATGCCATTGGCTGAAGCAATCAAAGTTACAATGAGTGCTAGGGCTGACCTAGCAACAATGAGTGTTAGGACCTTTCTGAGCATTTTAACTTTGAATTAAGTATCAATGTATCTTTATCATGTTTAACTGTTTTACTATCATTTGCTTTTTATTCTGCAATGTATTTATATTTATTATTTTTTTAATTTTTTTTCACATTGTAAGAATACAATGATTTCAAAATAATTTGTAGTTGTCTTGAAATTACATTAGTATATATAAATCATGCCCTGTATATAAGTATATTAGCAAAGGATATGCTTATATACAATAAAACTAAAGTATAAGTGGATTTATAGTACATTTTACATTTACTGACAGTTAGTTTATATATAGCTCACTAGGTGTTGGTACATCTGCATTATTTTGTCTATATACAAGCTGGTAAAGTTATATTTATACTGTATGAACAATAATAATTTTAATAAGGAACCAGAAAAATAGAAAAAAAATAATAATAATCAGTATTGAAATGGGAAAAGAAAGTAATTACTAAAATAGAAAACAGTATTTATGTGTGTATGTATGCATACATACCTACATACATACGCATACATGCATATATGTATGTCTGTAGGTATATATATAGATGTGTATGTAGGCATATATATATATGTAGATAGGTAGGTAGCTATATACGTATGTATTCATGTATATATGTAATTCAGAGAGCATACCAATAGCTCAAACAAGCTCTTAATTAATTAGTGCAGTATGAGAAAATATTTAAAATCTCTATCCAGAACACTCTACCAACTGGTTTCAAGCTTATGGCTCACATCAGTGGAGAGCTAGAATATTCAGACACTAGATCTAAAATATAAACTCAAAATCCAGCACTTATTTCAAATGTATATTTAAGTAGAAACTCTGAAATTTTCGGACATGAAAATGTCTTTAAATCCAGCTACCTAACTTAAATAGCTATATGGGACTGAACTAAATTCAGATCTACCATATTTTAATAGCCTCAGCATAGACAAAACCTTAAAGGTAAAATTATATATTAATAAAGCAAGTCATATATAACGTGACATTACTTTTATAAGCTTGTAGTTACAAAAATGCAATACAGAGAGTGTACCAATAGCTTAAACAAGCTCTTAATTAATAAGTGCTTCATTAATTATTATAATTTTACCTTTAAGGCTTTGGCTATGCTGAGGCTTCAGTCTTATATAGCTATCTAAGTTTAGATGGTTGGATTTAAAGACATTTTCATGTCCGAAAATTTCAGAGTTTCTACTTAAATATACGTTTGAAATAAGTGCTGGGTTTTGAGTTTATAATTTAGATCTAGTGTCCGAATATTCTAGCTCTCCACTGATGTGAGCCATAAGCTCGAAACCAGTTGGTCTGGAGATGAAAGTGTTCTAGATAGAGATTTTAAATATTTTTTTATACCGCACTTATTAATTAATAGCTTGTTTGAGCTATTGGTACGCTCTCTGTATTGCATTTTTGTAACTATAAGCTTATAAAAGTAATGTCACATTATATATGACTTGCTTTATTAATTATTACGTATATATGTATGTATGCAAGTATGTATGTATGTACATACGTACGTATGTATATAATTGTGTTTGTATGTATGTATGTATGGATGGATGGATGGATCAATAATTTGCACCATTTGAAAGTATAAAAGGCATTACAGTATGCACAGATAAAAAAGATTTTCAAATTGAGTAGTTTATGTAAAATCATGATAAAAATAGAAACCCTTTTGTTAAAGTTAACGAATGAAAAACAAAATGCATGCAGTAGGAAATCATATGTAAAAGACCAAGCATTTCTTTATGGAATTTTTTATTAAGACTTCTACTTCAAATGCTGCTTCCTGTGAAGAAATCAATTAAAAACAAACTTTGGTTTACCAAATTCAGAAAAGGAACTGGGCTGCCTAGCATTACATGACATAATGAGGCTGCTAGTAAATAGAGAATCGTAAGGGAGTGATATTTCTGAATCAACAATCTGTAAATTTTTATTAGGATATGTAAGTATTTTATATTTTTTATTTTATGCTTGTAAAAGTTGAAATTTAGTTCTGAACTGTGCAATAAGTAAGGGAATTTATTTTAACATTTTATATCATTTTTTCTACTTAAACGATTAATTTGAATACCAACTTTGGTTTAAAGTATGGACATGAAATAAATCACTACTAAATGTAGGTAACCCCCTCTATAATACAGAGTTTCACTCTAACACAGTTTGAAAATTAAGAAAATATTCTATAATACAGCATTCCTATATCACTGTTTTCATCCGAACATGGTTTGATAGTTGGAGAAGCTCTCCTATAAAAGCATTTTTACAAAATCCTGTATAACAAGGGACACACTGAGAGTTCTAAAAAGCAAATACTATCTTTGTTAATATTTGTCATTCAAGCATTTATGGAAATGCTCGTCTATTGGTGACTATTAGTGATGATGAAGAAAACAATATGTAATACTAATATGTAGTACTTTTGGTCAATTATTGTTTTAATAAATATATTCCCTTAGTTAAAATGCAAATAATATCGTTTGTTGTTGTTTTTTTATCTTTTGGAACCTATTCGTGTTTTTTTTTGTTTTTTATATTAGCTTTTGTTTTGTATGTCACAAATTTGCATATCATGACATTTTTTAGGACTTATCAACTATGTTTTACGGGAATTATCAGTATATATTTGTTTACCAAATATCATTTCTAATCCAGAGCCATCTATTGTCAGCTGGAGTAGTCAATGAAGATCATATAATTATTACATCCATTTAATCAGACTAGTTTCTAATTATAAGTTTTTTCCCATGAAAAACAGAAATTGCACACATAATATTTTTACACTATCCAAATAAAATAATCTAAGACAACATGCATTTGTATTTTACAAAATATTAATTCTGACCTAATATATACTAAAGATGAAATGGATTCCAAGCCATTAGGGGTTTAAATCTTAGATAATATTAAAGTGATTTGGTAATTTCTAGTTGAATGAATTAAAACCTGCTCTTTAAATAAAAGTATGTAAGAATCAAAAACAAATCTGAGATGTGGATCTAGTATTTTATTTGGTATGTTAATTACTGAAACGTACACTAGATGACTCTGGTATAGAGTAAACAGGTTGAATTATTGTTTTTTTGTAAATCTTAATACAAAGCTGAGCACTGATTGTATATATGTGTGAGGATAGTAATCTGGACCAACTGATGATTTCTGGTTTAGCATGAAATACGGATATTGGTGATTATTTGTCTTTTCAACATGTGTATGATCGGTGGGTCAGAAATATGAGATGGCATGGAGAGTTGAGGGTTGTGTGAAAGTCAGAGTTCAAATCCCTTATATTAAATGTACTATTCAAATAGAACATTGAGTTTTTTCATTGCAACATCAAAACATATAAGAAATATAGCTACACTTAATTTGACAAATACTTTTAAATCATTTTTTTCAAAAGTTCTAATATTTCCTTATGAAATACATCAACTATAATTCATCTATTTATGCATAGCCGTATATTTCTACATGTAATTATTAAGCCTGTCATTCACAATTTTCATGTTTTTACAAATGCACCAGTTAAATATTTATAAGACTGCAAAAATGACTTGTTTTTCATACTAATTATATTAAAATAAAAGCAAGTCTAATTATAACTAATGAGACTCCTGGGTGCCCCATGCAGGGACCTATTCACTTTCTTTGTTTAAAAGAATATAATTAATTTAATATCATGTATAAAGTATTGAAATAACATAATAAATATATATTTTTATTTTATGTTTATTGTCATAAAAAGAAGACATTGATGATAATAAATGATGAAGATGAAAAGAATTGGGACTCTTTTCTGCTAAACTATCCATAGTGAATATGTAAATCAATGAAATGTTAGTATTTTAAAAATTCATAAAAGAGATAATCAGAACGTTTATCAGTTCTATTTATTAATAAAAAATCAAAATTCTTAATCTAATACAGAGTATTAATAATCAGGACTGATTCCATAGGTGAGGTATTGAGGTACTTGTCTCAAGTATTATTTAAAATAGACTCTAAACAAAACATACTGAAAATACATATATTAATAATTATTAAAATCAATTAACACTTAGACAACCTCAATATCAATCAACAATCTCAAACTGTTGTCAAGGCAACTTGCTTTTAACAATAAAGGTGGAATACCTACTGTTAAAAAGATGTTGCCCTGACAACAATTTGAGATTGTTGATTGATATTGATATTGGGGTTGTCTAATTGCTGACTGTTTTTAATGGTTACTTATAAACTCATTTAGCCTTGAGCATTATTACATATATATATATATTAATAAATATAATTTATTTTTATATAATATATATCTGTTCATTGCTTTCACTGAAAACTGTTTTGAATAAGCTTTTCTGTAGTTTTAAAAGATGCATTTTTAAGCTAGCCTCAGGAACCAAAATTAATTGGATAGCTTGAAAATAGATAATAATAACTTTTTTATTCTACAATAGAATGAAAATATATAATCAGAATCAATACATACACATTATGAGGCATTTAAATTTAATGTAATCCTAATTTAATCCATACTTACTAACATAACAATGCTTATTTCAAGTAATAAATATGTTAATACACCTTAAATTAGATGTAACTTAATGTAAAGATATGTTACTTTCAATCAATAATTTTTTACTATAGCTAACATAATGGATTGTTACCAATTATTTTTTAATTCAAATTTGCATATGTTTGCTTTTCTGTGTAATGAAGTGGGTTTTTTTTCCTTTTTTATAAGCTAAAACTGAATACACTTTGTTACACAGATGAGCAAATGTATATAAATCTGAATTACAAATGAATAAATGGAAAATTGCTTAATACATTTGGATGAGGTTAAGCAATGGTTTTTTTATTTAATATTCATTTAACTTTCTTCTATTACATTGTAATTTTACAACTGAACTTTTATAAATATTATAATCAATACATAAGTTTATAACAAAAATAGTCTATAATAAGTGTAAGGGACACAAACTAAATTTCACTTCTTTTTTTAAAAAATACTATTCTCTTATTACATATGTGTCTTATATTCAATATTGTAATTTCATTCACCCATTCTATATGAAACACATTATTCTGGAATATCATTATAGCAACATAAGAAAATAAATCTCATTTTGGAAAGCGTCATTCATCTAGGGGTTTTAATTCCCATTGTAGTTTTAAGACCCCTCACAGTTCTGCAACAAAACTGAAGGAATCCAAACATCAATGCATAGTTAATGTCTATAGATTTTATTAACTTTAATTACTATGGTTTTTGGAGGTTCTCAAATAGTCATTTAGCTTGACACATCAAGTAAAAAAATTAAAAAGTTAGATAACACTTTCCTTTGATGTGAACCTTTTAAACATGTTGATAATTAATAGCATTATAAGATTCATACAAATAATTGCAATATAGTTTTCAACAAACTTTAAATTATATCCAGATATAATTAATACACAATGCATCCCAGTAAAAAGCTGATTAAGTAATTAGGATGTGATGTGATGTACTGTAGTTTCTTCTTAAATGAAGTCAAGAATCTCTCAGCAATTATACCAAAAAAAATGTGTTAGCTACTTAATTTTACATTCACCATTCTAAGTTTTCCCATGTTCCGCTCCATTCCATTTCCACAACATAATTTTTGTCAACTCTGCGGCCTTTATATCTAAATCTCCCCTATCTATTTCCAAACCCAGCATAAAAACCAATAATTTACTTTCTGTATAATCACTTTTTTCATATTTATTTTTCCATAACCTCATTATATGTGCCCTTTCTGTTTTCAAGCATTTACATTCAATTAACAGTTGCCTGATATTTTCTATTCCTTCCTTACATAATTTACAGACTAAATCACCCATATTTTTCTATTTTCATATATATTCTCTTGTTGCTAAAGATCATATTCAAGCCTTAAACAATAAACTACTTTCCTTACTATTATCACATATTAACTTGTATCTAATATTCTGTTTATTTCTATATATATTTAAACTCTTTTTACTCTCCATACTAGTTCTCCATTTCTCTAACTCCCTATTCTTTATTAATAAATTTATTCTTTTATCCCATTCCTTACCATTATAACACTCAACAACCCTCTTAACACAATCATCCCATCTTTTATACAAATATACTGATATAAATTCTTTATCCAAATCTTTAGCATACCATATTACCTTTCTCACCCATCTTATCTCTCTCCAAAATATGCAGCGCCATCTATAAATCAATGTAGGTTTTACATTGAGATATAGTTTAGATATTGACCACTAAAATGTAGTTATATCTACTAAAAGCATTTCATCCAAGTTTAATTCTATAATTAATATCAACCACAATGTTCCCTTCTCCGTAAATAATCTGACCAAGGTATTTATAAATATTACCTTTTTCTCATTCATAACTATCAATCTCCATTACCTTATTATGACAAGATCTATTAAAAATTGCTTTAGTCTTTTTAGCATTTATGTTTAATCCTATTTTTCATTTTCATTTAAATTCTAACAATATTCCTTGAAGCTGTGATGCATTATTTGCAAAATCAATCACATCATCTGGAGAATGCAAAACCAATCACACTATCTGGACAATCTAAATAATCATTATTACATTTTACTCCCTTGGCTTCCCATTTTAATCCACAAAATACTTTTTGGAAAACTGATTTAGAAGGTTTTGGAGATATGAAGTCACCCTGTCATACAGCCTTCTCAATTGTTAATCTGCTTAGTATCGACATATAATCAATTGTTGGTATTGCATTTTAATAAATATTCTTCAGAATTTGATAATTCGCTAAATATCACATGATCATCATTCTTTATGCTTACAATAAGATTGTGTTTTCATTTTGGACTTAAAGCTTTATAGTTAACTAATAAGGTAAAATGACTGCTGGAGGGTTGCATTAGATCCTAAGATCTAGGTTGAGCATAAAAAACAACAAGGCATAGATTCAAATTCACATCTGGTAATATCATTTGCTCAGAAAGACACGATGGTAAATGCAAGATCAGAGAAGCACTACGCATAATAAGTAATCCTAAGTCCATTAATTGAAGAAAAGCCTGCTTTTCCCTGTCCCGAAAATGGCAGTTATAAATAATTTTCATTATTTTGCATAAATTTTCCTTCTAACAATGCAGTTTTTAACAAGATAGTAGAGAGCAAGAAGTCTCTTGAAAGCATTCAGCTAAAACAGTATTTCATATTTGCTTTCGATTATATATAGTAGCTTCATTTTCTGTACCTACAGCACATAGATATAGTATTTTACAATTTAATGAAGTAAATAATTCAATTGTTTCCATCTGTAGTAAAAATTAACCTATATTATTTTACTACATCTTGAATATAACAATCTAACTAAATATTGTTTAATATATTCTAACAATATAATAGTAATATTTGTTCACGATAACATCATATGGTTTCTTATGTATTTACTTATATGCTTTCAATATCATTTATTTTTCCTTTACCCCCAATAGCTATGTAAAAAGTTAGTCTGGGTTTGAAACCTTAGGTTTTTAATTTATCAGGTTTTCACTTGAGTAGTATCAAGTAATGAAAGGTAGTTGCTAGATATGTAAGACATTTGTTCTAGCTTTGAATTCTGATCTTCACTGACAAAGGCAAAAGTCAGCAATTGGTCAGCTAGGAAATAAAAATTATTATAGCATTATATCATTTAGTGTTTATTGATTCCTCAAGTTTACAATAGATAGCTCTAGTGTAAGGTAAAAGTAACTGCTCTTGAATATTTGTCCTTTCTTTGAATCCTATTTACTCTGCCCAGTATTACTACTAATATACTGTGTCTTTTAAAATGATTGTTAATTTTCTCAATCTTGAGACAAAAATTGAATAATATTGAAGTGGTTTTAATAAGCACTATTATCTAGAATCTATTATCCTATATGGATTAATGCAATAACAACATAACAGACTCTGGATCTCAGGTCCATGGATTGAAGACTCAGCCTGTCATGAACAGTGCTCAACCTTCTTATGAACTCCTGAACACAACTCTATTCAATTATATCTTGAATCTATCGATTACTGAATTTTAGAATAGATGCAGCAGTAGTAAACTAGACAGATTTGCTACTGTAAAAATAAATACTACATGACTGTATATGTCAGTAAAGGATTAGGGTCACTCAAAGAAGAGAAATATCAAATCCCTCTAAATATCATTCATAATAGTGATCACAAAATAAACTGAAATTGTGTGAGTTTTTATTTCGGAAGAACTTACTGAATGATACAGAATGGGAGAAAGTCTGATTAAAGACAAAATAACTGATTGTTATCACGTTTTTGTTAAAAATATGAAAAGAGTGAATCATTAAGAGAGAAGTTGGTAGTTATGTGTTGAACATGGTTTTAAAAAAATGTAGCAATCAATTGTATACTTTATCCAGTTTTAGCCTCAATGACAAATTATGATGTTATCTGTCAGAACAAACAGTGAAATATCTTGTATTGTTAGTCTAGAGGCATCGCAGCCGCCATGCAAGCAAGTAGTTGGTTGCAGACAGTTGTGGGTTTGCGTCCCGGCCGATGCTATGACATATGAAAAAAAAAACAGTGAAATTGGTGGAAATGGGTGCAGAATTTGAGCTTGGCCTTTTTTTTTACGAAAATTAATCATTCCAATTAAAAACATGCTGCAAAAATATATATTGAATAAGTTTTATTAGGAATCTGTAAAACCTTTTTAATTAAACCACACATTTTTAAAATGTGTGAATGAAGAGATCTATGAACATGATAAATAAGTGTACTTGCAGCTGAATCAATATTCTTCAATTGGTCCAGATCACAACCTCTCATGTTTCATTCGTTATAAATATTACATTCTCTGCATTAACTTTTCGATGTCATCCACTTTTAAATAATTATATCAAAGATTATCGCTCATTATTTATTAGACTAGAAAATATCAAACAAGTCCTCAATTACGTGCCATATATATCACTAAAACTACCATTTCCTTTATTTTGCTACAATATTTAATATAAATATAATTTCTACACTTTAAATCAAATAATTTTTACGAGTGGCTCTAAGAAAGACTGCAGAACTTTAGAAATGTTACATTATGTGTGTATAGATATTCTGTTCAATCTTTGACTTAAAAATCAACAAAACACTTTTAAATAGCAAATCAATTTCTTCTACTTCAGTTCTGCCATCTATTGGAGGCTCAGGTAATTAATAAATAGATGTGCAATTTTTAAATTCAGTTCTGCCATCTACTGGAAGCTCAGGTAATTAATTAATAGATGTACAATTTTTAAGCAGCAAATCAATTTCTTCTACTTCAGCTTTGCTATTTTCTGGAAGATTGATGCGCAATAGTAGTGATTAATAAATCCTTATCCAAGGTTGCCATACCCCTATCTCTATCAAACTTTTGACTCTCATCAGTTAGGATTTTGGATTTGAATCTAATGCATCTGAATTTGTTAGATCTAATGCAACTTTCTTTGAGCAGCCATCATTGTGTTTGACATTAAGTCAATCAACCGGAGCTTGTATTTCAAAAACACATTAATTATCTGTATCTACGCCAACTTTTTTGCATAATTATATAGATCTGGTACTTGTTCAGTATCTATATATATTTTGGTATACTCAGTTTTTCTTAATAACTATTGGCTACTATGTTCTTGTACATAGGCTAGATACTAGTCTGAGGATTATGGCCTTGATAGTAATGAATTTAGGGATTTCTAAAGCACTGTCATCTGGCATACATTATTTACTCAAGATTACACTAGGTGGCAGAATTGCAGCAGAAATATGCTCTCTTCTGTAAGTTCTGTCTACCATCTAACTCTTATTGCAAAATTTTTTATTAAATTTATTTATTTACAGAATGTTTGAGTTTCGCAAATAATGTCAAATTTGTAATTCTTTTATGCCGTTTACTGAACATATATTTTATGTCACATTATTTAAACAGAATGCAATTTAAAATTGAGTAAGGAATCACTAATAGTGTTTCTCATATGATGTGGCACCATTACATTGAAATAAGGCAAGCAAATCATAACATCACTTGTTCGTATGCACATTCAATGTGTTCCATAATCCAGTTCTCCCTTACGATCACCTTGATGTTTGTGTTGGCTGCTTTTATATTTTTTGATGACTTAACACTTGTTAGGTTTCTGTATCAATTGGGCAAACATTATATATATATATCTGTGATAAATAACTCCCTACATACGAGGATTTTAAAATGTACCATGTGATCATTATTCATATTCTTTATATATATATAATATCTAATTTCTGTTATACTTTGATGCATTCTTCAGTTGCGTATTTCAAACAATACTCAAATTAGTTTTTTGAAATAAGAAGACAAGTGTAGTGTTTGACTAGTAGCAGTAGCAGACATTCTCATATATCTCCAACTAGCTCTAGCAGATATAATGTCTACATCAGAGCAACCTATTGTAAGCTTTCATAATTAATGAGCACTAAATGAAAGCATCACTTCCAACTCCTAGGTTCTACTTATCCGTCTGCAACACTGAGGAGTTATGTCTGCTATCATAAATTTCCCTATAACTCTTTTCGCGTATTATCAACCCAATGATCTGAGATTCAATCACTAGAATGTTTTTAACCCAAATTGATATATAAGTATGACATTAACTAGCAATTGTATATTTTAACGACGTTAAATACAGAGGCAAAACTCTCCATACAGTACCGCCACTCAGTGCAAGTCAAAGTAATCAATGGATGCAGGAAGGTTTTGTGTAAGCATAAAGAATGGTGATCATGTGATGTTTGATTTTAAATACACGCAAACTACAGGCAACTTAAACTTTTAATTAAATGATGTTATATATCAAAGTAACACAACATTCTTCATACAAACACTTTCTCACTAAAATTAATACAGCATTTAACTCTTTGCTTGAAGACAAGCCGCTTCTAAAGTAGGTGAGCAAGTATTTCGATTAGGTGGTTATCGCTGACCGCTGCTGATAGCGATTCGCCATTATTTGCCGTCTCTTTAATACAATTTATTTCGCCAAATAATTTTAAAATGAGCGCGGATTGTCTTTTATTTAAACTCGGGGTAGTAAAAAGTTTTTTAAACAATAACGTTTGATCAAAGATAGTTAACCAATGATTGCTTGCTCATTTTTAACTTTAACACAATCAAGTTTGTTTTTTGCTTTTCAGTATTTTTGATTATTTACTTACTTAATAAGTTTTTAAAATTAACGATTGCTTGGTATTCAAAAATTTTACTGCGGCTTTCTTTTATTTACGAGATTATTGACGTCGACTTAAATTATTTTGCTACTCTCGGTTTGTTTTCTGCCTCCCTTACTCTGCCTAATGTATACATGAAATAACTTTTGTTGGATTTTTTTATATATATAAAATTGCCACTTGGAGTCGTTTGTTGAAAAGACGAAGACCTCCTGCGAAGAAAAAATGCACTAAAGTTCGTCTTATCTGTTTGAGAGGGGTGTTTACAACTTGTCGAAACTAGATAATTCAACAGTTGTACTCTCTCTTTATTTCTGCAAAAAAAGATTTATTACATTGTTTGTTTATTTTATTTAACTTTCTTTTATATATATATAACATTATTTTAAAATTCATAATGTTTGCAACTTCTATAATTTTATTTAGTGACGTAAACTAATGATGGTTAAAATTTTATTAGACCTGTTTAACGCTCGGAACCTTCTCTTAAAATTAATCTTATGTTTAGTAATAGAAGGCAATATAATACGCTAGTGAATAATGTAGAAGATTTGGATAAAGAATTTATATCAGTATACTTGTACAAAAGGTGAGATTATTGTGTTAGGAGGATTGTCGAGTGTTGTAGTGATAAGGAATAGGGCAGGGGTCCCCAACCTGTTTCCACTTAAGAGCACATTCTATAATACTAGCCAAGTGGCGGGCACCATTTATTTTTTTCAACCAGATGGCGGGCACCATTTATTTTTTCCACTAGGTGGCGGGCACCATTTATTTTTTCAATGTAAATTTATAGTTGGATATTGTTAATAATACACAATGTACAAAAAAATATTTATTTTAAATATAAAATTGTAACAAATAATTAACGTTTATATTTTTACGCTGTAAAAGTATAGTATGCCCTACAATTTGATTACAATGTAATACAGTAATTTATAAGACATTTTAAAAATTAAATTTATTTGTATCAGATAAATATTTTTTTAATCGTGTTCGGATAGTGGCGGCCACACAAAAAATGGTCTGCGGGCACCACGGGCATAGGGTTGGGGACCCCTGGAATAGGGGATAAAAGAATAGATGCATTAATAAAGAATAGGGAGTTGGAGAGATGGAGAACTAGTATGGAGAGTAAAAAGAGTTTAAATGTATATAGAAGTAAAGGGAACATTGAAGTTAATTTATGATAATAGCAAGGAAAATAGTTTTCCACATGTCGTAGCATCGGCTGGGAGGCGAATTCGCAACAACCGTCTGCAACCACTGCTTGCAAGGCAGCTGCGCTGACCTCTCGGCTAACAACGTTTGACAAGGAAAGTAGTTTATTATTTAAGGCTCGAACAGCAACAAGGGAATATACACGTAAATGGAAAAATATGAGTGATTTAGTCTGCAAATTGTGTAAGGAAGGTATTGAAAATATTAGGCATCTGTTAATTCAATGTAAATGCTTGAAAGCAGAAAAGGTACAAATAATTAAATTATGGAAGAATAAATATGAATAAAGTGGTTATACAAAAAGTGGATTACTGATTTTTATGCTGGGTTTGGGAAAGATAAGGGGATTTAAATATGAAGGCCATGGAGTTGACAAAGATTATGGAAATGGGATGGAGCAAATTATGGAAAAACTTAGAATGGGGAATGGAAAGGGAAGGTAAAGTGGCAAACAGGTTTCTCTAGGCATAGTTGCTGAGAGATTTCTGACTCCACATCAAAGACTATTTAATTTGACTAACAGTTCCTAGACGTATGTTCTTCTAGTAGCAGAGTATTGGGAATTCGTTTATAAAAATACTATTTTCACCCAGACTTTCAAGTTTCCTTTTATCATTCACTCCATCTTATACATACGGAAAACATAAATGATCTCCAGCATATGCATTTCGTGCTGAACCAGCACTCATCAGTCAGTCCAAATTATCTCCTATATATATATAATCAGTGCTCGATTTATATTAAAATAGCAGTGCTGATATGTGTATTGGAGATCATTTATCTTTTTCGCATATATGTGGTCATGTGTACGGTTGTATGAGATGGAATGGGTGACAAAAGAAAACTTGGAAGTCTGGGTTCAAATCCCTTATAATTAGATTTATCTTAAAAGTATATATAATATTCTTGTATTTAAATATTAAAGAAAATATTTTCATATAACATCCAAGAATTTAAGTACAACAAAATTCTCCGCGTATTTTTTTTCCATTAGACAAAGCGTGCATTGAAAATTAAAACAATTAATTTCTTAATATCTATTCTGCATAAACAATATATATGTATACAAAAAAATTACAATCAGCTTGCGGATTACTAAACATCTATATATATATGTGTGTGTGTATTGTTATCGTCTTATAATTCCACTTTTTTTAATGATTTACATAATAATATAATGAATTCTTATACCCCTAAAATCGTATATAGGTAATAAAAATAAATAGCTACACAAAAATGAAGATGGTTAATCTAATTCACGAAGATGAGGGGGTAGAGAGAGAGAGTAAAAAAAAAACGACTCTAAAAATGAGTTTTGCGTCATTATACAAACCAATCTGGAAACACAAATACTTCCCCATGTAGAACATGATGGTCCAATTTTCTGTTGCTTTATTAATTTTCGACGCTATTTTTCCATTTTCTCAACAGGAAACTTTTCTTTCTGAAATACCTCAACACCATGTCTGATCGAAGTTCTCCAACCTACTTCCTCTCTTCTCTGCTATATTTTCCCAATCGAAACAATCAACATTGCACTTCTTTAGAAGGTCTTTGAGATAATCTTTATAACATAGAGAGGGTCTACCCCCCTGTGAAACTGATTTTAGGAAGTCTTCCATTGTTCATCCATTTTCCATGTCCAACTCAATGGAGGTGTGATTTTACAATACTGGACTCAATAGTAACACATCCTGCAAGCCAAATAACATATTGATAGCTTTTACAACCTTGCCATCGTAGTTTTAATATTTTCTGGAGCATTCTTAAATGAAACTTTTCTAATGCCTTTATATGCACTGATAGGGTACCCATGTTTCACATCCATACAATAAATTAGACAAAACAGTTTTATTTACAGCTTAGTTGCAGTAGTTGTTTCTCTATAATGAAACTTGTTTTAAAAAACAGCTGCTGATTGGAGTCTGCAATGAATATCGGCAACAAAGTCTACCTTTCTACTTAGAAAACTTCCAAGATATTTAAATTGTTTTAAATAACTCAATATAGGATAATGGTTTTTATGGTATATATAGACTGATTTCATTGCTTTGCATTGAGTAATGGTTTCTACATTACCATTCCACTGATGAACATTAAAGTCATGAAAAAAATCATTTATTAAGCTAGACAAGTGTCGTGTGGTTAGCGTGCACAATTCCCTGCCTCCTCATTTTATTCTTAGCCAAGAATAGCAATTTTATGATCTGTAATTAAATAGCCATATAATTCTATAATTAAAAATCACTTCTTTTCTTGTCAAAAACTTTATTTGATGTATATATATATATCCACTTATTTCCAACGTTTCGACTATCTTTACTCTATAGTCATTTTCAAGGATCTAGAAAAAACATTACATTATAAACAAACTTCACATAATAAAAACAAAAATAATCAAAAACAATATAAAGCATATAAACCCCATAAAATTTAAAAATAAATAAAATACATTAAAATCAATTAAATTAAAAACACAAAACATACACCACACTTACTTGACTCCCTTCTCAAAAAACTTTCCCTTTTTACATTTTTTATCCAAAAAACCAATTGTTACAATAAAAAAACTTATTTCCTTTTTCTTTCTTATATACTTCAAAAATGAATTTATTTCCAAAAAATTCTTTATTCATGTCTTATCCAATTCTATTTAAAACAGGTTTATATCTTTTTATATACCTGTTTTAAATAGAATTGGATAAGACATGAATAAAGAATTTTTTGGAAATAAATTCATTTTTGAAGTATATAAGAAAGAAAAAGGAATATAAAAAGATATAAACCTGTTTTAAATAGAATTGGATAAGACATGAATAAAGAATTTTTTGGAAATAAATTCATTTTTGAAGTATATAAGAAAGAAAAAGGAAATAAGTTTTTTATTGTAACAATTGGTTTTTTGGATAAAAAATGTAAAAAGGGAAAGTTTTTTGAGAAGGGAGTCAAGTAAGTGTGGTGTATGTTTTGTGTTTTTAATTTAATTGATTTTAATATATTTTATTTATTTTTAAATTTTATGGGGTTTATATGCTTTATATTGTTTTTGATTATTTTTGTTTTTATTATGTGAAGTTTGTTTATAATGTAATGTTTTTTCTAGATTTTTGAAAATGACTATAGAGTAAAGATAGTCGAAACGTTGGAAATAAGTGGATATATATATATCAAATAAAGTTTTTGACAAGAAAAGAAGTGATTTTTAATTATAGAATTATATGGCTATATGTACTGTATATTTTTGAAAAGAAAAAAGGATTGAGTCGTGATTAGAAACAGAAGTAAATGGATTTGTAATTAAATAGTTAGCTATATTGTTTATGGGGCAGCCACATGAAGGTAAAACACTCATTTGAAACCTTATATACAAAGCAGATAAATACACCAACTGTGTTAACAATTCATGAAACAATTTAAATCATTACTAATACTCGATAAGCTGTTTTCATTGTTAATTGTAGAATACTTTCTTTATCATGTCCATTTCTATATGTCACATTTATTGGAAACAATCCAAAATTATTATTATTATATGTTTTGCTTTTGCATACTCAAAAATGTCACTGAGATTAGGTTCACCATACTGTGCATGTACTTACATATGCATATCAACATTACCATCCATTATATATTCATTTATTATTACTTTTTTAGTTTTCTTGGATCATGAAAGGACATGTAAATATAAATTTAAGTCTGATATTGAAAATGTTAAGATTCTTCATGAAGAGAGAAATCATAATAAAAGAAAAATTAAGACAATACTTTTAATAAATAGAAATAAAATGAATATAATTAATAGGTAAGCTGCTAATGTTAAAATTCAGAATTCATGGGATTTGAGTTAATGATGTTTGTTACCATTATGTTTTTGAATTTAATGGCAGTTGATGAGGGTTAACAAATTAACCAAAAGTATTTCTGTGGATTGAAAGATTATATATAATAATTAATTATTGTTATATTTATTATTTTTATTGTTATAAGCAATAGTTTTTAATTAACGGACATTTTATTTGTATTACTTTTTCATATATATGAGGCAAAAATAAAAAAAGATTTAGCAGATATAATTTTAAAACATTATCTCCCCTTTTCCTCTTCTTTTTTATTTCCATCTCCTCTCTTTTCTACCTCCTTCTTTTCTGTCACTAAACCCTCCTTTTCTTTCACTTTTCCTGTCTTTCTTTTTTTCAGCAGTTCAAATTTTTGTTTTCTACATTTAACAATAAAAGAGAAAAAAAATCCAATGTCTGTGGACTATAAATAATATTACAGTTTTTCTGAAAATATATTTAAATGATAATCACTCATTATCATCATTTTAGGTATCTTCTGCCAAAATATAAATTCCACATACCAAACCAGGCCACCAACCGATCTTCTTTGAGTTTTTATTCATCATCAGCAAGCACTAAATCCCAGGTATCAGATTTATATAAAATCTATACAGAACATTCCCAGATCTGTTTTCAATATCATAAAACCATCTTTGTTATCTCTACAAACAATGATATTATCAATTTAACTTTATTTTGTTATAAATCACTGGAATTCCCCCCATCTCACACAATGTAATGAAACAACATTAGTTACTTACTTCATAGCCATCTATCATAAACTTGAGTAACTAATGATTTAACATGTTTTAATGCACTTCTAGTAGTGAGGATTTAAATGTACTAAGCACTTATGATCACTGCACTAGAGACTTGATTTCATTTTTTCCTCTTTTATATTCTAAACAACACTTACTTTTTCTAAACTTTTAGATAGTTACTGCATGACTTTTTTAACATTTTATCATTGGTCATTACTGAATTAGAAGTTATTCTTCCCTGGATTAGTCGGTTATTGATTGCTGAAAGTTTTACGATTTTTCATTCTATCTTACACTCCAGCTAGATTATCATATTTGTTTAGAAATTTTTACATACTTCAAATATTTCAAGGTTCCATCTAGATTTGAATCTTGGATCAAAAAATCACACCTGTTGTACAAATGATTATATCGTTCTAATTCTTTGTATGCATATATGATAATGAATAAATGCAATTAAGGCTCCTTTATTATCTCACTGTTTAACAATGTATTAAATGCTATAGAATTATTAAATTCTGAAATTTAACAATACGAGAAACACAGATCAGGGAACATCCCTTTTTCAGCTGCAGCACCTTTAACCCCAAATTAGAGCAGATTTGGAGTGCTATGATTCATATTTCAGAATTTGTCTATTAGGTAACATATTCTACTTCAGTTAATAAAATGCTAACAGGATGTGCCTAAACACCCCATTTGGTGTATTATAAGATATTGGTGTGTAATGTATTAATTAGATGATGGATTATATATAGATAAAAGATAAAACAGCTTCATTGCAATGCAAAGCTCTCTCCAACCACCTACACGGAGAGGCATCAGAGAAGATATTTTACCAAAGTTGCCAATTGCTGGATGGTGGAAATTTAAGTGGTTTACTTCCTCACCCTTCAGCTAAGAATGACTAAGTATCCATTTATTGACCAATACTGTTTGATTAGTTAGCTAGTTTTACCATGTTTCACCTACAGAACAGAATGAGTAGATTCTGGGGGGGGGGGGGGGAATGACTTTTACACTGCCAGGATTTAAATCTAATTTTTGGCTATGGAGGTCTATACCCTACCACTATTCTACAAAACTCATATATCTATAGATATAAATTTAAAATGTGTACTTTTGCATATCAGGTAACCTCAGACTTCAATGTGATGCGTAAAAAGTTTATCACAATCGGCAACTAAAATTTATATTTTTTTCCGGACGTAAATTGAACTGAGATTTCTTTTGCTCATGAATTGAATTAGGACTTTTTGTTTACCAACAAGCTATTGTATCGCTAAGATACCTGCTCGAGAACTCTTTATACAGTCACTGCTCGTTACTATCCGAACAATTTTTTATTATATATATATATACTTCTCAGAAATTGAATAAGAACTTATTGCTCAGAAGCAAATCGCTTTCATGACTAAGCTTCTTGCTAAGGGCATTTTCAATTCTCCATTCGTGATTTTAAAACGCACTATCTATTATAAATGCTTCGCAACATTGATTAAATTATGATTCTATCGTAGTTACATGAACTAATCTAATTAGAAATCTTAATCATTGAAGTAATTTTTAATTTACGCAGAAAAAATTGTGTTATTTTTTTCTTTAAGTATAAAAAATTAACTGTAATGTGCTGTGTTTTATTTCCCATTCCAGAAGATTTTAAGATTTTACAACTAGAATAATAATATTTCAGTGATGTTATTTTTAAAAAACAGAAAAATACACCCACACGCACAAATTGAGCTTATTTTTAAAAAAATATTAATAAATCAATCATTATTGAAATTCATTTAGTGTCAGAAATATAAAATAATCAAATAATTAGTTAATTGCGGACGAGATCAGCGTTTAAGCGTTAGAAATAAAAGGTTAAGTTTCTCTGAATCCTTTACCACTGTGTTAAATCTCGTAGGGTTTTAGAAATGCAGAGAATTAAAGGAGCGGTATAAAAATGAAAATGCTCTGGTGCATGTGTTGATAATATTTTCCAAAGCGTCTGTAATAGTGACGTCACCGGGTGTGTCAGTTGAAAAAGACAATGAATCAGGAGGTAATTATTATAGATATGTGTATCTGAGAGGTTTCATGTCCGTGCAGAATGCCTGAAGGGGGTTCTGTAATAGAGTTTTAATTTGGGTCGCCTAATAAATTTCCCGTTGTCTCTTTAATATATCTATTTTTAAAGAATGAATGCTACTTCATACACCCCAGGAAGAGGGTTTTAGCACATTACAGAAATATTAGTATTTTTTGCATCTTTTAGCTTGATAATGCAAAGTAATATGAATATTTATAAGTCAATTAAAAATAATTTTATAAAATAGTATATAATTAAAAATAAAATTAATTGCATCATTAGAAAAAAAAAACGTTAAAATCTCAGCTGTAAAATCGCCTTAGTAACCACGCAAAAGGGTAATTGATAAAAATATATAGTTTATTATTAATAAAGTTTTTTTTTAAAATAAATAAAAAGAACCATTAAACATCGCATGATCACTGTTTCTTTTTTTCTTCTCAGTGATGAAAGTTTATTCATCAACAAAAAAGGGTACAAATACAGTTAAATAAGAGGTTTACAAAGAGTGGTAAAAATGAAATTAAGGAGCAACATGGTGAAAGGGGAAGGATACATATGAAAAGGGGTGGGGAAAGGGTTATATTAACCATTAAAGACAAATGAATGTTGCAATTAGAAATTATTTGTAAAGTCTAGAATTTAAATATGAGTAGCATTTTAAGAGTACAATATTGAGAAATCCAATTTGCGATGGATAAGTTGAGAATAGGAAAACACTTGGAAATAACGAACATCGGAAATAATAAATGTAAATAGGGTGAATCACTTGTAATTAAAATCATTAGGCCAAACTGCGGTTTATTTTGCAATAATATTTGGATAAAATCGTTTATAACAATAACGCTAAAACTGCTATGAATAGCGTTTTTTTTTCCTTTTTGTGAATGGGAAAATCAACGTTGGCAACCGTCCCCACAGCACCTTCATCCTAGCCCTTCTCAAAAGAATCAGGATTTAGGTCCCCCCAACTCATATAACCAGACTCTCATTCAATCAGCAAAGTTGATTGTAATGAAAATTTTAATTAAAAGATACAATTAGGAATTATTTGTAAAGCATAGAAATCAAATATGAATAGTGTTTTAGGAGTACAATATTGGGAAATCCAATTTGCGGTAGCTAAGTTGAGAAATATGAAAACACTTGCAGATAACATAAAATACGGACTAAATCAATCTACTGTTCAGTTCTTCCAAATGGCCTCGAATATCCTCGCAAGAGAGTAATCCCGAGTAGTTTGGAAAAATAATCACTGTTTCTTATGCTTGCGCAGGAGAGTTTTGCCTGTTTAAAAAAATAGAATATTTGAACATTGGAAAATAATGTCTGCAACTAAATTAGCTGTATATAAAACTATTATTTTACTTAACTAAATGTATGGAAGTGAAACGTGGATTCCTATTATTGCTATATAAAGATACTAGAAATGTTATGATGTTATAAAACCATTATTATAAAAGCACACTTTCTTTTGGAGTGGACACATACAATGAACAATGAAAGACTTCCTATGGTGAATTTCATGAAGATATAGATCCTGTTTATTTATAAGAATTATCACAAAGATATTTGGTACTTACAGATAATCCTGGAACCCAAGGTTGACAGTCATGGTTTTTTTTAAAAATTATGTATTTTCAGGGCATAGTTATACCATAACTCTAACGAATATATTTTACTAATTAATATTAAAAATACTAATAAATTGATTATAAATTCCTGTTAACTTTTAAAAATAACAATAAATGAGGTATAAATTTAATTCACAGAAATAACACAAAACTACAACAAAAAATTTTAAATAAAATAAATTCAATAATTGAAACTGTAATAGATATAATTTATACAGGGATTTTTTTAAAAAAAACAAAATATGGGTTATTCACATAGGCAGCCTGAAATCTCTATTGGCCTGCAAAATTGCCACAAATGTATCTTTTTGTTTGTGCATAGATTGCCACATAAATTTTGCTAAATAGAATTGGAGATGTTATTGTATACAGATTTATGAAGTTATATCTGTGATTCACTCTAAAATGTTTAAACCCAGAACAGCATAAATCAGCTGTTTTATATACCTTCCAAGAATCAGAATAAATTGTAGATTCATCAGCCACATTTTTTTTAATTAATCACATCCAGAAGAATTTTTATAAGTTAACAGGAATTTCTAATCAATTTAATGATATTTTTTAATATTAGCAAGTAAAACACATTTGTTATAAGCTAACTATGTTTCCGAAAATGTATAATTAAAAAAAAAAAAACTTAGCTACCAACTTTGGGTTCCAGGATTAACTGTAAGTACCAAATATTCTAAAGAACTGCCATTGGGAAGATATATCAAAGAATAAAAGGTATATTGGAAAGCTACAATTATTATGGTATTTAAGAATTTTTTTAAAAAAGGTTTTAGCTGAATAAATTAAATACACTACCCCCAAATTTCAAATAAAATAGACCAGCATGATTTATATGTGGTCATATTTGTGTTTGACAGATTGGAGTTGGAATAGCTACATTCATACACAAATGGCTACTGTAGATATGTTTAGTCATTTAATCTATTGAGTATTCACAATTACACTGATGACTCATAATTAGAATGAGATGGAAAAGTTAAATCAATTCAAACATTCATATTGCCAGACTAGAATTACTATATACTGTATTAAACAACTTATTTAAACAACATCTAATTAATCAGCCATTCAAGTTACAGGGATATTTATTTACAACTTATATATCACATTCCATTAACCAGACAAGTTGCTCTCCCAAGATAATGCATTTTTATGACTTCAACATCATTTATTGGTTGGTGATGAGTTACTAAATAGCCTAATTTAATGTAAATGGCATTACCTTTTTATGTAAAAGTCAAATTTAAGACTGCTTCACTCTTAAAGCATAAAATAATAACTTTCTCATGTGTCATAGCATCAGCCAGGAAGCGAACCTGCTAACCCGGGATAACTGCTTGTAAAGCAGCTGTCACTGACCTCTCGCCCATCTATGCTTGACAAAAAATAATAACATTGTAATCTTACAAAATAAATATTACAATAAATTTGTCTAAGATTTCTAATCGACTACATATTTTAATGCCTTAAATACCACTAATATAATTTAAGTGAGCATGCGGTTAATCTACAATTAATACATAAATTATTATTTTAATAAGCACATAAATAATTTTACGCCCTATTAAATATGTAATACTAAGAATATAAGCTTATTTCAAGGAACAAACACATTTAAATAATGAACATTTCTGTAGTGTAATTTTCACTACACCACTCTCACGCAAGATAGGGACTGGTTTTTATCAGATTTTAACACTTTGTTGGATCATCTTTTTTACATGTCTTTAGTTATAAGTTTATGATTACACCCCTCCACAAAGTATTAAAAAGCAAATAGAAACCAGTGCCTCTACCTTGCAGGAGAGTGGTATAGTGAAAATTGCACTACTGAATATTATTCATTACATAGATAATCTCTAGTTTAATGAATTACTAATAATTAAACAAGTCTGAATATATTACTAAGCTAATTTACAAGCAAGATCCCAAAAAAAATCCTTTGAACTTGTAAATGGCATCCATATTTTTATTATCTACTTTGTCCGATAAATCATTTTTGTCATTGATACTTCAAAAAGGATGAAAATTTTTTATTCGCTCGATACTTTGTTGTTGTTGTTTTAATATAAATCAAGTCACCTTACTAACAATTTTTATTAGTCATTCATTAGACCTTGCGTGAGAATGACCTCGTGAAAATTACACTACAGAAATATTATTAACTAATCTTACAATTTCAAATATTAATTTAATTGAAATAATTCAGGCTTGTTTGTTCTGTCAAATAGGTCTATATTCTTAGCGTTGTATACCTGGTAAGCTGTAAAATTATTTATGTGCTCATTAAAATAATTAGTAATTCATCTAAATAAATATTTGAAATTGTGAGATGAATTGATTTATATTAAAACAAAAATTGCGGAAATAAAAAATGTCAGCCTTTTTGAAGTAACCATGCTTGAATTATTGCTTTATAACAAAGTGAAGTTTAGATAAAAACAATGAACTTTTATGTGACAAAAGAAATTGGCACTGACATAACAAAAAGTGGATGTTATAAAATATTTAATGATTTTTTGGAAATCATGCTTGAAAATTGTATTAGTCACTTATTCAGACTTATAACCAAAATCACACTTTTCTTTATTTTGCTGTAATATCCTTTTAATACAATGTATCCAAACTATTCTGAAGAAGACTGCAGGACAGTCAAAACATAGGTGTATGTATGTATGTATAAATAAAGAGTTTTTCTAAAAAGTGTTTGAAGTGATTTGGATAAATTGTATTTATTCAGATTTATTTATTTCACAAAATAAAGTTTATAAGTTAACCTAATAAGCCAATCAAATCAGTGGTAATATTCATATACAAGGTTTGACATCACATTAACAATTATGCAATTAGATTTCCTAAGACAATTGTTTTAGGATCTCAATATTAGTCACCAGAGGGCGCAGGATTACCTATTAAGATATTTTTATTATAATGTGAAACTCCTTGTTCATATAAATATCAAATTCATGGTCATTGTTATTTTAAAGCATAAAAATAATTATAACATAGTTTTATGAGCAGAATTAAACTTCATTTCATGTCTGCTTTAGTCTATTTTATTATAATATTTAAATGATTAAATTTGAAAGACTATTTTTTCATGCCTTAAGTTATTTGAAAAAGATTTTGAAAAGGTTGCAACCATATGATCACACCATGCTTTTAACAAGCAGATGGAAAGTCACAAGCTAGAAACTAGTCTGGGGATGTTAAATGAATAGGCATTAGATAGGGATTTTATGCACAAACCTTCCGCATCCATTGATTACTCTGGCTTGCACTGGGAGACCCTAGTGTATGGATAGTTTTGCTTCTATTTTAAACAGTTGGGATGAAGTACACTAGCTAGCACATCACTAAAAATTAATGAGTGAAGTGAGAACTGATTGATTGATTATGGTAAAATTGTAAGTAAACATCATCAAGAATTTGATTGGCTGATTGTTTAAATATTCTTTGAATAAATTAGTCTAAATCAATACTTAATTCTGGAAAATATATCAGGTCCTGCTTACATAGAGAAAAAGTAACTTCATAGATGGCAGCAAAATATAAAATTTAGTATAAGTGGATGATGTCATTGTAATCTGTGTTTCTGTCATTGCATCTATGCCATCTACTATAAGTTTTAGTAACTAAGAGATACCAGATAATACTGCTTAATAAATCCCTATTCAGTGCCTTCATATCCAATATCCACAAACTAATTTCAGGCTTATAGATAGAATTAGCACCAGATGAGAATTTATTAAGCACTATCATCTGGAATTTATTAGTTACTAAAACTTACAGTAGGTGTCATAGTTGTGTTGATAGAAAAAAGTGTGATTGCTGAAACAGCATAGTGTAAGTATTATATAAAGAGCTCACAAATAAGTTCTTAACAAGCTTCGCAGAATACCACTAACCCCAGACTGGTTTCTGCTACTAGCTTCCTCAGTGAGGTGCTAAGAATGCTTGAATATTCTAGCACCTCATTGAGGAAGCCAGTAGTAGGAACCAGGCTGGGGTTAGAGATATTCTGCAAAGTTTGTTAAGAGTTTATTTGCGAGCTCTTTATAGAACATTTGTAAAACAAGCTTGTTTAAATTAGATCATGTGACATCTAACTTGATTTTTTTGTAATAGTGTAAGTAATCTGTAGTCAATGGAAAGACCATGTAGTCAATGGAAAGACCATGGTCTAGGTTACTTACTTGTCTGCCTTGACTCATCACTACTGTATTTTGGATATATTGTCTGTGACATCAAATTTCATCTCTTCAGTCCTTTATGGTTTAACAGGTTGTCATGATAAAACCATCTTGCATAAAGTATGAGATAGATCAGAATTGTGTTGACACTAAACAGATGACTATATTAAATGTGATAGTGTTAATGTTAAGTATTAATTTATAATACTATATTATTTTGCCAATTTATTATTGACTCAAGGTGATATAAAATGTACATGCTATACTTAGTGTTTACTGTTCTTAGTTAAGTTGCTAAAGATCCAAATTCTCAACCATATTACATAAAAGTTTCATTGTAGGATATTGATTAACAAATTATAAATTTACAATGCTACTGTACTAATTTTAGACAATGTAAAAAAACATTTCCAGTGTAACCTCCAAAATTGCTAAAGTTAGGAAGTTGCTTAATCTTTCAAACATTATGAAATAAACATAACCATTGATGTATTTAAAATATTCATCATCTGAATTGTGCCTTGTGTTAAATGTTGTCAGCTTACCATTAGTTAAATTGTTGTGATCATTGTTGTTTACCATCTATACAAATTTTAACATGTCATTACTTTTTTATGGTAGGGTTTGGATTTTTAGAATGCATACTATTTATCTAAGATGTGTTAATGTTTTTATTTTTGAACAGTAAAGGAACCTAGTGTAAGGTTTTACAAATTTTCCCACTGTAACGAAGCTGTCTATTAACCTGTTCACATGTGTGAGACATGAAATTTGGGTTTTTTTTTCAGAGGTAGAGCTGAAATCTCATAGCTCATGTGATTTTCCGTTACTGTAAAAAAATGGCAAAAGTTGAATTTCTCTAGACCTAACCCTAACCTTATCATTGTAGAAGAGATTGTTCGATTTTATTTCTTTGTTATGTTTTAATTTTTATGTAGTAAAAGTAACATTAGTTGAGAATTGCAGTCAATATTTTTTTTTTTTTTTGAAATTTCATTTTTTCATCGAAATGTAAAGTGAACGAATATTTATTTATTATTGTTTTTGAAAACGTTAATTATTTAAAAAAATAAAAAATGGAATTTTTATTCCTAGAAGAGATGAGGCTACAGCATTCACAATATTAGGAATTGTTCAATTAGACTTATTCGTTATGTTTTAATTTTTATGTACTAAAAAGTAACGTTACTTGAGAATTGCAGTCAATTTTTTTTTTGTTCTGAAATTGCATTTTTTGATCAGAACTTAAAGTGAATGAATATTTAGTTATTATTTTTGTGAAAAACGTTAATTATTTTTAAAATATTAAAAAAAAGAATTTTTATTTTTGAAATTAATAAAAAAATGTTTTAAAAAAAGTTTTCTGTGTATTAGTTTATTTATTATAATATGTAAATAAAATGTAGTAGCCCGGTAATGTTATATGAAGACATTTTGTTGGAAGAACACCACCACCAAGCGGGATGGATTGTCATACAAACGATTACCATTTTTTGTATGTGTTTGTAAATATTAACTGTAAATAAATTTGTTTTGAAATTTAGTAAGTTGTCAGTCACCTTATTGCTATTGCCAGACACTATCCATATTATTGTTATTGCTATCATCAACATCATCATCACTACTTAATATAATTATTTTTTTATTTATTATTATTCAGTATCATGTGAATAAAATTTTATTAACATTTACATTTTAGAGAGCATAATATCACACTGATGATTGATTATGAATATTGTTGGTATCATGCATGCTATTTTATAGTGGTGGTTTCAAAATAAAATGTTTGATTTTAAAAGTATAATATTGTAATAATTTATGGGATATAATCTTTCATTAAACTTGGTCATGCTTATCATGAAGGTTAAAGTTAAATCAATCTAGGATTACACCATTATTGTTTTAATCTTATTGTTATGGATGATTGTAATCAAAATGTTATATAGTATTTTCTTTTAGATTATCTGATTATTAATACAATTGTTATATTTGCAGTATCATTGTAATAAATTATAATAAAATTAGAATTTTATCTTTATTCATCATCATCATCATCAACTATTATCAGTCTACTGCAGGATGAAGGTCTCTCCAAGTTCAAACCATCTTCTCTGATCTTTAGTTTCTCTTCTCCACATCATCCTGCACACTTTATCCATCTCACATGTGGTCTCTTTCTGAGTCTTTTACAATTTCTTGGAATCCCATTTAAAATTTCAATTGTTCATCTATTATCATCTCTTCTAGCAATATGCCCAGCCTGACTCCACTTCAGTCTCTTAATTCTTTCAGTGATATCAATAACACATGTTTGTTCTCTTATCCATGTATTTTGTTCTCTTCTTGTTATTTCTAATATGCATCTCTCCATACTTTGTTGAGTGGTCTGAAGTCTCTGAATTGTTCTTCTGTTAAGTGCCCAAGTATCAGACCTATAAATAAGAACTGGTAAAACACATTTACTAAAAATCTTTCTTTTTCAAACACATAGGCATATTTCCTTTTAGTATCAAGTTATTTCTACCAAAAGCACTCAAACCAAGTTTAATTCTATGATTAATTCCATCCATTATGTTTCCATGTATATTAAAAATCTTCCCAAGATATTTGTAGCTCTTAACTTCTTCTAACTCATCATAATCAATCTTTATTTTCATATCTTTATTTTTATATCTTTATTATCATTAGTAAAATCAGTTAGATATATATTTTTAGTAATTCATTTTGTCTGATCTATTTTAAATTGTATGTATTTGGATAGCAGTAAAATCCCTCTTGCTGATTTGGATATACATATAAACTGTTGAATTCTATATAATTCATGTGAACCCTGAAAAATCATTGATGAATAAGTGGAAATTTCGATTTTACTTGTTAAATGTTAGTTCTTAATTCATCTTGTATACATTACTTGAATCTGTTCTTATTGTTATTTTTATTGATTAATATATGCCCAAAGATTTAGACCCATTCCTTGATTGTTTAAATTTAGAATCCAATGCTTTTACAACATTGAATTAATATTTCATAATAATATTCATAATAATTCATCCTTGTCTATCTTTCCTTTTTATCTCTGTCATCATTTTATTTTATTTAATCATCATCATCTATTCCTCATATATTGATTTATATTTCACATACAAATTTAAAAAACTGAAAAACTAAACTATGTCATGATATTTCCAGTATTTAAAATGAAATTTGCATGCATTAAAAAATTTGTTTACAAGATTTTTGTGTTTACAAAAGCAGCATTTTAGAAAAAGCAAATTTTAGTTAAAACTATCAATAGAAATTAAGATGTCATTCTTCATTTCTTTTTCATTCTGCTTTAATTAACTGTATATGCTTTTCAGCAAATTAGTCATAAAATTCAAAGAAAGGTATTTCTAAAAAATATATGACCATCTATTGTAAAACTCACTATATATATATAATTAATCCCAGTGCATAATGCTATACTGAAATAAATATACAAATATTAAGCAATTAAATCATCCCACATGATTAAGAAATCCACTACCTGGCTATTTTGAAATACGAACTCTAATGTGTTTATATATTAGTTCACAGAGGGCAGTACTGGATTTCTTAATCATGTGGGATGATTTAATTGCTTAATATATATATATATATTGCCACATACAGCAAGCTAGAGTAATAAATGGATGCCAGAAGGCTTGTGCATAAAATCCCCATCTAGTGCCTACCCATCCAATATACCCAGACTAGTTTCTGGCTTATGGCCTTTGTCAGTGAGGAACCTTGGATCTGAGAGCACTGCACCTAGAACTTAGGATCTAATGCAACCCTCCAGCAACTACCTTTTATCTCCATTTAACTACAAAACAGTCTTAAACTGAAAAAATCTTAATGTTTTCAATCCAAGCCCATAAGCTTATATAGTCATATGGGTCTGAACACAGTTCAGTACCCATATATTTTGGTGTATTTGGTTCTTTAATAACCATAGCCACCACTATCCTATCCAATCCTGCCTAATAGGATAGTGGTGGCTATGGTTATTAAAGAACCAAAGACACCAAAATGCATGGGTACTATATGAACCCAGTTCAGTACCCATACATTTTGGTGGCTTTGGTTCTTTCATAACCATAGCCACCACTATCCTATCCAATCCTGCCTAATAGGATAGTGGTGGCTATGGTTATTAAAGAACCAAAGACACCAAAATGCATGGGTACTATATAAATATATGGGTACTATATGAACCCAGTTCAGTACCCATACATTTTGGTGGCTTTGGTTCTTTAATAACCATAGCCACCACTATCCTATCCAATCCTGCCTAATAGGATAGTGGTGGCTATGGTTATTAAAGAATCAAGGACACCAAAATGTATGCATACTATATAAGCTGATGGGCTTGGATTGAAAACATTAAGGTGTTTTCAGTTTAAGACTCACAGTTTTGTAGTTAAATGGAGATAAAGGGTGATTGCTGGAGGGTTGCATTAGATCCTAAGTTCTAGGTGCAGTGCTCTCAGATCCAAGGCTCCTCACTGATGAAGGTCATAAGCCAGAAACTAGTCTGGGGATATTGGATGAGTAGGCACTAGATGGGGATTTTATGCACAAGCCTTATGGCATCCATTTATTACTCCAGCTTGCTGTGTGTGGCAATATATATAGTGAGTTTTGCCTGTTTTAACAACAGTTATACACAAGCATAAGAGGTGGTGGTCATGTGATGTTTATTGGCTTAAAACCATCTATTGTACATCACTGAAAACTTAAATTTTCCATACTATTATGCTGAACAACTGACTGGACAACCCTATAATTGATATCTAACTTGCAAAAATTTTATTGGTTGCAAGATTTGACCCAAGCAAACAAATTTCTAAGTTAAATAAAAGCATTTAAAAACTGTGAATTCTATTTTAGTGTAATTCAAAAAAAGAAATAAAAATATAAAAGTAATAAAATTATATTTTATCTTTGCTCTATAATTATTTGTGGGTAACGGGGGTCAGCAGCTAATGGAAAACCTAGAACATAAAAATAAAATATATAAGTGCAAACATCATGCCAGATACATCACAAAATAATGGCAATTCATATTTTGAAAGGTAGATAAAACATTAAAAAATATTTTTGATATAGTCAACCAATAAACATTATATAAAAAATTTTCTTACATCCATTTATAAATCTTCTTTCTGTTTTATATGAATTACATTTATCCTAGTTCCAACCATATTTGTTACTGTCAAGTATTATACATTATTGATGATCTAAAAAATAGAATTTAAATATTATAAAAATGAAGTAATATACAATTTTAAAGTATAGTATTGAACATATGTTAGCAAGCGATATGCTAATTTTTTTATTTTATTTTCAAAGGTGTTTTATTGATTACTCAAAAGATTACATTTTTTCTTTGTTATATATTCGATGTATATAGAGATTATAATTTATTTATAATAGCACAAAATTATTATTCTGTCTTTTGGAAATACTTATAATGTCTGTGATGCAGGTTCTGTCTCATTAGGGACCATGTGGGTGTAACTATTTCATGAGGGATAATCTTTTTATCGCTTTCTATAAAAGTGTTTAATTTGTTGAAAAATGTATTTATATGTCATCTTTGGTTATGGTTGTATATAAAAGACTATCTTGTATACCATAATGCATATGATACGATGCTTACCCTGATGTCTGAAAAAAATTCATTTGAATATGAGTTAAACAATGATTCTATATTAGTATTTAAATTATTAAATAGCCTAGGAATTTCTGTATAAATGCTATCAAAACAAGCACATTTGAAGAATATGAAGTTTGGTTTTCTGTAGCCCTATTTATCTTCAACATTTCTACAATGTCTTTTGAATCTGAAGAAATTCAATGTAGGTAGAGAATCCAGGTTTAATTTGATAAGGAAATCAAAGAATTTTGGTTTAAATGATCAAAATCTAAATTTCCTAATAAGTTGCTTGTTATTCAACTTTGGTGTAGTTTCATTCACAGCACTTTTTTAATTGTTGATGGGTAATATAAAACAGTCTTTTTATTAATTAGTCCATTTTAGGGTGAAGATTTCTCCAACACCACTTGTAGAGGAATGGTGATTTTAAAAAAGCAGTATTCACCAGGTTTTCTAATTGCCAAATCATGACAGTTTGAACATCCTTCAGTTAATAATGTTAGATCAATATTGGCTGATCACTTGAATTGGGTATGGCTCGGCTACCTAAGACTCTTAGTTGGCCCAGTTTTGAACCTCAGGTCATAGTGATAGGAGTTAGATATGCTACATCATCAACTACAAAGCCCTTCATTAATAATATGACCTTATTAATAATGTATGAATATTCATAATTGTACTTCATTTTGTTTCAATTTTATCCAATTTATTATTTTTCAGATGAATAATGTTATGCAATCCTTGAAAATGACCACAGAATATAGTTGAAAACATTAAGAACTGTGAAAAATTATATAATTTAAATAAAATAAAAACACATTTTAAAAAGGAGTAGAAGAAGAATTTGTTTATGATATTTATGATGATTGAATCATTTAAAAAAGATGAAAATAAATGAATAATATTTATTACTTAATTAATTAGGAAAATCACACAATTTTAATAATGTTAAACCTACAGAATATGTCAAAATTATTTCAAGTGTACTCTTTTCTTTTGATATAAATCAAATGGTTTATTGTTCAGGAGTTCATAAGAAGTTTGAACTCCAGAAGTGAACAGAGTTGGGCTGCAATCTATGGACTTTTCAGATTCTTACATTCTCCCTCTACAACAAACTATACAGATAATATACTAACTAGTTACTGCAATAAAAATTAAAAGATTTTGGACAAAATGTATTAGAAATTTTCCACAATAAATATTGTCCATTAGAAAGTTAATAGAATTGGTAGTTAACTATTTCTCTAAGGATTTAACTTAGGCAAAAAAAAAATGGTAAAACAATCTTTAAATAGTCCATCAATAGTCCATCATAAGGCAGAGACTTTATCCTCATAAACAGACACTGAAGAAGAAAGCATTATTCATCAGACTGCTGATTGCTGGGTGATAAGAATTTGAACAGACTTGTCTGTTTACCCTCTATCAAGACATTTAAAAAAATAATAATATATTTTGCTACTCTGAAGATTATTTGATATTTTAGTACCAGAAAGAAGAAATTTGGCTTCAGTTCGGGTACCTTTAGCTTTTGAATCCATCACCCCATCACTTATAATCCAAACAATATGGGATGGTTAAGTAGATTGTTTGTGGATTGGTTACCTGTAAGAATAATTAAATAGCTAATTATAAATTGTTTTATCTAACCAAGTTTGAACTCAGTATTGGTGAATGTATGTTCATGTAATAAATTTGGAGTTTTTCTTTTATTCAGCTTATGAGTTCCTTTGGAACAAAGTAAAAAAGCACTTCTGAGCTAATTCACTTGTGTGCTTTTCTATTTACCTTGCTTTCATTTTTTTTTGTTTTATATTCAGACACTTTCTCTTTTCTGAGTTCAGTGAACTCCGCTTCCTGCAACTGTCATCCTTTTTCCATCAAATAAAACCCCAGTTTGATCTATATGCCTCAAAAGCATCACAACATTTAGTTGAATAAATAAATTTTCTGAACTGCTTAATGACAAGTGGAGTTGATATGATGAAATTGGATTTAATTATGACATCGTGATTTTTATACTTTTTTCACATTTTATTACTCAGTAACAAACTGCACTACAAAGTACGTCACAATATTCAGATTTAGAAAATTATACTAAAAAACTAAATTTATTGAAATTGATAGAGCGTTTTTTTTTTTAAAAAAAAAAGAGAGAGAGAGAGAGAGATTAATATTTGTGTCTCTTGGGGGGTTTTCAAAATAAAATACAAAAATAAAGATCATAAAACTTATTGTAGAAATTTAAAATCAAAGAAATTAAAAGTAAAAGTATTATTATATACTAAAGATATTTATTCAGTAGTAAGTATGACGGTAATCTAATACCTCACCCAAGTTTTCTATTCCAAAAATTGCCGTTCATACATGAACAACTTATTATAAATTCTGAGAAATAATGTTCTGATTTGGGGGAATATTGTGTTACTATCAGGAAATGATGTTGACAGAGAGTAATGTGTCCATAGGTATTTTTTCTAAAAAAGAAAATCATACTCAAAGTTAGGATTAACTTAGTTCAAACCCCATCTATGAAAAAATAAATACTTATGGAAGAAAGTTAAAAGGGATTTTCTGAGAGATGATCTGACCTATGGGAATCAAAAATATAACCTTGATATCTTATATAAAGCAATTATATATTAAGACATAATTTGATGATCATTATCAATTATAATTATATTCTATTATACAAAGTTAAGATCAGATTAATTTTCATTAAACTTATGGCTGATTATCGACAAAAGACACCATGAAGTTTATAGTATAGCATTCTGTGTGTGGTTATATGGATAGTCTTCTCTTAAGATCCACATTATTACTTTGTAATGATGTTGATCGTCAATTATTTCTTAAAAATATAAAAAGCAACTGCAGGTTACCACTGATAATGATGATTAAGATTTTTATTACTTAATAGTGTTCTTTTGAAAATAATTTTTTCATTCACAGAACTTATTATTTATGTGATTTCTTCCGTGAATTTTATTAATAATTTTGGATATTTCTTATGAATATTATGCATAAGCATAAAATTTTATAAATGGAGGGGTTGCAAATCTACTTACACTTCCATCTTGATTTTAATGGAACCTACCCACAGAATTTAGCTCAATAGTAAGGACGGCAGACACAAAAGCGCTTCTACTAATTATCTAGTATAGTTTATAAAGATCTTTAATTTTTTTATTATGTTGTAGTTCTGAAGAAGATTGCTGGCGCAATCGAAACTCTAAAGTGCAGGAAAGGGTGGATAATAAAGCATTGTAAAAGTAGTAACGTGTTTGGTCAATTGAATATTATAATAAAGATCTTATGATTCAGCAATCATAACCTATAACCTCAAATCATATCTGGGCTAAGTAAATTTGACTTTTTTTCCAGGTTTAAATATAGCTTAATGGGTTTTTCCTAGATTGACTGTCCATAGGATTATTCTAGTTAACCATCTAATATTGATTAGTAAATAGTTGTCTAATTATTCTTGACTCAATGTTAAAACAAGCATGAAAAAGTGCTCAAAACTTTATTACCCAGCCATAGGCAAGTCTGGTGAGAATGGCCTTAATTTTTATTGTTTTTTTATAAGTGACTATAGGAGATTTTTTTTTACTTTTCTCTTTTCCCTCACATCCAACCATTATCAATCTCGGTAAGATGATCTCTAATGCAGTTTTTCAAAATAATAGCTAGTTCTTATCACTTGACATTGGGAATTTATCAAGTATTTATGAGGGATAATACACATGGTCTATAAATAATATATTTCACACAATAGATTTTGTTTTATTTGAGAAAGAGGGAATGAATAAAGTAGGGAAAATTAAATTGTTTGATAATGAAGAAAGAGTATGTAATAGTGATCTTTTTTTTTTTAAGAATAGAAAGGATAGTGAAAGATGTGGATGGAGAATGAATGAAAAGAATAGTTAGAAGAATATAAATTAAAAATTGAAGAAACCATGGAAGAATTGGTTGGGAGTGTAGAAAAAGTGGCAAATATGGGTCTAGGTTAGAATATTCAGAAGAATAAAAATAATAAAAAAGTGAGAGTTATTAATGTGTAAAAGAGAGGGTAAAAGCGTGCAAAGAATATAAGTGTACTATTAAGAACAGAGAAAGTATAAAAGATGTTAATGTTAAATGGGAAAAGTATTTAAAGAAAAAGAAGTTTTCCAAAATAGATAATTATAGGAAGAGAATAAAATTAAATAGTAGATTGGTGGAGGATATTAAAAAAAGTGGAAGAGATGGAAGTAAAAAAAATTTGGAAATAAATTTAAAAAAGGAATCTAGGGGAGAGAGAAATATTATTACTAGATGATGAGGGAATAAAATATTACTCTAGAGATGAATTAGAAACAATATTAAATAAGTATGTAATGGATATAGAAAAGATGTTACATGTGAAGGATAGAGTGATAAAAAACATAAAAGCATATAGTAATGGAAATGTTAAGTTTACAGAAAATAAACTGAATGAAGCAGGAAAGAAATTTAAAAGTGGAAAGGCAAGAAGTTTAGATGGATGAACAGCAGAGATATTAATGAATTTAGAACATAGTGCAAAATTAAACCTATTATCATGTTTTACTAAGATGGCACAGAAGAGAGATTTTCCAAATAATTGGAGTAATACAAGACTAAGGTTGCTCTGTAAAGATAAGGATAAGATCATAGAAAGTTAAGTAATTATAGATCAATAGTGGTAACATCAGTGTAATATAAAGTTTTTGCATATATGGTGGCTGGAAGGGTCACAAGATGGATGAAAGAACATAATATAGTGGGAGAAATGCAAGAAGGCTTTCAATCAGATTGGCATATAGGAAATAGTTTATCTGTAGTTACACAAATTATGGATATGAGTAGAAATAGATTAGCAGTTGTATATGATTTTTATATATAGAGAGAAGGCATATGATAGAGGAAATAGAAATAGATTATGGGTAAGTTTAATAAAATTAGGAATGAATGGAGCTTTATTGGATCTTATTAAGAGATTGTATGAAAATATTTACTATATGTATCATTTAGGGAAGTATAGAATCGGTTAAAGTTAAAAATGGAGTGGGAGTAAGGCAAAGATGCCTTATGTCAACCATTTTGTTTTTGTTGGATTTGAGAGAAATAGAGAGAGCAGGAAGAGGGATATAGATCCCATTAATAGGTGGCAAGGGACTATATACATTATCAGGTCTTTTATTTGCAAATGATGTCTTCTTGTGCACAGAAAGAAGAAAAGATATGGAAATTATGCTCAGGACATGTGCACAGATAGGAAAGGAGATGGAGATTAAATTTAGTGAAGAAATATCAAATGTAATGATGATTAATAGTGGGAAAAAAGAAGGGAACAACTTTTTATTGGGGGATATAAAATAAGTGTGGTAAATAGGTATAACTATTTAGGAATCATCTTAAGTAACGAGTGGGAGAAAAAAATGATAAATGAAGCAAAGAAAAGAAAGGGAATGATAAAAAAAAAATTAACAGTGTGTTTATATAAAAAATATGATGTAGCTAGAATTATATAGAAGGGAGTGGCAATAGCAGGGCTAACATATGGTAATGATGCATTATGTGTTAGTAAGGAGTGTTAAATTATTTAGAAAAAGTACAAAGATAAGTAGGAGTGAGAGTAGCAGGGTTAATGTATGGTTAGCAGGCATTATGTTTTAGTAAAGGAGTGTTAGATTACTTAGAAAAAGTATAAAGAGAAGTAGGAAGACATACATTAGATGCAGAAGTGTGGATGGCAAAGGAGGCAATTCAAGGAGAAATAGGATGGTCAAATTTTTATGTGAGAGATGAAAAAAACAAAACGTTTGGTAGATTGCAGTTTGTACATAATAGGAGAATAGCCAAAATAGTATTTAATTGGGTTATGAGTAAAGGACAATCAAGAAGATGCATGAGAAAGGTAGTACAGTATGTAGAAGATTTGGATAAAGAATTTATGTCAGTATACTTATACAAAAGGTGGGATGATTGTGTTAGGAGAGTTGTTGGGTGTTATAGTGGCAAGGAATGTAATAGAAGAATAAATGCATTAATAAAGAATAGGGAGTTGGAGAGATGGAGAACTAGCATGGAGAGTAAAAAGAGTTTATATATATAGAGAGAGAAGTAAACAGAATATTGGATGTGAGTTAATTTTGATAATAGCAAGGAAAGTAATACTGTTTAAGGCATGAACAAGATCTTTAGCAACAAGGGAATATACACATAAGTGGCAAAATATGGGTGATTTATTCTGCAAGTTATGTAAGAAAGGCATAGAAAATATTAGGCATCTGTTAATTGAATGTAAATGTCTGCAAGCATTAAGGGGTACAAATAATGAAGTTGTGGGAGAATAAATATAAACAAAGTGATTATATCGAAAGTGGATTCTTGTTTTTTATTCTGGTTTAAAAAAAGATAAAGGAGATTTAGATATAAAGACCATGGAATTGGCAAAGATTATGTTGTGGAAATGGGATGGGGCAAGATAGAGAAGAATATGGGAATAACTTAGGACGGGGAATGGAAAGGGAAGGTAAAGTGGCTAACAGGTTTCTCTGGGCATGGTAGCTGAGAGATTCTTGATTCCGAAAAATGAGAAATCACAGTGCATCTCATCTCATCATCGTCTCAAATATGTAATTACATCTTAATGTATATATTGTATACATAAAAAATAGATAAACGAACACGCATCATAGTTTATAATTTTATGCATTTACCATTATTAAAACGATAAAAAGTTGGGTTTTTTGTTGTTGTTGTTGTTTAATATATGCAATGTAAATAATTAACAAAGAACTTTAGCGTAGTTTGATGCAGTGGTGGATGATTAGATTTCAAAATGGGAAGTCCTCGAATCGCCGTACTTCCGGCGTTTAAACTTCTTATGAACTCTTTAGTAGTAAAGCCATTCCGTTGCTTATTTTTTAATTAGCAAAAACAATAAATTCATTCGTTTTGATTTAGTTTGTGGTTTGTGGATAATGCTTTTAAATATTGAATTGTTTGTTAAAAGTTAAAAATTAATTCTACATAATTATAAGTCAGCCGCAATTCGCTGACAGTATTGAAACCTGTAATGCGATATTATATGTACAAGAGTTGATTTAGACTTTAACCTCCAGGCCACTTCCTCTTTGTTTTTCTTACTCATCAAATGTATTTGTAAACTCCTGGAACTTTCTACCGTATATAAATAAACATATTTTTGGATTCAAGATGGAGACAACATTGAAGCGTACAATTTGGAATAGTAAATCGAGAAATGTTTTTAAAACCTAAAATAAACAAACATTAAAATGTTACGCAAAAGCTGTTATTTAAAATAAAATTTAAAAAAGGCAAATGATAGAGTTTTATCGAGTTTTCTAAATATTTTACACTTTCAGATATTTATAAGGACTTCTTGTTTCACTAACAACTGTGAAAATAATATATCCTGAATTTTAGGATCAAAACTATATATAAAAAATCATTTCCAGGTTCTATTATTATTCAATGTTTATTTTGATTCTATTTGAACAATGACTACTTTATAAAAAGCGTGTGTGTGTGTGTGCATATTATATATTTTAAAGATTTTTTTTATTTTTATTAGAGCATTCCCTATCTTATTGTCAACATCTATCGGCACGGAAGTTAGACCACCCTTTCTTATTGTTGATGCATTTTAAAACATCCATTTCATTTTTAAAGGGATCATTTGTAAATACATGGGCCAATTTAACTTTTTATTCCATCATATATAAACGAAGACATGAATAAGACAAATGATCCCTGAGGTGGCCGCTTCATACTGAACCAGCATTCATCATTTGGACCAGATTCCAATCTCTTATACATATCCTCTTCATTTGTTTAATATTTATTGAGTAGCAAACTACTACAGTTTCATTTACGAGTTTCAAACTTTCTGCCCTTACAACTTTGAGACAAACCAGTTTATAAAATACTAAATTTTCACTTCTTTCAAAATAATTATAACAAAATTACAAGCGTGTTAAGGCATTGGAAAGAGAAGCTATAATAAAATATTCATATAAATCCATAAAATAATTAATAGCTGAGCGCTTTCGAGACATGTTGCCTCATATTCATAGCCATAAACATGAAATGCAGTGTAGAATGTAGATGATAATACACAAATTATATGCAAATTATTTAATTAGTCCAACGTTTAGAAATATCAAAGCAAATGTCGCGTCTGTTAATGGAGTTATTGTTGCTAGTGATAAAGCACCCTTCTTTGATCTTTCGTTTACAGTCATTTTTCTCAATGCATACTATTCTAAGGTTGGAGGGTTCAAATATGTGACCAGTCCTTTTTGAGTGCTCTAAAAATATTGAAGAATTGTCATTATTTTTCTGTGCTCTTTTATATGTGCATTTGTGTTGAGTAGTTCTATTGTTAATAGTGGCTTTGGTTTCACCGTAGTAAATGGCACAGCATCCAGGTTGAGGGCATGAGATGCTATAAATGACATGGGGGGTTTGAACAAGGTCAACTTTGTCTTTAAAATTGTTTATAAGATGATTAGTGCAGGTGTGTGTGTGAAAGCTCATTCTAAATTTGTTAGATAAAGATTTAACTAGTTGGTTAGAGATTTTAGGAATGTAAAGGAGGGTAATGTGTGGAAGGTCTCTACTATAGTCTGTAATTTTCTTGTGAAATTGTTTAATTTTGTTAATAATTGTCTTATATTTGAAACCTGTTTTTAATAAATCGTTGGTGTAGAGAAGTTTGTGTAAATATATTAAGGACTGTTAATAATCATTTATTAAATTAGAGATTATCTTTAGCCCAGATATATACTTTAAATCTCAGTTATGGAATGATATTCAATGTTTATTTTGATACTTCTTAAACAATAATTACATTATAAAGGTGTGGGTATATATATGTATAGTATATGATTCGTAAAAATTTTTGTCTGCTAACAGAGTAAAGGAGATATATAGACAATAGAGTTTTCTGAAAAAGTGCTATGATGATAACTAAGTAGTTTATAGCTCAGAAGTTCAAAAGAAATTGTAACACAGGAGTAACACTACTGAAGTTTGATCCATGGATTTGAATTTCAAGATTCTCCATTCTGCCACTGTATTAAGCCATGCAGAGCATTGGAATGTGATAAAAATTAATCTTGACCATAATTTGCCACTTTGTTATCTCCTTAATATAATTTATGCTAATCTCAAATGCATTATTATGCTGTATGATATGCATTATGTGACTTCCTCAAAAGCAGATTTTGTGATTTTAGTCAGTGCAGCCACTTTGCAAGCAGTTGCTTGCAGACAGTTGTTGTGGGTTCACTTCCCAGCCGATGCTTTGACATAAGGAAAAAAAGAGATGTAACAGAAAGCATTAGGATTGTGCATTACATACTTTATTTCTTTTTAATGCATAATCAATAAAAGCATTTAATATTTTAAATATATATATATATTATATTTAAGTTTTAGTATTACACAGTAAATGAAAATATAAAACTACATCATACTTTAAATTGACTGTACACTTATAGTTGATATTTATCACTAGATAATTCTGCTCTAAGTTAAAATGGGTATCCCTGATGTACATATCACATTTAACATATATACATAATATGTATATATAAGTAATTAAAAATTTGAAATATTATTTTAAGTAAAAAGTAGTTGATATTTTGAGTTTTTATTTTTAAAAAATGTTTTCGTTTTTTTTTTGAAGCTAAACAAAACTATATTATAAACAACTTTCTTATCACTTAAATGAAACTTGGAATCATAACAAATAAAATTGATATCAAGCATTCCTTCACTCTCCTATCTATGAAACTAAATGACATATTTAAAAAATTAATGTGTCCTGTCACTTTTATCGACATTTTAGACAAATTGTACAAAATTTCAACAAGTTATATTGAACCACTGAACATCACATGATCTTCTGCATCCATTGATTACTTTGACTTGCACTAAGTGGTGCTACTGTATGGAGAGTTTTGCCTCTATGTAAGTTATATTGAATTTAAATGTATTAAATATCAATTTTAAAATGTTAAAAAAATGTTATTAAATAAAAAGAAAAAATGTTTATAGCACCCTCTTGCGAAGCCTTATTTAAAACAAATGAAAGTTTTAAGAATAGTTTTTAACTGTGATACATTAAGTTATTTAATATTTTTAATATTTTCCTGCCCTCTATTCCATATTTAAGAAAATGGGCAACCTGCTGAAAAGATGAGTGTTCCACATGGATTAGCTTTGTATTCTTTAGTTATATATGAGATTTCAAGTAATTCTATTGAATTTAAATCTATTAAACCTCAATTTTAAAATTTCATTCTAACTTGAAAACGATCAAAAGTTAACAAATTACAAACTAACTGATTTTTTAATTTCAATAAAAGCATTTTAAAAAGTTTGTCCTCTGCATACTTGAGAAATGGGTATGTATATATTGCATTGAACAGCATTAATCAGTATTAAAGTCATGCCTGACAAAAAGATATTTGGTCTGATAAGTATGTATAATCTCTGCATATGTGATTCCTAATTACATATTTAATCTGGCATTTGTAATATTTTCCAAGATGATAAATGAGATAGAAACCAGCTCCATTTTGTAAAATAATATAATAAAAAATATTGAAATATCAACTTGGATTTGGATATCAAGATGTTTTGATATCTCTAATTCCTCTGTCTAGCAAACGTTGTTTGTAAAATTCATCCATTAATAAGGGAGGATGATCAGAGAGTTGTATTGGTGGATAGTTATAATACATTATGATTGAGATGAAGGAGGTAGTGATAATAATTTATCAAATTTGAAAATATATCTGCAGCAAAACAATTATTCATCCTTCTACAAGGTGTTAGTTAATAGTTAGAATATTATCACTGTTCTTTGAGATAGTGGTGTATTGAAGAATATCAAACTTTCAATATAAACATGGGACATCCAGTTGTTGGATTTGATGAGTGAACATTATTTGTGAACTGCACATACATATTGGAAAAAAATAGTCTGAGTTTCAGTGGCTGTGATCACAATAATTAAAAATGATGATGATGTGGGAACTAGAAAAGTAATAAACATGCTGCAGTAAAAAATTAAAATATCCATATATTGCAAACTGAAATTAAAAAAACTAACATCTGTAAATAATAATAAAAGTAATAATTGATTTGTCACTCAGCAAACCATAGGCTATCCATGCAACAGTAGTGAAAGTGTGCGTTTTTGATAATAAATCTTTAGGTTGTTAAAATCTATCACTCTACCTAATGCACTAAACCTATAAATTAATAAACCTATCACATGAGTATCATTTTATTTATATTAGTCCTACAGATCTATTTCAATAGTGACTTTGTCAGATTTTTAATTGGATGGACGGTTGAAGAGTTGGAGTGTGGAGTAGATTGAAGCCTGTCCATTAAAGTATGAAGATTGGCTATATATATCTGAGCACTTATTGGATATATGTGTAGAGATGATAATCTGGACCAACTGCTGATTGCTGGTTTAGCATGAAATATGTATATTGGTGATTATTTATCTTTTCAACATATATGTGTTCAAGTATATCAGTGTTATGAGATAGAGTAGAGAGTGCCGAGTCGTGTGAAAGTCTGTGCTCATATATCCTATATATTACATATATAGACACAGGTATATAATAAGCCTGTGTTTCAGTTATTACAAAGTAGAGATGTCTGCCCATCCCTTATATATGTATTAAATGGATTATGTTCTATACATGGGGGTTCAGATTGACTTTAGGTCAACATGGGTGTGACAAGAATGTCATCCTCATGGTGGCTTTTGAGTATTCCATCATCAGATTTTCAATTGGATGGACAGTTGAAGAGTTGGAGCGTGGAGTGGATTGAAGCCTGTCCATTAAAGTATGAAAATTGTCTATCTTAATATATATCTGAGCACTTATAGTATATATGTGTGGAGATGATAATCTGGATCAACTGATGATTGCTGGTTTAGCATGAAATACGGATATTGGTGATTATTTATCTTTTCAACATATATGTGTTTGAGGGTATCAGTGTTATTAGATAGAGTGGAGAGTGGTTGGTCGTGTATACCCTATATATTACATACCTTGATACAGGTATATAATACGCCTGTATTTCAGTTATTAAATAGTGACTTTGATTTTTTTCTTAGAAGATAGCTGTAGAATAACTTTGGCAGTTTTTTAAAGAAAACAGACAGTAGTTGGTTTAAATTAATATTTGATTTCATTTTTATATCTTGGCAAACATTATGAACGTTGAAGAAGAAGGCGGCTAAATAAGATGACTTGCGTTTAATGGTAAATATTTAGCTTTTTACTCACTGTGATGCAAAAATAAGGAGATATTAAAATTAATGGATACGACGTTGTTGTTTAATATTTACACATTTGTATTATTGTTACTTAATATTTACGTGTTATGAAACTAAGGGGGAGGGAGAATCTGATTGGTAAATATTTATTTTTAATATCGTAATCTAAAAGATTATGTAGAAATATGAATGTAATCAAGATCTAATGTGTTTTGATTGTTACAAACAAGATCTTAATTATATCTCGCTAAATATTTTTTTTTGTGTGTGTTATGGTGTAAAAATTAATCTTAGTTGTTTAACGTGTTGCTAACTATAAAAATATAATAATTGCTTAGAGCCTTCTACGGCTCACTGAGAGTTCTTTCATGAAATCTAGATTTGTTTTTAGCTTTAATATTTAACACATTTGTTACAAGTTTACATAAATAATGAATCATAAACCTAGAAAGAATAAATACGAAAACTATACTGCAATCAGAAAATTAAATAATTATTCACAGAAATTAGAAGTCAGCGATATATATATTTTCATGTTTCAAATGCGTTGACCGGGAAGCGAACCCGGGCTAGCTGCGTGTAAGGCAGCTATGCTAACCACTAGGCCACCAACGCTTGACAAGTCAGCGATATTGTATGCATTTTTATCCGCGACGCCTTTTCTTAGACAGAATTTTTACGCCATCTCTAAAACATTTTTGACAAATTGAAAAATGTAATAAAACACATAATATAGAAATAATAATTTTAAAACATCTGCATATAATTTACAATTCTCAAGTAATATAAGTGACATCTGTTTTGCAAAAATAAGATTCTTTGATTTTCCGAAATGAAAATAATAATACGTAGTTGTGATTTTTTAAATCCAAATACTTTACTACATTTCTGTGATCCACTGCTCTGCGTGATTTAATGAGTAGTAGTACTTTAGACTCGATAACTAAAGGTTTTTGAATAGTAATCCTGTTGCTTCTGATGCTCAACTATCACATGACCCTCCGAGCAACTAATTTTTATTTTCATTTCTGTTGGCTTTTTTTTCCCCCACAGACATTTACAATTATATAATATTTACTTGATCTTTGCTTATATATAACTAATCAAAAAAGAAGTTCGTATTCTATATGAATACCCCTATTATTATAATAAAATCTGATTAAGAATTTGGTTTAGTAATTAATGCTGGAAAAAACTCAAGGGAAGCAGAAAGATGGACTCAGATGCTGATTGCTTCATAGATACCAATATGTTGCTGCTCCTTTTAATAAATTAAAAGATAAGGTATTTCATCACAGAGAAATAACTACTACAAATAAATTTAGCTGTAAATAGATAGAATCGTTATTTTATCTCATTTATATGAAAATAGATAGAATCGTTATTTTATCTCATTTATATGAAACATCTGAATTCAAATTTCCTATAATTACATCCTATTATTGTAACATAAAGGCATGGGGAAAGTTTCATTTAAAGATGCTTAGTAATATTTTTAAAAATATAATAATAAGATTATAAAACCAATCAAAGTTATTCAACATACTAATTGTGATACCATAAAGTCCATTACCATAAAGTCGCATTTTCATTGGATTGCATATGTGAAATAAATGAACAATACAAAGTTTTCTTAAAAAGTGCTTTATGAAGAACTTGAGCATAACTTTCATAGGAGACCTAGATGCCATTTACATTATAAAAATTACCTTGAAGATATTCTAAAGAAGTTCAGTGTTGATTTTTTTTATTGAAAAGATGTGGCTGAGCTTCAAATACATTGGAGCACTTTTGCTACGGTGCTGAAATTTTTTAGAAAAAAAGTATTCTGCAAAAGTTAAAAGATGGTACTGCAAATATCGCATAAATTGAATAGTAATCACACAGTTCACATATTGGCTTGTTTAGCCAGTGCAAAATTTTTCTCCATCGTACTACTATTTCTACTACTTCTATTACTATTACCATGACTATCACTACTACTCCATCACTCCCACTATCACTACTAGCACTATTACCATTACCACCATCACTATTACTACCATACTAACTATCACTATTATTATTTACTATTACTATTTGTATTGTTTTGTATTTTTCCTTAAAGTTAAAATGGCCATACTCATTTGGGAATGGCTAATAATGATAATGACATTTAACAGAATTAAAAAAACATTATCACCTATTAGCTTATTAATATCTTTGCAAATTCTTTACTAAGTAAAACAACTATAAACATATGAGATAGTGATTCCAGCTGATGAGTGCTAATTCAGCATGAAATGCCTCTTAGGGAGTCATTTGTCTATTAAGATGTTTAATTAATATGTTTCAAGAATATAGTCAAGTGGAGATATTCAAGTACATTTGGGCATTTCATCATCATATTTTCAGTGGTATGGATGGCTGAAGAGTTGGAGATTGGAGTAGATTGAAGCCTGTCTGTTAAAGTATGAAAATTTGCTATCTTAATATAATCTGAACACTGATTATATATATATGGGAGATGATAATCTGAACCAACTGATGAGTGTTGGATTAGCACAGAATACATATATTGGTGATTATTTATCTTTTCTACATGTGTGTGGTCATGTGTATCAATGGTATGAGATAGTGTGGATAGTTGATGGATATTTGAAATTCTGAGTTCGAATCCCCTATATTTTAAGTACATCTATAAAAGATACTATACATGATAAAAGAGAAATGAAGTTAAATTACTCCAAGTGTATGTATGTTTAATTAAGGAAAAACAAATATATATATATCTTTAAGATTTAAAATTTATATTCAAGCTAGAGAATCTCTAGTTTAATGAATGATTAGTAATAGTCATTATTGTATTTATCTAGAATGGATCATATCAAAGTTGTGGATGGAGTAGGTTTGATACTTATAAATCAAAATTAATGATTTACTGCTTATAAATGTGGTACATTTGTTGAAGATATAGAGCCAACTAATGAGAATGCTAGTTCAACACAAATGCATTTTGGGTAATATGTCACGTTTTTTTTAAAGAATATGTAATGTGGAAGTTAATAAGTACATTTGTGGAAGTTAAGTACACCTATATATAAATATATAAAAATGTTTTTAAAGATACTCTTTTCTTCACATAAATACATTAAAAAATGTAAAAAGTACAAATTTTGTTCCCAAATGAAAGAATGGCATTATGGTTAGAAAATATATCAATGCCAATCTATTTGGCAGATCATTTCCAACTAACCACTAGATGGCAGTGATCTTCACAAATGATCTGATGAATAAAATGGCATTAATACAATTTCTAAATATCATCACTCTTGTAATGCATTCATATGAATAAAAGGATACTTAAAAACATTTGTTCTATTTTTTGGTTTTATATGGTTCCAGAATTATAGATGAAGAAAATATAGATGCAATTTCATACTGCTATATCCTATGCAAAATTAGATACTTAAATTTTTCAGTTTCTTTGCTAAAATTATTTGCAAACTCTAAATAAAGTGTGTTATTATTGGAAAAGCAAAGTTTCAATGAGATGAGAAATTTGGGAAATGGGTGAAAATTGGGTTACCAGATTTTTCAGAAAGACATCTGGATGAAAAGAATAATTTAAATAAAAGCTTATATATAAAAAAAAAGTATGAAGAGATGCATGTTAGAAATAACCTCATTGAAAAAATTAAAAGACTGAAGTGGAGTTGGGCTGAATATATTGCTATAAGAGATGATAATAGATGGACAATTGAAATCTTATACTGGATTCCAAGAGATTGTAAAAGACCCAGAAAGAGACCACATGTGAGATGGATGGATGAAATAAGAAAGTGTGCAGGAGTGATGTGGAGAAAAGAAGCTAAAAATCAGAGAAGATGAATTGAACTTTGAGAGACCTTCATCCTGCAGTGGATTGATAATGATTGATGATGATGATATATATTATGCCTACCCATCATTTAGAAGCAAATTCTATATTATGAATCCCTTACAAGTAATCTTTAGAACAATCAAAAGATATAACAAATATGAACATCATTAGATTGTATATAAAAACAGGCAAACCTCTCCATACAGTAGTGCCACTCAGTGCCAACCAGAGTAATCAATGGATACCAGAAGGCTTGTGCATAAAATCCCCATCTAGTGCCTACTCATCCAATATCTCCAGTCTAATTTCTGGCTTGTGGCCTTCATCAGTGAAGAGCTTTGGATCTGAGATCACTGTACCTACATCTCAGATCCAAAGCTCCTCACTGATGAAGGCCACAAGCCAGAAACTAACCTGGGGATATTGGATGAGTAGGCACTAGGTTGGGATTTTATGCACAAGTCTTCTGGCATTCATTGATTACTCTGGTTGGCACTGAGTGACACCACTGTATGGAGAGTTTTGCCTGTTTTAATAACAGTTATCTGCTAACATAAGGAATAGTGATCATGTGATGTTTAGATTGTATATATTATGAAATCTTTTAAAGTCTTCATGTATGGCTGTGATAAACACTTAAATAATCAATTAGATCCCATTTTTGTATTTTCCTTTGATAGGAATCAATCCAGAAATGTTTAGCATTTGTGTTATGTCTCACCATAGAAACAATGCTATTTAAGACTATAAATATATTAAACAAATAACTATATTGACTAGATTGAAAAATTGGAAAAAAAAATGAACATTTACAGACATTATTACATCAGTAAAGATCAAAAAAAAATCTTTGAAAATTTTAAGGTAGAAATGTAATCAAAATATAAGTAAAAAAGCAAGCAGAACTAGATTGTGATTATCCAAGTCATTTCTAATTTACAGATACCATTCTTAATTTGAGCAATGTGTGAAAAAATAAAATTGAGTATTTTATTTTCAGATATGTTCCTGAAAAACTTTTGGTAAAAATTCTACAGTGACTAATGTATTGGTTAAACCTCTGAGTAGTTAGCTCAGTAGTAAAACGATGGATGGCAGAGCTAGATTAAAGCCCACATCTGTCACTTCCAGTTCTCAAAGATTGCATGACCTCCTGAGTGGCTAATCATGTGAGTTTTTTAACATGTTGATTTTTCATGTCTACAAGATGAAATTCATATTTAGTAAAAGGTGAAAGTGTTTTCAGGTAGCTGAAACATTTTTTGAGCAAGACCCATATACAATTTAGTTATCCATTCATGATTTGCGATAGTATTTTTAGATTGAGGGTAAAAATCCTTAAATAATTGAAGTTGTTCAGATAAAAAAAACGAGGTGCTTCCTATGAATAGAAAACTTAGTAGTAATAGAATACAGTCTGTAATTGAAGTGTTTTACAACTCTAGGCATAAAGTTCGTGATTTAAACAAAAGCTAACTAACATATTTTGTTTAGGAATATTGTAATTAATGGGATATTTATTTGTCAGGTAAAATTATATGTGAAAACTGAATGAATGAATAGATAATTAAAAATATGTAGTGTAAACATTGGCAAGTTTTTGAGTGCATTTGAAATAACTTTATATTTGTACATTCAGAAAGAAATAATTTTAATTAGTCTATGTTAAAACTTAAGTGAAACATTGAAGATGCTGTGATGGTAATTTTTAAAAGAATTTAAAAAGAAAATAAATATACTCAAGTCTAAATTGACATGTAAAAGTGAAGACTGAGTTAGGCAAAACAGGCAGGAAGAGGTAATAAAGTGATAAACAATAGAATATTTCTGACTATGATGAAAAGCATGTAAAAAAGGTACAAATTTTATGTGCAGATTATAACATTAAAAAGATTTGTTTGATCATTTTAAAACAAGTAATATATGATGAAATAAATTACACTATTTTTTGCACATTTTAAGGAATTTTAATTTTCTGTTTCAGTCAATTTGTGGCCTTCATCAGAATTCTGCAATAATTCTATTCTAAAATTATTAATAAAACTATAACTAAAAAAATAATTTTCTAAATGGTAAAATCCAAATTTAGTTACATTTTTAAAATTTTAAAATCACCTTTCAGCTATAAATAAACTTTGAAGTACAATTATTACAGACACTTGATGAAGGTTGCAAGTCAGCTGAAACAGCTAGTAAATTAAATAAAAATTGCTTTAAAAGCTACAAAAGAAATAAATGGATTTTATTACACCATATGAAATTGAACATTTAAGAGAAGTGAAGATATAATTTATAAATAAAAAACGGAAATTATAATGGACTGGCAATAAAAAATATAAAACTTTTTACTCAATTATTCAAATGGTATTGGAATATTTTTGGCAATGACTCATTAATCCATGGGATAGGAACATAATGCTTTTGAGTAATTGATGACAAAAACCTCTATTGCATATGTTTAATGCATTTAATCAAAAATAAAAACAAAGTTCAGTATATTAATAATTTTTATTAGTCATTCATTAGACTAGAGATTGTCAAAAGTTATGAGGGCAGATAAGTTTGACACATCATTTAAATAGTAGTAATTGGCTATCTCTATATATAGAACAATAATAAAGATATGTATAAGAGATTGTGATCTGGGACAACTGATGAATGTTGATTCAGCGGGAAATGTGCATCTTGGGCATCATATATGTTTTCACATGTTTTTGGTCATATGTTTAGGATTACAGTACCTACCCTGTGTGAGACTTGTATAGTGAAAATTACACTATAGAAATATTATCATTAATTGGATAATCTCTAGTCTAATGAATGACTAATAAAAATTATTAATATACTCCCATCAAATGGTTTGTATCGATGTTGTGAGGACAGCAAGTTTGGCACTTATCAATTAAACTATAATAATTGGCTATCTCTATATGCATACTGAACAATGATAAAGATAAGTGTAAGAGATTGTAATCTGAGTGAACTGATGAGTGTTGGTACAGCATGAAATATGCATCTTGGGATCATACATCTTTTTCACATGTCATTAGTCATAAGTTTAGGATTACACACTTCCACAAGGTGTTAAAGCCAGTAGAAGCCATTCCTTGCCTTGCATGAGAGTGGTGTAGTGAAAAGTATACTCCAGAAAGATTATTCATTAAAGTAAGGCAATTTTACAATAATATTTGCAATAAAAAGTTCAGGCACTAAATATATAGAACAAGATTTAAACTAATGCCAGACTATCATTTAATGTTAGGAATACTTACAAGTAATACATCTATACTAGAACATTCTACATTCATATCACATAAACATCACATGATCATCTCTTATGCTAGCACATAATTGTTATTAAACAGGCGAAATTCTCCATACAGTAGTGCCACTCTATGCCAACCAGAGTAATCAATGGATGTCAGAATGATTGTGTGTAAAATCCCCATCTAGTGCCTCCTCATCCAATATCCACAAACTAGCACTAGATGAGGATTTTATGCACAAGCCTTCTAGCATCTATTGATTACTCTGCTTAGTACAGGGTGGCACTACTGTATGGAGAGTTTTGCCTCTTTCATCTCAACTACAACGGAGAAATAAATTATCTGTATATGAAAATGGTGACGATGAGTACAATAATGATAAACATCCACTTTTAAATGACTGTGGTCATTCTATCTTGAAAAAAGAGAGAGAACGTCTTTAGAAATGAGTTTTGAAATAATTATATAAACCAATCTGTGAACAACTGCTTCCAATATAAAAAATGTTGGTCCATTTTTTTCTTTACTTGGTATTTTACAAAATCATCATTTACTATCTTCAGAGAAAACTTTTTTCTGAAATATATCAATACCATGTCTAATCATAGCACTCCCATATATTCTATTCCCTGCCATATCTTCCCAGAGAAAACAATTGACATAGCATATCTATAGAATGTCTGAAATAATCCTTATAATGTAAACAAGGTCTATCTTTTCCACAAAAACCATGTTCAATTTCACCATAAAACACTCTTTTAGTAAATCTTCATTGTCCATTCATTTTATATGTCCAATCCAACAAAAGTGTGATTTTAAAATAACAGACTCTATAGTATCGTCATCAAGTAAGTTGAATAATATAGTGATTGATTTTATGATGCTGCCCTCATATTGCTTTCTTCACTCACTATCAAAATGAATGTAGTGGAGTTAATCACCAAGATAAGTATCAGCATTTAAAGAAAATACAGCCAGTTAAATGATCTAACAAAGAATTACATGTTTCTGAGTATTGTACAAGGACTTCACTTTCATGCCTAATTATATTTGTTAATCATTCGAAAAATGAAGCTTAGCAAAACAACGCCATGTAAGCATGTTCTATTGAAAAGATATGTATGATGGCCTTAATTATTGCAAAAAGTATAAAATCTAACCCACTTCTCATTGTGATAAATTATGAAACACTAAGCAAGCATACTACATGTATTGAAATAGATAATGTTCTATCTATTTCATGATTAGCCATGTGATCTTGCACATGAGGAGAGTGGGTTAACAGAAGATTGTGAGGCTAGCTAAAAAAAGCAACATTAATGTTTTTTAAAAGAACTTTGTTAAAAATAATATTTTAGACTAAGTTTTTAGAAATAAAAATATAATAGGTTTTTGAACCTTTAAAAATCACATGATCACTATCTCCCATGCTTGCTCATAACTGTTGTTAAAATAGACAAAACTCTCTCTATACAGTAGTGCCACTCAAAGCAAGACAGAGTAATCAATGGATGCCAGAAGGTTTATGCATAAAATGCTTATCTAGTGCATACTCATCCAATATCCCCAAACTAGTTTCTGGCTTGTGGCCTTCATCAGTGAGGAGTCTGGATCTGAGAGCACTGCACCTAGACCCTAGGATCTAATGTAACCCTCCAACAGTCATCTTTTATCTCTACATAACTACAAAACTATGAGAATAAAATTAAAAACACACAAATATTTTCAATCTAAGCTCAATACAATCTAAGCTCAATATCTTATATAGTTATATGGGTCTGGACTCATATCCACGGTTCCTCACTAACGAATGCCACAAGCCAGAAACTAGTTTGGGGATATTTAACGAGTAGGCACTAGATAGGGATTTTACGCTCAAGCCTTCTGGCATCCATTGATTACTCTGTCTTGCTTTGAGTGGCACTACTGTATGGAGAGAGCTTTGCCTATTTTAATAATAGGTTTTACTTATTAAAATAAGAGATGTTTATTTTTTTTAAAAAAACTAAATAACAATACTTTACAAAATAGATTAAAATACTGTAACCAGTTTCTCTTATCAGAGATTTACAATTAGTAAAGGTACTTAAAAGAATGTATGATAAAATTTATGTTGGTACGAAGTATTTACTGCAAAAACAACATAATTAAGGTAGATTAAAGAAAATAGATCTTAAAGGTTTTTTTTTTAAAAGAAGATTAAAAAGATTAAGGTTTATTTTAATTTTAAGATTGAATTTTTTGTGTGGGACAATAGAATAATAAAACCGATATAATTAGATAGATATAATGTCGTTTAAGTTAAAAACTCAATCAATTAGGTAATTAAAATATTTTATTTTAACTAATTAAATTAAAGCTGCCAAGGTTATGATAAACAAAGGTCACTAATATTATTGAAATCAGAGATTGATCATATAAATAAAGTTTTTTCTTTAGAAATTCATTACAGTTCTTTGAACTTGGAATAGGTTTAATGGCTAAGTAGGGAAAATCCATTGACTGCTTAAAATCTATCTTGAATTCAACATTTGTTAACTTGAAACTCCAATTCATAATGCAACTAAAAAATAAGATAAACTAATATGTATATAATAAGCCTGTGTTTCAGTTATTACATAATAGAGATGTCTTCCCATCTCTTGTATATGTATTAAATGGATTATGACCTGTACATGAGGGGTCAGATTGACCTTAGGTCAACATGGGTGTGACAATAATCTCGGCCTCAGGGGGGTCTTTGAGCATTCCATCTTCAAATTTTCAATTGGATGGACGGTTGAAGAGTTGGAGTGTGGAATAGATTGAGGCTTGTCCATTGAAGTATGAGGATTGGCTATCTTAATATATATCTGAGCACTTATAGCACATATGTGTAGAGATGATAATCTCGACCAACTGATGATTGCTGGTTTAGCATGAAATACGAATAATGGTGATTATTTATCTTTTTGATATATATGGGTTCAAGTGTATCAGTGTTATGAGATAGAGTGAAGAGTGGTGGGTTGTGTGAAAGTCTGCTCATATACCCTATATATTATATATGTACACACTGGTATATAATAAGCCTGTGTTTCAGTTATAAACTAATAAGATGTATATGCAGCAATTTGTATGAAATATGACTAATATTTAAATACATTTATACTTTCTATACTAAACAATTAATGTAATTACAAGGGTCTTGAATTCAGACTTTTAAACTCCCTATAGCTATCCATTCAATCTTATATAACTGATACCACATGACCAGATACATGTAAAAAAGTTAATGATCTCCAATATATATATTTCGTGCTGAAGCAGCACTCATCAGTTGGTCCAGATCACCATCTCCCATTTATATATACAATCAGTGCACAGTTTATATTAATTAAGATAGCAAATCTTCAAACTTTTATGAAGAAGCTTTAATTTTTTCCACTCTCTAACTCTTCAGCCACCCTTATCATTGAAAATCCGAAAATGGAATACTCAAGGCCCTTGCTGATGTCAATATTATTGTCATACCCATGTTGAGCTTAAGTCAATCTGGCCCCTCATACATAGGACCTTAATATGTCCATTTAATTATACAGAAAAGAGATGGGCAGAATACATATTAAGGTTCTATGTATGAGGGATCAGATTGATTTACAGTCAACATGGGATATGACTATAATATTGGCATCAGCGAGGGCTTTTACTGTTTCATCTTCAGATTTTCAATAATGTTGGCATCAGCAAGGGCTTTTAGTGTTTCATCTTCAGATTTTCAATAATATGGATGATTGAAGAATTGGAGAGTGGAGAAGATTGAAGCTTGTCGGGTGGTTGAAGAACTGGAGAGTGGAAAAGACCATTAAAGTTTGAAGATTTGCTATCTTAATATAAACTGAGCACTGATTGTATATATATCTGGCAGATAATGATTTAGATCAACTGATGAGTGCTGGTTCAGCGTGAAATGTGTATACTGGAGATCATCTATCTATTTCACAAGTATGTGATTATGTGCATCTATTGTATAAGTTGGATTGAATATCTGTATGGAGTTTGAAAGTCTGAGTTCAAGTCTCTTATAATGAAATAAAATTGTAAGCCAAAAAAATTCCATCCTGTTAAAGAAGGTTATAAATGACTTTTTATCTTTGCATTGGGAAAAACAAAACAAAAATAAAATAAATATATGCATATTTTAAGAAGGAAGTGCTAACAGTGAACTTTGGAAAAAATTCTTGCTAAGATATATTTCACTACTGTTATATATATTAAGATGGATCTTTGCTATCTTAATATCTAATTTATGTGCAAATAGTTTATGTTGGCAGAGCACAAGCTTAATTTCAGCTTATGTTTTGTTTTACATGTATGCTTGTATGATGTATGTGTGCAAACATTAATTATATTGGTTGTTAATATATATATACACACACTTTGTAATTAAAATTATTATTAATTTGTAAAGAAATTTATATTACAGGAACAGTGCTTAATTTATAACATTATTCTCAATTATTAATTAGTTTGTTTTTATTAATTAAAAACTTTTAACAAATCGGTTAATAAAGCATTGTTTCTGATTTTAACATTGTATATCTGTAAACCTCCCAGATTGATCTAATTAAAAATTTGGTATATATATATATATTGAAACATACACATTGTTTCATATATATACTGGAGTTTTTCCCTCCATTTTAAAATGTTTTAAATTAAAATAAAAGCTGGTGCCATTTCAGTGAATGAAATTTAGAAAAATGGATAAATGATTTTTCACTCACACTATAAAACAAGATGTGTGAAATCAAATCCTTTGACAAAGAAAAGAAAAAATCAATATTTAAAAATTGAACTACACATTTCATTAAAAGTTTGTGGTTTCAAATTAAAATGCTACTGATATAATATATTTATTTTTTGGACCTGAATATTTTCCAAATTAAAGTGCAGATACATAATTAATTTATCAAGGATGATGGTGTCGTTTTCTTGCCTTAGGCAAGGGAAGTAAACACATTTGTGTAAACATGTTGGTCAGCATGGGTGAGATCAAAGAGGATATTGAAAAACACCATGGGTAGTTGGAGTATATAAAGCAAGCAATCGATCAATTGCAGGAGTTGCAGTTGATTGATTGCAACAATTTCAAAGAGTTTAAATAGTCAGACAAACTAAGTTTAGAGCCACCATTGCTGTTAATTAAATGTGCTGCAGCAAGGAAAAACCTGAAGTTACCATAAACTGCGATATGAAGAAAAAATTATCAATACGGTAAGCATTAAAATGTCTGGCTAGTAAGGAATAGCTTGCTCTCCTTTCCACACCATGAAGATGAAAAAACATGTCTAAGTGACCACCAAAAGAAAATATATACCATTCCGCTTTAAGACAAATCACTTTCTAATGTGAAGATTTACCAGCAGTGAATCACCAACAGATAAATGTAAAGGTAAGAAAACTGTAGATAACATTTGAAATATTTAAAGGTATTTATGAAAATACTATAAGAAAAGCACTTTGGAAAAGATAAAATGAAATGTGGCTATTTAAAATGATTAATTCAACAAAATAATAAAATGTTATGTACCAAAATAATTTCTTATACAATAATATAATTGCCATTATTGTTATTAAAAAAAAAGTAAATTAAAATACATTGACAGAAATGGTGAAATGTAATAATGAAATCACAGATTTTTTCTAAAGTGATAAAACTAATAACATTGGTTTGAAGTTAAGCTGCATAATAAAAGGTATAAAGAAATATATTTCAAATTGCTAACTTTAAACTTGCTAAACAGAATATGGAAATTATAATATAAGGATGAATTTAGGGTGGACATACCCTGATATGAATATACTCCATAAATGCATTATGTTTATCCAAGATATACATGAATTAAATATTCATCTATATACATTAATTAAATATGATAATATTAAATAGTGCTATCACACTTATAACGGAAAGCTGTATAATTAATATCAATTAGTCAATTAAAATGGCTGAGCGCTTTCAAGAAAATGTATTTCTCATAATTATAGCCAGTTATGGCTCATTTGTTGGAATCATTCTATATGTATATTATGCAAACTCTATGCAAATGAGTCAATTAGCCCATCTTTTTGATATAGCAAAACATGCTTTTTTACGATTAATGAAAGAGACTTCTGCTATGAAGTAAGCCTCATTTACCATACGCTTAACATCATGCCTCTCAGTACAAACCAATTTTGCAGAAGACTCCTTTGCCATTAATCATAAAGAAGCATGTTGCTATATCAAAAAGATGATCTCTTGACTCATTTGCATAGAGTTTGCATATTACACATATAGAATGATTCCAATGAATGAGTCATAACTGGCTATAATTATGAGAAATACATTTTCTCGAAAGCGCTCAGCCATTTTAATTGACTAATTGATATTAATTATACAGCTTTATGTTATAAGTATGATGGCACTATTTTATATTATCATAATTTGGACAAGTGTAAAGCATAAATCTACAATTTATTAATTAATTAAATATGTGTTTATATATAGAAATTAAATATGCATATATGTACATGAATTAAATATATGTCTATATACATTAATTAAACATGCGTCTGTATACATTAATTAAATATGTATCTACACATAGGAATTAAATATGTGTCTATGTACATGAATTAAATGTGTGTCTTTATATATGAATTAAATATGCATCTACATACAGAAATTAAATATGTGTCTATGTACAGGAATTAAATATTTCTATATAGATATACAGGAATTAAATATTTCTATATAGATGAATTACATATCTGCTTACATACAGGAATTAAATATGTGTCTATATACATGAATTAAATAGGTGTCTACATATATGAATTAAATATGCATCTATGTACATGAATTAAATATATGTCTATATACATGAATTAAACATGTGTCTATATACATGAATAAAATATATATCTAAACATAGGAATTAAATATGCATCTGTGTACATGAATTAAATATGTGTCTATATACATGAATTAATCATGTGTCTATAAATATGAATTAAATATGTATCTACATACAGGAATTAAATACGTATCTATGCACATGAATTAAATATGTGTCCATATATATGAGTTAAATATGCATCTACATACTAAAATTAAATATGCATCTACATACAGGAATTAAATATGCATCTGTGTACATGAATTAAATATGTGTCTATATATATATGAATCAAATATGCATTTACATACTGGAATTAAATATGCATCTACATACAGGAATTAAATATGTGAATATATTCGAATATAATTATTGACTACTGAATGATTAGATGAAAAGGATTAATCCAATTATAAATCAAACTTATCTAAGAATATATTGCAATAGGGAATTAATAGGCATGTTTACGAATTTATATATATATATATATATATATAATTATATATATATGAGGAGAATATAAACTCACAGAAGGAGAATTTAAACTTGAGGAATGATAAGGGAGGTATCCGTGATGTACACATGGATATCTAAATAAATCCCTACTGTGTGAATGCTGGCCAAACAGAATTATGGAATATAAATGATGGACACTGTATGGTCATCAATGATGGGACCAAGCATCAGAGAATTTATTGATGAAATGGACTAACTGATCTATAGAACCTGAACTGCAATGAACTATTAGAAGGAGTGTTATTCAAATACTGTTAGCTAAATAAAATGTTGTTACATAAAATTATCATATGTTGTCAGTTTTATTTCACATCATTCATCAATCAGTTACTTGTTCATAGGAATCTCATGTTTCCTGAGCTATGTCTGGCATAACTTGATCTGAGTGAGTATGATTGTACTAAACTGGAACTGTAGCGGCTCCATTTGGAAAACCAAACAGATAAATTTCTAGCTGTCATCAGTCTCTTTAATGCTACATTTTCTGTAGAGCAGGAAATATTATTGTAGAAAAGAAATGACATCAGCCTTGAGTAATGTCAATCATTCTTTCATTTCTGCAATATGGTCATCAGGATATAAGTGATGACCAAACTAGGTGGGATCCCATTTACATTTGTGACCCTAAACATGAGGCCCAATCTAGCTCGCCTGCCCATAGGCATAAAAAGCTAGAAGGAAAAAGGAAACAAAGAAAATAAATGAAGAAATATGGAAGGCAGAAGCAAATTACAACTCTGTAAGTTGTGGACAGTGCACACAGTGTATGGATGTGAAATGGAATGAATAAGGCAAAATTGAGAAAGCTAAATGAAATGAATGGTATACAAGGAATAATATAAGCATAATAGAGAGGTTGGAGCTAAATCATAATATGGTGTGAGAGGGAAGCTTACTAAAGTTAGATAAATAAAAGAAATCAATAATAAAATTGTAAAAGAATCAATATCAAAATAAAGAAGTAAATTGCAAGTTAATAAAATATAGATGATAACTAGAGCAAGGATAAAAATGATGAACATGGAAGCTGAGAAGAATCTTTCTAGTGAAGAACAAAAGGAAAAAGGATATGACCCTAAAGAAAATGGTCAGCAACAAATGGAAGGAACCCAGAAATAAGAGGATGCATCCATGTTAATCCAGTTACTAAAAATGTTTAAATCTGAAATTAAAAAGAGAGACCAACAAAGAGAAGATGATAAAAAACAAAGAAAAAAGAATAATTTTTAAGAGAGGCCAACAAAGAGTAGAGGATAACAAAAAGAGACCAACAAATAGAAGATGATAATAAATAAATAATAAAAGCAAATCAAAGTCAAAATGAGAAGATGGAAAAACAGATTGAAGAAGCAAACCAAAGAATAGAGAAACAAATTATAGAAGCAATTGAAAGTCAAAATGAAAAAAATTAACCAAATAATTAATCAGATTACTGACCAAATATTGAGAGTTAATAAAAAGATCATGGAAGAAGTCGAAGGATTTCTGAATGAACAAGAAGTGAAGATTGCCCAAATTTGTGAAGGCATTGATATAAAGATATAAAGAATCCAGGAATTCATGCAGGAGCAAGTGGATAGCTTGAACACCCAAGTAAAAGAACTTCAACTAAAAAGTGGCCATATGCTACCAAGCAATAGATGTCTAACAAGGGGCAAAGCAAATGAAGTGACCGAAACAGTCCCCAAAAAAAAATTTAGAAGAAAACTAAATTATTCAAGAAGTGACAATAATCAATTACATGCCAGAGATTGTAAATATTTTGCAGGTGGCTCTAATGAAGCACCTATTGAGTACCTGAAAAGCTTAGAGAGATATGAGCATTAATGCCATGACCAAAGAGGTGAGACTGACAATTGCTTGCAATCATTTACAGATGGCAATGCAAGCCTGGTGGGAGTCACTATTCAATGACTTTAAAAAGGCACTCATGAATTGCTATTGGAATGACCATTGTTAGGAGGGCATCAAATATACAGTGTCATAGGAGAAAGGCCCTCTTGGTGAACCCTGTACTCCCTTCTTTTGAAAACAAGTGACCAAGTTAAGGGCACTGACAGCAGATCCACTAACAGAACTCAAATTATCTGGATGATCAACACAGTTTTCTCAGGTGGGGGATTTAACAAAGATTAAGAAAAATAATAATAAACTCAATTTTTTACAAGTAACAGATGAGGTGATGAGATGAAAAGCACTGTGACCGTTTTCAGAATCAAAAATGCCAAGAGAAACCTGTTAGCCACTTACTATTCCTTTCGATCCCCCACCCTTCTTCTCTATCCTGCTGCATCCCATTTCCATAACATAATCTTTGTCAACTCTATGGCTTTTATATCTAAATCCCCCTTATCTTTTTCCATACCTAGAATAAAAACCAAAAACCCATTTTCTGTATATTCACTTTGTTTATATTTATTCTCCCACAACTTCATTATTTGTACACTTTCTGCTTGCAAGCATTTACATTCAGTTAATAGATGCCTATTTATTTCTATGCCTTCCTTACACAACTTGCAGACTAAATCACTCAACATTTTTCCATTTACGTATGTTTCCTTATTGCTAAATATCCTGTTCAAGCTCTAAACAGTAAACTACTCTTCTTGCTATTATCATAAATTAACTCACACCCAATATTCTATGTCCTTCTGTATATTTAAACTCTTTTTACTCTCCATACTAGACCTCCGTCTTTCCAACTCCCTTTCCTTTGTTAATGCTTATATTCTTCTATCCATTCCTTGCCACTATAATATGCAACAATTCTCCAACACAATCATTCCACCTTTTGTATAAATTTACTGACACAAATTTTTATCCAGGTCTTCTGCATACCATACTAGCTTTCTCACCTATCTTCTTGACTGCCCTTTACTCATAACCCAATTAAATGCTACTTTGGCTATTCTCTTATTATCCATAAACTGCAATCTACTGAACATTTTCATTTTGCCTCTTGCATCTCTCATATAAAAACCTGTCTATCCCATTTCTTCTTGAATTGCCTCTGCTGTCCACACACTTGCATCCAATGCATGAATTTCTACTTCTATTTGTACTTTTTTAAAATAATCTAACACCCTTTTACTTACACATAATGCATCATTATTATATGTTAACTCTGCTACTGCCACTCTTTTCCATACAATTCTAGCTACATCATCTTTATTATATGAAAAAATTGTTAAATTCTTTATCAGTCCCTTTTTTTTCTTTGCTTCATTTATAAATTTTTCTTTCATTTATCCAAGCAATTTCTCTGATTATTTAAGACAATTCCCAAATAGTTATACCTATTCACCTTACTTAACATCACATGATAGTCTGGGGATATTGGATGAGTAGGCATTAGATAGGGATTTTATGCACAAGCCTTCTGGCATCCATTGATTACTCTGTTTAGCACAGGTGGCAATACTGTATGGAGAGTTTTGCTCTGTTTATCACCTTACTTAACTTTATATCCCCCTTTACCGGGTATTAATCAACATTATTTTTTATTTTTCTTTACTCAATTTAATCTTTATCTCTTTACCCATTCTTGTGCATGTCTTCAAAATAACTTTCAGTCCCCTTCTTTCTGTGCACAAGAAAACATCATTTGCAAAATAAATGACCCAATACTCTTTTTCCACCTATTAATGTTATCTCTACCCCTCTTCCTAGTCTTTCTATTGCTCTCTCCATTTCCTTCAAATATAACAAAAATAAAATAGGTGACATAGAGAATCCTTGTCTTAGTCCTACCCCATTTTTAACTTTAACTGATTCAGTACTCCCTAATTAATATGTATAGTAATTATTTTCATACAATATTTTAATAAGATCCACTAAAGCTCCATTCATTCCCAAATTTACTAAACTTACCCATAAGTTGTTTTTATTTACTCTATCATATGCCTTCTCTATATCTATAAAAATCATATATAACTGTCTACCTGTATTTTTACTCATATCTATAAGCCGTGCCACTACAAATAAATTATTTTCTATGTACCTTCTGATCGAAAACTTTCTTGCATTTCTCCCACTATATGATTTTCTTCTATTTATTTTGTGACCTTCCATCCACCATATATGCAAACACTTTATATAACACCAATGTTACTGCTATCGGTCTATAATTACTTAACTTTCTATGGTTCTTACTCTATCTTTTAAAAAGTAGCCATATTCTTGTATTACTTTAACTACCCAGGAAATCTCTCTTCTGTGTCATCTTATTAAAACATCATTATAGGCTTAATTTTGCCTTATGTCCTAAATTTCATAACCATCTCTGCTGTCCATCCATCTAAACCTCTTGCCTTTTCACTTTTCAATTTCTTCCCTGCCTCATTCAGTTCATTTTCTGTAAACCTAATATTTCCATTACTATATGCTTTATTTGTATTTTTATATTGGACTAATTCCATCATTTAATATGTGTGTTGAATGTCTTTAGAAAAAATTCAATTGTATTTAAATATTCCAAATACATTCAACTGTTAGTAATATCACAGCAAACAAATTAGAATTTGCACTAACTGTTAGTAATATAAACAGGTTAGTATATGCACAATGTTTTGAGGGGTATTATTCTCTCCTCTTCTTCAGGTGTTGCTGACCTGACCAGTGACAGTACTAGCATGGGATTCGAATCTGGGTTCTTATATTCTTGACTATTGAATTTTAAAGTAATGCTCTAACCAACTAAGCCATCCTGCCAAGGGAAACAGTCAGTAGAAATTTCATATGCTTATCTATGAGGTCCCACCTGATTTCTCCATTTTTTCTTAAGAGCAAAGTTGATTAGTGGTTTCCATACATTATGTACAGTCATACTAGGTTGGCTTATGAGATTTTTTTTGCCATTGTAATGTGAGCAGCTTCTTTAAAGGTACAAAGAAAATGTAGAAAGAAAAAAATTTAAAGAAGCTGCTCACATGACAATGGCAAAAAATCTCATAAGTCAACCTAGTGAAACTATACATAATATATGGAAACCACTAATCAACTTCGCTCTTAGGAAAAAGTGGAGATATCAGGAGGAACCTCATAGATAAGTATATGAAATTTCTACTGTCTGTTGCCTTTAGCAGGATGGCTCAGTTGGTTAGAGTGTTACCTTAAAATTCAATACTCAAGAATCTAAGGACCCAGGTTCGAATCTTATGCTAGTACTGTCACTGGTCAGGCGAGCAACACCTGAAGAAGAGGGGAGAATAATACCTCTTGAAACATGCATATACTAACCTGTTTATATTATTAATAGTTAGTGCATATACTAACCTGTTTGCTGTGATATTACTAACAGTTGGTGCATATACTTAATTGTTTGCTGTGATATTACTAATAGTTGGTGCATATACTAACCTGTTTGCTGTGATATTACTAACAGTTGAATGTATTTGGAATATTTAAATAAAATTGAAATTTTCTAAAGACATTCAACACACATATTAGATGATGGAAATAGTCCAATATAAAAATACAATTAGAACACCATCATCACAAATCTTCAGGAAAACAATATGCTTTTATGTTTGTTATCACTCTGTCCTTCACATCTAACATCTTTTCTATATCCATTACAGATTTATTTAAGATTGTCTCTAATTCTTCTCTAGAGCTACACTCTATTACCTCATCATCAGTGTATTTTCAAAATTTTTTAATCCCTTCTCTTCCACTTTTATTAATATTATCCAACAATTTACTATTTAATTTCGTTCTCTCTCTATAATTATCTATTTTGTCCAACTTCTTTTTTAAAAAATACTCTTCCCATTTACCATTAATATTTTTTCACTTTTTTGTTCACAATAGCACACTTCTATTCTCTGCACACTTTCCCCCTCTCTTTTACACTTTTACTAACTCCCTTTTCTATTACTTTTATTCTTCTGAATAATCTCACCTAAAACCTTATTTCCACTTTTTCTACTTCACCACACCAGTCCTTATATTCATCCCCAACTAACTATGCAATGATTTCTTCAATTTTTATTTCATATTCTTCTAACTTATTTTATCATTCATTCTCCATCCACATCTTTCATTATCCTTTCTACTTTTATTACTATTTCCCATCACATAACTAATCATTTCTATTATAAAGAAATTATGATCAGTATTACATACTCTCTCTTCATCTTTAATTTCCCATACTTTATTCATTCCCTCTTTCTCTACCAATACAATTCTTTTTCATACAGTGGTGCCACTCAGTGTACGTCATAGTAATCAATGGGTGCTAGATATCTATGAATCAAAAATCCTTATTTAATGGCTACCTGTCCAAAATACCTAGAGTAGTTTCTAACTTGTGGCCTTCATTAGTGAAGAGCTGCATCTAGATCTTTGCATTAATTAATGCAATACTCTAGCAGCCACTACTTAAAATCACAGGCTAGAAACTAATCTGGGGCTATTTGATAAGTAGGTACTAGATAATGATTTTGATACACAAACCTTGTAACAACCACTAATTACTCTGGCTTTGGAATGGGTGGCATTACTGTATGAACAGAGTTGCTCCTATCTTTTAACAGACTGTGTAGGTATAAGTAATGGTGATCATATGAAATTAAGAACTTAATATTTCAAGAGGTAAATGATGTCAAAATTTTATACAGTTTTATAACTTCAAAGATAGGGATAATTTGGTATCTCAAGAGAACTAAGCTTTTTGACTAAATGTGCATGCACATATACAAGTTATAGTTCTCTAAAACAAAATATGAAAATCTTTTATGATTATATTATAAAAGTTGAGTATTAAACCACAAGAAACATATTTTCAACAATAACATCTGTTTAGCAGTTGTGCTATTTTATTAACATAACATTAGGTTGTCATCATCGTATCAGTCTGTGTTTTGCCCTTAGTTGTAATGACTTCCAAACCTTCACTGAAAGCTGAATCATCATAGTCATTAGTGATCTCTCTCATTATCCTGTTGTTTTGTCCTAAGATTTGATCGCAACACAGTTATCATAAATCACTGATCATTTCATTACAGTAATCAATCATAATATTACCCAAACGTCATAAAGGTCCAGTGATTATATGCATTAGTCATCTCTCTGCACTAAAGAATAACACTTTTTTCCATTAACCAAAAGTTGATAGAATGTTGTGCATTATAATCCCCATCCCCTACCTATGTATCTAATATCCTCAGACTAGGTTCTAGCACAATTTTCATCAATGTGGATCCTCAGATCTGGAAGCAGTGTACCTGTATCTTGTATCTATTGTATCCCTCTAGCATCCACATTTTACTTTTTTGTTAACTATAAAGCTGTTAGCCCGAACTAAAAATGTAATGTAATCTGGATGCAATTCATTATCTATATATTTTGGTGTCTTTGGTTTATTAATAATCATAGTCAACATTATCCTTTGTCTATAATCAGTATTGAGCCATTAAAGCATTACAGGATCATTTTTCCTTACACTTACACAAGTTGTTAAAACAGTAGCATTTCTTCCACTCAATAATGTCAATAATGAATCAGATGCCAATATCCAAGTACCCTGCTCCCATATCCAAGGTCATAAGCTAGAAACTAGTCTGGCGATATTGGATAGGTAGTCTCTGGATGAATAATACAATGCACAACATTCTAGCATCTTGATTATTAGAACTTTCTCAGGTAGAATTACTAATGGAAAAAATTGCTGCTGCTTTAACAGCTTGTGTAAACATAAAAAAAGGTGACCATGTGATGTTTAATGGTTCTATCTACATTACCTACTCAAGTTAGAATGGTCAAATTCATATTCACTTACTTTATAATTATATCAAAAGTTATGGCAAAAATATTAGAATTAACATGTAGCTAGTACCAGTGATTCAAATAGGCAAAACTTTCCATACAGTAATGTCACTCAGTGCAAGCCAGAGTAATCAATTGATGTCAGAAGGCTTGTGCATAAAATCCCTATCTAGTGCCTATTCATCTAATTTCCCCAGATTATTTTCTAGTTCCTGGCTTTCATCAGTGAGGATCTTAGGATCTAATGCAACTCTCCAGCAGACACCTTTTATCTCTATGTAACTACAAAACTATGAGAATAAAATTGAAAACACAATAATATTTTCAATCCAATCTCATTAGCTTATATAGTCATATAGGTCTGAACTAAGTTCAGTACCCATACATTTTGGAGTCTTTGGTTCTTTAATAATCATAGACACCCCTATCATATTAGGCAGAATTGGTATTAAACCTCTAAACTTCACATGATCACCATTTCTTATACTTTCTCATAACTGACGAAAGCAACAAGCTAGAAACTAGTCTGGGGATATTGGATGAGTAGGCACTAGATAGGGATTTTATGCACAAGCCTTCTGGCATCAATTGATTACTCTAGCTTGCACTGAGCGACGAGTTTTGCCTCTTTTAATAAGTTATGAGCAAGCATAAGAAATGGTGATCATGTGATGTTTAGTGGTTTAATACCAATCCTACTTAATAGGATCATGGTGGCTATGATTATTAAAAAACCAAAGTCACCAAAATGTATGGGTACTGAACTGATTTCAGACCTATATGATTATATAAGCTAATTAGCTTGGATTAAAAATATTGCGTTTTCAATTTTATTCCATAGTTTTGTAGTTATGTAGAGATAAAAGGTGGCTGCTAGATGGTTGCATTATATTCTAAGATCTAGGTGCAATGCTCTCAGATCCAAGGCTTCTCACTGATGAAAGCCACAAGCTAGAAACTAGTCTGGGGATATTGGATGAGTAGGCATTAGATAGGGATTTTATGCACAAGCCTTCTGGCATCCATTGTTATTCTGGCTTGCACTGAGTGGCACTTCTGTATGGAGAGTTTTGCCTATTTTAATAATAGTTATGAGCAAGCATAAGAAATGGTGATCATGTGACCAGTGATTCAACTGATATAAAATCATACAAATTAAGCTGCATCAATACATATACTATGCATTTAAATAATGCAGAGTCAAAACTATCATGATTTTATGAGTAATTAATAGTATAAATCTTTCTGATTATCTAAATATTAAATGACTTATGGCATTTTATTTATGGTTGTATTAAATAGGCTAATTGAATGTTTAAATATTTCTTTGGGAAATTAAATTTTTTTATATAATTTTAAATATCATTATTAGCAATAATACACAGGTCGACATATACACACAGTTTCTAGTAACATTATTTACTTTTCCAGGCATTGTTGTTCTAGTTATTGACAGCTAGCATGGGAATTGGACCACTGACTTTCGAATTCGTGAATACTGAAATTAAACTAAAGCTCTCCTAATCTGTCAAAGCAATAGTCAATAGAAATGTTTGATTATTTTTTTCTTTTTAAGGGCATTGATAATTAGGGATTTTCAAACATTAAGGATTATCATGCTTAGTTGACATATGGGATTATTTGCCATTGTTAGAGTCACCACATGCAGGTATACAGGGCACAAAGGTGCTTCATCAATGGAGTACCAAATTGTCATGATAATTAATAAAATTTATATATATATATACTAAATATTATATACTGTAATGCATGAAACGGAACAGATGGGTGCCATTTTATTGTGATAATTAATAAAATTTATAGGTAAATCAAAATGTTTACATTTCCAAAACACTCCATTGTCAGAAGTATGTTCTGATTGCAAATGTTTTTCTACTTAAATATAATAAAAGGATTACTTTCTTTACTTGTTTGGGATTATTGTTCAAAATATTTTAAATATATATTCTACTACTGTACTGAAACAAACAGATGGGCATCATTTCATTGCAATAATTACCATATTTGCCAATGTATACACTCCCCCCCCCCTCAAAATATGCCTAAAATATTAAGTGCATCTTATGCAGTGGTAATCAAAATTATGAATAAAAATTTCAATCAGTCTAAACTTCTACTTTATATTAATATACTATAATGGTCGGGCGGAGACTTTTTCTAATTGCAGTACTAGGTTACCACTAGGCTATTAGAACCTAGAAAATGTACAAGGTAGGCAGATACATATGGGTAAGGTTAAACTATTACTGACCAATAGCCCTAGCGACTAGTTCATGGAAGAGCAGAGTTTTATAATCTATCATTTCCAACCTATTTTAAATTATATCTTTCAAAGTATAATTAATAAAGATAAAATAATAAGCCACTGCCAGCACTAATAAGACAAACGTGGCTAATTAAGTTAGATAGCTGTATTCAAAAACATATAGATGTCTGAAAACTTCAAATTTTCTGCTTAACAGTCAAGTATTTGGTAAATACTGGGAAAGAGTTTGTATTTTGAATCTAGTATCTTAATGTCCTAGCGCTTTATTGATGAGAGCGATTAGCTCAAAACTGGTTTTGGGATAAGGGCAATTCTAGATAGAGATTTTGAATGCTTTCTCTTGCGGAATTTATTGAAAAAAGCTTGTTTAGAGTTATTAGCATGCTCATTATATTATCTTTGTAAATACAAGCTAATTAAATCACATGATGTATTACTTGGTTTCTTTACTACTATAAATATATATATCATTAAAAACTAGTCAATACTTAGACAATCCCAATAACAATCAACAATTTCAAACTGTTGTCAAAGCAACTTCCAATTAACAATAAAGATGGAATAAAGGTATTAAATATATATATGCCCATGTGTTTGAAAAGCTTCACTAATTCTTACTTATGAATCTGAAATGTGAACACTTAATAGTAGAGCAATGCAGACTTCAGACTATTCATTGAAATGTGGAAAGTTGTAGGTTAGGAATAACAAAAAGAGATTGAAATCAAAATACACGGGTTGCAGAACAAACAGGTATTACTGATATAACTAAAAGAATAGATTGAAATGAGCTAGTCTGGACATATTACTCAAATAGATAATAGATGGACAGTTGAACTATTAAATTGGTTGCTGAGAGATTGTAAAATATCTAGAGATTTGGCATACATGACTAAAATAAGAAAATATTCTGATGTGATATGGAGGAGAGATTAGGAATCAGAAAACGTGGATTGAATTTGGAGAAATCTTCATCCTGCAGTGGATCGATAATGGATGAACATAATCCTAAAAAAAAAAAAAACTTCATATAAAGTAGTATATTATTAATATTACAATAATTAAACTTTACAAACAATGAATTGAGCACGTTTTGTATTGGTTCCAAATTAACTGTCACCTATATTTTATAATCTGTTGTACTAAATTAAATGACAGCCGGATAAGTTTTCAAAAAGCAAGTCCAACATTATTAAAAGTACAGTATTGAATTTCAAAAATCGTACACGCTGATTTTCTGACAACGTATAATAAAGATAATTTTTAAAATAAGACAATTTAAATATAATTGACACTATTAGAGGTGGCACTTATTGTGGTTTATTTAAACTTAACATTTTAAGTCTATCCAATATTTACATTATTTATTCGTTATGAAAACTTTTTTCTGCTAGAAACCCCGAACATGAAACAAAGCTGACTGATAAATTAGATTTTACAATGTTTATATTATTTTATGCATTCCTAGCATATGTATTCAATAATGTTAAAGTGTTTTCATATTTTATGATAAAAAATCTAATCCACGCATAGGATCATGTTTGTGAATGTCAGTTTATATTTTTTTCTGTATAAGGATTTTTTGATCACTATCATATAGTATGAAATTAAATCAGTTATTTATATCATTTTATTTTCAGCAAACTCATTTTTTTTACATAAATAATAGTATCAATAAAAAAAATGTTATCTTTTTTTTACTAGATAATTCTATTTTGATCTTAACTATTTTTACTTTAATTATATCTTTTTTACGTATCTTGGCTGAATTTATTTTACATTTAAAAAACTAAACGTTTTATTGCATTATTCAATAAAGATTAAAATAAGTACTGTATTTAACATTTATAAGATTTTTAAATTTAAACAAAAGGAATAAATAATAATTTTTTATTTATTTAAAAGCCTTTTAGTATTGGCGCTCACATTCTTTTATAAAAACTTTTCTAACTTCAGTACCGAAGAAAAATTTAAAACAAGACACGGTAATATAAAATTCTTGATTATGATTGGCTTAATTTTATTTTAAAGTAGTTTTAATTTTTATTCTGTATACTTTTAATTTATGCCAAAATCTCATTTATACATTTTTAAAAATAAATAACATACTGTCGCTATTTAATAATTATTTTATATGAGAGTTCAATTTTTATAAATTTGTTTTCATAAAAATAGTGAACCTTCCGTGTTTGTAGTGCAGACTTACACTTGTAAACCCTAATAAATTTACGCAATGATTCCTTAATACAAAAAATGCAATTTCATAAAAATTCATTGTGTCTATAGTTTATTTCCTATGAACTACATTATTTGTTTGATTAGTTTTTAAGAAGGAAATCACCAGGATTTATTATTTCGCCCCACCCCTTGCTTGGATGTGAAAAAATCGCCATTAACATTTATAGTATCGCAAACCGCACGCCCGTGCTGTTAAGATTGTTTATAAGTTGTCTGGCACCTTAGTGTTACTAACTGTAACACTCTGACTGTATTTTATATATTTGTAAAGGTAAGTTTTATTTTATTTATTCCTTATAAATTGTTTATTTTAAAATTGTTTACTTAATTGTGCTTGCAGTTTTCTAAATAGTAGTACAGGTTAGGCTCCAATTACTATTTGAAATAACGTTATTTGTAAATATAAAATTATCTCGGAATAATTAATTTAATCTTTAAAAAGGAGTTGAAAAAATTTGGAATAAAGTACTGTAGTCCCTATTTTTGTCATCATTTTGCTTTATTTAAAAAAATTAATATACCTGTATAATTATTGATTCTTTGAAAGTTTATTTAGAATTTTTAAATTCATTTATAAAAATGAATAAATTTAACATTTTGAGGTTTTAATAAACATTGTTTCCGATATGAAATAGGTTTGAGTTTGTTTTACAATTTTATGTAACCGGAAAATATATGTCATTTGGTTATTAACTAATTTCTTGTGACTAATGTATTATCTTTTCTTTTTTTAAAAGTTGAAATTTATCTTCTCTTAATATTGAATAACCTGTCTTTTAAAATAATGTTATAATTAAATTTGTGTCTGAAAATATTAATTAATAAGAGTTTAAATGCTGAAGGATATTATAATGAATTAAATTAAAATTACGTAATTGCGAAAGTATTTACAATTAGATCATTAAATTTCAACTTTATTTTCTGTTAAATTTATTTTTATGGTAAATTTTTTAATAAATTATTTTCCTATTCATTTAGTTTTTTACATTTTTATTGAAACAAACTAATCATTTATTTTACTACAACAGGTTTCCCGAGTGCTAATTTAGTTAAGTGAAAATTCTCATAATTTGAGTTGGTGTTGCAAATATTTGTCTTCCTTTGTACATTTATATATCTTTATTATTAAAAGGGGTAAAAAAAAAAAAAAAAATAGTTGGAAAGTTTAATTTTTAATTAGGTCTCTTTGTTGAGTGATAGAGGTGTTGTTCTGTCACTTTTAATAGAGTAGGAGTAGAGAGATGAGTTTCAACCGATCACGCACTAAGCCGTAGAGCATCCTTTCCAAAGTCTGTGGGTTGTTTTAAGAGAAGACCGGCATTTTGAAAAAGGAATTAAGATCTTGCTAAACATTGCTTGTTAAGAATAAAATTGAAAACCATTATGTCTATGATATAATTTGACCTCGCTGATGTTAAAAAAAGATTTTCCATTATCTTTTTAAAAATGTAAATTTTTATTATTAAAAGTGCGAACATATTTCATTTTATAACTGATAAATGTGACAACGTGTCTATTTAAAAAAAAAAAATCCTAAATTTAATTTCCTGATGGTGTTGGTATATTATTTAATTATTCATTTAGGTTTTTTTTTTTTTGTAAAAAAAAATTAAACATGATTAAATAAGATCGATTTTAAAAATGTTTTCTATTTAGAAAAGATACAATAATTTATAGCAAATATTTTTTATTTCCTGTTATGAGTGTTAATTTATATATAGATGTGTTTATTATTTGACCATATGCACTTTTACAACATTTCAATTTACCTTAGTTTTTACTTTGAATATATAAAAGTATACATTTCATTGAATCATCAGGTGTTTGTATTTCATAATTGTTAGCTAGCTGAAAACAATGTCGTATTCTGCAAATTGCTATGTTTTTAATAGCACAAATATATTTAATTTTAAATATGATTGTAATGTTCACATATATGATTTTATTAACTATAAATTCACAATATCATAAGGATTCATTCAAATTTATGATGTAGTTCTGAAATTGAGATATTGAAAAAAAAAAGATTGACAAATTAATACCAGTGATGATAAGTGTTTTTATGTGGATGATGTACTCTTTTACCAAGTTACTCAATTACTTTTGAGAAGGAAACATATAAGAACTTTTCTTTCTATAGACTGATATTGAGATTTGAAATGCATTTTTGTTTGATAACAAAGTAATTTCACTTACATATTTGGCTCAATCATTTTTTTATTTTTAGATATTCTTGCATATATAAAATCTCTAAGTTATTTCTCAATTCTTTCAGCATATTTTTTTTTATATTAACCGAATACTATTGACTGTGCTTGTCAATTCACATATGCAATCTATAAATTATTTACTCAGAATTGTTATATATTTTTATAAAATTATCAGTAGATATATGTTTAATTCAAGCAATAATCCAATATTGATCATAACTGATTTACTTTTTTTCTTTAATTTTTGAAATTTAGTGAAAGCTATGGTAGTCTGCCTGTTAAACATTTACATCCAAGTTAATATTTCTAAAATATTTTAATTTAAAAATTAATTAACTGATAAATTTGAACTTAGTTTACAAGGTAGTCTGCCTGTTAAACATTTACATCCAAGTTAATATTTCTAAAATATTTTAATTTAAAAATTAATTAACTGATAAATTTGAACTTAGTTTACAAATCATGTTGTGTGCACAAATCAAGCATAGTAGTTCCTTCATGTCTATAATTTCTTTATCCTTTGGTTCAATTATCCGTGATTTCGTCCCATAAAAAAGAACTACATAGGAAGTTTAAAAAAGAAAAAAAGGAAAATTTAATAATAATAAAAATCTTAATTTTCTACATTTTAATTATTCATTTCACAGTCTATATATATAATTTATATATACATTTATAAATATATGTTGTATCCATTTTCAACATGTATATGCTATATGTAATCACACTTGTTACATTTATTAAAACCATACTGTAATAATTAGCTATTATCCGTGAATTCTGTATCTGCAATGTGAACCAACCAAATTTTATTTGTACAAGAGAGCTATTATGATACACAATGTCCCATTGAAAGGGTAAGTGGTTTTATTTCCAAATTACCTAGAGAGCCATCGCTTAATCAATAAATGTGTTATATAGTGCTATTCACCACAAAATTTTAATGTGCTAGCTTGTTTGAGTTATGAATTAAATGCATGAAAAATAATGGTACTTTGGGACAGCGTGGTAACATTAAATTTTGTTTAAATTGGGAAAACTGCTACTGAAACATTTGAAATGATTCAAACTATGTACGGTAGTGAAGCTATAAGCCAAGAATGTTTGCAAAATTCCATGATGGCAAGGAGAGTATTGAAGACAATTCACAAAAATGTGAATCACATTGTCACATTTCACATCATAACTCGTGATCTAGTCATGTTGGCATCTTAAAATTTTTGTGGTGAAAAAAAATTCTTGCTGCATAAATTTAGATATGGCACTGCAGGCAGTGTGAAGTGAACCAATCACCTTTTAATGGGACACTCCAAATATATATTTACGTTTTTATTTACATATGTGTGTTATTATTTATTGAACAAATTCATTTGAATAAAATATATTCTCATAGTTTTAATTAAATTATTCAACCAACTATTGTGCTTTGCTTTTTGGAAAGTCTTGTGGCATTTAAGCATCAGAAATGTCAGGTTTGAGATTTGATCCTGAAATCGTTAGCTCTTAAGTATGTTACTCTAAGATTACGGTAAATGGCACAAGATAATTTTTAATGGCTGTGAAAACATTTACCAATAATATGCAAAAAATACAAATGAACTCTTACTATATATATGCATCATCAGTGAGTATGGCATAGAAGTTTTCATCAATTCTTCAGTTTTGTCTATGTCTTGCAAAATGACTTAGTGAATACAAACTAACTTTATGCTATTTCCTAATGTCATTAATCAATACATTATGAAGTTTTGTGTATATTGTAATATTAAAAATAAAACTTTCAGTTTATCTTCATTCTTTTGCCAGGTATAATCGGATAGTTGAAGGTTATATATTTTTAAACTTCTATAATAAATTTGTATTTTTGTATGGATATATATTTTTCGTTTATGATCTGATTTTATTGTTTTCCAAATCTTATTGTCTGTAAATATGTTCTTGCTTTCGCTATGTAGTTTATTTCAATTTGACAACCCTTATAAGTAATGATTTTACTTCAGAGGTTTGCAAAACTTTCTATATTGTCCAGTTTATTTCCAAGAATTTTGATTTTTTTCTTCATTTTATCCTATCCAAGCACCATTGTTATTATTTAAACAATATTTATGTATAATTTTTTTGTTTGTTTGTTTTCTTGTGTATCATTTTTAATGTTGATTTTAGTATTTTTTTAAAAGTCTTTCTCTATATGTTTTATTTTGTTATCATTCCATGTAGTGATGTTTCTCTTATCTTTTGATTTTATCTCGTGTTTCCCCAGATATGTAGTGAAATGAGGAGGTGGGGAATCTTTTTTTTTGCACTCATTACATTTTCAAGAAAACATGTTCTTTAAGTTATATACCTTAAAATAGTAAGGAGGATTTATTTAATTCTTCCAATTAATATTATTGACTAAATATTTATAAAAACAGGACAGAAACATATTTTTTTGAAAACAGTATAAATGAAATTGCATTAAATTAATAAAATTAAAATAAAAAGTCATATTATTTTATCTTAGATAAAAAGACATATGAATTAAATAAATATAAAAAAATCAAACTACAAATCAATAATTCATAAATTATACCTCTGTTCATAATTATCATTAACAGTCATTTGTAAATTAATATGGCCATATTTGCTCTAAAAAAAATGAACAGAAAGTTATTGGTGAATTGTGTGATGACTATACAAATCAATCTACAAGTATTACTTTTTCGAGGTCAGCGACAGCTGCTTTTCAAGCAGTTGCCCCAGGTTAGTGGGTTCGCTTCCCAGCTAATGCTATGACACATGAGAAAAAAAAAATTTCTTTTTCATTGCATTGCTTATGTTAAATAAATTTTTTTGTACTTTTTGTAATGCTTTTTATTTAATTCATCTGACAGTTTCGTCTGTCAAGCAATCTTCTTCAGAGCTCTTTTTCTTATATCTTCTTATTTATAAAATTAAGATATGAGAATGAGCTTTGAAGAAGATTGCTATATTGTTAATAGTCAGATAAATTGAATAAAAAGAATCGTGTATAAAAATAAGAGCTTTGAAGAACACTGCTGGACAGTGGAAATTGTCAAATAATTTGAATAAAAAGCGTTGTGAAAAGTGCAAAGAAATGGATTTTTAAAGATTTCCTTCATTAAATATTTTTATTATAACTTTTCTGTCAAATAAAAATATAATCAATTCATGTGTTGAGTAAAATTCAATAGCAACAGATTTTTTGACTTGACAGAGCTAACACTGTTGTTCCTAAATAAGTCATAATTGACTGTTCTTATTGACACATGCATTATGGGAAACAAATTTTGGTTTATCCAACAGAGAAAGCCCTTTTTTTTTTATCTGAACTTTGTTAATCGAGCATTGTTATCTAATTATTCATAATTGTGTGTAAATGAATTTATAATATCATTACTTTCATTGATACATCTAGGAATTGTAAGTATGGGAAATACAAAGTTCGTTCTATGATAAATCGTAAAACCGTGCTGACTTTTTTTTTTTTTTAACTCTATCTATTCACCCAAAGATCTTATATCTATTGGTTCAATTAAACCTTTTTTCTCTGACAGACATGTTTTACTAGGAAAAAAACATAGCCTTAAATTCTGATAAACACTTAGGTCCAAGTACTGTCCTACATTCTAGTCTTCAAGGGTCCACATCAACAAATTTTATTATTTATAATCCATATATAGTAATAGTTATATTTGCAGCCATTCCTTAAATTAATGATGACTGCACCTATTTTCAAATATAATATACTCAGATCTGAACTTTCACTCACAATAGTCCACTTTACTCGGAATTATAGGAATATTTAATATTCAATTAGTGAAGTTCTATCTTTGTTGAAGAATTCATGCTATAATTACATCTTTTAAAATGGTTTAGCAAATCAATCTGTTTTAATTATACTGGTAAAGAAATTGCATCGCTCTGTTAAAGCTAGCAATCAGAGATTTGCTAGAGGACTAGCATCTCATCTTTTCATTTAATTTATGGTACAATGGGTAGTATAGAGGATTTGAACTCAGATTTTCAAGCACCCTTCAACTATCCACCCTATCTCATACAATGGGTAGTTTGAATTGAAAATTGTATCAGATTGCTGAGCAAGATTTTTCATTATTTTATAGAAAATAAATAAATAAATCTTAGGAATTTGTTTAGTAATTTAATCCATTTCCTATTTGAATATTTTACCATTTCTATTTCTAAAGTGATAGATTCAAGATTCCATTATGAAACAATTTCAGATTAATTAATTTCATTGCTGATCAGTTAAAAAAAAAGAATTCGTTAGTAAACAAAGGCAAAACTCTCCAAACAGTAGTGCCACCCTGTGCCAAACAGAGTAATCAATGGATGCCAGAAGGCTTGTGCATAAAATCCCTACCTAGTGCCTACTCATCCAATATCCCCAAACTAGTTTTTGGCTTATGGACATCATCAGTGAGGAGCCTTGGATCTGAGAGCACTGCACCTAGATCTTAGGATCTAATGCAATCCTCCAGCAGCCACCTTTTAACTCTACTTTACTACAAAACTATGAGAATGAAATTGAAAACACAATAATATTTTCAATCTAAACTCAATAGCTTATATAGTCATATGGGTCTGAACTCAATTCAGCACCCATACCTTTTGGTGTCTTTGGCTCTTAAACAACCATAGCCACCACTATCCTATTAGGCAGGATTGATTACTCTGTTTGGCACAGGGTGGCACTACTGTATGGAGAGTTTTGCCTTTGTTTACAACAATTATGTGCCAGTATAGAGATGTGATCATGTGATGTTTAGTGGTTTAATTCGTTAGTAATTTAAAAGAAATAATTATTCTTTATTAAACTATAACATAAATGTGCCATTATAACATCTGTATGCTTTTCATCAAAAATTACTATAAATATTTTCTAAGAATGATTAAAAAAATAATAGCTAATTTATTTAGCAGTTTAATTGGAATTTACAGCATTAGTATTGTCTAAATGCTTTTCATCAAAAATTACTATAAATGTCTTCCAAGAGTAATTACTTCCAACTCAGCTCAAATTACATAATGTAATTTATGTAAAACAAAAATGTTGATTACAGCATTGGTTCACAAAGAAATTTCATCTTTTTTTTTTCATATGTCAAAGCAACAGCAGGGAAGCGAACCCAGGACAATTGCTTGTAAGGCAGCTGTGCTGACCACTCGGCCACAGAAATTTCATCTTTTGCAAAAATTATTTTACTTTCTAATATTATTGAATGGGAGATATAGCAAAGATCAAATGAAATTTTAATGTTTATTATTAATATAGAATGCTTAAATTAAATATGTGACATGCTATATATATATGATAAATATGTACAATAAATATTACATTTACCATAATTCAGTTAATATATAATTTTATATTAATACTGCTATGGTGGAAAGAAGTTTGAGAAATATTGGGTTGCAGGATGATTTGAAGTTAATAGTATTTACGACATCTTTTTTATATATATTTTCAAAAATTTAATTGAAATGTATTTTGTATACAGTATAATTTTATTATAAATATATAAATCCTTCTATAAAAACATAATCGACAATAAAAACAATATTTTAACATTAATGCCTACAAGTATGTGTTTTTATTCATACATAACAATCTCACCGTTTTAGAAAATGCAAAACAGTAGAGAAACTATTTTATTTTTGTTGTCATGGAAATAGCTTGGCATATGCTTATTAAATTTATATTCTTATCTTGCTCTTCTATTTTAAAAAGATGTATATATATTGAATTACTGTAGGTATTATATAGTTTATTGTATCCCATTGTCAACCTTTGTCAAATGCTTTTCAAGTATTCAGCAAAAGACAAATGTTTTTTTTTCTTTTACTTTTCTTAGTAGTAAGATTGAATGATATATTTTGTAAATTAACACCTGTTGATGGAATAATCTACAATCTGTAAATTCCTGAAAAATATATGATACTTTTTTCAAATATTACCATCATTATCCAGGTTTTTATTTTTCAGTTTATTTTCCATTAAAATATCAATTTCACTATTATAAGGTGGTGTAGTTATCTCAAAGTCCTCTATCCAATATTTTAACATTTCATTCTTTTAACAAATATTTTCTCATTTTCATTTTCAGCCACCTTTTCATTGTTACTGTTTCTTATTCTTTTATACATATTTTTGAATTTTATTGATTATGATATTTTTGTCTCAACTAATTGACTATTTTGTTCTATACTTAACAGCCTTCTATATTTCATTGTATTTTGTGTAGTACAGAGCTATTCTGATATTTTTTAATTATTCAATATTTTTTTCAGAATTTGACAAATTTCATGACCCACCAGTCTAATTTAATCTCCTTTCCCCCCCTGATACAAATTTACTAGCAGTTTCCCCAAAAATCTTATTGCAATTTTTGAATTTGGATCTTATTTTTTATCCTGTGTTTATATTCAATTTCTTCTTTATTTTTGCTGATGTATTTTGATAAGATCATCTTCTTACTAAAAATAGGTCCTGTTGTAATTTCTGAAAATTCAGTTTGAAATCACTAATCTATGATATTTACTAAGGCATTAAACCTTTAAGCATGTACGCTTGAAAATGTGAAGGTAGGGACCTCTACAGGTCTTAACCTTAAGCTTACTCTTTAGAAAAAGAGGGGAACCCTTCTTTACTTTAACCTACTTTCTATATAAATAGGTGAAGCTGAAGCGGTTAGAATTGAGAGTGTGAAGCTATTCAATACTTCACTGATTAAGTCCACAATTCCTATTACCCATTAATACTCGCGAAATGTGCGGTAAAATAAATTTATAATCTATGATCTGAATCATTCTGCTGTCTGGAAAGTTGTCACAGTTATACTTTGTTGATTTTTTTTTTTTATTGGTGCCACAATTCTTTTTTTTCATTATTCAGTCTCTATATTCATTTTCAGCATGTTTTCATTATTGCAAATTATATTTTTTTACAGCAATCAATTAATAATATTTAATAATCACTTCTTGCCATTTCATTGATACAGTTTATTCTACCCTCAATATTTAAGTGCTGAACTTTATAAACTTTTGCAAGTATTTTATATTTTTAACATGTTGAACAGTATCATAATCAGCCAAAAATCTTGAATTACAATGAACAGCCTTTCCCATTTCTACAGAATGTTATTCCAGCATAGTAACTACCTTTGTCATTTAATAGCCTATGAATTCCATATTAAAATTCATATTTATATAGTTCTTTTAAATAAGACTCAACCTATATTCAGAATTTTTTTTTTTTTACAATATTAGTTTACATTTGGGATAGCTATCAAGACAATATTATTTAGCCAATAAATATCACATATTCACCCATTAATTGCCCAGCTTGCACTGGGTGGCAATATGTATAGAGAGTTTTGCCTGTTTTAATAACAATATTATTTATTCAATCCTTGGGCGTAATTTTTAATATTAAGATTTTTATGGAATAGAAAAAACAAATACAGTTTTAATCCAGACCCTATATATAAATACCAATTAATATTCAATATGTACTCTCTCTATTAAGATTTTTTCTTTTAATAAATATAAGTTTGAAATCAAAAATAGAATTATACTTAAGACTTGACAAAAAATATTTGTCTGACAGTTTGTGTTGATGGTCTTTTAGTTGTCATATATGTGGACTGTTTCCTTCATCTAATATTAATTTTTAAATGTCTTTAGAAAAATCAAACTTTAATTAAATTTTTCAAATACATTCAACTGTTAGTAATAGCACATAGCTTACCACAGTTTGAGCAGTATTGTTCTTTTTCAAGTGTTGCTGGTCTAGCCAATGGCTGTACTAGCTTGTGAATCAAACCAGGGACCTTTAGAAAAGAGAATAATACTATTGAAAACATTGTGTTTATACTTATATGATATTTCTAACAGTTGAATGTATTAGAAAAGTTTAAAGCTGAATTTTTCTAAAGACATTTAGCAGTTAATATTAGATGATGGAAATAGTTCAAAATATAATAAATCAAAGCAGTCTCTTTTCAAGTCCGATTTGTGTACTCATGCTACAAAGAACTCCAAGTTTAATCCATCTTCTCTGAACTTTAGCTTCTCTTTTCCACATCACCCATGCACACTCTCTTATTTCATCCATCCATCTCACATGTGATCTCTTTCTGGGTCTTTTACAATCTCTTGGAATCCAGTTTAAGATTTCAATTGTCCATCTATTATCATCTCTTCTAGCAATATGTCCAGCCCAACTCCACTTCAGTCTTAATTTTTTCAATGAAGTCAGTAACACCTGTTTGTTCTCTTACCCATACATTGCATTTTCAATCTCTTCTTGTTATTCCCAAGATGCATCTCTCCATACTTCTTTGAATGGTCTGAAGTCTCTATTGCTCTTCTATTAAGTGTCCAAGTCTCAGATCCATAAGTAAGAACTGGTAAAACACATTTATTAAAAAAAACCCTTTTCAAACACATAGGCATATTTCTTTTTAGTATCAAGTTATTTCTACCAAAAGCACTCCAGTCAAGTTTAATTCTATGAATAATTTCATCCATTATGTTTCCATCTGTATTAATAATCTGACCAAGGTATTTGTAGCTGTTAACTTCTGACTCATCAGAATCAATCTTTATTTTCATATTTTCAGACATAAACTATTTTAAATATTTGTAATACAAAAGTAGGCTTAAAATTTAATAAGTCCCAATTATTTCCTGCTAATGATATTTAACTAACTTCATGAAGATATGTGCATAAAATTTGAATCGTTAGAATTTATTTGTCTTTTGTTTCACTTTTTTTTTTGTGATCAAATAAGATATTTAATAATATGTGTATGCATTTCTTATATATATACACTCACTGATAAATTAGTAAACTTTTTTAAAAAAAAAAAACATGTGGACATACCCTTGAAATTTCAATTGATACAGGTTTTTAAATCTCTAGTTATTTATTTAATGTATCATAATTAGTTTATTAGAATAATCAAAAACTAGTTTTATACTAATGTTTAAGTATGGCAGTAGATTAATTAAGAGAATTTTATAAGTTCACTGAAATTAATAGATTTAATAACTAGAATGAATTTTTGCAGCATAATAATTGATTTTTAAAAAGTGTAGATTCATTTCCAATATCACCTTCCATTTACAGGCTTTGATTATAAATGAAATATTGAAAAATTAGTGAAAGTTGTGAGTTTAATTAAACAAATAAAATTATTAAAATTTTTTACATTCCTGATTTTATTATCAACTTTGATGGGATAAACGGCTTTGAATATGCTTGCACTGCAGATTAATCTTAAAGCTGTGGGGAGACTTCAGATTTTTTTCTTCAGATTATTACAAAATTCTAATACTTGTGTAAATAAGTGCCTTTATTGCTTGGTAATTCATAAGAAGTTTGATTGCTGGAATAACAGTTCTGCAGATCGTGGGAGCTTGAGTTCAGTCTGTTAACAGCCCTGCCATTGCACCAAATCACACGGAAATGGAATCATTGTTTATTATAGACATGTACACAATTTGCCACCACTAAAGAATTTTCAGTCATGAAATAGAATGGAGCGCTTATATCTTTATTTAATATCCTAAAGTTTCATATGTCTAATAAATATGTGAATGTGAATTTAAAATTTTTAAAAAAATTATTCACTTAATAATGATAGTAAAAGAAGTCAAATTATTGATTTTTTTTTTTTATGTAAAGTTTAACCACAATAATGGAAGTGACAATCTGATATTTGAATCTAAAACCTACTGGTTTTCAGACCATATAAAATGAATTAACACAAAAATTGTGATTTTTTTTTTGACAGTGGGATTATCAATTTGATATATATAAAAAGAGCAATTGATTATCATAAATTGTTTGCCGTGAATTCATTTTTTTACTTTTAGCACAAGTTATAAAATCCAAAGTTCAATATATTCCAGTATTCAACATGACCTGCAAAATTTTTCACCAAAATACTCTTACAGGCATTTTGCAGTATGAGGATATGTATTCTGATATTACAATTGAATATTTTTTTGTTTCCGATACTTTCATTTCTATATCTAGATATATGTATGTATTAAATATAAATTACATTCTGTTTATTTTTGATTATTTAATTACTCAGTATGGTTTAGTGCATGATAAAGTGTCAGATTTCAAAACATAAAGTCTCCAATCGATTCTAATTCTGGGCACCTCTGCGTTCTAACTTCTTCCTTAATTAGGTATTATTTTATTCACCTTATTATTCGTCTCAAAACTTAATAAGCACAGTAAAGTTAATTTCATTAAAAACTAATTCACACATTTATTTGTCTATACTATTTGTTGCTTAATCTGATTGCTTAAAAATACTTTTTAGTACACCGTTTTTTCTCTCTTTCTAAATAGCTTTCAAAACTTGAATTGTTATAATTTGATATATAAAGGCCAAATTTCTTACACTCACACATTTGACAAACATCCTCTTGAAATATGTTTATGATTATTAAATAGTAGAGTTCATGTTTACCCAACAATGCCTTCGGGGGGAGGGGGCATCATTGTCTGCTTTCAGAAGTCTTTATGCATGTGTTTAGTACGTATATATGGGAAATAGAAGTTTTAGGTGTATCTTTCAAAGTTCGCACTTTCCAACTTTTATCCAATTTCGAGACTTCATCCTGTAATATTTCCAAACCTGACATATCCAGATACAGTCGGTTGAAGGAGTTAGTTATGCAGGATATTATCAACGCAGTATTCTATTTAAAAAAAAAAAGATTTTATTGCTTGGGAGTTCATAAGAAGGGCTCGATACCTTCTGCGGATTTTTAATCTCTGGTCTGTCATTCTGTCACTGTACCAGACGAAGCATTTGTTAGAAAGTCAACATAAATGTTCTTAAGAATGTGTTTGACTGGTATTGCATCCATCAACTAGCTTAAAAAGATGTATCTTGTCTTTGCTCAAAATTTTATCTGCTGTGGATTTTTAAAACTAATTAACATGCTTTTTTTTATAAAGATAAAATTGTGTTAATATGTTTTTTCACAATTTTTGTAAAGTGGTTGAAATACACAAATTTATTAAAATCATCAGAATCCAATAATTAACATATAAAATTAAAAAAAAAATCCACATTGAAAATTTTAGTATATACATATATGGTATGCATTACACTCATACCTATTCATATATTTATATTGATGACTCAGCCTCATTACTTGTTTGTAAATAATTGTGACATTATGAAATCTGTCAAAACAATCATTTTAAAATAGATTTATTTCAAACATGTACATTATGCAATTAACTCTTGAATATATTATTTGGAATACTATTTACTTATGAAAAGACTTGCTGCTTTCTAAATTCATTAAAGAATTATTGTAGAAAGGTTTATAAAAATCTACTGAAACAGTTTGAAGCAGAATTGCCATGCTTTGGAATTTTTTTAACTTCTCATTTTACATTTGGCATCTATGAAATATTTTAATTCTTAAATAATATTTTTGCACATCAAAGTAATTCTATTAAATATATAATGATGTAAAGGAAAAGACTTGCAGTGTAATTCTGATATCAGAATTCATTAAAGCTGGCTATATTGTGGTAAGAAGCAATGACAAAAACTACTTACAATGGTCAAATGGTAGTGTTTAGTAAAACATATTTGGTATGGTTAGTTACTCAGGTCATATGACATTTGAGCATCCGAAAGGCTGCTTAAGAACAACATTTTTATTATTTAATCTAAGCCCAATTTTTATTTTAAATCATTTGAAGATTGATACAAGAATACTTCATTTCTGGTATCCACCATTACTATTGCACTAAACTATTCAAGACACTGCTGATTCCTCATATCCTGTTGTTTAGACACTTTAATTTGTCTCTGAAACGGAAACATATCTAAAGCAGGGGGGGAATTGGTTTGTCTTGAATCTATGATGTCAGATGTTTATTTTAATCAAGTCCAGCTGTATTTTAAAATATAACTAAAATTATATGCTTTAACTCAAATCACTGTAATTATAAATATAGGACAACTGTATTAAGAAAAGCTTTTATGTGCTCAGCCGACTTTATAGACATAGCATAAATTGTAAATTACGAATGGGTGTATGTATGTCATTATTACTCATTTACATAAAATTTAAATATGAGCTTTATTTAGGGAGAACAGGCCATTTTCTTGAGAGGGGCACACATGATTCAAATCTAATAATTGTTTATGTAAAATTAACTAAATAATATTTATGGAGAAATAAACTGAATGCATATACTTTAATAATAATTTATAAGTCAGACTTACTAGAGTCATTTTAATAAATTTGCAAGGAATACCCTAACAAATAAATTAGCATTGATACAAAGAGAGGTATTCTTTGCAAGATCGTTAAAGCGGCTCGAGGCTGACTTGTGAATTACTATTATGGTATGTACATCCAGAGTTTTCTGCTCTAAAAGTATTATATATTCTCAGTTCAGCATATTTAGTAGCAATTATTTTTTTACAAGTTTATTGAAATCCTTAAGAAATAAATATATGCTAACTTATCAATTATTACGATAATGATTATTAAAAAAGATTATATAAAATAAATAATTATTAATTTTTGTTTGAATATACGATTACAGCTGTGGGAAACTTAAGTTGATTGTCAAACAGTACTACTGAGATTATATATTTGCTTAAATGCACTTAAAAAGTTGGAAGTAAGCATCTCAACCTGAAATAGTCTAGAGATTCTGTGAGGTTACCTTTTATAAATCGTGGAAATGTTGAACTATATTTCTTAAAGGATACTTTTAATATATAGTATACTTTATTTCAGAAAATGTAAACCAGTAGCAATTGTCCGTATAGTAGTGCCACCCAGTGTGAGCCATTGTAAGCAGCGGGTGCTAGTCATAATCCCTATCTATTGCTTAACTCTTCCAGTATTTCCACACTAGTTTCTAGCTTGTAACTTTCATCAGTGAGGATCTTAGGACTGAGAGTATTGCATCTGGATCTTTTGATTTAATGCAATCTTCCAGCAACCACCTTTTATCTTTTTGGGTAACTATAAAGCTATGAGTCCAAAATAAAAACACAATACTGTTTTCAATCCAAACTCATTCACTTGTATAGTCATACAGGTTTGAACCCAGTTCACTATCTACCTTTCGGTGTCTGGTTTTTTACTAACTATAGTCACCATTATTCTTTGGCCAGGATTGGTATTAATTAAACCACTAAAATACCACTTGATCATTATTTCTTATGCAGACTGTTAAAACAGTAGTAACTCTGCAGTGCCACCCAATGCAAGCCATAGTAATCAGTGGATGCTGTAGATGTATGGAGAGGGTTGCTACTATTTTAACAGTTTATATAAGCATAAGAAGTGGTAATCATGTGACGTTTTAATGGTTTAATACCAATCCTGGACAAAGGATGTTGGTGACTATGCTTATTAAAAACCCAAAGACACCAAAATAGAAAGATACTGAACTGGGTTCAGGTCTGTATAGTTAACTAAAATAATAAAAGGTGACTGTCGTGCAGTCCTCTTAGATCCAAGACTCCTCATTGGTGAATGTCACAAGCTAGTAACTGTCTGGCAATATTGGATGAGTAGGCACTAGATAGGGGTTTTGAAACTTAAACTTTCTAGTATCCATTGATTTTGTGACTTGCACTGGATGGCACTATTATATCGAATGAGTTTCTACCGTTTTAACAGCATGAGTAAGCGTAAGAAATGGTAATCATGTGATATTTTGGTCATTTAAGAATGTAAATCATTGGTGCTACCCAATATCACAGAGCTTATTGCATATAGATGTATGGCAATTGCTTTGAATCTTTGGCGTGTGTGTGTTTTACATATGTATAGACTTAAGTTGCAAATGAATAAACATTTCACTTGAAAATAATATATTTTACACATTACTTATGCTTAATGGCTTCATTGTGGTGGTTAGTTTATCTGCAGTCTCACCTACTATGACCTGAAGTTTAAGTTCAAGCAGATGAACCTTGCAAATTTCTCCACATCACAAGAAGGCTAATATTTTTCTTTTAGGTAGCACAAGCAGTCTGATATTGGATGACAAATGGATATCTACTTGTTATTTATTAGACAATAAGGATTTTAAATTAATTTGATTTGATCATATGAGTGATATGAGGAGAAATTATTCCAACTCTGAAAAACACCAATTCAGCCAGCATCTTGGGTGTCATTTTCTTGGCATCTGTATTCATGTATTTAAAGTGTGTGGTGTGAAATAGAAATTTTAAATATTGAGTTTTGCATTCACCAAAAATAAAAAAATACATTTCATTACTGATGGAATGATATCACACTTTGGATACCAATCCCATAGTTTGCTTTTACCATTACATATATTTATATATAACACACTTTTTCTCCCTCCAATGTAATAACAATATGTACAGAGAGGGATGATAGGAAAAGAAAATATAAAGAAGCTTGGGCTTTTGCAAGGGACTTTGATTCAATCAATCAATAGAAAAGATTTTTGAGTCCCATTATCAAAAAATGAAATATCTGATTTACATACTGGGCCTGATTTATATATTGGCCTTTGCCACTATATATGCATATTTTTAATGGTGCAGTTCTATTCAGCATTATGATTCTGGCAGTAATCTGTCAAAAGATGGCTTAGTGCTCTTAACACTTTCTTATTAATTTATTTTACCTTTTCTTATTAACTTGAACAGTACACGTTTGATAGAATATCAAAATCGTATGAAAAGTGTATATACTATTGAGGTTTACACAAACTTATTACAAAGTTTTGACATCACTATTCTTTAAAAATTAGTTCTTTTTAAAAGTCTAGAATTTGTAGGTAATGCACAGACTGATAAACTCTCACCTAAAATAAAAAATTCTTAAGTTTCTTTATTGAGAAGAACATATAAGGAATTTATTTTTCACATTAAAATTTGTGTTATTTGTTTTTTCTCGCAAGAACAGGATTGGTCTTGTTTTTATGGAAAATATCAAACTTTTAAAGAGTTTTATTAAGAAAATATTTGTAAATTGAGTTATATATAATTTGTGTTGAAATAGTACGTTATCAAACAGCTGTGTGTATGCAGATAACTGATCCAATCAAGGATGCAGTTTTTTTTTTTTTTAAATAAACCTTAAATTCTGTGGGCATAAGAATATGCCCATTTAGCTTCCATTGGCAGAAGCAATTGAATTTTTTTTTTTTTTCACAATCAGCACTTAATCCAGATTTCCTGGAACCATTGTCCTCTAATAATAGATACCCATTTACTAACTAATAACTGAATGATGTTGGTTATGGTTGAATAATCGGAAAGAAAAATTCTAAGTCTGCTTGTGATCTGAAAAGTTTTCAAGTTTCATGCAGCCTGTTTTTGAATCCTAGGTTATGATATGCTCTCATCATTACGACAAGGCTTTCTCTTAAAAGTTTTAAGCACTTTCTTGATATTCTTAAAGAGTTATAGAACTGAAAATTTTGTACCATATATATTTAGAATTTCTTAATTAAAGTGTGTTTTGGCACACCATTATATAAATTAGGATATATATATATATATTACTAATTTCTCTTTTATGTTTATTATGAAAACTGCATTGGCCTTATTAAAAATATCATTTTCTGGTAGCAATATTTTTTATTACAGCTAATAGTGTATGAAGTGTGGCAATTTAATTACTGGAATGCAAACTTTATAAAATATGTTTGTGGAAGTGTACATTAGTGGCTACTGTCACCTTCAAAATAGTCCCTTTATGCATTTACACAGATCAAAATGGCATTTTCCTTTTTGGGAGAACACATGAATCTCATTTTTAGGAATACAGTTAAACAGCCGTCTCACATTCTGTTAGACACCAGTTATAATAGAAAATCTTCATTTTTTTAGCCCAGTATTTAGTTTTGGAAATAATAAAAAAACCCAGAGAGCTAAATCAGGTGATTAGGCAGAATGGCCTAATGTGTAATCGATTTTTTGACACAAGTCTCTCAGTGAGTGCATTATGACTTAGCGCATTATCATGATGAATGGTCGACTTGTCAGGCCACAATTTGGGTCTTTTTCTTCAAACTAAAATCTCATAATCTCTTAAGTACTTTTAAATAACATTGTTGGTTGGTTGTTTGGCTATGTTCAATAAATTCTTTGTGGACTATTCTCTTGCGATCAATGAAACATACCAGCATGGTTTTAAACAGTGAGTATGACATACATGCTTTTTTAGAGTTCAGTGAATCCGGGGATTTGCCTTGTTTGCTCTGACATTTTGTTTCTAGTTAATACTGAAAGCACCAAGTTTCATCATCCGTAATTACTTTCAGAAGCAGATGTGTATTTGAAGAAAGATAGGTTGCAATATCAAACTGACAGTTTTCTTTATTTAAAATTTGACTGTTTCTCAATTAATCTGCAATTCTTCAGCTATCGATCTCACTTAATTGTCTATTGGACCGTATTGCATCTTATATTTTGTCAATATTAATGTCACTTATTGTTGTTTTTGGCTGTCCACTCCTGGGATCATCCGTCACATCTTTGAATCTTTTTTTGCCACTCAAACATACTCAATTTCATAATATCTTCATATGTTTCTTACAACAGTTATAATGTTTTAGTAGCACATTTTTCGATTTTCACACAAAATTTGATATTCTATGTTGCTCAAAATTTTGGTCACCCATTTTTACGTCAAAGGTATTCATGGATATTTATTATCTTCTCAATAGTTAACTAACAACTATTTTTATCAGCTTAAAATTTACACATTAGCTTAAACATGTTCAGAAATGAATAATTGTCTGATTTTGATGCAATTAGTTGGCAGGTGATACCCTACAGCCATTTCAGGAATTAAATTGTCACACCTTGTATATGTCCACATAATGGATTTTTGAGTATTTTTGATTGCAAATACTAAAAAAAAAAAATAATTGTACAGGTTATTTGGGAAGTCTCAGGTAAACTAAGCAGAACCATTCCATTCAGATTACCTAATAGAGTACTTTATTCTTAATTTTTACTCATTTGAGAAATGACCAGGAACCTTTAGTTTTCAAATCTACCACTCTTATATTGCTCTAAATCAGTGGTATTCAAACATTTTAGCAGTACGACCCCGCATGGGACATCGAGGTAACATGCCGAGCCAAATAACACGACATCATCCAAAACATAGAGTAATCTAGAATTTAATGAAATTTAACATTTTAAAAATTAATATTTTTTTCTCACAATTTTTTTTCAATGATGTATTTGTAATCAATTAAATTTATTTACAATTTTTTCATCCATCTTGCGACCCTAAGGTAATTTTCCGAAACCCCAAACAGGGTCGCGACCCATAGATTGAATACCACTGCTCTAAATCATACAAGAGTTTGTATTTGGATTATATTAGTAACTGCAAATTAATTTTCAAATAAAACTATTTTTAAATTACATGTAGTTTATTGAATTTATTGGTGTGCCAACAAAATATTAGCCCTTGACAAGTTTTCCAAGTGGAAAAATAGGTTCCGAACCATAATATCTCAGTATTATTTTTGTTATATTTGTAATTAAAGATTTTATTGGATAGAAGCTATTTTTATGGTTATATAATAGATTTGTATTTTATTTACTAGGAAGAATTTATATCTTTATTAGAGTATTCTTATTCTCTAATACTTTACATCATCAAAATTATTAAGCACTATTGTATGAATATAATTCAATCAGATGATAGAATCCAGTTAGCTAGTTTTCTTGAGGATCGATCCATTATGTGTGCGCTTACAATACTACATCTTAAGATATTCAGTACTCATAATTTTTGCAATGCCTATATGAAATAATTTTCTAAAAAATTTATTCATGTTCCCTTTTAACAGTATTTTTTTGTAAACATTTGTTCAACTTAAAAATTCTGCTTCATTGTTTATATTTGGGTCAAATCTTGTAATTGATTTGTAACATACTTCTATCGAACAGATTTTTTTCAAATTTTGTACACATGTTAGGTATCAATGACAATATAAAATTCCAAGGTTGCTCAACCTAGCAGTTTCCGATGGCCACATTTTAAGCACATTGTATTGGTTCAGAAGGTTTTCAGTGATATGCAATAGATAGCAGTATATTTTTTTTAAAATACACTTTCATTGAATATTCATGATACTAAAAAGCATTTGCAGGCAATAAAAGTAGTAAGAAAAAGAAATGATAAATGAAATCTTAATTGCTCTTGATTATTTAACTAAAACTTTCTTTTTAAAAAAATTCTGCTTTCATATGCAGAAAAGTCTTATAAATGATTTTTGCTGCACTTGAGTTTCATTTCAAATACTGGAAATATGGTATCATTTTGATTGTCAGTTTTTAAATTTGATATTATAGGTGCAAAAACTTAATTACAAAATATCCGAATACTAAACAATGCTTTTATTTAATTTGATGACTAATATTTTAAAAATTAATTGAATTAATTAATTTTTGAATGCTCCATGCTTTTATTTCAAGTTACATATAACAATCAAAATTGTGGTTTTGGGGATGGGGGGGGGGATATTATTTTTTGGTTTCTAATGCATTACTCGTAAAATTAAACAAAAGTGTTTTTATAAAATATTATATATATTTATATTACTTATTCAACTACTTTACAATAGTAATTAACAAATTATGCCATTTGCATTGCAGATCAATTAATAAAATTAATGAAATATTCTATGTATAGAAGATATATGTATTAAAAATATCAATGTCTAAATATTGGAAAATAAGTGTGTATATATAACAAAATAAATTTATTATATATTTATGTAAAAGAATAAGAATTAATATTATATTTTACAACTCTGAAGAAGACCACTGGAAGGTTGAAATTTTAAATAACTCAGAAAAAGGCATTATGAGAAGAGAGGTGATTTTTTTTGGAAATTTAAACTTATTTTTAATGATTATTTCTAAGTAATTCTAGTTTTTCCTTCCTCATAAAAATTTTGAGTTTATATATTTAAAAATAATTATTTACAAATTAAATTGTAATATTTTTTTGAAATTAAAAAAAAAGATTGATATACAGTTTTGTAAACAATATACATATGTATACAAACAAAAACAGTTACAAATTAATATTCTAAAGAAAATTATGTTAAATCAGTTTTAATATTACAATTTGTTTAATGAAAATATGAATCAAGGATATCTTAAACAATTTTTAATAGCAGTACGAATATTGGTTTTAAGTCATGTAGTTTTAAATTGCAGTAATATAGGATATTATTTTATTTATCTAACAATTTTTATTCAGAGCTATTATAATGTTTGTCAAAGACATCTTACTACCCAAATAGTTTCCAATATAAAATGTGATATTTTGCATTTTTTGCTGTAAAGGACAAAATATTTTTTTTGGATGAGGCATTTTGGACTAGATAAATGCATTAAACCTCGTCATGTCAAATTTAAGATGGTCTAAAGAATTAAACGTGCTTCTATCTGTGCTTGTATCCATTTTGAAGTGTTTGTGTAAATATTTCATTATTTACATATGTATTATGATGATTCTGTGAAAGTTAATATTTTTTTTAATATATATATTATTGTCAATAGGTTGGAAATGACAAGCTCTTTAAAATTTCATCTTTTTAATTCATCTTTCAAATTTATATATGGTGTAGCCATAGTGTAATATATGCAATACAGAATCTTAGAAAGCTGAACTTGGAATATGATCATTAAACTGGTGGTCGGCTTCTAAGATTACAAGTAAGACTCAAACCACTAGTTTTCATTGGTGATTATGAGTTATAGTTCATTTAGATTTGAGGTATCGATTCTTGGGCGTAATATTTAAACATACTGGTAAGAATGGTATTGAAAACTTATAGGAGTAGTGTCACATAAATAAGTCAGGAATTTTTAGAATTAATCTTTTTGACGAGACATTAAGGATTCTGAAAGTTGCTTTAGATGACACAATCAGCATTTCTAAATAGTTAGTTTCAAAGGAACTTTATTAGAACATAAACTAATTACATAAGATCTTGTTAAATTGATTAAGGGTTACAAATACAAATGTAGGATATACATATCTATATTTTTTAAAAGTAATATTTAATCATCTTTGTTAGTATTATTGCCTTTAACTTTAAAGTTCTCCTTATTTCAAGTCATCCTGTTCTTTTACTTATTGTCTATTACATAATGGAAAATAATAGTTGTTAAAATTTATTATTCCAAATAGTAACTCTTTATCTGTATTAATTATTCTAATTGTTTGCATCACTTAGAGTGTAAACTTAGAGATGCCTGGTCCAGATATCACATTTTATTTTTTCCTCTCTACTCAAAATCATTTAGATTTTGCAAGCGGTATATTTTACATCTTCAGAAAATATCAAAAAAGTAATCAGATGTCAACAGAAATAGCCTTGACAAGAAATTCACATGGGACGTCTGCCATATTAGCAACCAAGATGTTGCATAAATATCTCAATCTATTTCCTCTTAATTTTTTCAACTTAGCCAATAGTACATTTGTTTTTCCATCCATGTATTTCTCTGTTTACCTCCTCTTCCAACATACTTCATTGTACTGGGTCTGAAGTTTGTATTGTCACTTTTATTAAGTGCCCAAATTTAATCTTTTTAAATACTCAATAAAACACATTAAAATTTTGTCCAGTGCATAAAGTTTAATTCTTTTTAAGCATTAAGTTATTTTTGCCAAATGCATTCTACCCAAGTTTAACTCTGATTTTAATTTTATCCTTTATTCTTATGTGTGATTAATAATGTAATCATGGCATTTATATTTGTTAATTTCTTTTAATTTATTATTATTAATCTGTTTTCTCCTTTTTAAATAAATAGCCATTGAATATTTTTTTCATCTATTTAGCTTTTATTTTTAAATCTACTTCTTTGCATTCATTTGGTAGGGATTTTGTTTAGCACTTTTTGAAACTCTAAAGCATTATTTACAAAAACTAACACATTAGCTACAAATATTAACACATTATTTGTAAAATCTAAATGACTTGAGTAATCTCCATTTATTTTATTTTTTCATTTTTCCATTTCTATTTTAATTCCACAAAGTGCTTCCTATAAAATTTCTTTAAAAAGTTTTGGAACACTATACTGTACATTTTTGTCAACATTAAGTCTCTCCATGCAATCTAAACACTGCTGTTGTATTTTGATAAATATTCTTTAGTAATCAGTAATTTCTTTATATTCCAAAACTAATTTAATCACTACTGAAATGTTTATTGAATCAAATCTTGTCGTAATCTATAAATCCAAGGTATAATTGTAATTCATACTCATTGGAACCTTCTAAAACTTCTTATACAGATAAGATCCACTTACAAACGTCACTTCTGAATCCAACTTTTGGTTGATTTGAGTCCCATGTTTTCTGAAGACAAATTTTTAATGGTCTTAGTTAATATATTGTATAAAACAGACTGAAGATTGACCTGGTTTTTTAAAAAAATATCTTCCATTTATCTTTTCTTAGAGATAATATCAATATGTTGTTCTTCCAATCATCTATTATATTTTTATTATTTCGACATTTGGTAAATCATTTGCTAACATTTTTTTAATTGCATCACTGATTCTTTTAAAATATCTAAAAATTACAATATTTTTCCGCAGTTTTTTCCGTTTTCGCAGATTTAATTGTATATCTCACCTTTACATTTAAAAATGTTATACTTTTTTTTTGTAGAATTGGTTCATATATTATATGATACCAATCCTCTTTTCAGCAATACATTTTTTTTTCTCTTGTGTCATAGCATCAGCCAGGAAGTGAACCCGCTAACCCGGGACAACTCCTTGTAAAGCAACCGTTGCTGATCTCTCGACCACCAATGCTTGACAGCAATACATTTTTGTAGTAATAAAAATAGTACTTCATACAAAACCATAACTATCAGTATTATTTAAAGTCTTAAATTCATTGTTTGGTCTTCCTCTTCAAGAGGCAAGCATTACACTATTAAATGTAATGTGGAACTTTTTATATACTTGCACATGCTCCAATTAATTGAATGTTGTTGGACTTTCTGAACATCTTATCTGTGCTATGATTGAAACATGCTTTTTTTGTGTATTATTTTTTTATTCACTGCAAACTATTCCAGTATTCTTGTGGGTCAGCAGCATAATCTTACAATTTTCATAATCTAAAAGTGTGAATGATATAAGATCCTTATTCGCTTTGTTACACAGGCACCCAAGTTACTTTACTTTTGTGTTAATTTTAGCCTTTGATTATCCATATTAAATATATGAGCAATCTGGATCTTGGCATTTAATCATGGACCCATTTTGCAGGCATTCTTTTGGATCAATTCTATTTTTAATGTTTTCACTAATCAATTTAAGGTGATATGCACATTAAACCTAACATATAATCTTCAGAGACTCCATTTTGAGTATTTTCATTATAATTTTTCTACCATTAAATAATACCATATTTTTCTTTAATTTCTGAAACAACTTTCCATCGAATACCAAGATATTTTTTTTAAAAATTTGAGACTTTATGTTCTCTTCTGTAGCTTTTTTTTAAAAATCCCTTTATAATTATGTTTTTTTAGATATTATTAAAATCTATGTAAGTATATTGGGTTATAAATAAAGGTGGATTCCCCCTTTATTGTTAAAAGGAGGTTACCTTGACAACAGTTTGAGATTGTTGATTGGGATTGTCTAAGTGTTGACTGGTTTTAATGACTATCAATCGATTTAGCCTTGAGCATTATTACACTTATTATTTAAGTAAATTTGAGAATTATAAATGCAATTTGTAATGTTATAATTGACTATTAGTCTGCTTTTTGTACAAGTTATATTTATCTGTTTAAGGAGGTTTATGTAAACTTCTTTGTATCAATACTTTCAATCTCTGTGGTCATGTTGTAATCTTTAGTATCTATATAAGTATATTGGACCATTACTTAAGGTGGATGCCACCTTTATTGTTAAAAGAGGTTGCCCTGACAATAGTTTGAGATTGCTAATTGTTATTAATATTGGGTTGTCAAAATGTTGAATGGTTTTAATGATTATTAAAATTATATTTTTATATAGTAACTTTTTCTCATATGTCATGGCATCAGCCGGGACGCGAACCCACAACCGTCTGCAAACAACTACTCGCTTGCAAGGCTTATGCGATGACATCTCGGCCAACAACACTTGACTAGCTTTCCCATATCATTTTACATGTTTTACAGAATTCTAAATGTTGTTATATTTTTTCTGTCCCAGTTGAAAATTTACTGAATGTTTTTTTCTTTTTGGTACTATCAATCTGTGTAACAGTACATTCGTACCTGAAGCATATTTATAGTCTGTTAATATTTGAAAAGGATTTGCAAATTCTTGTTTAAATTAATTAGAATATTTCTGTAAATTAAGAATATTAATTATTAATACTATCTTGTCTTAATAATTTTTGTCATTATAGCCATACAATACACCCATTAATACATTCTTATTATTAACCAATTAGCACTTTCTGTGTTGAATCCATTAAACACATTACAGTTTTGAAATATTTATTTTTTGATAGTCGAAATATAATCAAATTAGATTGTATGTTCATTCGAATGCATCCATGTTTATTTCTGTTTAGCATTTTTATCATAGAAGGATTTATAATTGCAGTTTTTTAAAAAAAAAATTCCATGATTCGGCCCAAATCATTTCTATTTAACCACATCACTTTCATATAGTTCAGTCATTTACAAATAATCTCACATAATTTTAAAACGTCTGTTTGCTTTAATGAAGTGCATTCTTTATATCTTTATGAAACTCCTCAATGTCTTCATTATAAACGTTGCAGGTCATATGCGAAGTATTTGCATGTTATATTCCTTTAAGTTGAATAATTCCTTTTGTCTCTTGTAGATGATCTACCATCAATTGTCACATTATTATTGTTTTGTTTTTTTATAATTAAGCTTTAATATCTGACCTAATGTATATATTGGTGGTATTTGGTGTTGTATTTTTATATTATTATTGCTGTTACCACATGCACAGTCACACACCATATGTTAAATAAAATAAGTCTTATGAGGTAAGTAAAGTGTTATTATATGTAATACCAGGAATATGTAGTATGTATATACTGTTTCATTTATTTTTATACAAATAAAAAATATATATTGATTTTTTTTATGTACCTTTTGTTTATTATTTCAAAGGATGAGATCCTAGTTTGTTTTGTATTTTGATCGTAATACGTATAATCAGTTGACTGCTTGTTAATACAAGACCTAGTGTTTATGTTCAGGTTCACTGTCTTTTTACAATGATGGTCAAGGTTGAATGGAGTTTTGACTTCTGTTAATATTTATTTACTGTCTGGAATAATCTGGTTAATTGGTCTGTATTATATTATTCATTGGAAGAATTTCAAGTGGGTTGTTTAGCTGCTTGAAAATTGTTTTAGATTCTCTCTGACAGCTAATGTTTGAGTAATTTTTTTTTTTTTTCTGGAAAGGAATTTATTTAGAAAATGTCTTCTTAAAACAAAGAATGTTTCTTTTCTTCTTTTTCTAACGTGCAACAAAAATAAATTGATTATTACATGGGTAGTGTGAAAAGAAAAGCAATCATTCAGGGAAATTTGAAAAAAAAAAGAAAGACTTAATGATGCCTTTTGGATTTTAAAAACCTTGAAATATATATATTTTCCAACACGGCAGCCATTTACTATATATGAATATAAAAATTGCATATTGATGAAGAATTTATATTTTTCATAAATGATTTGATATTGTCATTCATATAAAATGGATATTAATTATACTTTTATGTAGTTTATGTATTATAATGTTCACATCATAGGAAAAATAAATATGGTAAAAGCTTATTTACAAATTTCACTCCAAATGCCAACAGTATTATTCTCAGTAGATAAATTTAGATATTCCATCTAGTCATCAAGCACACACATGACGTCAGACAACTGTTTTATATATATGCCTTTATGCACTATGCAGACAGATAATGTGTGCCCTTAATTTTCTCTTTACATACACTGTCGGGATTATTATTACTTAAATTGTTGGAATAACAGAAATTTATGCCACTTCTGAGATATTACTCTAGTGAGTAAAGTTGGAGTCACCCTATTAATCGTATTGATATTATTGTTATTATGTAAATTAGCAGCAAATCTGATAACTCTTGTGTTATTAATTCTCTGTAGATGCAATTTGGTATAACTAGCAGAGGACTCTTTGACTTCAGTTTCCCATGTAATTAGTCTATAAAAATATTAATCTTGTCATACCTTCTTAAAACGTTTTTTAATCCCCAAGTGACATAAAGAGTAAAAATCGGTTTCTGGATGAAAGTCTTTAAATCTATAAAATACCTGATTGACAATGGCTGTAAGCTCGAAACTAGTCTGGGGATGTGAGTAGGATAGGGGATTTAATAAGTATTGCTATCTAGCATCTGATGATTATTCAAGTTTACAGTAGGTGGCAGAACTGGAATAGTATAAATAGAGTTGGCTACTGAAATTGTGTAAGCTAGGGTCATGTGATCTTTTTTGTTTTTACACAAAGCGCATGCACAATAGCTTTAAAAAAGGCTGATCTTTAATGTATTTAATGTGTTAAAGAAAAATTTGTTTGGAATATAAGCATTTCAGCTACCAGAATTTATTTTTATCTAGATAAACTTGCATTAATTTTTTATTTGCATTTTGCTTTTTATTTTACAACTTTTAAATATATTATAATGAAGAAACAACCATCCAGTAATGTGCTTTACGAATTTACTTGCACTTGCCCATGAGCATCGACTTACGCTTTTCAAGTTGATGCTGTCAGGCAAGCGCAAATAGATTCATAAAGCACATCACTGGAGGGTTCTTCATTATATTTCATACATAGGCCACTTTATAACAGAATTTTAAATATATTATTTTACATTCAGATAATTACCATCTATTTTTTTTTTATCACAAATGCTAATGGTGATATATTTTAAATGGTTGATATTATCTACATTTTGTCCATTTTTGATAATTTTTAGTTTTTCGTCTAAGCTATAAACATAAAAATATTGAAAATGTGGTTTGTAGTTTTAAATCACTCTTCTGTTTTTTTTTTTTTACTTGTATATTGTGAAAAAACTTTATATTTTATCAAAACTTATCACATTCTACAATTATTTGATTGCGACCAAATTTTGTTATATTGTAAAATGTTCACATCTCCCTTAAAACATTCATGTTGTTCTTTTGTGAGCATGCTCATTATTTCAGAAGTTGTTGATTTAATATAATAATATCAAACCATGTATTTTATTTGGCTGTATGTAGAATATTTTGACTGAGCCTTGCATTATAAAGCAGTTTTTATTCCACTTACTATTAACACACATATTTAGCTGCTGCATTGAAAAATCATACCAAACTAATGTTTTATTATGACTTCAAAAAAGAATTGAAAACACTATAGATTTAAAAATAACTTTAGTACTTAATTGATTTAGTAAATCAAATTTTACACTCAAATTTAAGTCAATGTAAAATGTTATTTATTAGATACATGCCACTGACGTGTCATAACGCGTCATAAACAAAGATTCATAAGTGAGTATGGGTATTTTAACTAAAAGCAAACAAAAACATTAATGATGTTTTTGTAATAGCTTTACAAGCTAGTTTATGAACTAAAAGAATAACATCAATACATCATATAACATTCTTTAGTTGGTTTAGCTGATATCTTATAATGCTGTCTTTTAATATCTCTTGTAACACATTTTACTTTTTGAAATATTTCAGTACCTTTCTTGTCGCCATTCCATTCTATCCTCAATCCTGTCTTTCCAATGAATGAAATCAATGTTGTTTGTAAATGGAATCTGTCTGTTTCATAAAAAATATGTTCACGTGTATATTAAATACTTTTCTTAGGAAAAAAACTACTGTATTTTATATGCAAATATGTTGATGCTTGTTTGTTGAGATTAAATTACTGATGGCATTTTTACTATTTAAAAATCAATGCTTATCTTGATTTTACATATCAAATAAATATGGATCACTCAAAATCTTCTTTGGTATAATAGAATCTTCATTCTTAGTAAAAAGATAAACCTATTATTGCGCATATCTCCAAGATACCCTATTAACATCTTTTAACTTAGTGATAGAATTCTCACATATTAGCAAAAAATTGGTATGGATAAATAAGCATCTAGTGCTCAGTTATACAATTATAGGGGATTTGAACACAGACTTTCAAGCTCCCTTCAGCTATCCACTCTATCTTATACAATCGATCACATGCCCACACACATGTGAAAAAAGATGATTTTCAAAATACATAGTTCATGCTAAAACAGCACTCAATTGGTCCACATCATCATCTACCACACACATATATAATCAGTGCTCGGTTTATATTAAGATAGCAAATCTTCAAACTCTAATTAACAGGTTTCAATCTACTTCATCCTCCAACTCTTTAGCCATCTATCTCATTGAAAATCTGATGATGGAATGCCCAAATCCTCTGTTGATTTGCTATCTTAATATAAACGTAGCATTGATTACATATATGTGTGGGAGATGATGATCTTTACCAACTGATGAGTGCTGGGCTAGCATGAATTACATATATTGGTCATTTATCTTTTTCACATGTGTGTGGTTAGGTGTATCGGTTGTATGAGATCAAGTGGATAGCTGAGATAAAGTGGATAGCTGAATGGAGCTTGAAAGTCTGTGTTCAAATCCCCTATAATTACATCTAAACTCCAAGTATATATAAAAAATATATACTTGTATTCAAATATTTATATATGTTCAGTAGAATTTTCTTTTAACAAATTGCGAAAATCTTAAGATAATGGGAATTTCACATTTTTGTCTTAAATACTAAAATGGAGATAAAGATATTTTCAAAATGCATAATTATAATAATATTAATTTCACAGTTGAATCCTAAGCCTTACTGATAATGACAAAAGTTAAAAATCAGTCCAGGTTCTGGTAATCACTGATTACTTGTCCTTACTATAAATGAAAAAAGAGTCAGGAACTACTCATGATTTATCACATTGGAAAATAAAGTATCAAATATTTGTTGTTACTAACATTCCTGGCCGGGAAAAAGGCATCGATAGTTAGAAATAGGTTGAGGTTATTAAAATATATATGCACTTAATAACTCTGGGATCATATCTAAATTCGTGTCATCTTACGGTAATATGAATTTTAGACTTTTAGGTTGAATACTAAAATGCGAGGTAAAGGTGGAAGGTTGATGCATAACTGTATTACTTCCAGCTTTGTGCCCTAAGTCTCATTAATAAAAGTCAGAAACCAGTCTGGGAATAGGGATTTAAATGCACTACTGTTTGGTAACTAATGCGAGGTAAAGGTGGTAGGTTGATGCATAACTGTATTACTTCCAGCTTTGTGCCCTAAGTCTCATTAATAAAAGTCAGAAACCAGTCTGGGAATAGGGATTTAAATGCACTATTTGGTAACTACCAATTTCTCAAGCTTACTGAGATAACAAAAGACGAGAGCTCTTGTTAAACATTTGGAGTTTTATATTACATCATCAGTTCTAAATTTCTCGAAATTTATAAAGCAAGTTTGTGCTTAATAAATAATTCAAAATTTTGGATAATATTTAGACTTATTCAGGTTATTTATTAAAATATTTCTGTGTCTATAGTTAATTGTAATGTAAGCTTTTCCCCATAATAATCTATAATTTTTCAGGAAGGGGGATGCAACTAGGTTCTTCAGAAAAGTTTTGTTTGCATATTCTTTGAATACATCCTGCATATTAATAATTTCTTCAAAAAAATAATTTGTCTATATATTCTATGAATACATCCTGTATAGTAATATTTATGTAAGGAGTATATCAGTTCAGAATCACCCCCCCCCTATAAAAACAATTAAGGATATCAGCATATCCTTTTGATTGTTAGAATAAACTTATCATATTTGAATGTTATGTAATATTGCACTTGTCTATGGGAATGATTACTTTGGAATTCCAGCTCATTGATCTCTTGTTTTATTCTTATTTATGAATATGTTAAATGCTCCGCATGGACTCTGAAACTGATGGTCCACTGATTAAGTCTTCAATTGTTATTTCTGGTGTTAAAATTTCTTAGGAACTTTCCTTCCAGCAATAAATCATTATTATTGACTAAATATGAACAGCAACAGTAAGTTAGATATAGCATCTTCTTTATTTATATGACCAATCAGATTTATTTTTCTAAAGAACTCACACACATATAATAAAATACAGTAAGTAGGAAATTATAGTTGGCAGTAAACTTTAAAAAAAAATCCTGATAAAAAGATATGTTTAAAATTGACTGTTGCATACTGCAATTTCAGAATTCTCTCTGAAAATAAAACAGGCAAAACTCTATATACAGTAGTGCCACTCAGTGCCGGCCAGAGTAATCAATGGATGCCAGAAGGCTTGTGCATAAAATCCCTATCTAATGCCTACTCATCCAATATTCCCGGACTAGTTTTTGGCTTGTGGCCTTTATTCTTATAGTTTAGTGGTTAAGTGGAGATAAAAGGTGGCTGCTGGAGGGTTGCATTAGATCCTAAGATTAGGTGCAGTGCTCTCAGATCCAAGGCTCCTCACTGATGAAGGCCACAAGCCAGAAACTAGTCTGAGGATGTTGGATGAGTAGGCACTAGATGGGGATTTTATGCACAAGCTTTCTGGTATCCATTGATTACTCTGGATGGCACTGAGTGGTACTACTGTATGGAGAGTTTTGCCTCTTCTAACAACAGTTATGTGCAACCATAAGAAAGGGTGATCATAAGATGTTTAGTGGTTTAATACTCTCTGAAATATAAATTAATTTTTTATTTCTAGATATTAGTGTTTAATTAGATTATTACACTATTTTTATCTCTTTATTTATTTATTTTTTTAAATTATAGAAGAGAAAATATATATATAAGTATCTAAAAAAATATGGGTTCTCATTGTTTTTAATAAAGTTCATTAACATTACATTCTTTGAGTAAAACTATTTTGTGAGGTCTTGTCCCTTGTTACTACAGTATTTTTATTTAATTATTGGAATTTATTTTGAAGTGATTAATTTTGCAGAATCCATCACAGGTTTTAAAAGTCCCTACAATGTAGTGGTCTTTTTATGAGATTTAAAAATATAATTCAAGACTATAATAATAAGTGGATCAGTATATTGACGAAGCAATTAAAATTGTCAATAAAAGTGATTTCTTTTAAACGTGATTGGTAGTTTTATTTGTTTTAAAGTCTTGCATGCATTTGTAAGACATACTTTTAAACAAAAAAAATAACTTTCATGTTATATTGTAATATCGCCATTTAGCACTTTAAATCATCGTTTTCCTATTCTAATAATCATGTTTGAAAGAACGAAGATTATTTACAAACTGTAATAGGCCATATTAATAATTTTTATTAGTCATTCCTTAGACTAGAGATTATTCCCTTAATGAATAATATTCTGTAGTGTAATTTCCAGTATGCCACTCTCATACAAGATAGGGACTGGTTTCTATCCACTTGTAACATCTTGTGGAGGGATGTAATCATAAACATGACCAGAAATATGAAAAAGATGCATGATCCCCAAAATGCACATTTCATGCTGAACCAGCACTCATCAGTTGACCCAGATTACAATCTCTTACTCATGTCTTTATCATCTTGGAGATTATACATCTTATTCACATGTCTTTGGTTACATGTTTCTGATTACATTCCTCCACAAGGTGTTAAAAGCAGATAGACAAACATCTTGCATGAGTATAGTGTAGTGAAAATTATACTAATACTGAACAGTGATAAAGATACGTGTAAGAGATTGTGATCTAGGTCAACTGATGAGTGCTCGTTCAGCATGAAAGATGCATCTTGAGGTCATACATCTTAATATGTCTTTGGTCATAGGTTTATGATTACACACCCACAAAGTAGGTGGTAAAGATGGGATAGAAAACAGTCCTATCTTTTGCGAGAGTGGCGTAGTGAAAATTACACTACAGAAATATTATTCATTAAGTGGTTAATCGCTAGTCTAATGAATAACTAATAAAAATTATTAATATACAATGTCAAAATCATGAGGGCAGTAAGTTTGGCACATCAGTTAAACTGTAGTCATTGCCTACCTATATATTCTGAACAATGATAAATATATGTGTAAGAGATTGAGATGTGGTTCCACATAAAAGGTGCATCTTGGGGCTGATACATTTTTTTCACGTCTTTGGTCATATATTTATGATTACATCCCTCCACAAGATGTTAAAAGTGATAGAAACCAGTCCCTGTGTTGCATGAGAGTGGTGTAGTGAATATTACACTAAAGAAATAGTATTAATATAATAGGCCATATTTTAAACAATTTTAAAACTAATAGAAAAAAAAATAGCAATACAAATAAATTCTTTTTTAATTCATCAATTGAATATACATAAAAATTTCAAAATAGTATTAGAAAATGTGGAGATGTAGAAATTATTGTGATAATGTAGAACAGAAAACATTTAACTATTTAGTTTGCTGCCTGGAGGGAACTGCAATTTAGGGGGCTGAAGCTAAAGGCTTCAGAATCGATTTTCAGTTTAGTCATTTGGAATATTACATGATCTTTTGAGGAACTAGCTATACAGCAAAATTTTTTGAAAACTGAGGGATATGTAACAATTATTTAAAAAGTACTTGATATTGTGCATTGATTTTTTTTATGTGAGGTCTTGGTTCAATATGTACTATATTAAAATGCTATTTTATTTATGTAATGTAATATAATAAAGACTGCAACATAAGGTAAATAGAGTAATTCTGCTACTTGTGTCATCATGACAAAATTATGTAGGGACGTTCAAATTGAGTACCAGACTTCTTTTTAATCTCAGCATTAGTTACAATTTACATTTTGAATAACTTATTTAATGTAAAATAAATAAATAATCTCTCAAAAATGAATAGGGCAATCCAACTCCCCCCCCCCCAAAGGAGAGGCAAAAAACTACTTTAAAAATGAATTTTATGGTGACTATACAAAACCAATCTGTGAATCACAAATATGTCCACATACACAACATTGGATTTCCACCACCCAAGAGAACAAGCTGGATTTAAAAGTGGTTTTAGTACAGTAGATCGTATCCAGGCATTGAGAGAAGTTATAGAAAGGATAAATGAATATGAGTTGCCACTGTGTTTTGGATTTGTAGATTATGAAAAGGCATTTGAAAAAGACATTTGATTTTATAAACATTTCTTCAGTGATTAAAGCATTGGATCATGAAGGTATAGATCCACGATATTGTCATATTTTTAAAGAATATTTATAAAAATACAACAGCAACAATTAGATTATATAGTGATATTAGGAAAGTCAACATTGAGAAGGGTGTAAGACAGGGTGACTCCATATCTCCAAAACCTTTTACAGCAGTTCTGCAAGAAGTATTTTAAGGATTAAAATGGGAAGCTAAAGGAGTGAAAGTAAATGGAGATTATTTAAGTCACTTAGATTTTGCAGATGATGTAGTTGTTTTGGCAAATAATGTTTTAGAGCTGCAGGAAATATTGCAGAAGTTATCAGATGAAAGTAGGAAAGTGGGACTAAAGATAAATGTTAACAAGACTAAAGTAATGTATAATGGATTTTCTCAAAATGTGAAAATAAACATTGATTATGATGAGTTAAAAGAAGTTAACAGCTACAAATACCTTGGTCAGATTATTAATACAGATGGAAACATAATGGATGAAATTAATCATAGAATTAAACTTGGTTGGAGTACTTTTGGTAGAAATAACTTGATACTAAAAGGAAATATGCCTATGTGTTTAAAAAGGAAGGTTTTTAATAAATGTATTTTACCAGTTCTTAATTATGGATCTGAGACTTGGACACTTAATAGAAAAACAATACAGACTTCAGACCACTCAAAGAGGTATGGAGAGATGCATGTTTGGAGTAACAAGAAGAGTCGAAAATGCAATATATGGATAAGAGAACAAACGTGTGTTAGTTACCTCATTGAAAAAATTAAAAGACTGAAGTGGAGTTGGGCTGAACATATTGCTAGAAGAGATGATAATAGATGGACAATTGAAATCTTAAACTGAATTCCAGGAGATTGTAAAAAACCCAGAAAGAGACCACATGTGAAACGGGTGGATGAAATAAGAAAATGTGCAGGAGGGTGATGTGGAGAAGAGAAATTAAAGATTGGAGAAGATGGATTGAACTTGGAGAGACCTTCATCCTGCAGTGGATTGATAATGGCTGATGATGATGACAACATGCAGATCGATTTTTCTGTTTAAATGGCATTTTGTGATGCTGTCTTTTAATTTCATAAACCAAAAACTTTGTGAAATACACTATCCAATGTATTCTATTCTCTGCCATATCTTTGGAAAGAATTGACATTGCATCCTTATAATGTAGACAGGCTCTTCCTTTCCTAATCCATGTTTAAGTTCACCATAAAACATCCTTTCAGAAAGTTTTCCATTGTTCATTTGTTCTACGTGTTCAATTCAGTGAAGGTATGGTTTTAGAATAGTTGATTCAATCGTATCATATCCTGCAAACTAAAGAATATATCCTGCATTATTTTTTAAAATTTAAGAAGCATCCTTAAATGGAACTTTTCTAATGCCTTTATATTCTGTGATGGCATAACCAAGTTTCACATCCATACAATAAATTAGCTAAAATAAGTTTTATACACAACTAGCTTAGTTGCAGCAGTTATTTTCCTATGACGAAATACTCCATCTTTTAACTTATTAAAAATAACAGCAATGTAATGGAGTCTGTATTAAATCTCAGTACTGACGACCACCTTTGTATTTATAAAACACTAAGCTATTTAAATTGATTTCCATTCTCAAGTTGATAACTGGCTAAGCTGAAAGTTTCTGAAGATTTTTTTTCCATCACTGGCTGATAGAGAACTTGACTTCTTTTTGAATTGATAAACCGAGATCTATATAAGTTGCATTGAAAACATTAAGAACATTCTGTAAATTGTTTTTTGAACTGGCAAAAATAGCATAATCATCAGCATATTCTAAATCTGGAATCCTAAAAGATTTGATTTCACTTTTAATTGATTGAAATTTAAAATTCCATCATCAAACTTGTATCTTAATCTGTGTCTGATTAAGCAATCTATAAATAATTCCAGAGACCGCTACAATGAAAATTGAAAACAAAGTTGAAGCAAGTACACATCCCTGTTTAACAAAAATTTTCATTTCAAATGGCTCAGATTTTCCACCTACAGTAGTGACACTTTCTAAGTTGTAAAATATGAATAAACTTTGATGGATAATCAACTAATTTCAATCAATACCATAGGCCTGTTCTTTTAACTGAGTCAAATGCCTTGACTAAATCAATAAAAGCAATTTATAAATCATTCCTTTGTTCCCAACATTTTTCTTGCATTTGTTTGACAAAAATTATATTTATAGTGCGTCATGATTTTCTGAAACCACATTGAGACTCTGGTAATCAATCATCTATAAGTGGAAGCAAACTATTCAACAGAATTCCCGAAAGTATTTTTGTTGTGCTAGATAATAATGATATTCCACAATAATTGCTGGAATCTTGCCTATTCCCTTTGTTTTTAAAAGTTAAACAAAGTATCCTTAAGATTGGATGGCACAACTTTATGAGTCCAGATACCTTAAAAAAATTCCAATATTTTTAAAGCCAACATATCACCATCATTTTAAAAAATTTCTCTAGGTATTTCGTCGTAACATGCAGCCTTTCCATTTTAGATTACACAGGGCTGTTTTGACTTTATTAAACTGGATATCTTTGTTCAAATCTAAATGAGTAGATAAAGTGGATCTATCATTGGATCTATCATTACGATTCATCGTATCAATTTTTATATCGGTATCAAAAGATGATTGAAATACTCTTTCCACCTTTTCAAAATATCAAATTATCATATTAGAGAGGGTCATTGCTGGATTTAATAAGATTATGATACCATTTTTCATGTTTACATCTTGCTTTCAGTGCATTGAAAAAAGGTTTAGAATGACTATGATCAGCAAATATCTGTATTTTCTCTGCAGTTTTAACTTATGCATTTTAAAGCCTTCTTGTCACCCACTGAACTTCTGTCTTCAGATCTTTGTATTTATTATGAAGTTATCATTTTTCTAAGTGGAGAATGTCACATTTCTCTTTAATTAAATTACTAATAATCTGGTCATTGTCAAAAAACCAGTCGTGATTTTTCTTTTTAGTGATCTCAAAAAATAGAATTACTTCTACCCATAACACACTCCTTATGAGAATTCCATGCTTCAGTAATATGATAGTCTGAATATCCAAATGTACAATTTTAGTGTTTAATGGATATTGACATTTTGTATGTATAGTGAATTCTTCCAAAGAACGAATATCAATTTTTTTGTGAATATGATTCAAATAATCTATATTTTTTGTTGCAACTATCATTTTAATCTTAGAGCATACTAATTTATGATCTGTCCTACAATCTGAGCTTATGAGAGCTCATGTAATGTGAAATTCTATTCTGACTCTTAACAATTATAGTTAGTCTATTGAATGCATTGTTTTAAATATATGTGCATCCATATTTTTTTGGAGCAAAATTTTTTTTTACAGAAACCAAGTGTTTTGGATAGTTAATCTATGTGTTGTGCATAAATTCAGTAATAACAAAATATTTGAATTTACAGCTCCAATACCCTTATTTTCATTTTTTGGCCAAAGCCTACTATTTGTTCCAACACGTGCATTACGGTCATTAAGAAGAAAAATTTGATCTTTTATTGGTATTTCACAAGGTGTAAAAGTTTTCCTTCTCTCAGTCTCAGGGCACTTATAAAATGAGCTCTAGTGCCATTATGCGACACAAGTTTTAAGATTGTTAACTTCCATTGATACAATGCAGAATTCCCTTAATAGAAGATAATAAATTAGATTTTACAGCAAATCCAACACAATGCATTTTTCTTTCACTGAGTGACCTGCCTTTCCAAAAAAACGTATAACCATCCATCTGTTCTAATAAACTTCCTTACTCTGGGAGATGAGTTTTGTTAAGAACAGCTATATTAATCTTAAATCTTGACAGTTCTTTAGCCACAAGTGCAGTCCTTCATTCTGGTCTTTAAGAGCTTGTATCAAGTAAATTTTGCACGTTCCATCAATTTAGAAAAAAATTAGATTACTTAACTTTAGCACTACTATACTATTACTACTGATACTATTTTTACTATTATTATTATTATGTCTACTGCTTAAATGAATAATTCACCAGGCATGACAAATAGGTAGGTTACATGAGACACCATGTTTTAGGCCCTTTTAATTCTGTGGTAGGCAGAGGGATTCTAAATACAACTGTCTGAACATACAATCTCGGCCAGCCAAAAGTCCTAACTCGCTTAAATCCAGTTCCAAACTGACTCATTATGGTTCTACTGCTTCAAGAAAAGATTACAACTAGAAGACCAGTCTACTAAGCCTACCTGTCATTACTTTCTTAATTCTCAAGGGCTTGAGCTAAAAAAAAAAGGAAAAAAACAAAGGAATATTGGAGTCAGAAATGCTGTGTCTGTAGTTAAAAGATAGTCATGTAGTTGCATAAACACACATTCCCATTATCACACTTATTATAAGATGTTTGACCAGACTCTACAGTAACCTAAGTGACCAAAGAAAGCCAATTGATAATATGAAAATTATTTAATGTAAACACATGTTTATGATTGGCAGGCTTATAGTTTGATAGTAAAAAGGAATAAATGATTGTGTTGAATGAAAAATACACTAGATCTGAAAAATCCAGGGTGTTTTGCAACCAGATCCAAAACTCCTTGATGGTGAAAGCCATAAGCTAGAAACTAGTGTGGTGTATGGATGAGATTGCTAAATTTATAACATACTGACATCAATTAATTACTTAAATTTAGACTAGATGGCAGAACTGGAATAGAAGAAATAGGTAGTTTGAATAATACAAGAGTAAGGCTACTATTTAAAGGCAAGGGTAAGGATCATAGAAAGTTAAACAATTATAGACCGATAGCGGTAACGCCAGTGCTATATAAAGTTTTCTCATATATGGTGGCTGGAAGGATTACAAAATGGATGAAAGAAAATAATATAGTGGGAGAAATACAAAGAGGATTTTGATCAGATAGGCATATAGGAGATAATTTATTTGTAGTTGCACAACTTATGGATATGAGTAGGAATACAGGTAGACAGTTATATATGGTTTTTATAGATGTAGAGAAGGCGTATGATAGAGTAAATAGAAATAGATTATGGGTAAGTTTAGTAAATTTGGGAATGGATGGAGCTTTAGTAGATATTATTAAGAAATTATATGAAAATAATTACTATATGTATGAATTAGGGAATACAGAATCAGTTAAAGTCAAAAAATGGGGTAGGTCTAAGGCAAGAATGCCCTATGTCACCTATTTTGTTTTTGTTGTATTTGAGAGAAATGGAGAGAGCTATAGAAAGATTAGGAAGAGGGATAGTGATACCATTAATAGGTGGCAAGAGAGTATATACATTGTCGGGTCTTTTATTTGCGGATGATGTTTTTTGTGTGTGCAGAAAGTAGGGAAGATATGGAAGTTGCGCAAAGATGAATAAAGAGATGGGGATTAAATTTAGTGAAGAAAAATCAAAAGTAATGATGATTAATACCAGGGAGAGAGAAGACAAAGTTTTTATTGGGGGGCAATAAAGTTAAGTGTGGTGAATAGATATAACTATTTGGGGATTGTCTTAAATAATCACAGAAATTGCTTGGATGAATGGGAGAAAAAATTGATAAATGAAGCAAAGAAAAGAAAGGGATTGATAAAGAAATTAGCAGTGTTTTTATATAATAAATATGATGTAGCTAGAATTGTATGGAAGGAAGTGGCAGTAGCAGGGTTAACATATGGTAATGATGCATTATGTGTTAGTAAAGGGGTATTAGATTACTTAGAAAAAATACAAAGAGAAGTAGAATGACATACATTAGATGCAGAAATGTGGACAGCAAAGGAGGCAATTCAAGGAGAAATGGGATGGTCAAATTTTTATATGAGAGATGCAAAAAGCAAAATGAAAATGTTCGATAGATTGCAGTTTATGGCTAATAAAAGAATAGGTAAAATAATATTTAATTGGGTTATGAATAAAGGGCAGGCAATAAGATGGGTGAAAAGGGTAATGTGATATGCTGAAAATTTGGATAAAGACTTTATGTCAGTATACTTATACAAAGATGGAATGATTGTGTTAGGAGAATTGTTAAGGATTATACTGTTAAGGAATCGGATAGAAGAATAAATGTATTAATAAAGAATAGGCAGTTGGAGAGATGAAGAACTAGTATGGAGAGTAAAAAGATTTTAAATATTTATAGAAGTAAACAGAATAGGGTGGGAATGGAAAAGGAAGTCAAAGTGCTTAACAGGTGTCTCTGGACATAGTTGCTGAGAGATTTCTGACTCCATATAAGGAGAAGTCACAATGCATCACATCACACATCACGTCAGCTATTTAATATATGGAGGCTTCATTATTTGTATTCATAACTATTTCTCTATTAATCGAGTAACCGGATTTTTAATTGCCTTTTATTATTATACATAAGTGGTGATTTAAATACTTAAAGACGTTCACACAAAAAAAGACAATAATAAATATTTAAATAATTAAATATAACTTTAAAGTAAAAACCTGCTCATAATCACTGAACTGGAGGAAAAAAAATTCTCTGTAGTGCAATTACCAAAAACCAAAATATAAACTGTATTTTGAACATCTGAAATTTATGTAAAATACATTTACTATAATTTTGTTTATACAGTGCTTTTCTTGTATATAGCAGGGGTGGCCAACTTTTGTGTTCTTAAGATCTACTTTTTACTTTAAAAATGTGTTACGATCGACTACCTAGTAAAAAATAACAATTATTTAACGGGCCAAAAAACTCATTTCCGTGGAAATTAAAGCAACATGAGTAGTTATTAACAATATTTATTAATTCAAATTAGCTACATTAAGTCAAGATTAAAAATATTATTTTAAAATAATGATACGACTTTGGTCTTCACCTATCTAGAATTGAAAAAAAAAGAACAAAAATAACAAACTTGAAAATCTTGACTTAATTTGTTCCACTCGCGATCGACCAAAATTGGCTTTGCGATTGACCGGTGGATCACGATCGACTTGTTGGACACCCCTGGTATATAGCGTAGTCCTGTTTTTCATAATTTTATTTAATATATATATTTAATTATAAGCACTTGAATAAAAACCAATTTATTACGATTCATTTTATCTTTACTGGCTCATAATGAGGGTTTAGTACCTCAAAATATTTTTCTTTTCAGTAACAAATAATTACCACTAAGAAAGCGCTAAACTGTTATTTTTTTACTCTTTTATCTTTATTTTCATTTTATGAATTTAATGTTCTTCATAACATGAGCTGTTGATTTTTTTATATTTCTTTCATATTAGAAGTACCTCCTTTTTCATTTTTTTCACACATTGTTTCTGTTTATTAGATTAAATAGACAACATATGGATCTTCTACATTTTTAAGTCATGTTTCATTTGTTTTTGCTTGTATGTGGAAAGATCTATTTTTAAACAAAATTTATTTATATGTCAATATTTATACTTCTTTTGCAAAACAAGTCTACGGGTTAAGACAGTAGATCAAACAATAACACTTGATCACCATAGGTCTTGTTTTCTACTAATTGCTACCTTCTTAATTATCATCCCCCCCCCCCAATGTTTTTTTCTTCTATATATAATTGCATCTGTTTATATACATACATACAATTGCTATTATTTAATTAACGAGAGCTACATTTTTTGCATTTATTGGACAATATTATATATTACCTTCAGCTAGAAATTGTAATATTTTTAACCCAGAAATAAATTTTACACTTCATTAAATTTAGATTATATTTGCTCTTGTTAAATTCAACCACATGGTATTAATTGTACTTATCTATACATCCCCCCCCCCCATGCATGTCTGTTATTTTTTAAAACTTTATTATAAAAACATTTGAGAAGAGTTAAATGACTTCCAATTTGTATTTTTCCCCCCCATATGTCATAGCATCGGCCGGAGGCGAACCCGCAACAACCGTCTGCAAACAACTGCTTGCTTGCAAGGCGGCTGCGCTGACCTCTCGGCTAACAACACTTAACTTCCAAGTTCTAAATCTGGCCTTCCAACACTCTTCAGTCGATCCAAGCCTCATCTTTTTTTTTTTTTGGGGGGGTGCTTATCTTTAGTATTTATTGATATTAAATTAACTACAGCTCAGTTTTCAAATACTAAATGACTACAACTTGATTTACTATAGGTAAATATTTAAATATTAAACAAAGCTGCTATGGGTGTATAAAAGGATATGGTCTGACCAACTAAAGATTACTGGTTCTGTTAAAATTGCATTTTGAGATCATGTACCATTTTTCATATATCTTTCTTTATTCGTGTGTAGCAAAATAGTTTTAAAAGTATATATAATGCTACATATATATGCATTACTTTTTCATTTTTTATTGTTGATATTGTTAATCCAATTGTATATTGTATCTAATCACTTTATGGTTTCTTAAATTATAAGTGGAACATAATCATTTATTTTATTATTCAATTTTACTGAGTTATATTTAAAGCAGGCAAAACTCACTATACGTATTGCCACACACAGCAAACTAGAGTAATCAATCGATGCCAGAAGGCATTGTGCATAAAATCCCCATCTAGTGCCTACTCATCCAATATCCCCAGACTAGTTTCTGGCTTGTGGCCTTCGTCAGTGAGGAGCCTTGGATCTGAGAGCACTGCACCTAGATCCTAGAATCTAATGCAACCCTCCAGCAGCCACCTTTTATCTCCACTTAACTACAAAACTATAAGTCTTAAACTGAAAACACCTTAATGTTTTCAATCCAAGCCCATTAGCTTATATAGTCATATGTGGCAATATGTATAGTGAGTTTTGCCTGTTTTAACAACAGTTATACACAAGCATAAGAGGTGGTGGTCATGTGATGTTTATTGGCTTAAAACCAATCCTGCCTAATAGGATAGTGGTGGTTATGGTTATTAAAGAACCAAAGACACCAAAATGTATGGGTACTGAACTGTCTTCAGACCCATATGACTATATAAGCTAATGGGCTTGGATTGAAAACATTAAGGTGTTTTCAGTTTTAAGACTCATAGTTTTGTAGTTAAGTGGAGATAAAAAGTGGCTGCTGGAGGGTTGCATTAGATCCTAAGATCTAGGTGCAGTGCTCTCAGATCCAAGGCTCCTCACTGACGAAGGCCACAAGCCAGAAACTAGTCTGGGGATATTGGATGAGTAGGCACTAAATGGGGATTTTATGCACAAGCCTTCTGGCATCCATTGATTACTCTAGCTTGCTGTGTGTGGCAATACGTATAGTGAGTTTTGCCTGTTTTAACAACAGTTATACACAAGTATAAGAGGTGGTGGTCATGTGATGTTTATTGAGTTATATTTAAATTATATTACTATTTAAGCCTTAATTATAGCAAAACGGAGTGTCATGAAAAATGTTTGGAACTGAATGTTGTATTTAAAGATGTTTAGTTATAAATATGCATACATTGTCTATAATATTCTGATTATTTATTTAATATAAACCAGTGTTTGTGATATATTTAGGAAAATGAAATAGTTAACATAACACATTATACAATTTAGATATATTTGTGAGTTTGACTCCTTTGGGATTTCATATTCAAGTTGCACTCAAAATACTTTGAGTCTACATGCATCTATCATATGTAATTCATGTTTTTTTGGAGTCATTTGATTATGCTTTATCTTTTAAGCATCCTCCTATAGAAGGTAAAAATCCATTGCTGATGTGAGTCAGAAAATTTTATAATTTTATGAATAAATATAAAAACGTAGTTTAGCTTTGATTAAAGCTTCTGTTTATTTTTTTCATTCATCCCAAATACATGTAAAATCTAAAATTATGCTATAATTTTGCTATCTTTTATAAACTACAAATATCATAATTACTTTTTTAACACTTGCACTTATTTCAGATTCATTTTTTAAAAACTATTTTTACTTTTCCATAATCATTTTTTACAGATCTTGTGCTTTAGTTTGAATACCCACCTTCTCTTTTTCTCTCCTCAACTCTGAAACCAAAGATGGTTTCTTATGACGGACATTTCTTTCATTTTAGTGACATTTCCAGGAAGTGGCATGTAATTATTGTGGTGACTATTTAGCCTATTTACAAGAACTAATTAAGATTAATTAGTTTAAAGCCAGGAAAAGCAAAATGACAGATTGCTTCTGTGATAAACAAATGTTTGTTTATTTAATTTGATAGAATTTAATATATAAAAATTGAATGAAATTACCATATACAATGTATATATATATATTAGACATATAAAAAAGTGATCTGTCTGAAGATTTATGATTATAGCATTTTATTTGCAATGATTACAATAATAGGATTTTATTTGTAATGATTACAATGATGGCATTTTATTTGCAATGATTTCAATGATGGCATTTTATTTGCAATGATTACAATGATGGCATTTTATTTGCAATTATTACAATGTTGGCATTTTATTTGCAGTGATTATAATGATGACATTTTATTTACAATGATTACAATGATGGCATTTTATTTGCAATGATTACAATGATGGCATTTTATTTGCAATGATAACAATGATGGCATTTTATTTGTAATGATTACAATGATGGCATTTTATTTGTAGTGATTACAATGGTGGCATTTTATTTGCAATGATTGCAATAATAGCATTTTATTTGTAATGATTACAATGAAGGCATTTTATTTGCAATGATTACAGTGATTGCATTTTATTTGCAGTGATTACAATGGTGGCATTTTATTCACAGTGATTAGAATGATGGTGTTTTATTTGCAGTGATTACAATGGCGGCATTTTATTTGCAATGATTACAATAATGGCATTTTATTTGCAATTATCTAATAGACTATTTTCACCATCAAGTTAAATTATTAGATGTTCTTAGAAGCATTCTTTATTTACATAGATTGTTTCCAAATACAATCAATTAATAATAGCTATAACAAATGTATGGAAATTTCTTTTCTACTTTAAATATGCAATATTCTCAATTTAAATAAAATAAAATAATATGTGTGCTAATAACTCTAACAAGCTTTATCAATAAATGCCGCAAGAGAAAGCATTTAAAAATATCTATTTATTTAAGTTCTAAATCTCTATCTATTTTAGCTATTTAAGTTAGATATCTGGATTTGAAGACATATAGGTGTCTGAAATTTTCATATTTTCTACTTAATAATTAAATATCAGATAAGTGCTGGCCTTGAGTTGGTATTTCAGATCTAGTGTTTGAAATATTATAGCACCTCACTGAGGAGAGTCAATAGCTCTAAACTGGTTTTTAGATAGAGATTTTTGAATGCTTTCCCTTGTGCCATTTATCAATAAAGCTTGTTAGAACTATTAGCATGCCCCATTATTTTAAAATTACAAGTTTATCAAGGTAATTCACGTGATATATAACTTGATTTTATTCGCAATTTATGGCATCACTGTAATCAATTAGATTATTCTGCTAAATGCAGAAGTCAATAAAAATTGTATACAATTATCTAGAGAGTTCTTCATTTTTTTCTTTTAAAGGCAGGGTTCATGAATGATTTCACACATTGTGGATATTTATACTAAGTTGATTTATGAGCTTATTTACCTTTGCAAAGAGTTTCTTTTTATTTTTTTTTCTGCCCAATAAGAATGATCCTCTTTCGTCTATTCGAATAACCTAATTGGTTAAATCATCATGGTATTCATGGATCAAAAGTTACTAGTTCATTTTAGCAACATTAGAAGAAAACAACTTGTATTCTTTTACTAATAATTGATTGTATTTGAAAGAATAGAGTTTGATTTTTTGTTTAAAAATATTTAATAATTCAAGCAAATGATAAAAATGATCCAATATACAATTACATGTAAAAAGGGAGAATAGAGTTTAAAAGTATAAATTTTATTCATTTTCTTATGTGCATAAAATAACAATAAGTTAATGAAAATATAACTTTTGCTTTCTATTAAAATATCTGGCATATTAAATTAACATTCAAGCTAATACATCAATTGCTGGAAATTTTAAAGTATCTGCCCATATTTTCTAATAAAGATGTAATGCCATTAAACTGATGCTTGTTTTCTAAGTTATATTAACATTTTTGCTGAATTACATAGTAATAGTATAGTATTATACCTCATGCCTCCCATCTCATTTATAAATTATCCACATTTTTAAAGAACTTATGTACTGCAGGAAACTTATATCTTAAAAGTTAGTATTTATTATTAGTAACCTCTCATAAACAAGTATGGCCATTTAGACTCTAGAAAGCGGAAGGAGGAATGGAATAGAAAATAAAGCTGAGTTGAAGTGACTATACAAATCAAACCTGTGAGCACAGATTTTGTCCACATATATTCTATTTGAGCTTTTATTTATTTTGCAATGTGGTTTTCTAATTACTTATACAGTGATTGTTTTTGTTTTGAAAGTCCAGCATTTTGCTTGATTGTAGTTCTGTGTTATATTTTATTTTTATTCATGTTCTCTATTATAATCTTTATAATATACTCTTGTCTACAATATTAAATTCAGAAGCACTCTATTCAGCAAGCTGAAGAGTGCACCAATTGGTCTTAATCTTTACCCATACAGTTTTAGAACCTTATAATATGTTCTTTTTCCTGTTTCTCTGCCATGATTATGAAAAGATCTGTGCCTTGCTTCTTCACACGAAATTAGTCCAAACACTAGCCTCATCCACATACAACTAATTTAGTTGAGGCAGTTATATATTATGATGAAATGTCCTCATTAAATTGTTCATATAAGCAACAAACAACGTATTGAATTTTGATTCAAACTCATCTTTTTACGCAAAAAAACTATTTAAATTTACAACCAATTGGTCTCCTTTTGGATGATTATTCAATTTTTTCAATACAATATTAATTATTTGATGTAGATACCTTTTTATATCTTTTATTAAATTTTTCTTTGCATATCCCCAAATGTCCTTATTTGAACCTCTGGAGATATGTATATTCCAGACTGGAAATTACTGTTCTAGATAGTGGGAAAAGTAAAATAATTGATACAGTTAGTTTGGACAGTTAACTGTATATTGCAAATTGAAATTTATATAATAAATATATTATTCTGTCATAATTCTAAACAGGTAATTCTTTATTGCCTTCTGAGTTTGTACCATCATTTATTTAAAATTTATTTATCTTCAGTGTAAAATTGAAATAATTTTAAACAAACTAATACAGAAAGTTTAAAACTATGTAATATAATGTTTTGATGTTCCTAGTGAAAGTAGATAGAGAAGGTAAAAGTTTTAAGAGTGATAATTAAATTTCTGTCTGTGTGTGAAATTTTGTAACTCAATCCCTCCCTCCCCTTTCAAATTCCAATGTGCATACATGTGCATTCCTAATGATAGTGCATTTTTTTAGAGTTTGCAAATAATTTTAGTAATTAAAAAAATGTGGTAAATTAAAATTTTTGAATTTTATATGGAATTTAATAATCTTTAAAGTACTGCCATCCCAGCTCTTCAATTTAACATATATTTTCCCATCTCCTATATCAGCCAGCCTTTCTTCTTGTTTCCATTCACTATTCTCTCCAAAACAGCCATCATTAAACTATCCTTTCTTCTTAATATATGTCCAGCTCAGTTTCTTTCTATCTCTTTTTTTTTTTTTATCAATCTTCTTTTTCATTTACTCTTTTCTAAACTTCATTTGTTATTTTATTCAACTGATTTTTTTCCATTCTTTTCCATGACCACATCTCAAGGTTTTTAACCTGTTTCTAATTTTATTATTTAACGCCCATGTTTCACAACCATACAATAGACATTCTACAGGTAACATTTAATTAATCTTTTTCTTAATTCTTTCTTCAAAGGTCCACAAAATATTTTATTTCTCTTAGTGATCAAAATGTACTAAGAAGTAAAAAAATTTCTTCAGTTTTTACACTATTCTTGGTATTATGCGATCAAAATAAAAGCACATGCCACTTAAGTTCACAGTCTATATGAGGGTTGCATGCTTTAATTTTGGGTATGTAATATAAAGAATACTGTAAAAATCTTTTTTGTTTTACTTTTTAGACATTTATTTAAATAAAAGTGTTTCTTTAAATATATATTTCAGATTTCATTATTGTACATTACCTTGTAAATAGAATGGTAATATGATAATTATTATTGTGCCTCAAATCATTACTTCTGGTTAATTGAACAACTATTTCCAATTCAGATGGAAGAAATAAAAATTATGAAATTTTGTCTTTTTGCAATACATATGCAATTTATATATATATTTCTATATGTATATGTTTTGTAATTTAAAAGTCTAAAGAGTTATATACAATTGTGACTAAGATAACATGCATTCAATATCTAAGGGACCTATTATTGACAATTATTCTACGTGAATCAGCACAATAATAAAGGATTCAAGAGCTAAAGGTTTCTGGAATGAGGTATAAGCTTCACTTTTGATATTCAGATATCAAAGTATGTGATTGCAAAAAGTTTGTCAATTTATTGTAATAATTTGATATTATGCCCTGTATGGATTAGTGTAATGATAAAGTGTGTCTATGAAATGTACAATTTTTGGATTGATTCCAGTTCTGGCTCTTCCACTGCTTGTGAATTCCTGAACAATAAAACCTTTCAATCATATATTTATTTTGTTTGATATTCATAGAAATCACTCAGCGCTTAGACAATCCTAATGTCAATAACAATGAACAATCTCAATTTATTGTTAAGGCTACATCTTTTTAACAATATATTTATATATGGGCCATAAATAAAGTTGGGGATTTCACTTATTGTTAAAAGGTTACCTTGACAACAGATTGAAATTGTTGATTGTTATTGATATTGCGATTATCTAAGTGTTGACTGTATTTGATATTGACAAAGGCTGAAACAGATGTTGAAGATATAGGTAGGAGTCAACTGAAATGCATGTTGGGATCATTTTCAGATATCTTTATTCATGTTTCAGAATGTATTGTGCAGTGGATTTTAAATAATGTAATGTGTGTGTGCATGAGCACTGTAGTAGAATGACCAACTCAAGAACTAAAAATTTGTAGATTGAAGATTAGTTTGCCATTTCTGATTCAAATGACATATGGACTACCTAAGAAAATAAATCTTTATTTATTTAACATGATAACAAGAATATAAAGAATGTGATAGGATTGGAAGAAAGAAAAGTGAAGTTTTAATTTAATTAAAAACAGAAATTATGAAGATTATCAATGATTATGTAGACGAAAAAATCAGCAAATTGTTTAAAAAAAGATAAGAAAAGTGCTGATATTATGGATAACCAAATAATTAACAAAATAAAAAAAAATAGATGAACGTTAATGAATAGAAAACAAATGTTTATAAAAATTAAAAGATAATGTTGTTTGTTTTTTAATAAAATGTGTATCAAGAGAAAGTAAAAGGGGCGTTATGCTATTAATATTTTATTACATAAAAAGAAAAATGTCTAGACATTCAATATTATTTTTATTGGAAAGACGTTAAAAAAAATATCTGGCAAAAAGTTAATCTATTGTTATACGAGATTATGATTTTGAGAATTTATTTTATAGACATATGTTAATTTTATTGCACTTTCATTTGTTTATAAATATAGGTTTTTAAAATATAATGGATAAAAAAGTAAAACAATTTTCAAATAGGCAAAGCTCTCCATACAGTAGTGCCACCCTGTGCCGATCAGAGTAATCAATGGATGCCAGAAGGCTTGTGCATAAAATCCCTATCTAGTGCCTACTCATCCAATATCCCCAGATTAATTTCTGGCTTGTGGCTATTGAGCTTAGATTGAAAATATTATTGTGTTTTCAAATTTCATTCTCATAGTTTGTAGTTAAGTAGAGATAAAAGGTGGCTGCTGGAAGGTTGCATTGGATCCTAAGATCTAGGTGCAGTACTCTCAGATCCAAGGCTCCTCACTGACAAAAGTCACAAGCCAGAAAATAGTCTGGGGATATTGGATGAGTAGGCACTAGATAGGGATTTTATGCACAACCCTTCTGACATCCGTTGATTACTCTGGTTGGCACAGGGTGGCACTACTGTATGGAGAATTTTACATTGTTTAATAACAATTATGCGCTAGTGTAAGAGATGGTGATCATGTGATGTTTAGTTGTTTAATTTTCAAATAGCCAAATGTAAAGCAACGACTTCATGGAGAAGGGGATACACATTAGGTTTTGTGAGATTTAGAAATTTTCCTTCCTTATTTTATATACAGCTAGATACCCATTTACTGACCAGTATTGAATAATTAATTTGATTGGGTATGGATCTTTTATCTGCCAGAAAATTTTAATAGTAAAAGTTTCAATTTTGTTTAAGCTGGAGTTTAAGCCCAAATGATAGGACATGGTAGGTGGGTTAGCTATCGTTGCAGTATGCAGTACAAAATTTATTTAACTTCAAAAGTATCATGTATTAATAAATTGTTGTTTGATTGTGTCTTAGGACAGATATCATGTTTGATAGTTCATTGTCATGAAATTTCCCTAAGGAATGATAACACCAATTTTTTTGTCTGCATTATTCTGATTAATCATTTAAGTTTTTCTATCCTATTTTTAAAATAATATCTAGCTTTAACTAATGTCTGTATTTGCTAGTCTTACTTTATTAATAGTATTGCTTCTCAAGTTGCCATTAATATCATTTTTTTATCAGTCGAGTAATTTCTACTAATAACATTTTTTTTTGGTCATTTTAACACTTTATTTCTGTGTCTTAGTTAACTGTCCCCCCTTCTCCTTGTCAGAAATTAATTTTAAGAACTTATACTGCTGTAATATTTTTTGAAAGAAATGAATTTTAGAAAGATGTAAAACAAAAAGTGAAATGAGAGATTCTTGTGATGATGTAAAACAAAAAGTGAAATGAGAGATCCTTGTGATTAATAAATACATTTAAGATATAAAGAGCTCATTAAAGATTACAATGAAAGGTTATCTAGGTAAATGTTAGCTAAACCATAATAAGAAAATATCAATTCTTATCTGATATTAAGTCAAAGCTACTCTATCATTTCAACATTTTTTTTTTGATAGTGATTTTAGATATACACCTGGGTCTCTTTTTACGAGGACTTATTTAACATGATTTTGAAGTTATGTGATTCATGTTTCACCGGAAGTCAAACTCCGATAATGCGCTATTATTTTAAATAATAAATTTCATGCACTTACGTTATATTGAAAGTAATAGCACATTATTGGAATTCGACTTTCATCTTAGTAATTTCAATATTTTCAGTGCTTTATAATAGTAAGATTTTATGCAATAATGAAATTAAAATCATGATTTCCACATTTTATGTATACACACATTACATTTTACAAGATTATAATGTAAATTTGTTCAGACATTGTGCGTGTTAATTTTGCATTTTAAATCACATTCTGTTTTTGCTTTTTAAAAAAGAACGTAATCAATTATTAATCATTTAGTGTCTGCAAGTTTATTTTTAAAAGGTCAGTGATAGCAGTGGGCACAATTACATTTGACAATTAAAAATTAAAATCTGGTTTTTAATTGTAATTAATAATTTAAAAATTACTTACAGCGACTTGAAATTAATGTGATGTGAAATTTGATTTTTAAATGGAATTGAAAATTAAAGACAAAAATAAGAATTTAATTTTTAGTTGTTAGTTTCATAAACAATTAATAAAATCATCATCTCAAAGATTAATTACTAATTACGTTGTCACCAGAAAACCATTGACACAACATGAGTGTGAAGTTGGCGCTAGTTGTTTGCAAACGAACGTGTTTTTCGGCAAGTAGCTATAATAATTAAAACTGTATAAAAATGTAAATTACTGTACTGTAAATTATGCATAAAAATATATTATTTTGAATAAAATTAAATATTATAGTTAAAAAAAGTTTATCTTGTATCAATTTTTTTCAAATTTGAAAATTTTTATTAGTCATATTTTATTTCCTTATTTTTTTTTGCGCGAATTTTAAAGTAATTTTACATTGGTGCTTTGCTTTTACACGAATTTTGAAAAATCACAGACCGCATCCCCCCTTTTTCAATGTAAGTTACATCTATTTTTGCACGATTTCATTTGCGCATGTTTTCTGAGGAACCTATCTATCGCGTAAAACGAGACCCAGGTGTATTCATATATTTGGGGGGGGGGGGATACACTGTTAGAATCTGATTTCAATGTTTATTAAACATATCAAAATATGAAGATTTATAGCAAAATAAAGTCAAAATTAAATAATGTAATTAATAATGTTTTTTTATATATATTATGCTGATTTAGCAGGAAATGGGTAACTTAATATTAACCAAGATATTTGTTCAAAAATTTTTAATTTTTGATGTAATATTTATATCTGAAAACATTGACCCACTAAATATTTAAAACCAAGCAACATATTTTATATGCAATATTTCTCATGTGTAAATGAGGGAAAGTGAAAGATCTCCTAAAAACAAGTCAAAATCAATAGGTAAATCACAATTAACTGATTGATCACCATTAGATTAAGTGGTACATAGCTAATCATAGCATTTTTTGCCTAATTTCTCATCCTCATTTTATTCTGTTTGTTTAATTGAAAATACCATATTGAATTTTTTATACATCTGTTGAAGTTATATTTCTCACAATAATTTTATCTATCACAAAAAAAAAAAAATGAAATGTTTTATATAACTTATACCATAAAAAACAACAAAACTAAGAGTATATGATAATTGGTGTAAAAATAAAATAAACATTTTTAAAGTTAATTATTTAAAATTTATTCATAAATTGTACATTTAGGTATGTTAGTTTTAACATTAAAGAATTTTAAATATTCTAAACGTAATACTACAAAATGGCAAAAAACAAACAAACTTAAGCTATAAATCTATGTATTGGTCATTATTAATTTTTTTTTTCTTCTGAAAATTGAGAATTTTTTGGTTATTAAACAGAATCTCATAGACTTAGTTTATTTTACATATCTTTAGGTAGTCTTTCTTGCCTAATAAACAATATTAATTATTAATGTTATTTTAATAATAATGTCTATGAAGGTGGAAAAACAAAATATGAGACTTAACTGAATTGGGTTGACTTATACTCATGCACATATATGTACAAATGTTGGCCATTCTCTTTTACTATTTAATTATTAAAAATGTAATTAATATTGTAGTGATAATTTTATTTCTATAATTAAAAATAGTTTTGCATTGAAATAATGCATTTCATTATAATGTAGGAATATAAAAATTAAAATTAATAATATAGCGATTTAATTGTCTGTAACATCGTGGAACTATTCTTCACACATATGCTAGAATTAACGTGCATTCTCTTCCGTCAATAATTGTTTTGCAACCGTAGTTGATTCAATAATTAAAATTGTATCAAACTCAATTTATCTATCAGTTATTCTAAAAATGGTCTATATTAATGATGTTTTTTTAATTATAAAAAAACTATTAAGTTATACTGTCATGTTTGACATAGCATTATAAACAACAAATTATCTACAAGATGATATAACACATATGCAGAATGTGCATTGTTTTTCCTCTATTGTTCTGTAACTATAATTAAATATGAAATTGACAAATATTTTTCGAGTTAGAAATTTAATACTTTGAAAACTTGAGTTGAGTCAAGCCACTATGAAAATATATAACCATATATATATACTCAAACTCAATAGCACTGAGTTAACTTTCGGAGAATTCGTGCCAGAATAGTAGTGCAAAATTAATTAGCTAATAATGCCGGGAGCAAGCTGAATACAATCTATAAAATATGCAAATTCTTACAAGAAATATAAATTATAAAAGTCACATGTTCAATTTTTTTGACAAAGAAATGCAAGACTTCTTCCTGTTGATTGAATTTGGGTTTCTTACAATAACCCATGCCTCCTTGAACTTTCTCTTACGACCATCCCTCTCTATGCAAATTGTCTTAATGATAGAAGGGGAAAATATGTCCTGTAGCAAGCTCATGCTGTAGGAAAATTGACTTATATTGCCAGAATTGTTTTGCCTTTTAATAAAAATAGGAGTACTGGGTGACTCTCATAAATCTATTAGCTTGAGACTCCCCATAGTACACTGCTCTACATGCTGGAAATGGACATGAAATTTTGTAAACTATTTGAGGAGCATGTTTCAATGGAGTTCTGTCTTTAATATTGTTTAGAAAATAGAAAAGAGAAGACAATGTTCTAAATGCTATTCGAACATTGTCCAAGCAAATTTTCCGAAGCTTTGTTGATGTGCTAAGAAATAGGTGGCTAATCCATGGCTTGGGCAGAATATTCTTGGTAGCAGCTTTGTTAATGTTCATATAAAAAATTTTTTTACTATTTTTATTAGTACCAAATGTTTGTAGCTTATGCCTTTAAGATCTATGATGTATTCTTCGACATTAAGTTTCCTATCAGCTTCATGTTTACACATTTTTCTGTTTTGATGTAAAAATTCCTTTAGCCCTGCCATTTTGTGCTCAAATGGCACATTAGATTTGGGATGGATGGTTTTCTCAAATTTATACAAATTATAAAAATTTCTCTCATTATAAAGTGAAACACAGTTGAAGATTTTTATTATCTTTTAATATATTAACTCAACTATTTTGCTGCTTTTCTAATATTATTTTGATGAATTAACTTTGGTTTTTATCATTTGTCTGTCACAAATTTTGCAGAAGAATACAATTCTTTTCACATGTTCACATTATAATGAAGTTTTCTACTTTTGATTAAGTTAAAGATTTGATGGTTACTTATTATAGAGCAAAATACATTGATTATTAAGGACATCATGTACATATGCTGAAATTTACAGTTTGAAGAGTAATTTTCAATAGATTTTCAATATAAAGCAGTCAACTTGATATGTAAAAAAAAATTGCACTAAACCAAAATCTGTAACAAATATTAAAAATAATTCTGTCATAAAACAAATAATAAAAATATGAATAAAAAAAATTATACATGATAGATTTGTAATATTGTGAAAGGAAATATTAGTTTTACACGTACACTATAGTATTGACACACATTACGCTGTCAACATTTTAGAAGCATAGATGGTCCATCTATGCTTAGAGCTTATTCTTTAAATAAACCAACTTTTATTGACTGTGCCTGAATTAGGGCTTGAATCTATTATGAGCCTGACATTTAAGTTGGAAAATTACTTTCACAGGTTCAGTTTTGATATCACAGAGAAAAGAAGTTTCTCATTTTTAAATACCTGCAACATTTAATCTTGTTTGTTTGAATATATGTAATAATTAATAACGTAGTGATTTTATATATAGGTAATATTGTATGACGATTAGTTACTTTCCACAATATTACATATTCACTGGGTCTCGTTTTATGTGGTAGATAGGTTCCGCAGAAAACCCACATTAAAAAAAATTGGCCAAAAATAGATTTAACTTACCTTGAAAAATGGGGGATATGTTCTGTAATTTTCAGAAATTGCATAAAAGCAACAAGGAAAAATTACTTTAAAATTCACATAAAAAATAAGGAAATAAAGTAAAACTAATAAAAAATTTCAAAAATTTGAAAAAAATTGATACAAGACAAACTTTTTTTACTTTCCATATTTAATTTTACAATTTTGGATACATATTTTAATCATTATCGCTATATGATAATATGCAGTTCGTTTGTGAACTGGTAAGAAATCAGATTTGTTACAAGAGGAAGTACAACTATCGTCACTTTCAGTCTTGTGCTGTGTTAATGGTTTTCTGTTACAATGTAATTGATGATTAAACTTTTGAGATGATGATTTTACTAATTGTTTATAAAGCTCACAATATCCAGACATACTACTATTTAACTCTCATTGGAATTTAAGAGATTGTTCATTGCAGCAAACTCGCAGATTTCAGCATTTTCTGATGTTTTTCTTTGTCTCACACATCATCGTAAAATCTATGAGTAAATGATTATTACTTATCAGAAAATAATAAATTTGTCTTCATTTGATAAATATTTTTGTTTACTATTGAAATAAATTTTAAATGTTCACATTTTGTTTCTATATTAAAAAAATTAGATCGCAATCAAAACAAAAAAGATTATACATTATCATTAGAAAGATTATTTTCAATTTACAAAGTCAACAAAATCTTCTTGTTATTTCTGATTATTTTTAAAAATCTAAAAGAATATTTATTTCTGTTATATCTAACAAAATATGTTTTAAAAGTTTAAAATTTTTGAATATTTATTGCGATATTTTTATGCTCGTAAGTATAAATCTATTATTATTATTTACTCATAAGTATAAGTAGGTTATTTACATAGAAGCTAAGATTCTTAAACAGCTTCAGGCGATATTTACGTTAGCTGCTAATATAATGTTATATTTTTTGGAAAAAAAAAGTATTTCAAGTCAAAATAAGTTATTAATAATTTAAATTTCTTGATATCTAATAAATATAGTGAAATATGAACTTCTTGATCACATAAAAGAAAACCCGCATAAAAAGATATTAAGAAGAAACATGAATCGCATTAAAAAAATCCACATAAAATGAGATCCAGGTGTATATAAATCTCTATATTGTTAATTATTATATATATTCCAACTAATAAAATTCAGTGTCACAGGTAATTGAAAATGAAACTTTCTCTTCCCTGTGATTTATAGACTGGACTTGTGCAACTAATTTTCCAATTTACAAATCAGGTTCATAATAGGTCCAATCAATTAAAGTTGGTTTATATAAAGAATGAACTCTAAGCATAGGTGGATCGCTTATGCTTTTTAAGCTATTATTGACAGGGGAATGTATATCAATTCTATAATGCATATGTGAAGACTAATTTCTTCCATAATATTACATATATATATATATAATCACTTTATCATTATTACATGATAAATTGTACAGTAATAAAATAAACACCAAAAAGTGATGATTATATTAAGAAAGGTGTAACTAATGCAACTCATATATATTAAAATCAACTTATTTAAAATAATTTTAATATTTTTTTATATCACGTGTCATAGCATCGGCCGGAAAGCAAACCCACTAACCCAGAACAACTGCTTGTTAGGAAGCTGTGCTGACCTCTCGACCACCGACGCTTGACAAATATTTGCAGGTTTCACTAACTGATAGTTAAAAAAAAACATCTAATAAAAATTGGGAATAGTTCATTATTAGGAATAAAATACATGTATTAAAATGTAAGAAGAGTATTAAAAATATAAAAATTTAATTATAATATACCTAATATGCAAATTAAATAAATCTTTACAAGTGAAAAAAAAATCTTACATTGCATTTTTCACAATGCCTTTATTTAAAATGTAGTTTTGATTGACTGGTAGACTTTTTCAGATCTATAAAAACAATTGCATTATAATTATACAAGTTTACAATAACTTTCTCTAACATTCATATAAATCAAATGTTTTTGAACTGCAAAAAATAGACTATCAAATATAATGAATAATTACGACAAACAAGGAGTTCATTCAAAAATGCAAGTTACAACTTATCTGAGTTATAATATGCTATAATTTATGCAAATATTCAGCAATTTTGCAACAATTTAATTTTTTCTTAATTTTGATAACTCACTTATAACAAGTTAAAAAAACAACATTGCAAAGAATACCATTTTAGAATCACTATTATAGAACGTAAGAGATTATGCAGAAAGATATTTTATTTAAGCAAAAAGATGTGAAAGGTTTAATAAATAAATAAAAACTTAGAAAAAGTGTTTTTTCTTTCACTAATTTTCTAATTACCATGTTTCTCTGAAAATAAGACACTGTCTTATATTTATTTTGGCTTCAAAAGACACTGTAGGGTTTATTTTCAGGGGATGTCTTATTTTTTTTATTTACAAAAATTACATTTATTCAAGTATAATAGCTGAAATACATGCTTATTATATACCTCTCTATATATGTAATACATAGGGCAGGGGTCCCCAACCCTATGCTCGCGGGCGCCATGGCACCCGCTGACCATTTTATGTGTGCTCGCCGCTATCCGATCACGATAAAAAATTATTTATCTGATACAAATAAATTTCTTATAAATTATTGTAATCAAATTGTAGGGCATACTATACTTTTACAGCGTAAAAATATAAACGTTAATTATATATTAAAATTTTATTTTTGAAATAAATATTTTTTTGTACATTATGTGTATTATTAACAATATCCAACTATAAATTTACATTGAAAAAATAAATGGTGCCCGCCACCTGGCCGGTAGTATAGAATGTGCTCTTAAGTGCAAAAAGATTGGGGATCCCTGACATAGGGTATATGAGCACAGACTTTCACACAATCCACCACTCTATCTCATAACACTGATACACTTGAACGCATATGTCGAAAACATAAATAATCACCAATATACGTATTTTATGCTAACCCAGCAATCATCAATTGGTCTAGATTACCATCTCTACACATATATGCTATAAGTGCTTAAATATATATTAAGATAGCCAATCTTCATACTTTAATGGACAGGTTTCAATCTACTCCACACTCTAACTCCTCAACCGTCCATTCAATTGAAAATCTGATGATGGAATGCTCAAAGGCCACCCTGAGGCCGAGATTCTTGTCACACCCATGTTGACCTAAGGTCAATCTGACCCCTCATGTACAGGACATAATCCATTTAATACATATACAAGGGACGGGCAGACATCTCTACTATGTAATAACTGAAACATGGGCTTATTATATACCTGTGTCTACATATGTAATATATAGGGTATATCTACATTTATTCAAATACTTCTCTTTACAGAAAGTTTAAGATTCTTAACCTGGGAGTCCCCCACAGTTATTTTCTTACAGTCATCAGAATAGCTTTTTGCACTCATCTTATTTGACAATTAGAATATTATTCCATTTTAAATTTACTATTAAATCAAGTATTAATTGAAGACTTGTGAGGCAGGAATGATAACAATAAATGATTACAGTTAAGAATAATTTGTCCATAAAAATTTCAGAAAATGTTTATTTATTTCTTACGTGCACATTAAGTCATCCATTACATCATACGGCAAATATTGAATTATGACAATTTATTTATTACACAGCCACATCTATCCGTTATCAAGTTGTAAATTATAAACACTTTCCAAATTACTTGTAATAGCTCTGCTTGGGTATTCTTTTTAAAAACGTTATCATGCTAGGGCTTATTTTTTGGTTAGGTCTTATTTTGGGGTAACATGATACTAATATTTGCTTAATATTGCGTTTTGATATTCGATTTCGATATTTTTTTTTTATCACATGATTTTGCCAGTAAATTTTTTTTTTATAATTTGCTAATTATTAATATTTTCTAAATATTGTTTTTGAAATTTTAATTAGGCTTATTTCCATGAAATTTCTGGGTTTATGTATATATTTGATGAAAATTGCAATTTTTTTATGTGGACTGCACAAAATGTCTAGAACATGATGTTATTAATTTTGGCGATATTATCTAAAGATTCTTCATTGCTTGGTTGAGTCAGCAATGGGTTTGGAGCTCTCCTGGTGTTCAAAATGGTATAGAGCAGGAGTGTCCAACAAGTCGATCGTGATCCACCGGTCGATCGCGAGGCCAATCTGGCAAGAGCTGTCGGGTAACGAGTGAAACAACTTTAAGTCAAGATTTTCAAGTTTTTTTTGTTATTTTTGTTTTTGTTCCAAATTTTTTTCCAATTATAGATAAGTGAAGTCCACTAAGCCGTATCATTACTGAAAATAATATACAGTATATATATATATTTTCCATATGTCATAGATCGGTCTGGAGGCGAACCCGCAACAACCGTCTGCAACCAACTACTTGCATGCATGGAAGCTGCGCTGACCTCTCAGCTAACAACGCTTGACCAATATTTTTAATCTTGACTTAATGTAGCTAATTTGAATTAATAAATATTGTTAATAATTACTCACGTTGCTTTAATTCCCTCAGACATGAGTTTTTTGGCCCATTAAATAATTATTTTTTACTATGTAGATATATAAAAATAGTATGTATTTCGCACCTCCCTCCACTTAGACTACGCCTATGACAACAAGTCGATCGCAACACATTTTAAAAATAAAAAGTAGATCTTATGAACACAAAAGTTGGCCACCCCTGGCATAGAGCACATACTAAATTAGATCTTGATAAGCAATTATATATTATATGATAAATTATTCTTTCTATTAATAAAAGTTTACAATTGGAAAAAAAAAAAAAATTCAAAAATCAAATTTAATATATTTATTTGCAATTTTGAATAACTATACATACTTATAATCATGTGTGTGCTTGCCTATAGTATTTATTCATAATTGCAAAGAAAAGTATTAACTTTTGACCTTTGAACTGCCTTTTTTCAATTATAAATTCTCATTAACAGTAGAAAATTGCAATTTATGTTATAATATATTATTGCTTATCAAGATCATTATTGAAAGAGAAAATTGTTTTTAGATTTCCATTTACTAAAAATAATAATCAGTTTGATATATTTTTATCAATTTCGCTGGAGTATTTTCAAAAGCAAGTTTTAATTAAGCATAAAATCGAATCACGTGAAATGAGTTTGATAACAAGAAAATGAGTTGATTCATTATGGAAATTGAGTTTAACTATATTATTAAAATGTTGAGTAGGTTAAGGCTAGTCGATTTCATTTCTAATTGCATTTACCCAATTTACAGAACAAAACCATTTGCAATACTGTATAATCACACACACCTCTCTTACTTATGTTTTCAAGCGCACTTTAAGAACCATCTTTTAAATACATGTACTATATATACATATATTTTAGTAAAAGTAAGCATTTTAGGCATATATTTTGTGCATTTAAATTATAAGTATACTCTTTAAATATAAGTGTAATAAATTAAGATGCAATTGGAAAAAAGTATTTCAGTATATATAAATGATAAAATTTATTAACAAGCTGCCTTAAAATATTTCATCTGCTGCAGAAAACTAATGAAAGCCAAGACTTGCAGTTTTGATTTTCATAATACCTTAAATGTAATTGGAAAGATTTGTAAGATAGTGGAATATAATAATATATAATTAATTTTATTGAATATTTGATATCTTTTTACAGTGTAGATGACATAAATATTTGAAAACCAGGCAATCTTCACAAACCTAAAGCTTTAATTGTAAATATAGGGGATTTGAACTCGGACTTTCAAGCACCACCAACTATCCATACTATCTCATACAACTGATACACTGACCACACACGTGTAGAAAAGATAAATAATCACAATATACGTATTTCATGCTAAACCAGCACTCATCAGTTGATCCAGATTATCATTTCCCATATATATATATATATAATCAGTGCTCATTTTATATTAAGATAGCAAATCTTCACACTTTAATGGACAGGCTTCAATCTACTCCAACTTCCAACATGTTGGCATCAGCGTGGGATTTGGCTTTCTATCATCAGATTTTCAATTATATGGATGGCTGAAAAGTAGGAAGTTGATGTATTGAAGCCTGTCCATTAAAGTGTGAAGATTTGCTATCTTAATATAAACTGAGCACTAATTATGTATATGTGTGGGAGATGATAATCTGGACCAACTGATGAATGCTGGTTTAGCATGAAATATGTATATTGGCGATTATTTATCTTTTCTGCATGTGTGTGGTCATGTGCATCAGTTGTATGAGATAGTGTGGATAGTTGGTGGGTGCTTGAAAATCTGAGTCCAAATCCCCTGTAGGTGACAATTTATTCCTTAAATGCATAATCTCCAATAGCCCTGCACAGTTTAGCTCAATTGGTAGAGTATCCAACTTCGGATCGGAAAGTTCGAGGATTAATTCTGGTGCTCAAGCTTCTTATGAACTCCTGAGTAATAAAACTATATGCCTTTCCTTTTATCTCCAATGATTTATATCAAATCACCTGCTGAGAAATGTTTAAGGACTGTTAAGGAACTAGCTACATAGATTAGATAAACATTGTCAACATAATTATACTTGAATATCAAAATAAATAATCATATAGATCTAAATTTGCACCATATCAAAAAATCGTTAAAGGAGTTTCATTATTTTATATTGTCCGTGGTTTTCTTTTTTTTTTTTCTTTTTGGACTTCTTGTTATCAATAAATATATTAAAATTGTGGATTTATTTTTTTGTATTCTTGCAAGTTATTTGAGCACACCAAAAATCTAGATATAGATATCTAATACCCTTTTTGGTGGATTTTTTAATATTATGTTTGACGATATATTCTCATCAAAACAATTTCATATTTCACTAAATTTTTGAACTTGTGGGTTCTTAACTTATTCCTTTTTAAAATCTTTTGCAGTCTTAAGTATTTGAATGGCCTCTCTCTTCTAGTCAGACTATAAGCAAAAATTGTTAAACAAGATTTTTTATTATTATTATTACGAATATAACTACTTACAATATATTTCTCCAGTGATTTTAATTTAATACCTAATATTCCAGTGACTCTCTCCACCTCCCCACTTTTTAATTATGATATAAGAAACTATATTTTCCTCCAAGATGATTATAAATTTTTTAAAACTTAATTATAAATTATACATAAATTGCTTCTTCAAAACATATCTTTTGATTTTATGTTGAACCAGCAATTCTAAAAGAAATATTTTGGGAATAACATGGCATTGGATAATTTGATATCGTTCTACACAATATATTAATCTGTTTTTTTATTTATTCAATAGATGCTAAATCTGTAGAATTCTTTAGCTGTATGATAAATATAATAGTGTATTGTTTTTTCTGGGTTGAAAATATCCATTTAGTTTTATTCCCATATCTTGTTTATTTTGGTCATGTAATTCTGCAAAAATCAGACTCATGACAATCAGATATATTCTTATGATGTTTATCTTATTTAACAGCAGTTATTTCTTTTAATTTGAATAGCTAGTATTGAATTGTGAGATATTTGATAAATTTTGCTAATTTATCTTACCCCATAATATATATATATATATATTCAGCAATTATTCTTTAGACTAATGGTTGATTTACTACATTATATTTCTAAATAATATTATATATAGAGCTCACAAATAAGCTCTTAACAAGCTTTGCAGAATATCCCCAACCCTCAGTGAGGTGCTAGGATATTCAAGCGTTAGATTAAAAATACCAGGGCAAGCCCAGCATTTTATCTAATGTATAACTATTAAGTAGAAAATGTGAAATTTTCAGATTTAGTTCAGTCTCGTATGGCTATTTAAGTTAGATAGCTGGATTGGAAGACATAAGGGCAGCAGGTTTGATAATCATTATCAATATTCACCATAATTAAATTTAATTAATTGGAATTCAAATGTCAATTAATCTTTGGTAAATTGGCAAAATGCATATTGTTTTCAAGTAATTTTGTTACACACCATAAGTGTTATCTATACATTGATATATATATATGAGCTGTCAGTATAAGTATAATCATCTTAAGTAAGTCAGTTGCCATTACAGAGTTAACATTTTAAATGGAGCAAAATAGCTAGTGAATTGTTTGAAATGATTCAAACTGTGGGTAGAGCCATGAGTTACAAAAGCATTCTTGAGCATTTTGCTAGATTTTATGATGTAGGATGCACATTGAAAAATGATTCATGAAGGTACAAAATATATCACGTCATAATTCATGATGCAAACACTATAATGCCTGTATATTTTTGTGATTAATAGCTAAACTAACTTACTACATAACATTCCTTGGTTTGGAGATGGACAATGGTCAGTTTGGAAAAGATAACTAACTAGTTACCTTTATATCTGGGTAATGCTGTGTACAAGCTAAGTTTTCTTACTAAAGGTAAAATAGAAGTTAAACAGGCACTAGAATAATATAATTAAGAATTAACATTTGATTGCCATAAATATATAGTTTGCCATTATGTGGTACTTTTTTAATATCGACCTACATCATGAATTAGAAAAACAAAAGCTTTAATTAAAATATTCAGAGATTATAGTAATGAGATTTATAAGATGATGTTGAAAGAAAAAAAAACATGGTTTCTTACATACATATATATATCATCAGCTTGTAAAGGCAATGCCATGTCGTTGCAGCCATATTGTTCTATCTTTAGCAATTCATTTCATATATGCATATGAAAAACATTCAATTTCAGCTATCACATTTTTAAGATAGGATATTCTTAGTCTGCCTCTCAGTCGTCTTCTTAAAATTTTGCCTTCAAAAATATTTTGTAAAAATATGTCATGTCTTAAAATATTTACCCCAAAACTTACTTAGTATTCAATAGTTCTCTTTTTATTCCAAATTAACATTTGATTATTGGTCTTTTTTTCCATCCAACCCACTCTAGATCAGTGGTCTTCAACCTTTTCACACCTGCGGACCGGCAAAAATAAGGATAAGATTTCGCGGACCGCCAGAAGTTTACAGATAAATTTTTAGCCTTAGATAAGCATAATTGTTATAATTGACCAAAACAACACACTAGTTATTTTGTATTGTAATGGTGTTGCTTGCCTTCACATGCTGAACACAGAAAACAGTACAATAACAATCGTTCTCATTAATGTGCTTGCATTTCTATGTTTATTATTTCATTGTTAAAACATTCAAGAATAAAATGGTATTCACCTGGATGTTGGGAAATATCATAGCTACTGTAATTACATGGCAATGATTATGATAAATGTAATATCTGTATTTAATGTTAAATATACAAGATGGTTATATATATATGGAGGTTGTCTTTTGATACTAGTAAGGGCAAAATAGAAATCGCGTAAATTCGCCATATTTTAAATTTGAAAAAATAAAATGAAACGTGTAAAAGTCTGAAGTTTTGATGTTATTGTAATTTTTTTGGGTGCTGGTGTGTTGAAAGGATCAAAAAATGTAATTAATAGGAAAAGTTTTTTTTTTTAAATGGTAAAATAGATATCGCGTAATAGAAATAAAGCCAAAAAAAAAAAAAAAATCGCAAAGTTATTTTTTGTTTGTTTTTATTTTTAAAAAAAGGTTAAGAGAAATTGGTTTTAAAAATAAAAGTTTTAGTATATTAGTGGTATATAAGTAAAACCAAAAAAAATATCACCTTATAGGCCAAAAAAAAAGTGGGTGTATTTTTAAACAAAAAAAAAACGAAACTTGAAAAAGTCAAAACTTTTGATCTTATTTTAATTGGGGGGGGGGGGGGATTGAGAAATACTTTGTAATTAGAGACAGAAATTTTTTGGTTGTTTTTATTTTTTAAAAAAGGTGAAAAAAATTGATTTCAAAAATAAAAGTTAAAGCCAAAGAAAAACACTAAAAATGAAATATTGTATTAACAGAGGGAGTAGAAAAAATTTAAGAGATCAAAAAAAGTCACCGTCTTTTTAAAATTGCGGCCCGGTAACATTACATTTTATTGTTTTAACACATAATGCCGTCAAGCGGCCGTGATTGGCTATCAAAAGACAACTGGAATTTGTATAATAAAAAACTTTTTTTTTTTTAATTTTGAATTTTTTTAGAAAAATAATAAAAAATTTAACTCTACCCCTCCATAAACATCTGTGATAAATAGAAAAACAAATTAATTTATGTATGATTGATTAGATTTCGTTTTTGTTCTGTTTCTTCTTTTTTTTTAACAGGGTAAAAATGCGATGAAAAAATAAATAGAAACTGTTTATATTAATTAAAAGTTTAAAATCTTCTAATTTTGTTATTACTAACTTTCTTGCCAGTCTAGCGCGGCCCGGCAGAAAACTTCTGCGGCCTACTGCTCTAGATAATTTTCTCCAAAGCCACATTTTTATTCTTTTGTTTTTTCAAATGATCACGTCATACAGTTACACTTCAATGTACTCCAAATGAAGATTTTAATCAATTTAATTCTACTATCCATATCGATATTTTTATTTAGTAATGTTTTTTTTTTAAAAAAAATCATATTTTGCTAATATTATTCTCTTCTTAATCTGAAGACAACCATTTTCACAAATCATACTTCCCAGATAACAAATTCCTTTAATTGTTTTAAATATATATTATTTTTCTGCACATCTTATTAACAGTTATTTTTAATTTAAAAGATTCTGTAAAAATATTCAACATCTTAAGCGTTTTATTCATTTTTTTTCTGAATCTGCAAATAATGTTATATCATCTGCATAACGAATATGCTGACCATTAAATTTGAATTTCTTTAGGGTTTTTTTTTTTATAATCTTTATTATGTTCTCAATAAATAAATTGAATAAGTAGGTTGATAATAAACAGTTGCCTCATACCTCTTTTTATATTAGCATTAGTTTTGAAACTATTTCTATATTTTGACATTTATATAAAGACTGAAGGTGGAGTTGGGCTGGACATATTGCTAGAAGAGATTATAATAGATGGACAATTGAAATCTTAAATTGGATTCCAAGAGGTTGTAAAAGATCCAGAAAGAGACCACATGTGAGATGGATGAATGAAATAAGAAAGTGTGCAGGGATAATAAGGAGGAGAGAAGCTAAAGATCAGAGAAAAAAAATTGAACTTGGAGAGACCTTCATCCTGCAAAAGTAAACTATCTTTCCAATGAAGGCCTACATTCTTCTTCACTTCAGACAACCTCCAATACATTTCATCAAAAGCCTTTTCTAACTCAATAAAAGCTACATAAGATTTCATATTCATTTCCAATCTTCTTTCCAAAATCATTCTTAATGACATTATTGCGTCTCTAGTTCCTTTTCCAGGTCTAAAATCATGTTGATCTTCATCCAAATTCTCATTTATTTATTTTTTGTATTGTATTTTTAATTATTGTAAATAAAATTATGAAGATATGACATAATTATTCTTTAATTTGTGCAATCATTTGCATTACCCTTTCTTAGAAAGACAATAGTTTTTGTAACCATAAAATCAGATTGTATTATAATTTTTTCATAACATCCTGTTATCACAACAAATAATTTATTTTTAATGACATCACTACTATTTTTAAATGTTCAGTTGAAACTTTATTACTAAAATCTTAGTAATTGCATAATCAAATGCCTTTCTTGTTATTACAAGTCCTTTCTCATTCTCACTAACCATATTTTCACCCTCTATATAAATTCTCATATTTATATTTATTATGTTTTCTCCTTTATACAAATCTTCAATATCCTTTTTCCAACAATTACATACTTGCTTATTTTCAAAATGTTTTTTATTCTTAACAACATTACCAAGTGTTTCTTTTACATATTCCTGTTTAACCTTTCCACCATATATGTTGTTTTCAGTTTCTTCACTTAGCAAATTTAGCCATTTTGCTTTCTCAACTCTGCAATTTGTTAGTCAGTTTTTAACTATTTTATATTGATATCTAATTTCATTTCTTTTTTTAAATTAAATTAAATATTTTTGAGTCATTTACATGTTTTATTATTATTTTCTCCAATATTTTAATTGCAGCTATCTTTATTCATGCTTTAATATTTTTTCATTACACGTTATCAATATCTATCATAGTGGTTTCATCATTAAATTTCTTAGCTCTGTCTTGTAATTGATTTAAACACCATTTATTTTGCACAGGTATAATTTTCATCTTAAATTTAATATTACATTTTGCCAAAATAAGCACGATCATGGCACCAGGATAACTATGACTAGACTGTATCTGATTCCTATATCTTTATTTAATTATAATATAATCAATTACATATCTCTGAAACCTGTCCGTTAAAGTATGAACATTTGCTATCTTAATATAAACTGAGCACTGATTATATATATGTGTGGGAGATGATAATCTGGACCAACCGATGAGTGCTGGTTCAGCACAAAATACATATATTGGTGATTGTTTATCTTTTCTACATGTGTGTGGTCATGTGTATCAGTAGTGTGAGATAGTGTGGATAGTAGAAGGTTGCTTGGAAAGTTGAATTCAAATCCCCTATATTTAAGATCTTTAGGAACTTTTCAATTAATAATGCTTTCTTTTAGACACATCATAAAATATATTGGACATTACCATTTCATGCTGCATATAAAATTCAATCAATCTTTCATCTCCTGGAATTCATATCACCTAAACCAAATTTGTCCACACATCTTGACTTCTTATATTAAAATCACCCATTAATATAATAGTATCGTTAATCATTGACAAGCTATTATAATTCTTCTAATCTTTCATAAATACTTTCAACTTCTTCATCATCACTATTAATGGTATGAAAATATACCTGTTTTAATTAATACCACATCTACTGGATCTGTTTTCATTTTAATCATCAAAATTCTTTCACTCACATGATAAATGTTCCATACACTATTCACCCACTTACCACTTAATATAAGGGAAGCATCATTTCTTCTACATTTATCATCTCCACTATAAATTATTCTGAATTCTTCTGACTTAAAATCACCATTACCCATTCATCTGCTCTCACATATACCAAAACATTTTCTTATTTCTTAACTTCTGCCAAATCTCTAAGCCTTCATAATGTGACCACATTCCAACTATCTATCATAAATGTATCATTTTCTTGAGGATTTTTTTCAGGCTGAGGATCAGAGTGGCTTCGCTAATATATATATAATTATTCAAAAATTGAATTTATTGTTCTTATTCACATACGAATTTTTCACTTTTTCTGTTTTTAGAAAATATTATTATTAGTTTCTCTATACTATATTGTATGTTACTTTTTTTTTTTTTTAAGTTTTCATACCTTTGGGTAAGGAATTTTAAATATGCAATGGGTGTTTGATCTTGTCTGGATATTTACAATCTTAACAGACATAAACATCTATGTTTGTTGTGATATTTAGATATACTGTATATCAATTTTTCAGTTGAGTATTTTGAAACAAACTTTTAATAATATTTTTGTTTTTTTCCACAAAATGTTTATTATTAAATAAATTAATGTTTGAATGTGTGTCTCTGTGTGTGCGAGCGAGCGAGCGATAAAAACATGTAGGGGAATTACGTTATAAAGTGAAATTCATTCAAATTGAAATTTAAAAAATTCAAAATCTACTATTTATATTTTATAAATTGAATGGGGGGGGGGTCATTAATTAAAATTAAGGCGTATTTCTCTTGTTAAAATTAATTCTTTTAAAACTAATTGATTTAATATTTGTAAAAATAAAAAAAACCAGTATATACTTTATGTTTATAGGATTTGGAATTGTGCACAAACGCAATTTTTTCTTTCCACTGAAATTGATTGAATTGTCTCTTTAACCCCAAAAATAATAATAATTAAGTAAATAAATAATTGAAATGATTATTCTAAGATATTAGAAGCATAAAATTCTTAATTTTTGAAATGGAAATTGGAGTGACAATTTGTCGTTGCAATAAATTTGCCAAAATTTATAACGTCATTCTAAAATTCAGAGCAAGAAAAAAAATCAAATTTATTTATAGTAAATGGAAAGAGGAGATAGATTTAATAATTTGAATGTTTATTTTAAATAATTAGCAGCTTATCATTATTTTTAACAAGTATTCAAAATATTTGCTCATTTAGTATTTCTTTGTATATCTAAAAATTTTATTTTTTAATTGCAGGCATGCTGTACTAATTAGATATGAAGAGTGTTTTTTGTGGTTTGTATTGGAGAATATATTCTAACTCTCTAATTTTCATTAATTGCAGCTTAAATCTTTTTAAACATTTCATGTTATAAACAATGTGTCCCAGTGAAAATAAGATTGATGACTGGTTCTCTCGTCAAGCTGCCTCCAGCGCTCTTTCTGGGTCATCATGTTTTGTGGTGACAGTTTTAGAAACTCATCACAAAAAAATACAATTGTTTGATACATAACTAACATACTAACATACTAACATTAAATTTTGTTTAAATTGGGCAAAATTGCTGGTGAAATATTTGAAATGATTCAAACTGTATACAGCAGTGAAGTCATGAATCCTAAAAAAAACCTTTTCAAGTGGTTTTACAAGATTTCATGATGGAAGGGGAACATTGAAGATGATTCATGAAACTTGGGAGTATTAGACATCTTTTCACTGGCTCACTGAACATATAACAATCGTCAATTTTTTTTAATCAGTTAAAATTGATTTTTTAATACCCTGAACAAATGCTTTGTGACTAATATGATATGTATTAATCAAAGCAGAGAGATTGAATTAATCATCAAAATTCCATTGTTTTTCTCACTGCTGGTCAAAATGATTGCAGATTACTACTTCTCTATTTTTCCACTTATGCAGGCTTTAAAAAAATCACATTTTAGTTGAATAATTAAAACATAATAATAATCAAACAATTGGTTAATTATTATCAGTTCATAAGAGTTTGAGTGCCGGGAATGGCAGGTCTGAACCATGATCTATGGATTTTGAGCTCCAGAGTTTGCACCATACTGTGCAGGGCAAGTGATTCTTTATAACTGAAGCAAAATCCCTGAATGGTCAAGATTTAAAAGTTCCAGGATCCATTCCCAGCAGAGGAAAGCAATATATATATATATATCAGTTTGGCCATTCGAATAGCATTACATGATTGAGCATTTTATTGTGATCAAATATGTACTAACAGTCAATTAGCAATCTTCTGGTCAATCCAGATTATTGAGGAATTTTTTCAAGTCCGATAAAGAAAATTACATCACCGTTTGATGCCATAATTGGATGGTGGGTTAAATGGGTTGGCTATTTAAAGAAATTATAGCCTTGTTTGGAGAATTTTTCAACTATCTGAAAGATATTTTTAAGCCCCAGCATGAAGCACTTATTCTAATTAGTCAATTGTTTGTTTTGTTTTTTTGAGAGGGAGGTAAAAATAAAGCATACTACTTAAATCAAGCTTTAAATTATGCACATATATTAATATATGAGAACTTATGTAATGTAAAAAAAAAAAACTCATCTCCATAATACATATATATATATTTAAGTTAAAATTTAAGTCTTTTTTTTTTTTTTTTTGGTAACTTTTTTGTTAATGCCTTTTTTACCCTTGATTTGTAGCAGCTCAGATCATGGTTGCCTTAAGAGTATTGGGCTTACTAGCTTTGACACTTTTTTTGGATTTAAGGAACTTTGGCTTATTTGAATGGGTACTTTCTTTTCTTTGACAGGTTTGGATTTTATAGTTTTCTTGGGCTAAAATACTTTTGCTTTTTTTTGACTTTTCAGACTTGCTACTATGAGATTTAGTGGGTTTTTCATTTTTAGAAGCACTAAATTTGAAAGAAACTAACTTCTCTATCTTCTTTGTCTTTGGTCTAAATCAAGCTACCAGAGGAAAGAGCTTGTTTAAAGTATTTATGAATTATTTTTTCAATGTTAACTTTATAATTGGCCACAATCTACTTTTTAATTGTTTACAAAGACAAACCTCCATGTTCTTTTAAATTTTCCTTAGGCTATGTTTACCATCTTAGATGTCTTGGGATGAGCAGAGATAACTTTAGATTTCTTATTTCCAGATTTTGCTTCTTTTGATGATTTATATATTGGGGCGTGGTCTCAGTTTCTTCTATTATATAATGGTGGTGATTGTGTAAGAAAAAGGTTACTTTTAATACAATGAATAAACTGATCACAATAATCTATATTTACTGGGAATTAATGTGAAGCTATTTTTAAATCTATTGTAGTAATGACTTGAATTGGGTAATTTAATTCATAGACGTACATCTTTATTTTTACAGAGAGATTAAGGATTGTTAACAAAAATGTTTTAGGCTGTAAAATAGCCTAAAACATTTTTTGAACATTAACTTACAGGGAATTGTAGAGTAAGTCTACAATTTAAGGTCTCAATAGTAGTGAATATTAAATTGTAAAAAAAAAAAAAACAGGAAAATAAAATTAGAATGTCACTATAGCAAATGTATTTATCTTAGAAGGATAATTTTTTAAAAGTAAATTTACTGGACTTTTCAAGTAAGGTTTTGTATTTTTAACTTTCAGGTCCTTGAAATTTTGTTTTGAATGTAGTAATAAATAATTTGAGATTAATAATAAGTAATACAGTTTTGTTATGAATTACATTATTTTCGTAATTTAAATTCAATCTAGCTTAAAATAAGTCATATATAGTGTGACATTGCTTTATAAAAAGCTTGTATTTACAAAAATGCAATGTAGAATATTCCAGATAGAGATTTTAGATATTTTCTCTTACCTCATTTATTAATAAGAGCTTGTTTGAACTATTGTTACCTCTCTATATTGGGTTTATTACTTTATGTGCATGAATCTCTCTTTTTTAGTATTTAAATTTGTAATTATATATTTCCTGAAGCTTTGACATTTATTAATTTTAAAATATTATATTTCAAAGAAGTTGTTTCTTAGAATGAACAAAATACATTTCAATTGACGTCTAAATGAAGTAATAACCTTCCTTGTATCTTTCTTTTTTTGTTTATCCAAAAGATTTTTATTTTATAACTAAATTATTGAATTATTTATCAATGCTTTTAGAATTTATTAAATGTATTAAACGAATATGTATTTTGTGTGTGCGTGTTTATACATATATGCACATTGACTTCTTGATAAGTTCAGAAATAGTACTTCTTTCAGAATAATCTGCTATTTTTTTTTTTAGATCTTTAGGCTTCTCAGTATCACGTTGTTTTAATAATCTTATTGGTAGTTGTATTTTTCTATACATTGTGTATCTGTGTGTTAGTGTATACATTTATGTGCATTAACTTCTTGTTAAATTTGGAAATGGTACTTTCTAGAATGATGTGTTTTTTTTTTTTTTGATCTTTAAACCTCTTGTTATTACATATTGTTTCAATCACCTTATTAGTGGTTGTATTTTTTAGTAAGTTGTCTCAAAAAATTTGATAATATTATAGTAAGTGTAATATCTGCACTTACGACTGTGCCAAGGTTAAAACTGCAATTCATACTGTGCGGTCAGCAAATAACGTTATACAATTCCCACGCTGTTCTTTTCCAATGAAGCTCTCCAAACACATTGGTCTGCCACGAAGCTCTCCAAACGAATTGGTCTGCAACGAAGCTCTCCAATGAATTGGTCTGCAACGAAGCTCAGCCACGGATGCTCTCAAAGGAATGGTCTGCACCGACTGCTCTCCAATGAATGGTCTGCAAACGGATGCTCTCCAAACACATGGTCTGCAACTTGCTACTGCGTGACTGCTCTCTACTACTACCGATGTTACACTGCCCGATGTTCTCCCAACATGGCTGCTAATAACTGCCTTCCCCTGCATAGTTGTTACACTGTCTTTTATTGCTTGCTGATAACTGTAGCAATTAATCCTTGTCCAATCAGGTAACGTCTTTTATCCAGAAATATTTGCAATAAGCAAATATCTCTTGGAATTATCATCCGCCATTATGTTACTTAACTTCCTCCGTTATCAGCGCGCGATCTACAACAACCACTCGAACAAATTCTAGTTTTTCTGGAGTGCACAACGTCTGCCATTTTTACAAACACTACAACACCTCCCTCCACTCCAGAAAAACCCTTGTTGCAATTCCTTGATGTTTTCTTTTTCTATTCCTACTTGGCCGAAACATATTTCCTGTTATTTCCAAACTTACAACGTTGTTATATCACGTAGACTTACTATTCATTTCCGTTGTTAACGTTACTAATTGGGATTGACATTTTCACCCGGTTTCTCCATCTACGGCTAAACTTGTAGTTCAACTTATTCGCTACTCCCAGGTTCCAAATGCGACTGCGCAATTGTAATATCCGCACTTACGACTGTGCCAAGGTTAAAACTGCAAGTCATACTGTGCGGTCAGCAAATGTTATACAATTCCCACGCTGTTCTTTTCCAACGAAGCTCTCCAAACGCATTGGTCTGCCACGAAGCTCTCCAAACGAATTGGTCTGCAACGAAGCTCTCCAATGAATTGGTCTGCAACGAAGCTCAGCCACGGATGCTCTCAAAGGAATGGTCTGCACCGACTGCTCTCCAATGAATGGTCTGCAAGCGGATGCTCTCCAAACGCATGGTCTGCAACTTGCTACTGCGTGACTGCTCTCTACTACTCCCGATGTTACACTGCCCGATGTTCTCCCAACATGGCTGCTAATAACTGCCTTCCCCTGCATAGTTGTTACACCGTCTTTTATTGCTTGCTGATAACTGTAGCAATTAATCCTTGTCCAATCAGGCCATTATGTTACTTAACTTCCTCCGTTATCAGCGCGCGATCTACAACAACCACTCGAACAAATTCTAGTTTTTCTGGAGTGCACAACGTCTGCCATTTTTACAAACACTACAGTAAGATTACTTGAATGTGATTGTAGCAGTGCTGTTCAGCCTGGAATTGATGAAATGATTTAAGATTGATTAATTCATTTGATACATCCCCTTCTTCAAAATTGTGTGCTAATATCACATTCTATCGTGGATTTCGTTCAGATTTTACACTATGAAGAGTAGAGAAATTCTCAGAAATATCTTTGTTTCTAATGTTGTTTGCACAATTTCATTTTTTTTTCTTCAAATAAATGATCGAAATAAGCAGAACCTTTTCCAACTTTTATATTTTCATTATGAGTTTTAAAGTCTTCGTCATATTGTATTGTATTTTTTATTTTATTCTTTAATTTTTATTTTAAAACGTCATTCCTTTTTTTTTACATTGTGTTGTCAAAAATATGTGGGTTTTCTATCAATCTTGAATCCCCAATAATATTTTCCAGTACTCTGATCATAAGTTGAATAAGTATAATAATAATAATAATAATATGCCTTCCTGTCATATGAAAGTAAACTTTTTTATTTTGTTTTATCCAATGCTCCTGTTTCAGGTAGAGTTTTTTTTGCATATTAAGGCATTCTTATATCCTAATATTTCTGAAAATCTTTTATAACGGAATTATAAGACTGGATGGTAAAGCAAGTAATATTCTTAGTCTGTGTTTCTTTATTTTATAATGAAGCTCTGCATACTGAAACTCATCAAGATGATATAATGCTTAATGGTTTTTCACGGAAGAAAATAAAGATTGGTAATTACGAATTAGAAATCAACAACTATAAATATCTTGGGTAGACTATTAATATAGATGGCAGTGCAATGGATGAAATTAATCAAAATTAAATTTATATGGAGAGTTTCTATTTGAAATAACTATCAAAGGTAGATATTCATATGTCTTTTGCTAGTCTTACATAGTAATCTGAAATTTGGACATTCAACTAAAGAAAGAGCATTACATAGACTTGACTTAACATAGCTAGATATAAAGAGATGTATATATTGGGAATAACAAAAAGGTGTTGAAAATGAAATATATGAAAGAACAACAGGAAACATTAATAACATTGAAAGAATTTAGAAGCTGTATAAATTGTGGTGAATAAATTGTTGGGATAACATTTGCTGGAGTGATGTGAATTACAGTAGTATGGATTATAAATTTATTAAACGCACATTGATTACGTAAGTAATATTTACTGAGGCTATAAACTCGACAATATGCATATAAAATGCGATAGCAGGGACCTCTACAGGTGTTTTAACCACAAGCTTAAAACACCTGTAGAGGTCCCTGCTATCGCATTTTATACGCATATTGTCGAGGTTATAGCGTCAGTAAATAGTAGTATGGATTGGAAAAACTGGATTAAATTTGGAGCCTTTCATCTTACAATGGATTTATAGTTGTTAAAAATTGTGATGGTAATATCATAAATTGTATTTGGGGTCTAATTACTAGTGATGAAATTTGTGATTCTTTTATTCTTTACTCACTTTTGAAATCATCTTATGTATTTGGAAAATTGCACGTAGATTCAAAATATGAATTTTATAGCAACCATTTCATTAATTGCAATTATAAATACAACATATTTCTCTTTTTAGAAATAACAATATATTTTCAGTTCATTCTAAATAATATTTATCTTTCATTGATTTTTTTTTTTTCTTTCCAATTATTTTCACATTCATTAATGTATTATGTGCCTGTTTAGAGATTTATATGATGGTTCAATATTTTATAATGTCTGGGAAAGGAACTTTTTCAATCCTACAAAAAGTCGTAACTTGTCTTCACTAAATCCATGATAGTTATTTTGTGTAGGATAGCTATGGAGGGATTTATAATTGTTTTAAAAAAAATTTGTTACATATTCTTGTAATTTGCATTCTGGGAATTAATTTTGGAAGGAGTTACATTAGTTTATGTTTTAAGGCAAAGATCAGTTATTTTCATATGTATGACTAGTTTTGATCCTTTTGCTAATGTGCAGTTTTTAACAAACTGAGAATCAACCCTGTAGTCATTCCCTTTAGTTCTTTGCTATCTAAAGAAGGACCATTGCAAATTTAGATGCTGCTTATCCTCTTTGTAGTGGAAAAAAGGAACCCATGGAACATTTTTTTATTTTACTAAAACTATCTATTAACTAATTCCATCACTTTGTTTCTCAATAAACTTGAAAAAACCAAAAATAAAGATTACTTTCATGTACTGAGTGATAATTATGCAGCCACTTAGAGTTTGGTCATCTCCTTGTCGCTGCCTTAGATGTTTCTCTACGTGGTTTTGTTTCATCTATAAAAAAAAATTATTTTATTAATATTCCTCATTTACAATATTGCAATTCAAATAATTCTTACACTTTTTTCAGCAAAAACTTTTTATTATTATTATTACAGTTTCGACTGTACCTTGCAGTCTTCATCAGATCTTATTCTCTCTCTTCTTCATTTTCTACTGAGAAATAGAGAAGTATAAGAAGAGAATAAGATCTGATGAAGGCTGCAAGATACAGTCGAAACTGTAATAATGCATTAAAGATCAGCCTGTCAAGCTATTGTGCATGCGCTTTTTACGAGTGTTAATAATAAATGAATACTTTGACTCCCAACACAAGATATAGTATTTAGGAAAGAATAAAATGAATCCACTTATTCTATCCAACCCAAATGCTTATGTATGGGCAAATCTTAAGTACTGGAAGTGAAAGTGTGAGGATAGACCACTCACTTTAAATTACTGTTTACAATGTCTGAATGAATGATGTCGACGAAATTATCTAGAATTTACTAAACGTCATTCTCAAATGAAACTTAAACATATGTAAATAAGCATTTAGTTTATATAGCGCATGTTTATAAATTGTAATACATTAAAGATCAGCCTGTCAAGCTATTGTTATTTACATATGTTTAAGTTTCATTTGAGAATGACGCTTAGTAAATTCGAGATAATTTCGTCAACGTCATTCATTCAGATATCGTAAACAGTAATTTAAAGTGAGTGGTCTATCCTCACGCTTTCACTTCCAGTACTTAAGACTTGCCCATATATAAGCATTTTATTCTTTCCTAAATACTATATCTTGTGTTGGGAATCAAAGTATTCATTTATTATTAACACTCGTAAAAAGCGCATGCACAATAGCTTGACAGGCTGAACTTTAATGTATTACAATTTATAAACATGCGCTATATAAAATAAATGCTTATGTAACAATAATGATAAAAAATTTTGCTGAAAAAAATGCAAGAATTATTTGAATTGCAATATTGTATATGAAGATAGCAGAAATAAAGGAAAGGAAAAAAGAAAGTGTTTAAAAGTATTATATATAAATATTCCTCATTCATACAATACTATGTTTCATCTTGTATTAATAATTATTCTCTACTTTTTTTAATTCTTTATGCTCTCAAATTAATATTTATCTACAATGTCCAGTTTTGAGAAAAATAAAAATGATATATTGTATTGCATTGTATTATGCATTCATGAGTGACAAACTCTTAATACAATAGTGTTACCCAATGCGAGCGATAGTAATCAATGAATGCAAGAAGTTTGTGCATAAAAATTACTATCTAGTGCCTACTTATGCAATATCCCCAGACTAGTTTCTAGCTGAGTAGGCATTAGATAAGAATTTTTATGCACAAACCTTACATCCATTGATTATTATGATTTGCACTGGTTGATACTACAGTACGGAGAATTTGCCACTGTTTTAACATCTTGTATAATCATAGGAAATGGCAATCATGTGATGCATAGGGGAATGGTTGATATTAATTTTTCATATTAATACTAAAGAAAAATCAAATCTAAATATTTGATCTATTATAGTTTGATATAGACTGTAATTTGATGCAAATCATTTCTGATCAATAGATGTTACTTTAAAACTAAGGTTATTCATTATCTTTTATAATCTCAAATCACATCACAATAAATAAATCATTAGGCCTTATATTTAAAAATGATGACAACGCAACTATAGTCATTAGTAGCAATATCAACCTGCAATTGAGCATTTTTTTTAGATATTTCATATGTGGTTTCAAAAAGTTGGAGTTCCTGTCCACACAGTGTGTGCTATGGTGGAACTTCACAAACAAATTTATCTTATGAAATTTTTTAGTTAATAGTCCATGGTGGTCACTAATTTGAGTGTCTGACCTTTTTCATTATTTATCTCAATGGACACATGTAGTCAATAAATCCAATAGCTTAAGAATAATATTTATGCAGAACTACTATGCTGCAAGTAAAATTGCATTGATAGTTGTACAAAATTTCATCTTTTTGAAATTGAAAGGGAAATTGGGGGTGGGGAAGGGATAGAGACATTTGGTAAATTTCATTGTTTAAAATATTCAACAAAAATATTTTCTAATCAAAATAGTTACTTTCAAATGTTTTTATGACTTTCAGATTGCTGTGTACAAAATATAAAGCCAATAAGTTGATTTTTGACTTATGTAAATACACTCCATCTTATACAACTGATACACATGACCGCATACATGCGAAAAAGATAAATGATTTCCAATATACGTATTTCATGCTGAACCACCACTCATCAGTTATTTCATATCATTATCCCCCACATTTATATGTAATCAGTGCTCTATTTATACATGCGAAAAAGATAAATGATTTCCGCTATATGTATTTTGCGCCAAACCAGCACTCATCAATTGGTCTAGATAGTCATCTCCCACACATATCAGTGCTTGGTTTATTATTTATCATTTTCGCATGTATGTAGTCATGTGTATCAGTTGTATAAGATGGAGTGAATGATTGAAGAGAGCTTGAAAGTCTGGGTTCAAATCCCATCTAGTTACATCTAGCTTATAGTGTAAATACTGTACGTGTATTTAAATATTATTACTAGCATAGTGTTAGATATGCATTCTATAAAATTTACATACATATATAGTTGCATAAGTATGTATTTAATATAAATTATACACATATGACAAGAGCCAACTATATAAAACACTTGAAATACATCAGATAATTTGAAATCAAATAATATTTCATAATAACTATTTAAAAAGATTGTAAAAATATGTTCCATTCATTAGCTGTAAACTTTTATGCATAATTACACCATTCAAAGTTGAATAATATTCCACTTAGTAGTGTGAAAAATTGGAAGGATATTCTTTATTTTAAATATTTTTAGAAATGTATTTCAAATAACATGCTTTTTTAAAATATTTTTTGACAATGATTCAAAAAGACATGTTTTAATTAGAAAGGTTTTCATTTTTTTTAATTAAAAGCATAAATCTTAAATCTATCTAGCCCGAACACTTCCTAAGAAATCAATACATTTCTCTATGGTAAAACTTTAGTTTGGATATAAGGTTCTCTAATCGATTCCAATTCTGGCTCAAACTTCTTATGAACTCCCCACCAATAAAACCATTTAATTATTTTATTATTTAATAAATACATTTGCATTTATATTTTTATTTAAATAAAAAAGAATGTTTCTGAAAGATATCAAAATAAATAAAAAAACAGAAACTTGGCCCTTCTTGATTGTATTACTTTATACTTAGTTGTCTCCATTTGCTATTAAGGAGACGGAACCTTAACATCCATTTAATGATGGAGATATTTTAAAATCTAGTGTGCTGCTTTATGTTTTTATATATACAGTACTGTATATTTTATTTGTATTTGTCATTTAATAGTTAAGCATTCTAAAAAAAATATTTTTGATGTTTTTTTTTTTTTTTAAATCAAAGGCAATTAAGTTCTTTTTTCCCTCAAAGGCAAGTCCGATTATTAATTTTTTTAGTTATTATTAGTAGGATGTTACGTCACAGATAAATACCTCATGATAGCAGTAGATTTTCACTTTTTGAAAGAGTTTATTTTTAAATACAGACTTGGCAAATTAATCATAAAATTTTTTTTTTTTTTTATAAAGACAATGCATTAAAAATAGGGAGAAAGTTAATTTTGGAAATAAAATTTTTGTAAATTATTATTTTTAAATTATTATTTCAGTGTTAAGAATTAAAATTGATTTAACTGGAATTATCTTGTATGTGGGAATTGTGTTAATATAATATTAAAAAGGTAGGTATGCATAAATAAATATATTACGTAAGCTTTAAATAAACTTACGTAGTGACAACGTTTGAATTGTTATTTTTTTAAAAATATAAAATAAAATCATGTGATTTTAATATTTTAATGTCATACTCGAATGCCTTTAAACCTTGTTTTTTTTGTGTGTGTATGTGTGACTCAAGTAGAACTTATAAACGAATAAATACGGATAGACAGCGCTAATTATTATTCATTACTGTGATTTAAGAAACTTTGGCTTCTTTTTTAAAAAATATTTCAAACATTTTACAATGCTATACTTTCTAAAATAATAAAAAAACTAACTAGATATTTGATTGACATAGAAGAATAACAAGAAAATGAATTAAGGTGACTTTCAAAAATGAGGAAAAGTAGGCTATTGTTTATTTTATGAATCATTATTAATCATTAAAAAAAAAGGTCTAGTATGTATGAGATTTTTTATATATATATTTGTATAATCTTTTCCACACATAAATGTTAAGAGTTTTAATTTTAAAGATATCTATCAAGATGCTGAGAGTAAAATGTTTTATAAAATTTATAACATGTAATTATAAGGGATTTCCATTCTATCTCATACGACCGATACACATGCGAAAAAGAAAAATGGCCTCGGTATTTCGTACTAAACCAGCACTCATCAGTTAGTCCAGATCATCTCCCACACATATATAATCAGTGCACGGTTTATATTAAGAAAGCAAATCTTCAAACTTTAATGGAAAGACTTCAATCTACTCCAACTCTTCAACTATCTATACCATTGAAAATCTGATTATGGAAGTCCACATCCTTTGTTGATGCCAATATTATTGTCATGCCATGTTGACCTTTAAGTCACTCTGATCCCTCATGTATAAGATCTTATCCATTAATTAAATATTAGCATCAACAAAGGATTTGTGCATTCCATCATCAGATTTTTAATGGTATGGATGGCTGAAGAGTTGAAAGATGGCATATATTGAAGTCTGTCCATTAAAGTTTGAAAATTTGCTATCTTAATATAAATTGAGAGCTGATTATATGTATGAAAGATGATGATCTGGACCAACTAATGAATGCTCATTCATCACAAAATACATATATTTTAGATAGAATGGATAGCTGAAGTTATAATTACACCTAAACTTCAGGTATATTAATTACACTTGTATTCAAATATTAAAATTCATAGCATGTATTTGAAATTTGTTTGATTGTATTATAATTAATTATAGTATTGATAGTTTTTTAAACTGGAAAGATAAAAACATTATAGAAAAAGTTTCATTATTTATTTATTAATCAGTTGTTTGGTTTTCTTTTTCTTTTTTTTAATGATCAATGATTTTACTAGTACAGTGTCAGATTGTAATTATATTTAGGAGGTATCCATCCTTCCTCACTAGCGCCATACTATAATATAAATCAAAGATGTTAAATGCGATGATATTTTCATCCCAGTCATAGATAAAGACTTTGAGAAAATAAGAGTAATTGTCTTAATGTCGAACTTAAATGCACTTATATAGACAAATCTTAAGTGTCTTGGAATGACAGCATGACTACTTTACATCCATTTCTTTTAATAATCTTATTAACACTTATGAAATATTATAATTATTTTTTGCTAATATTAAAATATGTTAAACTATATAATGATCAATGAATTTAACTAGCGCAATATCAGAAAATAAGCCAGTCTTATTTTCTCAAAATCTTTATCTTGTTGCTGGGATGAGAGTATCCTTGTATTTAACATCTCTGATTTATATTATAGTATGGCGATAGTGAGGAAGGTTGATTACCTTCTAAATGTAATTACAATCCGACACCGCTAGTAAAATTTATTGATAATAACATAGCTTAACATCTTCTAATACTAACATGAAGTAAATCATAATATTTTATAAGCTTTAATAAGATTATTAAAAGAAATGGATGTAAAGTATTCATGCTCTTGCCTACATAAGTGCATTATTTAGGTTTGAAAATGAGATGTTCGCTTTTATTTTCTCATTCCTTATCTTGTGGCTGGGATGAGAGTATCCTTGCATATAACATTTCTGTCTTTGTTTTGTTTTTTTTAGTAGACTGCTTAATTATTAACAAAATATCTTTAAAAAATCTGTAGAAATTTCAACAGGAAATAGAATCATTTGTGGTTTTATTAAATCATTCAACTCTACCACTGTAGCCTGTGACTTATAATTGTCTGTTTCAGACATATTGTGTTTCACCTCCTTCATTTAAGTTTAATGACTGTCAAGTTCTATTTATAAAGCAGATTACTGGAGTAGCAATGGGTTGTTCACAATCTGTTGATGAGATGCAAGTTAAATCTAGAAAAATCAAATTTGGCCGGCTTTACTGTTAGATTCAGAAAAGAAATTTATTTGGAACTCATAAAAAATCCATTTTTAAGGCCATAATCCTTTGGTTGAAGCTTATAAGATGTCCATTTTAAGGCCATAATTCTTCAATTATGGAGTCTTGGTTTGAATATCCAGAAAGGGTTTCTTAATTTGATATGTCTTAGCTAATGAAACTGCCTTGAGTTATTGGAAAGCTTGATCTACTTAATAGCTTTTTATTCATTTTCTATAAGGCCGTTTCTCATATGTGATAAAGTAATATATAAAAGAACATGAATCCATTGTCAAAGTGTAGGCCTGAGTGTAACAGTTACTGGTGATAATATTTAATTGAATATCCAGAAATTGAGTGTGGGGATTTTTCTCCAAACAGAAGCACGTATTTATCATATCATTAGAATATGCTAGTGATAAGGAAGTTATTTATAAAGGGCTTGCATCACAATTTCAAGTCATCAATGTAGCTTCCCAAGAAGGTTTTTCATAGAAATTCTTTTAGATTAGATAAGTAAGAACTATAAGTTGTGCCATGATCTAAGATTAATCATAAACATCATGAGATAAGATTGTTTCAGCCTTCTTTTGCAACTTTAAATTTGAATTGCTAAAGTGAATCATGTTAAGAGAATATAAAAGTAGTAGCAAATTATAACTATTGATTATGACCCTATATCAGCAATCATTCATTGGATATCCTTCACTTGCCTTGAGGGAGATTGCAAATACCATATTTTAAATTTTAGGTTTTTCATTAAATTTTTTATTGTTCTAGTTCTAATCATTGTTCAGGTTTCATGTTGGACTTCTATGACTGTTATAGTTTAGTCATGAAGACCCATTATATATATATACATTGTAACCCAATGCTTTTGGCACGGTTTATTTAGCATTATTTCTGCATGAAATCAATGCTATTCTATAGAAAAATAAAAAGATAAAATAAAAGTAATAATACTTGGTTAGTAAAGTGTGCTATTCATTTGCCTAGACACGGTTTGTGTGAATAAATAATATATTCCTTAATGCAATATCATGTTTTTTAAAAGGACATGAATAATCTAAGTAAGATATTGTTATAAGAGCAAGTTAATATAATTTAAAACAAATATAATAAACTGTAGTTACTTTTTAAATGGGTATAGAAGAAAAGAAAAACATAAATATCAATTATCATTTAAGATCATATTGTTTTAAGGAAAAGTAACTTCTGATGGATTTAAGTCTGAAGAAAATAATTGTTGTATAATAATAATCACAGATAATTATTGTTGGTTTGAATGTAGTTATTATTTTCATTATTAAACTACTTTGGAATACATTTTAAATAATACTGAAAACTATATGATTGTAATAAGTTTTTTTTCCTTTGTTTATGTTATAATCAAATGATTTTTTTTTCCTTGGTAGAGGTCGCTAGAGTTAAAAAGAATGACCTATGCATATTCCGAGTCATTTTTTATATAGTCTGCCTTTTGGTTTGCAGAGATGACAGTACTAAAATTTAGTAACATTATTATTTTGTAATTTTGTAAAAATAAATTTATAATCTGATGGAAGTTTCGTCTATAATGTTTGGATAAAAAGTGGTAAAGTATCTTGAATCTCTATGCTATCTGGTATTTAAAAACTTTCTACATTAGGTAATTATCGCGCGTCTTTAAAGTTGGATTTTTTTTTAAACAAAACCAAGAAAAATGAAGAAATTAGCTGAGAATATTAATCAATTTATTATTTTATCTAAATTAAGGAAAACAAATATTTCCCAAGTGGGAATTAATCATTTAATGACTTATTATTCTTTATTGATATTTTCTTGGTGTAGGAGAAAAATATGTAAAAGGAGTATTAAAAAGAAAAGAAAAAGAAAAACTAGAAACATTTTTTTTTTTTTTGCTCTTCTTTTAAGTATATCCGTCTGCGTTTCTAAATAATGCCATTTTATACATTAGAATATATTTTGTTCACCAAGAATTGTCTAAAAAAAAAAAAAATTAATAATCATAATAATACTAAGCTATACATCTGCATGTTTTTTTTTTTAAGGAAAAAGAAAAACTTTCTTGAAGTAAATGTGAAAATTAAATATACGTGCATTCTTTAAGGGAAAAATACTATTTGGAAAATAAAGTGCTAAGATTATGAAAAATAGCTTAATAATTTCTTTATTGACTTAAGAATAAAATTAAAATATATAGTATACTGTATGCAATGTGAAATTCTTATAACTTCATCCATTCTATAATTCAACTTCTGTTATTATCATAGTAATCTATAGGAAAAAGTGCGCATTTTCTTCAATGTTTTAGCTAGCTAACTGTCTTCAAATAATGTGTGTGTTTATCGTCTATGTTATAATATTCGTTTTTTTTTTCTTGGATCCAAATTTTATTATTATAATCCAATTGAGAATTAATCTTCGGTTCTACTATATATATTTTTTTTACATGTTTATTATTATAATAGCCAAATAAAAGAAAACTTTTCATGAGAAAAAAAATTGGGTTTATTACTTTCAGTGCTTTGTAAAATGTGACTTGATGGAAACACTTCACCTGGACAAACAGCTCAACAGAAAAATGGTTCTGCTAATGAGATAATATGCATTTGTTTATTTAATGTTTTTTTTTTTTTTAAAGAAAAACTAATTGGTAAAATTTTATTTTGTTTTATAATATCAATGTAGGTTAAGGTATGTATCTGTCACGTAACATTTAAGGATTTTGTAATGACAAATGTATGTCTTACTATCATTACTTTGGGTTAAGTTTGTATTTAACATGAAGTAAAATCTATGAAATATATCTGATTTATTACATGCAACTGGAGATATGAACTTTGCATGTTAGGTACTTAAAGAAAAATGTTTTATATATATATTTAATGGGTAAAAAGTAAATTTATCAGAAGTAACAGTCAAAAAAAAAATGCTATAACAAGATATTTTTTGTTTAAAGTTTCAACAGAATTTATATTGTATTAATTAAGTAATTTAGTAACAGTTATTCTTTAATAGTATGTCCACTTTATTTTATTTTAAGTTTATACTTGCTGTCGAATATTTCTTCATTAGAATTAAATGTATTATACTTTTCTATATTTTTAATTCATTGGTTTCAGATATAGATTGAAGTATACATTTAATATAGTTTTATTCTTATTAGTGTGTTTTACTATCTTGCCTAAGTGTAGAGTTGGTATATGCTTAATCTCAGCATATTTTAATACTTATAATATATTTTATTTTGTGGGATGAAAATGATCTCCCCAAAATACTTTGTTTTTCCATGTGAGGATTAGTTTTTGATATAATATTATGGTAGGTTTGATAGTCCATGTGATCGATTCTCATGAATAGAACAATCAAGAGTTGATATAATATTTAGTATACTTAAGGTATTTTAAATCCCAAGAGAGGATTATACTTGGTGCGTGTTCTTTAGGTAGTGAGATATAGATTCCACATCTACATTTTATGCCTGAGTAATAGGCTAGAAACCACCAAATGCTTCAGTGTAGTATTTTATTCTGCAGACATTAGATGTTATTCTGCATTCCTCGTGTGAAATTAAAGATAGTTCCACCATAGAAGGTGTAGATTATTGTGCTCTTTTAAAAGTTATGGCATGGGTAAATGTTAGATTTGATGTGTTAGTTCCTCAAGGTGCACTTTAGTATCAGTAGGGCCTTAGTAATTGAGATCAATATCTGTATGTTCTACTGAGCCTTGCTGGTAGTTCAAAAGCAAACCAATGGAGAAAGTTAATTGCGTATTTTAAAAGGCTTATTTATTGAGGGAATGTTTGAACACAGTATTTAGTATTAATTAAGAGTTAAGAAATATTCTTAGCGTGCATTAAAACATTTATAATTAAAATATTTATCATAATGTAGGTGGACATTAAGTTAAGCATGAAATGGTAAGTGGGACTTCTGATCAATGACCCATAACTAGTAATAAGTTATTTAATTATAAACCATAACTTAGTTAACTTTATTAGTAATAGAGTTAATATTTTAAAAAAATTGTATTGAACCCATTTTATTAAAGTACACAAATCATATGTAATTATTTTTGCGTACTTCATATCATAATATTAATAAATAAATAAAACACAAATAGTTAGTCAATAACTCAAAGTAAAGGATTGATAGAAAGTTTACTAAATTTACAGATTAGTGTATTGGTAAATCAGATTCATGTTTCAGCAAGTTAATCCAGTGCAATAGCGTGACCTTCAACATGTATTAATTTATAATTTTAATTTGTACCCGAATAGTAGACAGATTAAAGTGATGACTTATGTTTAGTATCAATGTGATATTATTTAATAAATTTGTATATTTTGTTTAGTTCTGTGTTAGTAATAAATTATAGTCTTTTCAATATTCGTTGTGAATTCATTTTTTTATATGCTAAATATAAGTGTGTTTACACAATATTTGCAAAACATTTTCTTGAGTCTGAAATCATTTCAAACTTTCGAAATCTTAATATACCAGATAGACAAATTTATGCAGATCTAAATATTTCATTTCATTTTATTTTGATGATAATTATTTATGGAATTGCAAACTTCAGACTAAACATTACGTAATTGTAAAAATGAATTCATTTCCAAGTTATTAACTCTGCCTGCACAGAAATCCAGTTATATTTAGTTAAATTGTTGAATTAATTAGTCTTAGTTAATTTATTGTGTTGTTATGGATGATGGAAGGACACAAAAAGCACCCTTGTCTTTTTATTATTCTGGCTGAGATTCTGGATAAAAAAGGCTGTATTATTCAAAATTTTATGTAATTATTTATGTCATTGTTGATCATATTTATCACCCCTTTAAATAATATAGTAGTTGTTATGGTGTATGAGGACACATTAACTTTGAAGTAAAGTGAATGTTTCCTATAGCTTACCAGAATGCCAGTCATGTGTGACAGCACAGTACTGTAGAGTCTTTTATTAAAGTAGACAAAGAAACCCTGAGATTATTATTATTATCATTATCATTATTCTTTATTTAAGAAGTGATCGATTATTATTGATACTACAGCAATGTTGTGGCATAAAGGAGTTAAATTTTTCAATTGCGCTATAAGAAAGGTATTTTCAGATCATATTGGCAAATAATTTACATAATGGATATTTTTTTTAGAAACATTAACAAGAACATGAGAAGTTATCATCATTGTTGAAAAGTGCAAATACTTATAGCTCAGAGAATGTGTTTTGATAAAGAGAGGATGTTATTTTATTCTAAATTATTAATTAGGGAATGATTGCATTGCTCTCTCTTCCCAGGATATTTATTTTACTGATGATAATTTATTTTATGATTTTAATTTCTTTCTTTGTCTTAACTGCATATCTCTGCAGCTAAATTTTTTATAACTAACCGACCACTGAGCATAGTCCGCGGTTTCATTTATAGATCTAGATTCGTTTAACCAGAGTCTCAAAATAATAGTTATTTATTTATTATGTTTAAAATTGTAATATTTCCACTAAGTTAAAGTAGATTAGAATTAGGATGTATCATAAGATGCATCAATCATGGTACTTAGTCAGTTGAATCACATTTTTACTAGGCAAGATGCGTTTAGTTAGAGAAACATAATCATTTAGAGAGAATAGAAATGTTACCATTTTACTAGGTTAAAAGTAATAATGTATGCATTTATGTTATCCAGTTAGAGATCTAGAGTCTGTATATCTAGATTCTTTATAGTTAGAAAACTTTATAGAGGTTAGAATATATATATATTATTTATCTTAGTATTTTTTTGTATACATTTAGCAATTTGTAATAGTGTCTCAACATGCCCATTTCTATTTTAACATCAATCAACAATTTCTTTTATAATATTTAAAATTGAGGAAGACTTTTTATGTATTAGTGAGGGAACTTTGTTACTTCCTCATCCTTAGGGTTGGGGCGTTGTAGTGATAATATTATTGATGCTGGTTATTGTGCCATTACAATTTACAATGAAATGAAAATGACATTTTCACTCATCATCATCTCCAAATGCTTAAACATCAATTACAATTGCTTTTGAAAAGTAAAATAACATATAGAATGAAATAAAAAACTTTCGGTTGCTAAGTTGAGAAATATTTCAGATGGTCATGAAATAGAAACATTTAGATGTTTATTATATAGAGATGAAGCAATTCAGAATGATAACAGTTTCATGAATTTTCCAATGTGTCAAGCATATTAACTTTTTTTTAAAATAGAGGTTGAATATTGAAAATATAGCCCCATTCACATTATTTCAGCATAAATCAGCACCAGATAATAATGGCAATCAGGTGCACAAACTAGTTTCTCATGTCCATTGATTGTTCATGCTTTGATCACTTTGGTTAGAATGACAGAAATTTATTTACTGGTAACTCAAAATTTGAATGTCATTGAATCGTGATGCGGTATTAATATAATAGAGATATATATTCACTATCAGTTCTTATAATATTTTGTTCATTTTATATATATATATGTAAATATATATTACAAATTTCTTGCAAAGAATTACTTCTTTTACTTAGGCAACTAAATACGAGTGGTGATGTGAAATATTGCATTGATATTTTATTTAAGGAAATGTAAGTAAAAATTTAAGTTTAGAAACGAGGTAGAAGAAATTAGATAAAACGATTGTATAAGAAATAAGAAAAGATGGCAATCAAATCATAATATGTAGGATGCTAAGTGATGAATTCACATTGATGAATGTTGAAGAAATTGTTTTCTTTCAGATAAAAATAACTAGATACCCATTTACCGGCCCATGCTTTGTTGGATTGAGTAATGGACCATCTCTGAGGGAAAAATCTTAAACTTTCTGAAATTTTTTTTATTCAGCCTGGGTTATGTACTTAATGTTGTAAGCATGCCAGGCCAATGGACTGCCTCATTATGTGCTCCTATATTAGCTTATCTGATGTTATCGCATTTTGTTTGTGTTCTTGCATTGTCTAATAGATTTATTCTTACCTGCAACAGGTATTCACCATTTATTGTTAGTGATGTTTAACTTTCTCCTCCATGTGCATTTCATTTTGCAATTTAATAACTATATTATTCCTAAGAGAATTATACCATATGATTTTGCACTTACTAGTGATGTTATATCAAGTCTCATTATCTCTGTATATTATTTTCCTAGTTTATTCCTCATATTACCTGGAAATGTTTTAAATTTTTATGCACAATGTAGCAGCAGCCTATGCTTTTTTTTTGTTCTGATGGCTTCATACTATTTTATTTTATTGACAAAAATGTTGTGATATCAAACTATGGTCTATATCTTAATTTACATCATTCTTCTCTGCTTATTTAATTTTAATCACATTGGGTGTCTCAAGACTATGAGGAAGTGTCTTTGATCAATTTAATTTTATTAGTTTTCTGCAGGCTATTTAAATTCATTGTGTTACTGAATTCTCTATTTAAGTCTATATCTTAATCTGTTATTTCTAATGTAAAAGTTTTCTGTACTTCAGAGTTTTCCTGCAAACCAAGATAGCAACCAGTACTTTTGACAAATGTACAGTGTGGAGATATGCATATTGGGAGTAACAAGAAGAGATCGAAAACGCAATGTATGGGTAAGAGAACAAACATGTGTTACTGACCTTATTGAAAAAATTAAAAGACTCAAGTGGAGTTGGGCTGGACATATTGTTAGAAGAAATGATAATAGATGGATAATTGAAATTTTAAACTGGATTCCAAGAGATTGTAAAAGACCCAGAAAGAGACCACATGTGAGATGGATGGATGAAATAAGAAAGTGTGCAGGGGTGATGTGGAGAAGAGAAGCTAAAGATAGGAAAAGATGGATTGAACTTGGAGAGACATTCATTCTGCAGTGGATTGATAATGGTTGATGGTGATTACTGTTTAGAGATCCTACAATCTCCCAAAGATGTATTAGTTGTTAAATAGAAGAAAAAAAATTAATTGTTAAATTAAAAAACTAATAAATTCCAATAAATTTCATCAAGAATCTTTACTTCATTTTTTCTTTTTTTTTTACTCATATTACAACATGGAAGCAAGCAGCGAAGACACTCTTAACATTGTCATACTTTGTTTCAATTTAGCGTAGCTTTTTTTCTTTGTCAGCATTTTTTTTTTTTGGTAAATTGTCATAATGATGCAAAATTTTGGGATTTTCCTGGCACAGAACATGATGTAGCGAAGTATTTCCAAAAGTATGGAATCCTGTTGTAAAAAAAAGTGTGCATTAGTGGTTACGATGTAAAATTTTACATTCAAACACTCCAACAATGACAATGCAATAGTAAAATGTTGTTTAAACAGAATATCTCATCGTATAGCACAGAACATGATGTAGTGAAGTATTTCCAAAAGTATGGAATACTGCCCTACAGAAAAGTGTGTATTAATGGTCATGATGTAAAATTTTACGTTCAGACACTCCAGCAATGATGATGCAATATTAATCTTGTTTAAACAGAATATCTCATTGTAAATTAATGTGGTTTGAGAGCTGTAAAATTCCATTTCTGACTGCACTCAGATTTGCAAGTTATCGACAGGAATAAAGTGTAGATATACTGGTATATATGTTTTTATTCATTTTTTTGTTAATAAGTTAGCACTATACACAAAAAAAATAAAGTGTAAATATTGCAATTAGTTTTTCCACAATGATTACGTTTTTAAAAATAACAGTAATAATAAAAAATTGAAATGTAAATATTAAATGATGTTTGGCCATTTTTTTTAAACATTCTTGGTGGGCCCCTGAAACAATAGATTTAGCAAAAATATGGGCTGCCATCTTGGTTTACAGGAAAACTCGCAAAGTACCAAGTTTTGTTCTCCATTCAAATCTTTACATATTTAGATTACTTTAAAATTTCTATCTGTTCTTGCCTGTAATCAATGTTATATAAAGCCAACTCGATACGATCAGGATGTAGCCTCAATATAGGAGCGTCATTGTCGTGCACCTGGTGGTTAATAATGTCATTTCCTTTACTTTTTATAAGCAAAACAATCTAGTTTAGATTGATTAATATCAAAAGAGAAATTTATTATATCAGCCTGTTTATACCTGTTTTACATAATAACAATTTTCCATTACTAAATTACATCACTGCTTAATCTATTTTATTTTTTTTAAAAAAAAAAGACATATGATAATTTTTGCTCTGGAGTTCATAAGAAGTTTGAGTGCCAGAAATGATCCTGGGACCGCTCGATCCCAAGTCGGATACTTTACCAATTATGCAAATCACGCAGGGTAAAAGTATTTTATAAAATTACATGTATTGAGCCTAGACTTAATCTAGAAGCATATTTCTTACCATCTACATGTTGCTTAATTATCTTATTGCCTTTGTCTCAATTCTGAAAGATTTAGCTATTAAGTTCCTCTACTGCTTTAAGAAATCTTTCATCAGCTGTTGTTAAGACCATATTGATTATTCATCAGGATATGATTAGGTCAAACTCAAGGCAATTTTTTTTTTCCTGAAATGATTCATGTTGCATTATACTTTTAAAAAGTATTGTTCTTTGCAGGAAATCCTTCTTATTGAAAAAGTTTTTCTTTTTTTCTTTTTAAAGATGCAAGAATTCGAAAGATTATGACATATGATAAATGCTTAGCCAGAGCCAGCACTTAAAATATCTCTGTCAGGAACCCCTCCCCAAACCCCTGACCATGGTTTCGTGTTTTGGCCCTCCTCAGAGAGGTGGGTGGGTGGGTTCAGACACTTTATATAAAAACACCCACACCCAAACCAACCCTCTATAAAAATTTATTTATGGAGTGGGAAAATGAGATATTTACACATATATATATCTCTATATACATATATTTTTTGAGTGTTGGCTTTGGTAAATTTTTTTATTAATGGGGTGTAGAATTTTTATTTTTTTTCTTTTTAAATTTAAAGGGATGGGGTGGGGTGATTATGTTTTTTTATTTTATTTTTATTTTTTTTTTTTATTATGACATATACCAGAGTCTTTTAGGCTGCGTTTTAACCTACTAATCTGGGTTTGTTGAAGTTCTTGGTTCACAATTTCTGGTTCATCCTCACCATGTATTATTTCCGTCAATACTTACTTAATGAATCAGTATTCAAATAAATTTTATGATATGGGCTTTTTTGAGACAAAACCCTTCAGAGTTCTCCACTTGCTTTGATCTTGTTGCCACATTTAGGAGTCTGCAACAGTTTTTTTTTTATTGCTAAGCAAATGCAAGAAATTATTGTAAGCCAAACTGTATGAATGTTTCATGCGTTTATTTTGATCACATGATATCAAGAATACTGTGACAGCTGAAGAAAATGCATTTTTATTTTTCTCTTTCAAGATAATTTTATTTGACCTATAAGTGACAGCATTTTTATTTTTAGTGCATTTATATAGATAAAAGTGTTTCTTTTGTATATATTCTGGATGCCTATATACTCTTTTTTATCAGTAGTTGATAATTAACCTGTTCTAAAAAAGAAATAATGCTTTGATGTGAAAAGGTTAGCAGGCTTATTGCAAGAAGAGATTAACAAAACTTAATTAGAAGACCATTAAAACTATTCCAAGAAAAGAATTAATACGTGATGGATAGATAAAAGAAATATCAATCTGACAGGTTGAGGTTTTTAATTAATATGGTACTGCGATTAAAGAATAAATAACTCATGATCATAATTGTTAATAGGCATCTTACTTTACGTTGCAACATATATGATGTATATAGTATCCAGTTATATATAACTTTTTTTTATTATTATTATTATTAATATTGAAAAGTCTTTTCTATGGAGTTCTGAAGAAATTAGTCTGTTTTTTCCCTTAATAGCTGTAGGCTATCTGCGTAAATTAAAAGTTGAAAAGTAATTTAATAATCAAATCAGGAAAAGGGGAGGATCTTTTGAAACTAATCCATGAAATTTTATTGTTGAATAAGTATTGATTATAAGAATTATTTTTGTATTAAGTAGTTTTTTAGGAAGAAGATTAGTATTGTAATTTACCACTTCGAATGTAAATTTGATTTTTTTTTTTTTTTAAATAATCTTAATAATGCAATAATAAACACATAATATTATGAAATTAAATAGTATAAAGAATATTTATTTATTTGACTAATTATAACTTATCAAACAATAATGGGAGAAAAATGAAATTTAAGGCAGCATTGTCTTCCAATAATTTTTTAATACTTTGTACAATTCATTCAGTTATAATTGGCAGGCATTTTGCTGCTTGAACGTCCCTTTATCTCCCAAGTAGTTGGCCATAAAGAAATAGATAGATAATATTAAATTTACACGAATCTACAAACGTGCAGTTTTCATAAACTCAGTAGAATATAAAATCATAACCTATTTATTCAGTGTACCGAATATTTCCTAGATTTGAACTTAACGATTTTTAGATTATATTCGACCTCCAACTCTGTTTCAAAGAAGCGACAAACATGACCACATAGATGTGAAAAAGATATGTGATCTCCAATATACGTATTTCGTGTAGAATCAGCACTCATCAGTTGAGCCAGATCCTAATCTCCCACACATACATATAATCAGTGCTCGGTTTATATTAAGATAGCAATCTCTTAAACTTTAATAGACAGGCTTCAATCTTGTCACCCTTCCTACTATTTAACTGTTCATTTCATTGAAAAACTAACAATGGAACACTCAAAACCCTTGGTGGATTTGATATTGAAATCGTATCCAGTAGACACTTCATCTTAACCCCTCTTATTATCTGACTATTACATATCCATATATTAACAGTAGAGGGATGGCGTTTGAGCATTCCATCATTGGGTTTTCAGTGAAAAGGACAATTGAATAGTTGGAGAAGTGAGAAAATTGAAGTCTGTTCATCAAAGTTTAAGGAATTGCTGACTTAATATAAACCAAGCACTGATTGTGTATATGTGTGGGAGATTATGATCTGGTCCAACTGATGAGTGCTGGTTCTGCTTGAAATACATATATTGGAGATCATGCATCTTTTTCACATATATGTGATCATGTTGAGGTGGAGTGGGGACACGAATATAGATTGAAAGTCCTATGTTCAAATCCCTCTTGTTAATAATAATAACTGAATGTACCATTTTGGGGGATATCACGTGATATTTGAGCATCAAAATGACAGTTTTTATTTTATTTGTGTAATCCATAACAACACCTATTAAATTTCTTGTCAATTTAAATATTAAAAAAAAGATATGCGCTGTTTTCAGAATGTAAACATTCACATAAGAGTACCTAAATTGTGACCATTACTGTTACTGTTTATTTAAGTTTTATTTATATATTTTTTAATGATGTAATAAAAAAGCAGATTTTTTTTTAGGACATCCAAAATACACTGTTGACAATCAACGGGGGTTGTAGTAATTATTACAACAGCCCACTCTGTTTAAAACGTAAGCACTATAAGGAATGTTTTCAAAAACATGTTAATGCAATAAATAAACAATAGTGAATTGCTATCAAAATTGTTATAACCGTAGATTGATGCTTGATAAACTTAAATATTAAAAAATGAAAACTGAGCTCGTAATCACTACCAGTGAAAATAAACTAGAATTCACATGTGGCTGACTGGTTAAAAGGCGTTTGATTTAAAAATCACTTGGGCTGTGTTGTACACTATTTCATCTTCTACTGACTCACAGCAATGTATTTCATATCTACTTTTTAAAATATGTTTGTTCTTTTGTCTGTTGCTATATGGTGAGCACACAGCAAAATGTAAGTTATGTGAATGCTTGTTTGAAGGCTAGTTCTGTTAATTAAGCAGAAAGTGTGCCAAAATCAACTTATTTTATTATTATCATCATTAGGATCCACTTGTGAAGTGAATGTGCCTATTCTATCTCCTGGAATTAAAAAAAAAAAAAGAATGTAAAAAAAGTTTAAGATATCTTTAGTGGTGACTATACAAACCAAGTTATGTACATAAATCACTTCTTACTCTGTTATATATTGGTCCCTTAGTTTGGCATCTTTGTCATATTGTCCTTTAATTTATTCCACAACAGTAATTTTTTGAAGACTTTAAAACATCTTGTCTAATTGAAACTTTTCATTTGATTCTATTCTCAGCCATATCTTTCCCACGAAAGTGATCCTTATTGCTCTTTTTTAGAATATTTTTAGTTAATCTTAGCTAATATAAATAAAATAAATTTATTATTTTTTGTAAATCTATTATCAGTCATTTTCTTTGCATATGCAATTAAATTATACCTTTACAACAGTAGGTTTTCTAGCATCCCATCCAGCAAGTGGAAAAGCATACTGATTGGGCCTCTAATTATTTTCTGTCATACTTTAAACATTTGATGAGCCTTCTTAAAAGAACTTTTTCTAATGCTTTTATGTTATGTTATTAGGGAACCCATGATTCATATTTATACAGTAAACTGACAAAATAACAGTTTATATAGAATTAGTTTACTCTCGGTAGAATATTAGTATGCCAAAATACCATATCTGTTAACGTTATAAATGCAGCAACAACTCGACATCAAAATTTACATTTCTATCTAAAAATATACTAAGAGATTTGAATTGATTTATATTTTCAATCTAATAACCTGCAAAAAATAAAATTTGCTGAAGACGGTACACCTTAAACATGAATTACTAAACAAGTGACAAATTGCACTCAAAACATTCTGCAGTTGGTCTTTTTAATTGATAAGAATAGTATAATCATCAATGTATTGCATATCTTGAAGTCATAAAAGGAAATTCTTGATTTTGTTTTTAATAGGTTCAATTTAAAAACTCATCAATCAAATATATTGTGTATTTTCTTTCTGAAGGCAACTGTAAACTATTCCAAAGACTATTGTCATAAAAATGGAATCAAAGTAGGAACTAATACATATCCGCTGTTTAGTTTACATTTCAAAGGCTTAAGATTTTTTCGCCAGCAGTAAAAACAATTATACTTTAGCATCCAGTATTTAAAGCATCATAATAAACTTTAGAAGTTCTTTGCATCATTAAATTAATTATGGAAACTACCTAATAATACATGTGCATGATATTAATATTTATGTATTAAAGTTCTCTGCTTAAGACAGAAATAACAAGACAGTAAGGATTGTTTTTTATAGATTTTGACTTTGTAATTAGTGCCAAATTTGGGATGCGAAAACAGTCTATTTCATTGGTCCCAGTGTTCTATTGCCTTCTTAACTAAATATAGTTTTTAATAAAAAAAATTAACAATCTTTCTATTGTGCATTTTTAAATAGTAATTATATTTTTGTATTTCACTGGATAAAGTATTTTGTACATGTAAAATATATTTTATATTAGTATATGTATTAAAATTTCACACTAAAAATATTTGTGGTATGTATAAAAGCACTTACAATGAAGTACAGGAAAATATTCAGTAAATGTTTATTTTTTGCACTACTATTTTATAAAGTCTCTATACTAATATAAGGGAAAGAATGTTTTTTTTAAAAAAAAAAATAGTAAAACTGTTAGCTATGTAATATTTATTTAAATTTTTAACTGTGGGGATACGTTAAAGACACACATTTTTTAAAGAAAGGATAAGAGGTATATTATCAAATTATAATTGATTATTGAACTTTATTCCACAAAAATGTTGATCTGTAAAAGTTATAAAATCAAAAGGCTAGGGTACTATTATTGTAGTATATTAATACTTTTTCTGAATTAGGATCCAGTGTTGTGGAACCACATTTTCCATATTAATGTAAATTTGTGACTACTACTATTCTACTACTACTACTACTACTACTGCTGCTAAGTTATGTGTTTGCTTTTACTGTACTCACCATCTTTTTTTTTAATAATATATATATATTACTGCATATTTTTGTACTTTATAAAGAATTTTTGCTATGAGTATTTGTTATTTTAAAGACTAGATTTTTTTTTTTTAATCAATATAATTTGTTTTTATTAAAAATGCATATATAGTGTCAGTAGGACCACCCACACTTAGAGATTTTTCACATTTTTGTAAAAAATAATAGATTTGAGTAAAATAGTCTAGGTATAAAGTTATTTATAAAATTATATTACTCCTGTTGGAAATTTACAATAAAAATCGAATTGGCAAGATTGGAAAATCCAATAAAAGCCTGAAAAACGATAATTTTGAAAACAATTGCATTTTTATAATTATGTATTGAAATTTTGTTTATTTACCAACAAACAATTTTTACATTTATTAGTCAGAAATCTTCATAATTTAAAGTCGGTTGATACTGGGTATCCAGAAGTTGTTTTAAATATATATATATAAAAAATATTTTTAATAATTTTAATGAGCATGTAAATCTAATGCTAAGAATATAAACCCATCCACAGAGCTAAACATTACAATTGGTTTAAAAAAAGTGGGCATTATTTACAAGTTCATTCAAATGTTTCTGTGAGAGAATCCAGCTTATGAATTATCTTAGGAATGTATTCGGACTTGTTTGTTTCATGAATAGGTTTTAAAAAAAAATGTTTAAACATTTTTTTTTTAAACAAAGTTACCCAAATAATATAAATAAATAGGTAAATTTGAGTATGTTTTAATTTTTGTATTTTTTTTTTATATGTCAGAGCATTGGCCGGAAGTGAACCCGGGTCAGCTGCTTGGAAGGCAGCTATGCTAACTGCTAGGCCACCAACACTTGATAATTTTTGTATTTTTGAAGCTTTAAAAAGCAAGTGTGACTGGTTTTATTTTTGAGCTATTTGAAATTTTTGTGAAAATTTTTTTATAATACTTTGATTTTTTTCCCCCGGTACTTTATTACATTAAATGTGAAAGTCAGAAAACTAAAGAAAAAAGTTATAAAACAACAAAAAAAGGGGGGTGGGGAAGGGAGCGTCTGGTCTAAGATTTAATATACATACTATTAAAAAGATAAATAGTATAGTTGGGATTGTATGTTTGAATAAACACATTTTTATCAATCTCATTGTCTACAAAACCATCTAAGTAGTAGAGTGTTGATGTCTATGTTGGTATCTCATGATGGTAGGGGGAAATTCTTGCAGTCTTCAAACCCGTCTGTGGTAAATATATGAATACTGCAAGAGGAAAGTTATCAATTCACTAACTTGTATAGAATTACAAGGGAAGCTATTAATTATTATTAGTTAAATAATGGATAATATATATAATTGTGTTAACTCCTATAAATTCTTTGACTGATTGGGAAGAATTTCGATAAATTAACGATATGATTGTAAATCAAGGAAAGTCTTTGTTGTTCTCCTATGGAAGAATATTGCTTTTCATGAGGAGATAAAATGTCAAAAGATAGAAGAAAATTTGATATTATTTTAGAAGATACTCTAGGGTATTTTTTGGCAGTAACCACTAAATCATGCCTACATAAACAAACAAAAAATGATAGATAATTTGCCGAAAGCATCCGCAAAAGTGTCCGTACAATTAACAAATATTAAAATCAAAACAATTTTATATATTTTATTGAAAATATCTGTAAACTGTTACGACTGTTTTTGTTATACAGTATTTATTTTATGTTGTTCATTTTTGAACACTAAATCAATATAATATCTGTAATTAACAAATATTAAAATCAAAACATTAAGAATATTTGGTTGTAATTAACAAAAAAAAATTCAAATATGTTTTTGCATGAGTTTTGAAAAAATAAACCAAATTTCAAATATGATATCAGAATATATGCCTAAACGAATATAAAGGTATAAAAACATGGTTGCATAATACATGAATAAAACATGTAGAGTTTAACAAGAATTAAAATTAATTTTATAATTAGATGATTATGATTAAAAAATTAAAACAAATAAAACATTAATGACTAAACTTACAAGAATGAATAAAAAATGTGCTTAAACAAAAATTTCATCAGAAATTTAAAAAATAATTACATGTGAAATATTTATCTTATATTATTCATGTTTGAATAGTAAATACATATAATATTACAATCAAAAGAATTTTATAAGCACTAATAAACTAATATGGATTTCAAATTTCATCAAAAGAAAGTTTAAAAAAAAGTTTGGCTGCAGAATACACAATTTCAAATTCTTACAAAGTTTAAAAAATATTACGTGAGAAATATTTATTTTATTTGTTCATTTTTGAATAATAAAGAGATGTGATATTACCTGTAATTAGCAAATATTAAAATCAAAGCAATATTAGATATTTAATCAAAAAATACTGATAGACTTGCGGATTTCAGCAAAACTTTAAAAAACTATGGCTTTAATATTTGAAAAATGGAAAGGCTGTGTCACAGGGGTCCTCAAGCTTTGAAACAAAAGCGAGAAAAAAAGTTGTTAGTGTGACACTATAAACGTCACTAGTTGTAAAATTTTGAAGATTAGCTAAATTATGGTGACCGGTACAAGGGTGCCTTTGGGCATATTATCTAGCCCTAGATCGAGAAGATTCTTCAACGATCGTAGTGTTAATTTATTTACATATTATGGTCACATGATAAATGTTAAACATAATTCTACAGACTCTACTAATTAAAATTTATGTTCTTACCAGAGGACACAATAGTTAACGTTATAATTAAATTAAAGACAAAGGTTGTTTATGGCGTTAAATATTTATTATACTCATTTTCAATATTAGCTACATTCCCAATTCCCTTTTATAGCAATCCAAACTGACTCAATCTAATTTTAAGGCAAAATACAAGCGTAAATTTTAATTCCATTCATTATCATTTTAATAAGCTCCAATTATTTAACATTTTATACCTTTTTAGAGACCCTATCCAAATAGGTGTGAACTTTAAGATGACTTACTAATAAGAATGGGCAGTATTATGCACCACTCAAACTCTCTATTAAACGTTAAATAATTTTATTTTATTCTTAATGGACGATGTAAGTGTCTGTTGTTTGCTTACGACTGTCGAGTATACCTTTACATACTCCTGATTCTGGCATAAATTTCCGGTGTTTGCTTATGGGTGGATTTCTTTATTGCTCTTTACCTACCACCCCTGTTTATTTTTTAAGATCAAGCAGTTAATATTTTGGGACTCTAAACTGTACCAACATTGAATATAATAAAAATGAATTAAAATTATACATAATTTTAATAAATAAAACTAAGTAAGGTAACACCATACCCCACTTTTAAATTCAATCAAAATAACATGATTAATCACTATTAAAAATCCCACACTATTGTTGCAACTTTTAACATGTGTAACTGACACAGTTAATGGAGTCTAGGTTGCTTTCATGCTAATTAGAATAAAAGTTCACCTATGCAATAGTTTATATTTACCCTGGTCTTTAACTGTTTAAACTTTCATCAAAAGGGTACTGTCCATGTATGATCTTAGTTCATAACTGGTGTGAATCCTTTTTTTGCTCCTGAACATGTCCTCGACTAGCTAGGCAGTTTCATCCATTCCATAGTTGGAAATCACTCGGGCAATTCCAAGTGTGGCTGAGAGATAATTTTTCCCAGGAGGAAAGTCCTTGATATCCTCTAGCCAAAGAACATTTTCTTGGTGATGGTTAATAACACTTTTTAAGAAAAAGTTCTGAATTTTTAAAAGAAACCTAATTTATACATTTTTCAGTGAACAGGATTCACACTTTGCAGTTTAATTTTAGCTACATTTTATGACTTATATATTTCCATCCTTTTATTATTGCTGCATTTTTAATTAACAAAAAAGTTTTTGATCAATTAGCACAATAGATAGATTCTAGCAATATTTTTAATTACAAATACTTTTTGTATCTTAAGTTTCAATAATAGAGTTAATTGCAAATTTCTCTAATTTTTCCTCAACCCACATTTTTTTTTAAACACACACACAAAAAAAAAACTTTTAGTCTTGCGTTGTTAGCCGAGAGGTATCGCAGCTGCCATGCAAGCAAGTAGTTGGTTGCAGACGATTGGGGTTCGAGTCCCGGCCGATGCTATGACATATGGAAAAAAAAAAAAAACTTTTAAGAAAAAAAACTTCTATCTCAAGATACTATTTTATGAGTTCTAATTAATTTAAATACATCAAAAGAAAATCTAATAAAATTCCTTCCAGAGATAAAATAAAAAACTTTGACTGATTAAATAAAGATAATATATTATTTTAAAATCGGGTAATTTTATTAAATTATATATATATATACATTTATATATATATGAGATGGCAGAAAATGCCATCTCAGTTTATTTAACTTCTACATTCTCCTTTTAAAAATGAAAATGATAAAATAAAAAATTAATATGTGTTTTGTCAAATAATAAGTTTGATTTTCTAATGGATTTATTTTAATATTTTTTTTGCATCTATTCACCCATCTATCTGTTCGTCTTCTATTTATATGCCTATCTATCCATCCACCTGATAATATTTGTATTTCTGTTGTCTGTCTATTTACCCATCTATCTTTCTGTCTTTTTTTGTATTTATGTTATCTATTCATCCACTCATTCACCTATCTACTTGTCTTTCTTTGTATTTGTTCTTCTATTATCTATCTATCTATCTATCTATCTATCTATCTATCTGTCTGTCTGTCTGTCTGTCTGTCTGTCTGTCTGTCTGTCGGTCGGTCGGTCAGTCAGTCTGTCTGTCTATCTAATGTCTGTTTTTGTGGATTTATATATATATCCATCTATCGATCTGTCTGTATTTATATGTCTGTCCATGCATTTATCTATCTGTTTTTCTGTATATTTGTATGTCTATATCCACCTACCTGTCAGTCTTTTTCCGTGTTTGTCTATCCACCCATCCATCTATCTGCATTTGTCCTTCCACTCTCCTTATTTATTCATCAATGTATCTATCCATCCATCTGTATCTTTGTCAATTTATTCATCAGTCCATTTATATATGTCTTTCTATCTATATCCATCCATTCATCTAATTATCTATCTACCCATCCGAACAGGCAGCCATTCAATTATTTACTTTTATTAAATGCACATACTTTATTTCTATTTTTAATTCAGATCAGCTTTGTCCTGGCTATTGTATAAGACAATTTATACTTTAAAAAATTCAAACTAGTTTTTAATAAATTGCTTCATATATATATTGCTTCATTACATTGGTTTAAGCACACATTTGTTAAAATATTTAACTAATTACTTGGAAAATTTAAAAAGAACAAAAACATTTAAGATAAAGATGGAAACTTATAGTAATTCATCCTATTAAAAATTGTCTTTAATTTACAAGTCTAATTAATTAATTAATTCGTAAATAATTTTTATGTAAAATGTTTTTTTTTTTTTTAATACAGTGATAATGTATGCAATATTACATAAAGACTGATTTATATTTCACAATAATAGTTGTAAACCTTGTAATTGAATTTTTCAGAATTTTTTTTTACTCTCTAAATTTTATGTAAATTATTAATAATAAATTGAAAAGTTGCTAGTCTTTCTCAGACAGCCAATTAGCTGTTAAACAGCGATCAGGCTTTGACACATGACAGATTTTGATAAGAAAAGGATGATACACCCTTGTCTTTACTTAACTTTTTATATATATAAGCCAGTCTTAAGCATCTTGGCTTGAAAGCTTGAAGATATAATTTTAAGTGATGTAACTGTTATTTTTGCTTTTAAAATATTTTATTTTGTAAACATAGTTACTGGAGCATATAATAAGGTAAACCAGTTAGAGTGTATGTACAGTGGGGTCCCAGTTAAAAGGTGATTGATGTGAAATAAACACAAGACATTATTTACATTGTTTTTATTATTGATTAAAATTAATTTGCATGTGTTGAAATCCTCTAGCAGTGTCTTCAGGAATTTTATTGCGAGCTTCTGGGTGTCCTGGATTAAATTATGACATATCTCTTTTTGGCCAACTTTAATTTTGTAAATATTCAAAAAGTCAATGGTAGATAAATTAGGAGAATATGATAGATACAACATAACTTTTTTTTTTTGGCCAAAACATCATGTGTAATTTTGGTATTATGGACCAATGCACTATTGTACAACAATGACCAAGAGCTTTACTTATGATATTAGGTCACTTGCACAAAAGTTTAGCCCACAGATGACTTAAAACATCCATGTAGTATGTAGCTTTTGCTATCTGACCTTCAGGAACATAATAATACCTTTAAAATAAAATTAAAAAAATAAACAAGTGAATAATAGTCTGATTCGCATTATTGGTTGCAAATTTTTAGGTTTTTCTTTTTCTCTCATCTCTATTCTGCACTTTAGCACTTGATTGATACTCCGTATTGGAAATCTTATGTCTCATCATCTATTATAATATTTGACAAGAATTCCTGATAGGTTGTTGCAATTCTTTGCATGTCTCTGCAGTTTTATACTCTGGTATACACCTGGGTCTCTTTTTACGCGGACTTATTTAACACGATTTTGAAGTTACGCGATCCGTGTTTTACCGGAAGTCGATCTCCGATATTGGCGCTATTACTTTAAATAATAAATTTCGCGCACTTACGTTATATTGAAAGTAATAGCACATTATTGAAATTCGACTTTCATCTTAGTAATTTCATTATTTTCAGTGCTTTATAATAGTAAGATTTTATGCAATAATGAAATTAAAATCATGATTTCCACATTTTATGTATACACACATGAAATTTTACAAGATTATAATGTAAATTTGTTCAAACATTGTGCGTGTTAATTTTGCATTTTAAATCACATTCTGTTTTTGCTTTTTAAAAAAGAATGTAATCAATTATTAATCATTTAGTGTCCGCAAGTTTATTTTTAAAAGGTGAGCACAATTAAAATTGAAAATTAAAGACAAAAATAAGAATTTAATTTTTAGTTATTAGATTAATTACTAATTACGTTGTCACCAGAAAACCATTAATTAACACAACATGAGAGTGACATTGGCGCTAGTTGTATTTCATCTTGTGAAGAATCTGACTTTTTTATTAGTTTGCAAACGAACCTGTTTACCGGCAAATAGCGATAATAATTAAAACGTGTATAAAAAAATATAAATTAGTGTAAATTATGCTTAAAAATATATTGTTTTGAATAAAATTAAATATTATAGTTAAAAAAAGTTTGTCTTGTATCAATTTTTTCAAATTTGAAATTTTTTATTAGTCATATTTTATTTCCTTATTTTTTTTTTGCACGAATTTTAAAGTAAATTTTACGTTGGTGCTTTGCTTTTACGCGAGTTTTGAAAAATCACAGTCCATATCCCCCCTTTTTCAAGGTAAGTTACGTCTATTTTTGCATGATTTCGTTTGCGTGTGTTTTCTGAGGAACCTATCTACCGCGTAAAACGAGACCCAGGTGTATTTTAAAGGGCTGATTGTGAACAAATGTCACATAAAACATGCGCACAACTTCTGCTTTTTCAAATCTTTTAAAATAATATGGACAGTGGTTTTGGGAATGCCATTGAGTTCCTCATGTCTGGTAGACCCATAGCAATGAGTTTAGAGATATTTCATAACTTTTTTCATTTACATTTGTTTTTTGACATGCTTGGCTGTGAATGATCACTGAAAATTCGTGACATCATTGCCCAATATAGTTTGAATCATTAATAGCAATTTTATTCTATTTAAAACAAAATTGAATGTTAACATGTTCTAGCATAGGTTAGAGTATGAAATACTCTGCTGTCACATATGTTATATTTCATGATCCAGATATAATAGCATTTTAAAATTTCTGAGATAAACAGCTAAACTAGCGCTGTAGGCAGCTTGGAGATAAAACCAGTTTCTTTTTCGCTGGGACATATATATGGGTTTAAAAATCTTTCCATGGGATTAGGATTTATTTATTTTTTTAATTTTAGTCTCCTATAACTATAATAGCAGGGGGGAGAGCTATCTAATATATAATTCTACTAATATTTAAAATAAAAAGCAAACCAACTTATTACGTTTTTAGATAACCTTTTTTCTTTTTTCAAATCTATCCACATATTTAAAAATTGCCGATATCTTGCATATTCTAAGTAATTGGATAAATTTTGTCAATTTCTAAGAGTAAACCTTTTTTGGTTAAAAAAAAAATTGTTGCAGTGTAGGACTGGAGTATAAACCATAACAGTGAAAATACATCTTTTGAAATGATCAGAAATAACTACTTTTATAAAAGGTGACAGAGCATTTTTATAATTTTATAAATTAAAAAATATTTATTAGATACTATTTTACCATAAAACCAGTTTTATTACAAATTTTAAAAAAAACGTCTATTATTCAGTAAACATATGTTTTAAGAATATTGTAGATAACTTTACATTGTCAAATTAGAAAAATTACAAGTTATTTCAGATAATCTGGAAAAGTACAGAAATGCAGAACAGGAAAAGATAAAGGATTAAATTAAGTTTAGAATTTTACTACCAGTTTTATTTCAGGTATTTTATTGCAGGCATAAGTTGAATTTAATGTAAATTGGAATTTCTTTTTATATATTTGCTTGCCTTTAGCCATGGGATAGAATATAAGGACATTTTTTTCTACAAAGGAATGTTCACATAATTTCAGAAAAAAATGGGATGTGTATTGACTTATAGATCACATTTCTATATGCTGGATATTACTTAATTAAATCCTGAGTTCAGTAAACAGAAAACTGCATGTATTAACTTTTTAATTTATTTATTTTTTCAAAGCATTTTACTTATGATAAAAAAAAAATTATATTCATCTTTAAAAGTACTATGATAGCTTTATAATTATATTTGTAAAGTGCATATTCATTACATAAAGTAATATATATTAAGACTATAACCTTAAGACTATGCACTTGAAAAAATGACAGTAGGGACCTCTGCAAATCTTCAACAAAAGCTGCTCTTGTCTTTTAAATACATCTTGAGTTGAAAATTTGCAGAGGTTCCTACTGTCGTTTTTTCAGGTGCATAGTCTTAAGGTTATAGCTTTAATATATATATTAATTTATGATAGCTTTATATAAATACATATGACTTAAACCTTAATACAATGCACCTTGAGCACTTAATTTTACCACGAGACGACCTCTACAAAACTTAACACAAGATTACGTCTTTATAAAGATAAGAGCAGCTGTCTTATCTTCAATCTACTTTCTAATTATATAGGCAAATCTAAAGCATTTTGATTTGAGAGTGTGAAGCTAGTAAGTTCTTCATTAATTAAGTCCACTACCTTGTTTAGAAATCAACATTCACAAAGTCTTTCGATTCACAGCCAGTTAATATTTAGATCTTATAATTAGAAATATTTTGAATCAATTTAAAGTTGTAAACATTAATTCTTTATAGGAATTTTTTTATGTAAAGATATGGAAAACAATTTTAAGATTATCATGTTTCTTGAAAATAAGATCTAACCAGAAAATAAGCCTTAGCATCATTTTTCAGGATGCTTGTAATATATATCCTCCAAATATAAGTCCTAGTTAAGATTGTTAGTCAAATGAATGGATTTTTTTTTGTTTATTGAAGTACAAGATATATGTATTGAATTAGAAAGTAATGATCGTATAAATAATATTGTTGTTAATGCTTTAAATAAATGATAATATAAATTATAATGGTATGTATTTACATATATTTTTCCTTTGAAGATTTTCAACAAACATAATTCTATGTGCATAGTGAAATAATTTCCTCTTAGCCGAATCAATTATTAAGATAACCAATTTATTGAATTTATGAATGATTTAACAAACTTAAAATTTTACCTACCACAATTAGTATAACGGACAATTTATAATTTCATTTATGTAATTTTACGTACTTATTTTATTCGTATTTATTACTTAGATTTATAAGAATGGTCGACTTAGTTTTACTCTTCATGTGTCATAGCATCGGCCGGGAAGCGAACCCGCTAACCCGGGACAACTGTTTATAAGGCAGCTATGCTAACCACTCGACCACCAATGCTTGACTAACTTAGTTTTAGAGTTTTATCATGATAACTTCTAAATATTCAAGATAAAAGAAAAATCAGCTTTGTTTCTTAAATGTTTTTTTTTTCACCATCCAAAAAGAGTTTAAATAGCTGAAGTAATTTAAAAATTAAGTTTAGTTTAAGTTAAATCAATCTTTCTCCTAAGGCAAGGTTTTAAAGAAAGAATACCCAATCAGGGCTATTACAAATCATTTGGAAAGTGTTTACAATGTGTACCTTGATATTGGCTGAATGTGGCCATGTCTTATATGAATCTTCATAATTCAATATGCTATGTGTTGTAACATTTATACTTAATATGGTGTGAAACACAGAAATGTTTTCTGGATTTTTGTCCTTACATTTTTTTTATCGCTTTTTCATCATTCTTAACTGTAGTCATTTTTGTTACCACTTCTATCTTGTAAGTCTTCATTTAACACTTGGATTTAATAATAGATTTAAATGGAATAATATTTTGACCCCCGACAAGTTTTTGTGCTTAAATAAGTGTAAATATGTCAGTGCATATCGCTAACTGAAAATTCAAATAGTCACAAAGGGCTTTGCTGAAAAAACATGTTTGGGGGGTTGATTTGAGATTTTGAATAAATGAATGTGTTTGTATGTGAATAAGTGTAGATTTTTTTGTATATGAAAAAATAAGACATCCCCTGAAAATAAGACCTAGTAACTTATGTAGCAAAAATTAATATAAGATTCATCTTATTTTGGGGGAAATATGATACTAAATACATTCTTGTACTTTTACATAAAAGTTTTTATATATATTTATAATTTATATGTGGCCATTATAGAGTATACCCACACTCTTCAATACATTAATGTGTTTTTTTTTTTTTTTTAAATAGAAGATTAATGAAGTTCTATCAATTGGTAATGCCATCGAGGTCGGATTACAGTCATTTATTGTAGTACAGGTAAGACTTTTTTGAATTTTTATATAAATTTAGTTAATTAACTCTGTTTAGACAAATTTATCAGCTTTCATCTTGAATCTTTAATCTACTTATTCAAAATCCAACCAAAAATATTTAAATTTCTAAAATTGTTAATTTTTAAATATTTTTAAATTGTGTTTGAATAATTCTGTAAAGTATTTGTTTGTTGATTAATTACTATTAAATACTGATTAGGTGGATTAATTTTAGAAGCACAAATAACTTATTTTTAAAATTATTTCAGTTAATAATTACAATCTTAAATCTTATTAAAATTGTATCAAAGGTATAATGAGTTTAAAAAATAATCAAAAGGCTTCATCGCCTAGGAGTTTGTAAAAAGTCATTGTTAGAAATGCTAGAAGTGGAATCAGTCAGAGTACCATATGCTCTACAGTCTGACACTCTACTAGTGTAATAATCAACAGAGGGCATAGATGAAGGTCTTTTGTATATTATAAATACATGATGAAAGTTTGTGGTATATATATGGCAAGCTTCTGTTTGTGTAATGATCCATTGTTTAAATTGAAATTCCTATGCTGGTATATGTTAACCATTAGACAAAATGTTTCAAATAGGAAAATACTTTTTAAAAAAAAATACACACAAAAAAAGACTACAATATAACACTAAAGATGTGTACAGAATATGAGGCAAATAGTATCTGAGAATTGTGTTGACTTATTTTTTTTTTTAAATTTATGTATTGAATATTATATGTTCATAAAGTGTTTATTTAAATTCCAGACTTACATAAATAGGGGACTACATGTGCACACATATTACCAAATTATAGAGAAAGTATGACAAATATTTAAAACCAAATATAGCCTTATCACTGAATAACAAGGCCAATATATTCCTGAAAGTTATCGCAAAACAAAATTATTGGGTAAAAAAATAGCAGTTATCGTAAGTTTCCTATGATAAATTTAATTCATTGCAAGCCATTCAAAATATGCCATAAAATTTAAATATCTTATTTTAAAGTAATTTAAAATTTAGATTTAATTATATCAAAACCCTAACCTAATTAGATGTGATAATATGTTGGACTGTTTCCATCATCTATCAGTAAATGTTGAATGTATAGAAACGTTATTTAAACTTTTCAAATACAAACAACTTGTTCGTAATAACAACACAGGTTAGTAATTACACAATTTTTTGAGTATTATTATTCTCTGCTCTTCTTCAGGTATTGCTAGCCTCACCAGTGACCATATTAGCATAGGAATCGAACTTGCACCTTTAGATTGTCAAATATCGAATTTTAAGGCAGAGTAACTCAGTTGATTAGAGCATTGCTTTAAAATTTGATATTCGAGAATCTAAAGCTATAAGTTCGATTTCTATGGTAATATTGTCACTGGTCAGGCCAGCAACCCTTGAAGAAGAGTGGAGAATACTATGAAACATTGTAAAATTACTAACTTGTGTTGTTTATTTGTGTGTATTACTAACAAGTTATTTGTATTTGGAAATTTAAATAAAGTTTAAAATTCAACATTTACAAATAGATGATGGAAATAGTCCAACATATTATCACAACTAACCCAGTTGTCAATCGAAAATATAAAATGTTTAGTAGCAATCATTGAGGGGAGGGGGGTTATGACATTAATTTTAAACATTTTATTGAAAGCAGTAATCACATTGTTTTAAATGATCTTGAAGTAGATGTCAGTTCGAATCACAACCCATTAAAATAAGTATGAAAAAATGAAATTTAAGTTAACATTTATTTTGTGATCAGTTGTGTGTGTGGGTGTGCATATGTGTGTGATTCCATAAAAAGTAATCTTTTAATTTTATTTCTGCTGCGAACTGATATTTCATTGAGATTTAAATAAAAGTAAAATGAACACAAAAACTTATTTTGCTATGAAATGTACATTTTTAAATTCCCATTTTTTGATATATTTTATCTTATGGTCAAAACAATTTAAATTAAGTAGTAATAAAAAAATTTAATTCTTTTTGGTAAGAATATTTATGGCAAGGAAACTTGTTACCTTTAAAAGACTTATTAATTCTATTATTACAAGATTATTAAATAAAAATGAGAAAAGTAAAGCATATTTTAGCTAATGTAATATAGATGCTTTTTTTTTTTTGGTTTACCTGAAGGTTTGTGATGATGGTAACTTAGTTGTATATTGGACTATTTCCATCATCTAATATTATGTATTGAATGTCTTTAGGAAAATTAATTTTATTAAAATTTTCCAATTACATTCAATGTTTAGCAATAGCACACAGGTTAGTATATGCACAACATTTCAAGAGGTATCATTCTTCAGTCTTCATCAGGTGTTGCTGAACTGACCTGTGACAGTATGGGGATCGAACCTTCCCATGTTAGTACTGTCAGTGGTCAAGCCAGCAATACCTGAAGAAGAGAGAATGATACCTCTTGAAATGTTGTGCATATACTAACCTGTGTGCTATTGCTAACCGTTGAAAGTAATTGGAAAATTTAAATTAAGTTAATTTTTCTAAACACATTCAATACTTAATATTAGATGATGGAAATAATCCAATATATAAACATTTTTTTTGTTGAGAATATTTACATTTATGGTAGAAGATATTTTACCATAAATATCTTAGCAATTCTTTTATTATGAAGTTAATAATTAAAAATTAGTTAACTAAACCATATTTAACTATTAGTGTATATGATCAAATATTTTTTAAAATTAAATAATTAATAAAACTTTTACTTTTTTTATATAAATCTTGCCCTTTTATGTTATCAGTATTTTATTGTCTGTACTACAAAATAGTTGCTTATTTTTAAAGTAATGGGTGTGATAGCAAATCATAGCATAGAATTCTCAAATGAGATGGCTCTTTGATTTTTCTTTTTTTTGGTTTTATGCTTTAATGTAATTCAAATCATACTTATATAACTTGTCCTTTTTTGCTCTTACTATATAATTAACGTACATTAAAAGTATTAAAAGAGTATAATGATGTATAAACAGATGAAGAGCATATTTTCCTGAAGGTTTGTGATGATGGTGTTCTAGTTGTGTTTTTATATTGGACTATTTCCTCATCTAATATGAGTATTGAATGCCTTTAGAAAAATTTAACTTTTATTTAAATATGTATTTGGAATATTTAAATAAAGTTAAATTTTTCTAAAGACATTCGATACACATATTAGATGATGAAAATAGTCCAGTATAAAAATATAAAATGAAGAGGAGTTTATTATTTATCTTCTGAATAGTTCGCTGGTTAACAAAACATATTGAAAGAACAAGGGAGGGAAAAAAATATTAACTTTTGCTATCTAAACCTGAATCAGTATAAGTTTAACTAATGATAGGATCTCTCTAGCTATATGGTTCTTAGTTGTGAATCTACAACTATCCAAGAATAATGTAGGGGTTAATAATTGACATTGGTGAAGCTCATAAAGGAATGAGATGAATAATTATTTTACTGTGGTGCAGAATGTAAGAAAAAAAACCCCAGCAATTCCTATTCTCAGGTATGGAGATTTTGGAGCATCAGAATTGGTCAGTTAGTTCTGCAGAGCTAAGCTACCCATCCTGTAAATAATAGGTATTATTAATTTAAAACAATGATTGGACATTTTGGCACATGTGTCACAATTGGTCCAAATCCAACTATAATGACTTTGCATTTTATTAAATTTAAAACATTTATTATATATGTATTTAAAAAAAGAGCAAAAAAAAAATACTGTATTTTAAAATCATTATATTTTGCTTCTCTGAAAAAAACCCTCAACTATTTCTAAGTACTACTTCAAAGGGATCCTGTTCCTATAACATCTGTTTATATTATCCTCCTCTTTAATTAAAGAAATAAATAAAATTTAGCTGTGCTATCAGATTAATGTTCTTCAAATAAATAAAAAAAACTAAGTAAATACAACAATTACCCTAATGGCAATAATATTTCTTGGCTAAACACATTTTTTAAATAGTAATTTGAACCAGAAATTTAAAAACAAATTTAATATGTTTAGTCAGTTTTGAGAAACAGATTACATTCTGTTATGTTTTAGATAATCATTTGTAAGCATCAGGTAATTAAAAATTGTGTGTGATTGTAAAAAATAATAAATATGAACGACAAGTATAACTAAAGTAAGACAATGTGATGTGATGTGATGTACTGTGACTTCTCCTTAAACGGAGTCAGGAATCTCTCAGCAGCTATACCCAGAGAAACCTGTTAGCCACTTTACCTTCCTTTTCCATTGTCCACCCTAAGTTTTCCCATAATCTGCTCCATCCCATTTCCACAACATAATCTTTGTCAACTCCATGACCTTCATATCTAAATCCCCTTTATTTTTCCCCAAACCCAGCATAAAAACCAATAACTCACTTTCTGTATAATCACTTTGTTCATATTTAACCTTCCATAACTTCATTATTTGTACCCTTTCTGCTTCCAAACATTTACATTGAAGTAACAGATGCCTAATATTTTCTATGCCTTTTTTACACAACTTGCAGACTAAATCACCCATATTTTTCCATTTACATGTATATTCCCTTGCTGCTAAAGATCCCGTTCAAGCCTTAAACAATAAACTACTTTTCTTACTATTATCATAAATTAACTCACACCTAATGTTCCATTAACTTCTATATATATTTAAACTCATTTTACTCTCCATACTAGTTCTCCAACTCCCTATTCTTTATTAGTGCATCTATTCTTCAATCCCACTCCTTCCCACTATAACACTCAACAATCCTCCTAACACAATCATCCCATCTTTTGTACAAGTATACTGACATAACTTTATCCAAATCTTCTGCATGCCGCATTACCTTTCTCACCCATCTTGTTGCCTGCCCTTTACTTGTAACCCAATTAAATACTATTTTGGCTATTCTTTTATTATCCATAAACTGCAATCTACCAAACATTTTCAATTTGCTTTTTGCATCCCTCATATAAAAACTTGACCATCCCATTTCTCCTTGAATTGCCTCTTTTGCTGTCCACACCTCAGCATCTAATGCATGTCTTCCTACTTCCCTTTGTACTTTTTCTAAGCAATCTAATACCTCTTTACTAACACATAATGCATCATTGCCGTATGTTAACCCTGCTACTGCCACTCCCTTCCATACAATTCTAGCTACATCATATTTATTATATGAAAATAGTGTTAATTTCTTTATCAATCCCTTTCTTTTCGTTGCTTCATTTATCAATTTTTTCTCCCATTCATCCAAGCAATTTTTCTTATTACTCAAGATGATTCCCAAATAACTATATCTATTCACCACACTTAACTTTATATTCCCCAATAAGAAATCTTTGTCTTCTCTTTCCCCAGTATTCACTATCATTATATTTGATCAGTTCTCTATTTTAGTGCCATCCAAAGTAACCTTGAGTAATCAAGGATTACCAGATGGTAAATGCACTACTGTCTAATAATCTCTGATTACTCATGTTTACTATAGATGGCAATTTAGAGCTGTTTTGTTATATAATACAAAAGCTAAGGAAATAAGCGATTCAAAGAAAGAAAATGAATTTTTCAAAATTATTTTATAACAAAGCTACATGCAGTTTTTTTATTTACAAAATCAAAAGTTACGTAAACAATTTTCAACATATATAAAATTCATGAAATTTTTAAAAATGTGATGCATAAATAAACTGCTCGGTTTTTGTTTGTATCACGCTGCGTGAACATTTTCTTTGATATATTATAGTGTTTTATTTTGATTTATTAAAAAAAATGTTGGCATATATTGCCTCATGGCTAATGGTAAACTTGCACCTGATAGGAAAAATTATCAGTAGTCAAGTAAACCAAGATGGCAGCCTGTATTTTTTGGTAAACCCTCCCAATGTTTACAAAAAAAAAATGCCTGCTAGAAAACACATTTAATATTTACATTTTATTTTTTATTACTGTCATTTTAAAAAAAGAAGTTGTAAAAAATTAATTACAATATTTAATTTTTTTTATTATTAACTTATTAACCGAAAAATGGAAAAAAGATATATAAATACTATATTTATACTTTATTCAGGTCGGCATCATGCAATGTATTGTACTCATTAACACACTTTTTTGAGAAAGCAAGATTCCATACCTTTGGAAATAGTCCATAGCATCACGTTCTGTGAAAGGAAGGTCACAAGTTTTTATCATTATGACAATTTATCAAAAAAAAAAAAAAACACGCTGGATTGAAACAAACTATAACAATATTAAGATCATCTTGTCGCTTCCCATGTTTTAAATATAAAAAAAAAAATAAAGCTTCTTAATGAAATTTATCAAATTAAATTTAACAATCAATTTATTAATTTTGTTTTAATTTAACAACTAACACATCTTCGGTAGATTATAAGCCTTTGAAACTGTAAATTTATCAAAAATACGAAGTGTCATCCTGCATTATGTGAAAACTCACAAGTACTAAATTATCTTAGCAAAATTTGATTTTCGAAAAAAAAAAATCATGGAACAAGTCAATCACGTAAGCTAAGAATTGCCCGATGTTGTACAATATATTAACAAAACTATCACCTTGCCTATCCAAACATTTGAATCAATAAAAGAATGAAGTTGGTAAATATTAAAGAGGCAGGGGCTTTTTTGTGAAAAGTTTGTTTTATTTAAAGTTTTTGTGAATAAAAATGCATTACAAATAAATTGAAACACAGTGAAGAAAATGTAATACTAAAGGTACAGTAATGTATAAATGGGAGCATCAATCTCAATCCTACTCCATAATGGCTATTTTTGTGAGATATGGCAGATAGGGAAAGATCTGCAAGAGAGAAACAGGAGAAACACCGAAAGGTGAAATATATTTACTAACGTAAAATACATGTTGAAGATGTTAATGTCAGGATTTGTGTATAACATCTGATGGCTGTTTCAATGTGATAGGAAAACAGGTAGATTTTATAAATCTCTTTGAACGGTTATGGCATTACACATTTCATTATACACACTGGATTTTAGATTGTCAGACTTGGGCGCTATTTTGATACTTGAATGTCTCGTGTTTTTTATGTGATAATTGATTTTTTTTATGCTGTTGTATTGATTGCACTCCAAGAAGTTTGTTGCAAAGATGGAAAAATAATATCTGAAGATGTTATGAAAATGATAATGGAAATAATAAATTTTAATGCATGGCCATAATTTAAATAAACACCACTTTTGAAAAATTGTTTACGATTGTCACGATCGGAGGTCATAGTTAAAACATGCATTGTTATGTTATCTATTTGGATGAATTGCGTAAAATTTAACAGATAATAGTTTTCTGAATTAAAAAATTTCGATATTATATTACATTGAAATTCATCTAAATTTAAAGCTGCTGGATATGGAAAAACCATTGCTGTTACATGTGGACATATTTAAAAATCCTGAATTTAAATTTAAGGAAAGTTATTAATGCTTAAGAAGAGATTTGGATAATATGGTATTGTATTATATGGCATTTTATTAAAACAAAAATATTGACCGAGGAACAATTTATTAACACATTTAAACATTTTCAGGAAATGATTTTGTTGGATAAATTTGCAACATAACTGCATTTAAATTAGGCAAATTTCCAATTAGCTCTGCATGGAAAAGTATATTGTTCAATTTGAAACAATATTTGGAATAATTATATTAATTTTGTGATACTGTTTTGCATAAAGTTGCAGATATAAAAACAAAGTTTAAAGTGATTTGAATCAAGAGCCCAATTATTAAACAAATATTTTGTTTTTCATTTTTTCTTCTCAAAATATTACTTTAATACCAAAATAAGTTCTATGTTTATTAATGATTTATGTAGTAATTTATAGTGAGGTTTGAGTATTGAGTATAATTTACATTACATTCAGCAGAATAGGAGGAATCAAATGATATTTCTGAATAATTAATGATATATGGCAAACTTAAATATTTATGAAGCAACTGTAATTGAATAATGAATAGATTTATTTATAATACTATATCTCATGGAGATGATTACAATGGTAGTTTTAACTTGTTTTTATTTATTGATCTTCAACATTTCTTAGGTTGGAGTTAAATAAATTACATTAACAATCTGTATAATAGTTATTTCATACTTTTTGAAATATTTGTTGTTGTTAATAAAATAAATATGTATATGGGTAGCATTTTTTTATTGATGAAAAATGGGTTCAAAACATTTGCCCAGAATGGGTGTGGTCAATCTACATATACATAGCAACTATTTGCATATAAATATAGAGAAATTGGTAATTTACAGATCTGAATATAGGATGATGCTCAGTAGAAGAGCAATACAGGTTTCAGATTACACAAAAATATAAAAATCCAGAAAACAAACAAAAGCCACTGATAGCATCGAAACTGTTAAGAGGCTGAAATGGACCTGGATTGGACAAGTTGATAAAAGAGATGGTAATAGATAAACAGCTGAAGTTATTAGTCCTGTGATATGGCACGGATTAACTTATTGTGCCTTTTCATATCTGTGATAAATGTGTAGCATTGCGATTAAGTCAAATAAATCCAACTAAACCCTGCAATTTCATATCACAACGTGTTTTTATCCAATCTCTGATCTGGTAACAAACAAATTTTTTTCCCAATAACAATTTTTTTTGTTGCCCAGTATTTGTCAAGATTTCATTCTGACAACAGCTTGATTTCAATTGCATTGCATTTTTTCATGTGTGTTTTATCTGAGCTGGTAAGAAAAGAATTTTTTTTTCCAAAAACTTTTTTTTTGCCCAGTTTTTGTCAAGCGATTCATTCTGACAACAGCTTGATTTCAATTGCATTGTATTTTTTCTTCATAGTTATTGTCCATTTCAATTTCATTGTTGCTTAATTCATTTGATTTTAAGTGATTAAATAACTATACTTTCCCAAAACATCAATAAACTTTGGGAGTCCGTGAAATGGCACAGTAAGCAACAATGACGAATATCATGGCAACACCTGAATTCATATTTGGCCCAATTTATGTGGCGTAGATCTCATAAAGATGACGATGCATTCATTTGCATAATGAACAAAATAAAAAACATGGCCACCAATATGAATAATTAATAAAAATATACCTGGGTCTCATTTTATACGGTAGATAAGTTCCACAGAAAGCCCGCATTAAAAAAAAATCGCACAAAAATTAACTTAACTTGAAAAATGGGGGATAAGTTTTATAATTTTCAGAAATCACATAAAAGCAAAGTAACAAGGAAAAATTACTTTAAAATTCGCATTAAAAAAATAAGGAAATAAAGTATGACTAATAAAAAATTTTAAATATTTGGAAAAAATTGATACAAGACAAACTTTTTTTACTTTTTTTATTAACTACAGTATTTAATTTCACATTTTTTATACATATTTTAATCATTATCGCTATTTGACAATATGCAGTTTGTTTGTGAACTGGTAAGAAATCAGATTCATTACAAGAGGAAGTACAACTAGCACCACTTTCAGTCTTCTGCTGTATTAATGGTTTTCTGTTGACAATGTAATTGGTGATTAAACTTTAAGATGATGATTTTACTAATTGTTTATAAAACTCGCGATATCCAGACATATAACTATTTAGCTCTTGTTGGAATTTAAGAGGTTGTTCATTGCAGCAAACTCAGATTTTAGCATTTTCTGATGTTTTTCTTTGTCTCACACATCAACATAAATTCTATGATTAAATGATTATTATTTGTCAGAAAATAATAAATTTCTCTTCATTTGATAGAGATATTTTTGTTTACTACTGAAATAAATTTTAAATGTTCACATTTTGTTTCTATATTTAGAAAATGAGATCACAATCAAAACAAAAAGATTATACATTATCATTAGCAAGATTATTTTCAGTTTACAAAATCAACAAAATTTTCGTTATTTATTTTAAAAATCTAAAAGAATATTTATTTATGTTATATCTAACAAAATATGTTTTAAAAGTTTAAAATTTTTGAATATTTATTGCGATATTTTTATACTCATAAGTATTAAATCAATATTGATTACTCATAAGTATAACTAGGTTATTTACGTAAAAGCTAAGATTCTTAATAGCTTCAGGCCGTATTCATGTTACTGCTAATATAACATATTTTTTGGGAAAAAAAAGTATTTCAAGTCAGAATAAGTTATTAATAATTTAAATTTCTTGATATCTAATAAATATAGTGAAATATGAACTTCTTTATCGCATAAAAGAAAACCCGCATAAAAAGATATTAAGAAAAAACCTGAATTTCATAACTTCAAAATCGCTTTAAAAAAATCCGCATAAAACGAGACCCATGTGCATTATATTTTTTTACAGTATGAATAATTTTTCTTTTTCTTTTTTTAAAAAAACATTTATTACTGTTTTTCGATAAAATTATATTTATTCTATATATTGTGCAATTTACGTGTTTGTTTTGGAGCAAAAATTTTTTACTTGAACTCTCCATTTTGTCCAAAAATTTGATTGACTTATAATAAAATACAACAGACCACTTAGATTTATACATTACGACAATTCCAATTATATATTGCGTGATAAATAATGAATGTGCATATTTTATCCTTTTTTAAATAATATTTTAGGCAATTTTTGTAGTTTAGCGATTTTATGGTCAAACTCATATTTTTAGTATTGTTATAAATGTATCTTCTGCACCATGTTTTAAATTTTTTCTGTAAAAAGTCGATATATTTCTGTATGTTAAATTAACTTTTTTTTTTTTTGTTTTTAACTCTTGTTATGATTACTTTTTTTGCTGAAATTCATATCTTTAGATAAATTTTAGACTTATTTCATAAATGTCGTATATATTTCTGTATGGCAAAATAACATTTGCATCTTATATTTTACATATTGATTGTTTAAAAATTTACTGTTTAATATTGATTTTATGGTCAAATTCATATGTTTAGTACTGTTATTAATTTATATCCAGCTCCATATTTTATATTTTTCCTGTGAAAATTGTATATATTTCTGAATAGCAATTATTATTTTTTAACTGTTGTTAAAAATGTTATTTTTAAGATCAGTTTTTTTTTGGTAAGTTATGCTCCAAATTGTTTATATTTTTTGTGTGAAAGTAGTAGTTTTAGTCCTGCAACATGGAGCATGCCTTTTCGCATATGTATTCAACCTGATGATAACTTTGTAAATCTTAGGAAAATATCAGGTACAAGATCCGTGTACATGTTATTTTTGTAAATCTTGCGAAAGTATATACAAGATTCGTGTACATGTTATTTTGGTCAGATCACAAGATTAGAAAATTATCAGCAGATCGATACGAATGTGAAAAGACACAACATGTCTAATACGTGCTCCATGTCACAGGACTAATATGTAAATATCCCGGATATCAAAATGTAATAATTATACAAAGACACAGTATGAGAAATGGATGGATGAGGTAGTGAAAGTTGCTGGCATGATATTGAAAATAAAAGCATAGCATGGATCAAAAAAATTGGATTAAACTTGGAGAGACTTTCATCCTTTAATAGATTTATATTGGTTAAAAATGATATATCTCTGAGTATTAGTTTTAAAATTATAAGCATATAAAAGAATATACTTTCTACAAATATATTTTATATATATATGTTTTTTGTTGTTTTTTTTCTTTCAATTTTCTGCCTTCTAGCTTACTGATTACAGATTATAAACAGGTTTCATTAGTAATTTGTGCGTGTGTGTACTAAAAGAAAGTTATTACAAAAAAAAAAGTTAATAACTATGAAAGCTTTAGATTTGATATTATCTTTTTAGCTTAATTGAGAATTTGTTCATTGCTTTGAGATACTAAATTGATTTAAAAAAAAAAAAAATCGTGTTAATTAAGCTGTAGTTTGTTGATAAAGATAACAATTTGCTAAGATATTAGTGATATTTATGTTATTCTGAACATTTTATTTCAATGAACTCGATTAAAAATAATTGTAATCATTTTAAAGAATAAAATTCACGTAAATAGATCTATATTTGAACAAATCCATTTATTATTACTGCTGTTTAAAACCTCCAAAGAAACCTCCATCCCTTTTTTTTTACTTTTCAAAAATATACACCACATATAAATGTATAATTAATTGTTTGCGGTATTTAATTATATAATTATATATTGTTACATTTTCATTTACCATTGTCAAACTCCCTCCACTCACAACTTTGACGCCATCCATTTCAGATAAATACACTAATGATTATTACTAATCATTTCGAAACTAGAGATTATCTCTAGCACAGATATAAACTTTAAACCTCAGTTAAAGATTAATATATCTGATTGTTTAAATTTACACACACGGAGTTATTCACCGTTCTCTGTCCCGTATGTAATATCTTTATAGATATAATAAACACCTCCACACTTCCCCATTCTTTTCAAATTCATATAAATAAAGATATAATAAAAGACAAATGATCCCCAAGATGCATTTCGTGCTGAACAAGCACTCATCAGTTGGCCCAGGTCACTATCTCTCATATATATCTTTATTATATGCAAAGTATTTATCTAGAGTAAATTGTTACATTTTCATTTAATTATATATCTATATTTATAATTATATATCTATATTTGAACCACAAAATTGTTATTAAATTACTAAATTCTCTTTAGTCTTTCCTTTTTCTTAATCAATTTTAATTTTTAAAAGCATTAATAATATGTAAAAACCCAACCAATTCATTAAATTATAATATACAAAGCGATGTTTTTATTTGTATCATAGTTGTTGATTGTATGGCAGCATGGTTCTTCTGGTTTAAGTTTGACAGCCTCAAATTATAATCTGTAAATTGCATTTGTGAGTTGTAATAAGACTTGTGCTGTCATTGTTCATACATAAGTGACTTCACATTAATAAATATAGCAATCAGGTCTTCATTTTAAGAAAATAAATTGGTGCACTTTATAAGTGCTCTGTCATTTTTGACACCAGGCAGAGCTATAGAAACACACTGACATGAGCAAGCAATAGACAACTCTCAACTTTATATCCATCATGCCTATAAAACTGATTCCAGATACTTTATCCGGTTTGCATGAAAAAATGTTCTGTTTCGTTGAAAAATTAAAACAGGAGATGCAAATTTCATAGAAATAAGCTATGAGACTGTTCCTGGTATTTTGTCCTGAAAATCAATTACTAAATTAATGTAAAAATAAATACAACTACTATACAATGCATGGCAATAAAATAAATTACTGAATCAAAATAAAAACATGAGTAAAAAAAATTTACTCAGAACATGATCTTTCAGATTAAACACTATGATATTATCATTTATATAAAGGACATAGAGCATGATAACGAATAGATTCAGTCCAATTTTCAATTAATTTAACAATAATTAATCAAATAAATTCTAAGTATTTAAATAATATGATAGGTAATAAGCTAATTACACACATACAATCTAATTAAATAAAAATAAAACAATACAATAATTTAATCTATCTCCTAGCTATCATTTGGTTGATTTTGAACTTTTTATTTTAATGATTAAATCTTTATTCTTTATAATCTTTTTTTGAGATTTAAATTATTTATGGAAATATAAATTTAAAAATAAAAATATTTATCACATGATCATTATTTCATACGCTTACTCATGTTGTTAATAATTAGCAAACTCTCCATACAATAGTGCAAGCCTTCGTAATCAATGGATATCAGGTTTGTGCATAAAGCAAATGAACTTGGATTGGAAACATTATGGGGTACTCGTCTTGGGCTCCTAGCTTTATAATTAACCAAATAGGTAAAATGTGGCTGTTGGAGGGTTGCATTAGATCCTAAGATTTAGATACAATGTTCTCAAATCCAAGACTCCTCACTGATGAAAGCTACAAGCTAGAAACTAGTCTGGGGATGTTGGATAAGTAGGCACTACATAGGGATATAATACACAAACCTTCCTGCACCCACTGATTACGAAGGTTTGCGCTTGGTGGATCTAATGTATGGAGAATTTGGTACTCTTATTAACTGCATGTGCAAGCATATAAAATTGTGATCACGTTATCTTTTTATGGTTTTATACCTAAATCTGTCCATAGGATAATGGTGATTGTAGTTTTTGAAAACCAAAGGCATCAAAATGTATAGATTCTGAACTGAGTTCAGCTCTATATGACTATACAAGTAATGAGCATGAATTGGAAACATTATGGTGTTTTCATCTTGGACTTCTAGCTTTATAGTTAACCAAATATATCAAAGGTGACTGTTGGAGAGTTGCATTAGATCCTAAGATCTAGGTACAGTGCTCTAAAATTCAAGACTCTTCACTGACGAAAGCCACAAGCTATAAACTAGTCTTGGGATGTTGGATGAGTAGGCACTAGATAAGGATTTTATGCACAAACCTTTTTTCATCCATTGATTATGAAGGCTTGCATTTGATGGCACTACTGTATGGAGAGTTTGGTACTCTTCTTAAAAAACATTCTTAAAAATATGGGATGTTGGATGAATAGGCACTAGATAGGGATTTTATGCACAACCCTTTATGCATCCACTGATTATAAAGGCTTGCATTTGGTGGCACTACTGTTTGGAGAGTTTGGTACTCTTCTTAAAAAACATTCTTAAAAATATTTCAATTTTACAAATATTCAAAAAAAAAAATTAACTGACATACATAATCCAAATAATAGATTCTGTTGTTTCGCCATTGACAATAGAAATGTATTTGAAAAAAAAAAAAAAAAATTTAAACTCCATATCTAATATTAAAATGAATTTTTATAAAGATTGCATAAGTTAATGAAATTATGTTTTAAAATTTTAAATTCCTCTTATAATTATTTGAAAAAATGACAAAAAATAAGGAACTGCAATAGTTATAAAGGTACTATTTTTTCAATCAATGATAACTTCTTGCTTGACCTTATGTTTTTTTCTTATTTGTAGTCTATAAAAAACAAATATTTTTTAAAAAAATCTTTGTTGTAAACATTATATATTTATTAGAAAATAAATATTTAAACAAATTCTAGAAAGTATATGTTTTTTAATTTTCAAAATTTGAACAAAAGATGACTGACTACTCTAAAAAAAATAGAACTTCACTTGAAAACCAACCTCTGATTTTCCTTGTATAATACTAATATCTAAAGATTTTTAATGAATAAATATATACTTAACTCCAGTTTTTGCTACTGAAGGAACACAAAACTAATAAACAAACACTACAAATAGCTTAAGGAAAATGATTTAATGGTAAATGACTGAAGCGCCATTTTTCACTCAGTAATTTTGGTGTACCGATTTGATTTTTATTTTTTATTAAATGTTAAATATTGATCAAAATTAGGATTTTGATTTTTAAATATGTGATGGCAATTGCAAACTTTGCAATTTTGTAACTGCCTTTTTTGAAACCACATGTTGATAATCAATGTCATTTATCACTTGAATGTGTTAGCGGGGATTTTGGGTGAGAGATAAAATTCAAAATGGCATTGAGTGCATACTATATTGGCACCCAGTATACTTTATACAGTGAGGTCTGATACAATGAATTAATTGATTCCTGAAGCTAATTTCTTATATTATTTCATTGTAGCTTATATAGTTAGTGGGAATCCATTCCTGGACCCAAGCCTAAGCCAAAATTAACCGTCTGAAAACACCATTTAATCAAAAAGATAAATAAAATGCATATAAAATTATTTGTTGTACTTACTATGCCAAGTGTAACCCAGTTTCTGTGATTTGTAGCCTCTCTTCTCTGCATTTCACTAGCAAGCTTTCTTATTTCATCCGTCTTAAATGCGATCTTTTTCTAGGTCCTTTACAATCTTTTGGGATCCAGTTTAAGAATTCAACTGTCCATCTATTATCATCTCTTTTAACAATATATACAACATAGTTCCACTTGTCTCTTAATTCTTTCAATGCTGTTAGTAATACCTGCTCGTTCTTTTACCCATATATTTTATTTCCAACCCCTTCTTGTTACTCCTAATATACATCTCTTCATACTTTGTTGGATGATTCAAAATCGTAATTTTGGTTTTTATGTTAAGTATCCAAGTTTCAGATTCATAATTAAGAACTGCTAGAAGATATTTTTTAAAAACCTTTTTCAAATACATAGGCATATTTTTTTTTAATATTATTTCTACCAAAAGCACTCCATCCAAGTTTATTTTGTGATTACTTTCATCAATTATGTTTCAGTCTTTATTAATTACAGATAATGTAGAATATGTAATGTATACAACTAAATGAGTATCGTCAGCTAATTAGTGATCATGTGAAAATTTGCCATTTGTTGTAGAAATCTTAGCTGGAGGATAAATGATGTGGGAGTAATCTAGTTCTCTTAAAGAATCGCTAATTTTAGGATTCTAAAACAAAAATGTAATTGTTATGATGTAAGCTTTCGTTATTGATGTGAGATGAATTGTATATCTAATGATATTAATCTCAAGACTAGTTTTTATCTTTTATATCATTTATCCCCAGAATTATTTATAAACTAATAAATGAATTGTTATCACTGAAAGTACAGAAAGTTCAAACAGCACTAGAACTAATTGATTGATTTATTTCATTTTATTATAGAAATGAAATTTTGATTTGCAAGTCTTTTAAAACTGTAAACACAAATTAATATGGTGAAGTTGAAACAGGCACAACTCTCCATGTAGTAATGTCACTCAGTGCAAGACAGAGTAATCAATGGATGCCAGAAGGCTTGTGCATAAAATTCCTATCTAGTGTCTACCCATCCAATATCCTCAGACTAATTTCTAGCTTGTGGCTTTCATCACCGAGGAGCCTTGGATCTGAGAGCACTGCACCCAGATCTTAGGATCTAATCAACCCTCCAACAGCCACCTTTTATCTCTGCTTGATTACAAAACTATTAGTCTAAAATTGAAAACAATATTTTCAGTCCAAGCTCATTAGCTTATATAGTCGTATAGGTCTGAACTCAGTTCAGTACCCATATATTTTGGTGTCTTTGGTTCTTTAATAACCATAGCCACCACTATCCTATTAGGGAGGATTGGTATTAAACCACTAAACATCACATGATCACCATTTCTTATGCTTGCTCACAACTGTTATCCAAGGCTCCTCACTGATGAAAGCCACAAGCTAGAAACTTGTCTGGGGATATTGGATGAGCAGGCACTAGTTAGGGATTTTAATCACAAGCCTTCTCGTATTCATTGATTACTCTGGCTTGCACTGAGTGACACTACTGCATGGAGAGTTTTGCCTGTTTTAATAACAGTTATGAGCAAACATAAGAAATGATGATCATGTGATGTTTAGTGGTTTAATACCAATCCTGCCTAATAGGAAAGTGGTGGCAATGGTTATTAAAGAACCAAGACACCAAAATGTATGGATACTGAACTGAGTTCAGACCTATATGACTATATAAGCTAATGAGCTTGGATTGAAAATATTGTTTTTAATTTTAGACTTTTAGTTTTATAGTTAAGTAGAGATAAAAGTTGACTGCTGGAGGGTTGCATTAGATTCTAAGATCTAGGAGCTCTAGGGCTCTCACATCCAAGGCTCCTCACTGATGAAAGCCACAAGCTAGAAACTAGTCTGGGGTTATTGGATGAGTAGGCACTAGATAAAAATTTTATGCACAAGCCTTCTGGCATCCATTGATTACTCTGGTTTGCACTGAGTGGCACTACTGCATGGAGTTTTGCCTGTTTTAATAACAGTTATGAGCAAGAATAGGAAATGGCGATCACGTGATGGTGAAGTTGCCATATTTATTTTGTCCCATGACCTTTAACCAATTGCATAAATTAGTGAATGCAATTCTTTCTGTATTTACAATGCTTTGTTAACTGTATTGTTATTACATGGGTAGTATCTATTCAGCGTACATACACACACATGTATATATACAATATAGACTTAATTTTTAACATGCATTTCTATCGCCTAATTGAAATTGGTAAATGTTTTAGAATCAATCTGTATTTATACTTTCCCAAATATAACCAAACATTGGTAACAATGCACAAATTGGCGTAGAACATATTCACGTCTTCAGATTTTTCTGGCACGATCAGTGACAGCTGCTTAATATGCAAATTGAACTTACAGCTTTTAGATTCACAAATACTGAATTTAAGATGAGGTTCAATCAATTACACTATTTATCAAAAGCAAATCAATAGAAATTTTATATATACCTATCTATGAGAGACCTCCTAAAAGTTTCCATTTTTTTTTGCTTTTTAGGGTAAGGTTAATGAACGGCCCCCAAACATGGATTACAAAATTAGGTTGAGTATGTAGTTATTTGCAATTATCATACAAGCAGTTTTTCAATTTTCTCCTTTTTATTTCTTCCTCTCTGTCCAATTTTCTTGTGTTTTTCCAATTGAGCATAAGTTCATGTATGACATGCTACTTTAGACACCTCTCTAATCATGTTTCGATGGATGGATATTTTCCACATTCATATGATATTACATTGATGGAGCTCTTTTTTCAGCATTTCAACTTTATTTTATACAAGTTAAGATTGTTAACCATGTGTTATGTTTTAAAAATTTGTTTGCAATTTTTTTTTTGTCTGATATTCTTGATATGTATAGATATATATAATAAAGTACTTCTTGTCTATTTAAAGTCCATCAGGACTATGTTGGTCCTAGAACTCCTTTGTGTCCAACTGTGTTAATCCTAAAAATCCCCCATGTCCAAAATTTCCAACATTCCAAGATTTTAAATTTTTTTGGCATCTAAAACATAGTTCTATGTTATGGATTCTAAGCTTTTTGTGGGATTAATCAAGCACATGAAAATTGAAAAAAATAATATTAGTAATGTTTGATATTGCAAGTTTATTCAAAATTATACCCAATAATAAAAAGGATGGTTCTGTGTAAGACAAAGATTAAATGAGGTTAATAGCATATCAAGCAGATTAATTTTTTTTTATTAATAATATAATGAAATTCTTAACATTTTACATCCAATCAACCGATGTCTATAGGTTCATCACTGTTACTCAACTTTGAAACCATAGCCTTGATTTAATCCCCATTTAAACACTTGATTTGCTATGTTGATGGAACATTCATTCTCTTTAAAACTTGCGGACATATCACTAATATACTTCCTTCAATTAGATTCACAAAATAATTAGAACAAGAATTTTCACGTCTTAAATCCTCTTAGACAAGAATACTTCATAACAAAATTGGCACTACTGTTTACAGAGAATTTATGCATACCCATATACAGGAAAATAACTGTCTTACACATTCAGTCATGAAAATCCAAGATATTTTTTCAAAAACTAATGTCTTTGTAAAAGAAAAATTCAACCTAAGACAAATCTCATGGAGAACTAATATCCATCAGCTATCATTAAGAAAATCTTTAATGGACTATAAAAAGAAATGTTGAAAGAAAAAATAATGATGTTCGGTAATGTATTCTTGCATACCAAGGATGACAAACTAAAAAAAATCTGCAATCCATATATCAGAAGCAGTTTCTAAAACGATAGCACATCATGGAGATCCTTGTCTTTACAAAACCTAAACTAGAAATGATAAGCAAATACTGCATCAGTGAAATATACAAGCATAAGAGGAGGTAGTCATGTGATGTCTATTGGCTTAAAATGTAGAAGGACATATATTGGTGAAACTAGCCAGTCTATCTGCTGTATTCATAGGGATCTCTACCCAGCCATGATAGCATAATATTAAATAAAATAACAGACCATTTTTAAATTCCAAAAACTTATTATTAAGCTGAATTGTTAATAATAATATATATAGAAGTAATAATAATAACAAAATAAGTATTTCTTCCCCTAACAATTTGGGAATAACAATAAGCACTTAGTTTCCATTCTCACTAGTACCTACTCAACTTCTGCAAGAATTAATCAAAAATGATTCTGACAAATTCATTGGGTTTTTGAATGTGTAGGTATGTGCTTAAAGAATTAAGATTATTCTACAGTTATACAAGAGTATCGTTGAGCATATTGGGCAGTAATTGTGTGTACATTTTCTGACTAGAACTTTTAAATTTTGGTATTGAAAGAAATGGTTATCATTCCAAATAAATCCTGTAAATAAAAGGTTCTGTTTTGCTTTTTTCAATATTTTTTTGCTGATGCTGGACTTATAGATAAATCTTTATTTGGTATATAATCATTTAGATAATTTTTATAAATAAAATTATAATAAGCTATTAGGTGAGTTCTTATTATCGAAAGGACTGAAGTTTAATACTGTAATTATAAAAATAAAATTTAAGTTTATCAATCTAAAATTAATAATTATATTTTTAAATATTAGTATTTAAAGGAAATTGATAAGTATATACACTGTGTATGTTTTTTTGCATACAATGCATATACTTATGCATGTGCATATAAATTGGCCAAATTCATTTAACAAAACTCATCTTAAAGTTTATATATATTTTATATTATTTGCAGACTGCTACATGTATGAACTAAGAAAAAAAAATTGCTGTGAAACAGTTGTTTAATTCCATAAAGATTGTGCTAATTATTGAACGCAACATTAATGTCAGTTTTAGCATTTTTTCATTGCATTAATGATGCCTATATAAGGTTAGCTTCTATAGAAATTAAACAAAAAACGATCTTAATTTGCAGATTGAATTTTATGCAAATATATGCAAAGAGAATTAGGAATATTAAACAATGCCATTATTGCATTATTCAGACATTATTATACCTTGTATTAACCATACATATTAATCATGTTTAAATCTGTATTAAGAATAATGGTGGACATTTGGCGTGTCACTAATAAAGGCTTCTGTTCCTATTGTACTGGACTTCCAGTATATTATGTTTTGCATCTCTCATTCAGTTTGTTACTGTTCTAGCACAAGCAACAATGAATACGGTATGTTATTGTTAATTTATATTTGTTTTGTTATCTTAAGTCATACATTAAATTAGTATTTGCTGAATAACTAATACCCTTTCTGTATTAAAAAACCATTCCCAATTATAATTTATGAAGTTTTTAAAGAATAATTCAAATGCTTCAGAACTTCAAGAGATGTTTCGTAGCTGCACTTCTAAAAACAAAAATCACTGGTTGAAAATGCCTGCATTGTTTAATGCAGTGATTGAGTATTTATTAGACTCTGAAAAGGGTAACATCCTCTGATTAATTTTAATTCTTGCAACTTCAATGGTCAAACTTTTTACAAACTTCCAAGCAAAAAGTCTATTCTTCATCATCATTATGATGATGATAATGATGGCTAAAGTTAAATGCTATTGATAATCCACTGACTGAATATTTATTAGACTCTGGAAAGGATGACATCCTCTGATTAATTTTAGTTCTGACACCTTCAGTGCTCAAACTTTTTACGAACTTCCGAGCTTTAATAAAGTCTATTTTTCATCATTATTGTTATGATTATGATGGCTAAAGTTAAATGCTATTGATAGTCCACACTATCTAAATAAGAGTGGGTAATCATTGGAAATCAAAATGGTTGAGACATTGAGATCTATTTTCTTTCTAGACCAGGGGAGGGCAAATAGCGGCCCAAGGGCCATATGTGGCCCGCTAAGAGTTTTTATGTGGCCCACCAAGTCAATCAGAAAAATTCGCCTTGAACTTAGATTTCCTTCCCCTGTGCAACCGAATATTCATCTTGTATTTTCCACTAGGATAGCTACATCAATACACATGCGCAGAGTAGATACAATGTGCACTGCTTTTTTAGTTGATCTGGTTAATTTCAATTTTGTTTTTGCATTAACAAATATATACATTTCTAACTTTAATGAAACCATGAACCCTTTGAAAAAATGTAAAATCGGTAATGAATGTCATGTGTTTAATGAAGAATGGACAAACAAATATTTCTTTGATAATACAGGGAATAAAGCAGTGTGTTATTGTGTCATGAAAAAAAGAAAGGTGTGGCCCTCTGCTAATCTTTGCTTTTACAAAGTGGCCCCCGGTGCAGCCCTCCGCCAACCTCTGCATCCCCCGAGTTAAAACAATTGCCCATCCCTGTTCTAGACCAATCATGACTCCTTTATAAACAGAACTACTTAATCTCACCATTATCTGAGAAGCTGATTAAAAATCAATTTCCTACACAATTTATAAAATAGAATTTTACATTTTTTACTTTTGAAATTACTTTTGTGAATGCAACAAATTGAGTAAAATTGTATATTGAGCATTCCAATAAGTTTTCAGAAACTAGTAACAGGTTTTGGTATCTTGTATATTACAAATTGACATCCTTAAGCTTATGTTTTACAACTAATGTGACTGTAATTTTAAGACATTCAATAAGGGAAATTTTGATATGCTAAATGTATGAACTCATTTCATAGTCGTTTACCTAATAACTTTTTACATCAAATTCTATAACATTTTAAATATGAACACAGATATTTGTACATTTTGTTTCAATATAGTCAGAAAATAAATTTCTATTGGTATGTCTGTTCAGTTTTGCATATTAAGTACTTAATTTTTAATCTTACTGTAGATCGACAATGGTTCACTGTGGTCAAAATTCAGCCTACTATTTGTTTTGCACAGGCTGAGTGTTACATTTGCCATCAGATTATGATAATTAGGAAACCCGATCTTGGAATTAGAATATGCAAGATAAGATATTAACGCTCTCCCCTTCAAAAAATTCTTATTAGTTTCGAAAATATAATCACAAATCAAAATGATTACTAACAAACGATATTATTTTACAATTATTAATCGAGAGACATTGAAGAAACTTTTTTAAAGTAATATCTTTCCAGGTTTTCTATAGTAGATGCTTCTATTTAAAATTCCTAATCAACTTCTCGATTATATAGTTAAAGAGAAAAAAATTGTCTGATAGTATTTTCAAAAAACAATTTGTATTGTGTCTAATGAAAACAGATATATACATAGTTTCAAAATATTGTAATAAACATGAAACTAGAATAAGAAATTATTGTGCTCCTAAATTATTTAATAATTTATCTATTGAATTAAGAAGCTTTCAAAAGTATAGGTAAACAAAAGAACAAATTAAAATACTGTATATATTAAAGAAGGACGAAGAGGGGGGGATAATATATAGAAAACTATAGTAGTATCTAATGTTGGATACTCAATATTTTTATTATATAATTTTATTGAAGTGTAATTTATTGTTGTTATTATTGATATACTTTATATTATGTTTATAAAATTTCATGTAAATATTTAAAATGTTAACAATTTTCTTCTGCATAAAAGGGCAATTAGGGCTTAGTAGGAGAAGAATTAAATTTGTATATGTCTAAATGTATTTTGATCCAATAAACATCGCATGATCACCACTTCTTATGCTTGTGTATAACTGTTGTTAAAACAGGCAAAACTCACTATACGTATTGCCACACACAGCAAGCTAGAGTAATCAATGGATGCCAGAAGGCTTGTGCATAAAATCCCCATCTAGTGCCTACTCATCCAATATCCCCAGACTAGTTTCTGGCTTGTGCCCTTCGTCAGTGAGGAACCTTGGATCTGAGAGCACAGTTTAAGACTCATAGTTTTGTAGTTAAGAGGAGATAAAAGGTGGCTACTGGAGGGTTGCATTAGATCCTAAGATCCAAGGCTCCTCACTGACAAAGGCCACAAACCAGAAACTAGTCTGGGGATATTGTATGAGTAGGCACTGGATGCGGATTTTATGCACAAGCCTTCTGGCATCCATTGATTACTCTAGCTTGCTGTGTGTGGCAATACGTATAGTGAGTTTTGCCTGTTTTAAATGTATTTTGAACTGTATTCAAATGAATTAATGTAATGACTTTATTTTAATAGACAATATATTATTATTATAAAAAATAAGATTGATGTTGTAAAAAGAAAATGGTAACAGTTATATCACTAAAAAGCATTTAAATAATTTAATTGAAAATTTTAATTTATATATATATATAAAACTACATTTTTTAAATAAAAATACATAAATATATAGTTTCAAAATTCATTATCAGTTATATAAATTAGTCTTTAAAAATCTCTTATACTTATTGTATTTTAGGAATATGTCATGTAAAAATTATTTTAGAATTAATTAATCACTTTTCAAAATAAAAACAGTTTTTGATTAAGTTGAATCTTTATTAATTTTTAAAATTGAAAATGCCTAGAGGGGGGGGGAATCTTAATGAGATAAGCTTCATTAGTGAAAATAATTTTCTGCTATTTTAGTAAGATTTTTTTAAAAAAAAAAATCTTTTAACAAATTTATGTGTTTAAGAAGTACAATTAATTTGAAGTCTAAACTAGTTTGAATTTTTAAATTTAAATTGAGAATTTATAATTATTTTTGAAATGTTTACTTATTGTTTTCATATTTTAATATATAGGGTATATGAGCACACGACCCACCACTCTCCACACTATCTCATAACACTGATACACTTGAACACATATATATTGAAAAGATAAATAATCACCAATATATGTATTTCATGCTAAACCAGCAATCATCAGTTGGTCCAGATTACCATCTCCACACATATATGCTATAAATGCTCAGATATATATTACGATAGCCAAACCTCATACTTTAATGGACAGGCTTCAATCTACTCCGGACTCCAACTCTTCATTGAAGCCCGTCCATTAAAGTATGAGGTTTGGCTATCTTAATATATATCTGAGCACTTATAGCATATATGTGTGGAGATGGTAATCTGGACCAACTGATGATTGCTGGTTTAGCATGAAATACGTTATTGGTGATTATTTATCTTTTCAACATATATGTGTTCAAGTGTATCAGTGTTATGGGATAGTGTGGAGAGTGGTGGGTCGTGTGCTCATATACACTATATATTACATATATAGACACAGGTATATAATAAGCCTGTGTGTTTCAGTTGTTTTCATATTTTATAAGTTGTCAGAGACGAATCTAATTTACTATATAAAAAAAGTAAGCAAATATGTTTTGAAACTTAAGTAGTATATACATATTTTAAATTTACTGCTTGTGGAAAATATGAAATATATAATAATGTTTTTATTGTATTTTTTTTTAATTTCCATAAATTCCAGTTATTCTTAATAATCTACATGTGTTTATAATAAAATTACTGCATTTAAGTGGACTTATATAAATATAATTTTAAAAAGTTGATATAGTTTGATTGAAGCACATTGAATTTATAATAGTGAGAATAGATGGAATTATTTTATAAGTCTGTTGATGCATATATAAGGCTTTTTTTAAAAAAATAATATAATTGATCATTATTTAAAATAATTGATTTCTCAAATAATGACCATCCCTTTGATAAGATCATTATTGTATTAGTGAGTTTTTAATTAGGAAATATAATGTCCAGTCAACATAAAGAAACCACTGTCAGAAATGGATTAAACTAATCATTTATTTAATTTTGAATTTTACTAAAAGTTTGTATTAATTTTCTTATTTAATAAATGCTAAAATAAGTTCATCCCAATTTTTTTATGTTTTATAATTTGTTTTCGTTGTTTGTTTGTCTATCTTTATATTTTTATTACTATAGTTAGTCGTTTTGTCTATAAGTGACTGCTAATATTGATCAGTATAATATTCTTGATTTGCCTTTAGCCATAAAACTTGTATTTATAGAAAAAGTTTAATGTCTGATTTAGATTAATAATTAATATCTTATGATATAAAACAAACACTTTTTGATCCTAAATATTGTCAAGTACCATTATATTAGTAACTCTTTCATGATTTTTCCTACTAAGGTTTGTAAATATATATTGTATTGTTTTGGGAGTGTGTAGTTATTCAGTATTTCTACATTTGCAGTATATTTTTTAGTATATTTATTTAAAAAAAAAAAACATTTTTCATTAATAATTTTATTAGTCATTCATTAGACTAGAGATTATCCACTTGAATAATATTTCTGTACTGTAATGTTCACTATACCACTCTCATGCAAGGTAGGGACTGGTTTCTATTCACTTTTAATATCTGGAGGGTGTAATCATAAACGTATGACTAATGATGTGAGAAAGATACACATATCATGCTGAAACAGCACTCATCAGTTGGCCCAACACACAGTCTCTTACACATATCTTTATCGTTCTGTATACATAGATTGCCAAGTTTGACACATCAATTAAACTAGTAATTAGCTATCCATATATACTGAGCAGTGCTAAAGATACGTGTAAGAGATTGTGTTCTGGGCCAACTGATGAGTGCTGGATCAGCATGAAAAGTGCACTTGAGGGTTATACATCTTTTTCATATGTCTTTGGTCACATTTATGTTTACACCCTTCCACAAAATGTTAAAAACATAGAAACCATTACCCTCTTGCATGAAAGTGGTGTAGTGAAAATTACACTAAAGGAATGTTATGAATTAAATGTATTTTCTATTATATGCTGTATTCTATATATTTTCAGGGGGAAAGTTCTCTTTTTTTTGTTTTGTATATATATGATGTATAAAGAAATTAACACTGCAATTGCAACTTTCTAGTTCAGATTCAATAAGAAAATATAAATATTTAAAAATAAAAACATATAAAAGTATTATTTATTTATTAAAACAATTACTTTATATATATAATTTTTTTTTGCTTCATTTCTCTTACATGTTTTTTTTCTTTTTAACTAACTTAAATATTTTTAAACAGGGTGATAAATCCTTTACACATGCACAGCATTGTTATATTAAATCAACTCTCGATCCAAGGCACCAGTGGCTGTCTTTTCTTTGTACGTAAATTTAATTATATAGGCCAATCATCTTAAGTATCTTGGAATAAGAGCTTGAAGATTTTATATTCTTTACTTTATTACACGTATTACTAACAAAGTTTTTAATTTTTACTGCATGTTAATATTCAGAGATATTAGAATTAATGTAATTGACATTCAACAAAAACAATGTTGATTTAATATAACAGTACAGCACATGTGTAAAAGATTGATTACCTTCTGTTTAGAATTACAGTTTGAAACTCTGCTAGTAAATCTATTAATTAATTATACTAAAACTCAAATAAGTAATTACCATTTAAATTCATCTACAGATGCAATGTTGTACCAGATTTTAGATTCCATCTATTTAATAAACCTAAAATATAGAAGTTAATAATGGATGCTAGAAGATTCCTGCATCAAAATCCCCATCTAGTGCTTACTTACCCAATGTTCCCAGACTAGTGTCTAACATGTGCTTTGATCAGTGAGGAGGCTTGGATCTGAGAGCACTGCAATTTAATCTTTGGATCTAATGCAGTCGCCAATGGTTACATTTTATTTCTTGAGTTAACTATAAAGTTATGAGCCACCCAGCTCTATATCTTTACATTTTGGTGTCTGCTTCTTTAATGACCATTGTCATCAACATCTTTTGGCCAAGAGTATTAATCCACTAAAACAGCATATAACAATCATTTCTTAGGCTTACAGTCTGTTAAAACAGTAACAAATCTCTCCATACAGTAGTGCCACCAATGCAAAACCCACAAACTAGTCTGGAGATATTGGATGTGTAGGCACTAGATAGGAATTTTGTTGCACAAACCTTCTAACATTCATTGATTATTATGGCTTGCACTACTGTACAGAGTCAGTTGCTAATGTTTTAAGAGATTATATAAGCATAAGAAATGATAGCCGTGAGATCTTAGCGGATTGTATAGTTAGTATCCATTAAACAGTCCTTTCATAATTGATTTTGTTTGTGTGTATATATAAAATATAAAGAAATGAAAGCCATAGTTGCAAATTTACCATCTCAAACTTTGGTAGAAAAATATAAATATTGAACAGTTAAAGCATTTAAAGGTATTATTCATTTAGAAGTAAAAAGAAAATAACCTCTTTTTTTGTTGTTGTTCATCCACTTCCTAATACGTTAATGTTTTGTAGTTAACTTAAATAAATGATTATGGTTTAATTTTATTCTGCAAATGTAGTATTTAAATCTAATTTTAGATTTCATTGATTGAAAAAAATCTAAAACTGAAATATGAAACTTTGGATAGAAAAACCGACTAATTACTAATTCTTATTGAAAATAAATGCAAGGAAATTCCAGTCCAGTGGGGGAAAATGTGCAGCAATGCCCATGGTGAAATCTTTTGAAAAACAGAAAGAGGATTAAAGTTCTCATGCACTAAATTGCCATTAAAGTTCATGAAAATTTGAAAAATCAAAATGTAAATTAATGCATTAGTTCATTCTGTCACAAAAGCTATTTAGCCAAAAGATTGTGATGATGTGATGTGATGTATTATGGCTTCTCTTTAAACGAAGTCAAGAATATCTCAGCAATTATGCCCAGATAAATCTGTTACCGACTTTATTTTACATTCCCCACTCTAAATTTACCCATAATCTGCTCTATCCCATTTCCACAACATAATCTTTGTCAACTCTATAACCTTTATATCTAAATCCCCCTTATCTTTTCCCAAACCCAGCATAAAAACCAATAATTCACTTTCTGTATAATCACTCTTTTCATATTTATTTTTCCACAACTTCATTATATGTTCCCCTTCTGTTTTCAAACATTCACATTCAATTAACAAATGCCTAATATTTTCTATTCCTTTCTTACATAATTTAAACAGTTCTTATATAATAATAAACTTGTATGAAGTATAGTGTCGAAATGATTTTCATACAGTACAATTTGCTTTCATTTCCTGATTTGATTCTATGACTTTAAATTTCCACAATTCTTCACTAGTTTATGTCTATCTCTACATTGATGTTCGTATGGTACTAATTCTAGCTCTTCTTTTATAATATCTTGTTCCTCCAGAAATTAACTATTTGTTGCCACCATCAGCATCTAATGCCTTGTTAGATCTTTTTTTTTTTTTACCCAGTTTTCTTTCATAGTTCTTCATTTCATATTTTTGGCCCGCACATATCTAAAATACCACATAAGTGTGTGCTAATAAATGTTTGAATCATTTGGGTTATTTTTTAACTTGCAATAACACTTTACTTTGAGCGACTTGAACTTTTGTTTTAAATTTTTGTTCTGCAGACTTCCATATTTCATTCAAGTTGATAAATACATATCTAGCCTCATTCTGTTTTTAATAATCCTTGCATCTCCATTTTGTATTCTAGATTGCAAAATCTGTTCATTTTTTGCATAACAACATTGTTATTGAGACTTATTATTCTTGTTTGCAGTATGATTTAACATTGTGGTTAAACAACAACTGAAAACCTAAGGGTCTGTGAATTGATTCCTAGTTTAATTTATAACATTAGTGCTTAGAAGTCATCTGGATTATCTAAGCAACTAACAATGTGATTTTTATTTTTAATTATCGTTTTTATCTTCTTGGCGTTTATTTTAAAACCAGTATATGTTGGGCTTTTCATCTAAACAACCTGCATTATCATGTCTTCCAAAGTGTCGCAAACAGGCAAATTCAACTGTATAGCTTAAGTTATTTATATACTAATTAATAGACCACTGGACACTGAGTTTTTCCAAGTCTTTGCATTGTCAAATATAGTCATTGTAATTAATAAATATGAATGTAGTAACTTTTTATCATTTGGTTATTATCCCTTGTTTCTTGGTTATTATTTCTTGATTTTCAGCCTAACTTGTAACTATTATAATACAATGGTCTAATTAAATAATTCCATTTTTTTTTTTTTTTTTTTGGACACTAAATATTTTTGGTTATGTCCTTACATCTTGATGTTGTTGAGTGTGAGTATTCTTTTAAAGTCAAGAGAAATCTATATGTGGTTAATAGTGTATTCATAGCCTTGCTATTAGATAATGGCAAAAATTATAATTTATTCTCTGAAGTTGTATATTTGTAGCTATTCTCTCAACTTCTATAAGCTGATACAGTTCAAAATTTGTTTAACTGTATAATTCTTTGTCACTTTGCTACTCTGAAGACAAATTTTTCTTTTTCTGGGACATTCAAGAATGAGAAAATTTTGCTGGAACTTGTGGAATAATAGTGTTTATTACTGAAACCTTGTATTTTTCAGTTTAACATCAACATTCAAAACAACCATGAAGTTGTCCTACTTTATGTGTGTTTGTGGTTCGTGTATATATTTGAAGTCAATGTCTTTTTATGTATGCTGCTACTTTATTATTCTATATTATAGAATCTTATTGACTTCTATCATTTATGTTTAAATCTATTCATTCAAATTGAAAATGCATCTTTATTCAAGTATTCTTTTACTTAACCTTAATCTTTCTTTTTATCTACAACTATGATCTTTGTATATTCAGAAACTCAATCTTTATTTTCAGTTCTTGATCCGAGGATGTCTTCATTGTTTTTACATTGAGCAGCATTTTCTCCAGTTTCTATCTTGTAAAAGTTCTCAAAATCGATTTAAAAAAATGGAATTCCAAGTCAAGCGTTGTTAGCCGAGAGGTCATCGCAGCTGCCTTGCAAGCAAGTAGTTGGTTGCAGACGGTTGTGGGTTCGCCTCCCGGACGATGCTATGACATATGAAAAAAAAAATGGAATTCAATTTTTGCTGTCTGCTGATAATATAAACAGCTGGGTAATGCAGTTTGAATATGTGGGTGGGGTGGGGGGGGTGATATTGTTTGGATTCTAAAATATATATTTATTAATTGATGTTTTTATCAGAAAAAAAATATTTATACATACGCAAGTTGTATTAAAAAAATAATTATCGTTAATATAATTGTGAGAAATGTTAAATTATTTTTATAACTATTATGACGTAGATAATCAGCAAATTGAACATTTCTAATTAAAATGATGTAAAATCGTATTTTAATTAAATGAGATTTAATTAATGAATTTGAAGTAATTTTATTGCTTTTAACAACGGATGCATTTCTAAAACACGTGTAGAGCGTTGTTGCATCCTATTGCATTTGTCAATCAAAATAAAATATTTAATTAACTTACACATGTAAAAGAATCCCGCTCAGGAGATCAAGCGACGTTTGAGCAGCAAAATGACCTGTTTAGCACAATAGTTTCATTCATTATATCCGAGATCAGCCTAGGAAACGTAACTGTCGAATCTGGCTTGAGGGTAATGGTATATTTATATCTCAATTGGTAATTAATAATTGCAAATTAAAAAAAAAAAATTAACAACAACATTTTAATTAATTAGAGTTCTAATTACATATTTACATGGCCTTATCGCCAAACTACCATATTTCAGCTTAACCTAAACTGTTCTAAGCATAAGTACTCTTTTATCCCAGCTTAAATTTTTAAAATTTGAGTTGCAGCAGCTCTTTTTTGATAGCAATTGGTGTTATATATTGCTAATATTCATAATAAAAATAAGTAATCAAATAATTTATTGTTCAGGAATTGATAAAAGTTTCTAACACTAGAAGCGATATTGATGGGCTACTCTGCAATTGCACCAAGGTGTGTGTAGATAGCAATAAATTAGTTTAAAACACAATAACAATCATTTACATTTTTAATAAAATGATAAGGGACTTGAACTCAGACTTTCAAACTTCCCATAGCTATTCAATCCATCTTATACAATTGATCTACACCACATATATATGAAAAAGATAAATAATCTCCAATATATGCATTTCATGCTGAACCAGCACTCATGTGGATGCCTGGAGAATAAGATTAAATCTTGTCTATTAAAGTTTGAATATTTGCTGTCTTAATATAAACTGAGCAGTGATTATATATGTGTGTGGAGATGGTGATCTGGACCAACTGATGAGGGTTGGTTCAGTACGAAATGCATATATTGGAGATTGTTTTACATTATGTGGTCATGTGCTTTAATTGTATAAGATGAACTGGATAACTGTAGAGGGTTTGAAAGTCTGAGTTGAAGTCCCTTATAATTACATTAAGTTTAATATAGACAATTCTTCAATAAAATAAATTGTATAACAAGTAGTATATTAACCTATTTTGTTTTTTTTTTGTACAAATAAAATAATTATTTAATACAATGTTTATTTTAATGTTGTTGTTAAATACTTTTTTAAAGTATCTCTCATCCCCTTTCAGGATTAAAACGCATTATGGAGCTGTACCCTTAGGGTTCCATCTGACATTTAATCTCTTAGGACATCACTTACTATTCATGACCGATAGTTTACCATTTGCTCTTATTGAGGAAAATATATAAAAACCTCTGTTAATTCTTTAATTTCTTCTTGGGGATATAGTGAAATAAACTAATATCTTTATGACCTCGTTTTATAAAAAAGGTTAATGACTGTTTATTACCTATTTTGATTTTTAATAAGTTATTGCCAAAACGATTGATTACACATAAGTAAAAATAATAATCATTATGAAATAATATTTAAAGTTGTAAGGAGAGATGACAAGCTAATTGACTGGATGTAAAATTTTAAAATGCATTATTTTAAGAATTAATTGAAATAGAAGTGGGTGGTCAGAAATCAAAGTATTTGGAAATTATTGGTTAAGTGACATATTCCACTATATTACAGAAACAGGCAAAACTCTCCATACAGTAGTACCACTCAGTGCAAGCCAGAATAATCAATGGATGCAAGAAGGTTTGTGTATAAAATCTGTCTAGTGCCTACTCATCCAATATCCCCAGACTAGTTTCCAGCTTGTGGCTTTAATCAGTGAGGTGGCTTTAATCAATGAGGAGCCTTGGATCTGAGAGCACTGCACCTAGATCTTAGATCTAATGCAACCTCCAACAGCCACTTTTTATCTCTACTTAACCACAAAACTACGAATCTAAAATTGAAAACATATTTTCAATCCAAGTTCATTAGCTTATATAGTCATATAGCTCTGAACTCAGTTCAGTACCCATACATTTTGGTGTCTTTGGTTCTTTAATAACCATAGCCACCACTATCTTTCCTATTAGGCAGGATTGATATAAAACCACTAAACATCACATGATCACCATTTCTTATGCTTGCTCAAGCTCTTAAAACAGGCAAAACTGTCCATACAGTAGTGCCACTCAGTGCCAACCAGGGTTATCAATTGATGCCAGGATGCTTGTACATAAAATCCCCATCCAGTGCCTACTCATCCAGTATCCCCAGACTAGTTTTCAGCTTGTGTCTTTCATCAATGAGGGGCTTTGGATCTGAAAGCACTGCACCTAGGTCTCAGGATCTAATGCAACCCTGCAGTAACCATCTTGCATCCATTGATTAGCTCTGGCTTGCACTGAATGGCACTACTGTATGGAAAGCTTTGCCTGTTTTTTAGTGATTTAATAGTAATTCTGCCTAACAGGATAGTGGTGGCTATGGTTATTAAAGAACCAAAGATATCCAAATGTATGGGTACTGAACTGAGTTCAGACCTATATAACTATATAAACTAATGAGCTTGATTGAAAATATATTTTCAATTTTAGACTCGTAATTCTGTAGTTAAGTAGAGATAAAGGGTGGCTGCTGGAGAATTGCATCAGATCCAAGGCTCCTCACTGATGAAAGACACAAGCTGGAATCTGGTCTGGGAATACTGAATGGGTAGGCACTAGATAGGAATTTTATGCACAAACCTACTTGTGTCCATTGATTACTCTGGCTTGTACTGAGTGGCACTATTGTATGGAGAGTTTTGCCTGCTTTAACAGCTTGAGCAAGCATAAGAAATAGTGATCATGTGATGTTTAGTGCTTTAATGTATTGCAGAAAATAAGAAATATTGTGCAAAGTCTTTTTATTTGAAATAAGGAGTTGGTAAAAGTACATTCTTGTAGTTGGCAGGTGTTAATGCTCAATAAATCCCTTGCACAGCATTGACTTATCCATCTCCTAAACTAGATTCCAGCTTATAGATTTCATCAATGAAATGTTTGGGATCTAGGTTTTTTGAATCTATGCACCTTTCCTTGGCAGCCATTTTCTGTTTTCTTTTATTTATTATCAAGTTTCCAGTTTGAAATTCAAAAACATTTTAAGGCTTTTAATCCAAGCCAATTTGCTTGTACAGTTATATAGATGTTACTATCATTTTATGACATATCCTCCATTTTTATTAACTGTAGGCACCTGTATTTTTTAGCCAGAGTTGTCGTAAAATCAACAAATACAACATGACTCTTGCTAATACATTATCCTAAGCAATAAATCTATTTTATCAATTCAGTCACCTAGCAAATGTTTGAGGAATCAATCACTGCCCAACAGCATTGTCAAGTCTAACTTAACTGAAGTGACAAATTGACATTGGCAACCCAAACACATTGTTTTACCCCAAAGAGATTTATGTAAGCACAAGTGGCCAATAACCAAAAGGATTCTTAGATTTGATTTTGGCTGTCTGCCTAAAGCTGAAGAAAACATTGTTTTGTAAGTACTCACACAAAAGGCATCTTTTACTTCTTTTATGGAATCAATTTATGATTTGGAAAATTTCAAATACCCTAAAGTTGTGAATCTATCATATCACACATGATATCAGATTAATAATTATATAATTTAATATTATAAGCTAATTGTGTGCACCTTAATCAGTGCTTGAGTGATGATGGTGAGTTCTACAACCTAAAACTAATCTGGATGTTTGTCAATATCATTTGATATCCATTGATTTATTCATGCTTACATAGATGGTTTTAGAGCTGGTGGAATTGGATTCCTGCTGTCAAGTGTAAATCAAATATAAGCCATGAGAAATCATTTTAGTATACTTTTATACTGCATTTAAAAATGTTTATGCAAAAGAAATACATGGAAACAGTTACAAATTTAAAAAATATATTTTTACACATCTCTTCATTTTCATAGTAAAAAGAATTAAATGTTGCCTTACCACCCCACCCACCCAATGTAAAACTATGTTACGTGGCAAAGATAAAGATTTTTCTAAGCAGAATGAATTAGGTATTTTTTTTAAATTAAATTTCCTAATCGTTTCATTTAGTTAGGAAGATTTGTAATTATGAAGATTTGGCAATATTTTTCAGAATTTTCATTTTTATAAATTAACAACCGTCATTTTTTTCATTATGCAAACAAAAATTTGCATTTATTTTAATTAAGGTACGAATTTTTTTTTTTTTAATATTTCATTGCCAACTTTAAACCTTTGCTTAGGAATATCATTTTATAGAACGTTTATTTTATCTGGCAAGTGTATGTTAAGTTTTTATTTGCATTGTGTTTTTTCACTTGAATTTTTATAATTTTCTAGCGGTTTCAAATGGTAAGCATTATCCATATTTTATTTACCCCTGATAATTTTTCATTTCAAGTTTAAGCCGTAAATATGGATTTAAAAAAAAAAACATGGAATGTACTGATGTTATATTGCAACAATAGAAAATATTGCCTTTTGATAACTATATACAATAATTAACAAGAACATTTCTTTTCCATTCTACTGCCATCTATTCTAAGCTCCATTAATCAGCAATTACTGTATGAGTATGAATTTTAATTGCTATACCATTTCCAGCTTTCACCTTTATTAATAAGGATTTTGAATTTTTAAACATCTGATAACCTCCTTTCATTTCTTTTTAGCCTAAAATTCAAACATTCTAAGATTTTGAACAATAGATGGCACTGGAGTAAAAAATAATCTTAAATTTTTAAAATAAGCAGACAGATTCAAATGATGTTAATATAAATATTTAATATAATAATATTGTGTTCCTAAATGTCAAGTGATATCTATGTTTTATTTGCCATATTTTATTACTTATAGTTTTAATTTTAAATCGAAAATATAGCACTTTTTTTTAAGTGGGTGGTACTAAAGATGTAATGAAAAAATTACAAACTGCAATTGTTAGATATATATACCTACAGTAATGACGATTGTTAAATGTACTAAAGTTTAAGCTTCTTTTATCATTTTCACATTATCGGAAAATAATTGCAGTATGGTATGTAACATCTTCATATCATTCATGCATTGTGTATTTTTTCAAACTTCTATATTATCAAATGGTTTATTCTTGAACTTTCTGTTCATCGCCTTTTGCTTTCATGAAGCAGTGAGTTTTTATTACATTATTTTATTCAATCATGCAACAGTGAAGATCCCTGGTACTGTAAGTTAATAAACAGCTGAAGTCTGCTATAGACATTGCAATTGCAAAAAATTGATATTCAATTATAATTTGAAGTGTACTTATATTTGAAACTACTTTAGAAGTGTTACCCGGAAACATTTTTAAATATGAGTTATGCTAAAAAGCTTGTTCTAATTATTATATAATATAATGTATTACTAATAACAATATTTTTAAAACAAAGAATGTAATGTTCACCATTATATAATAAGCAAATTCTTTCATTAAATAAATAAATTATTTTTATTGATTAGAATAATTTGTACAGAATCTTTTTAAATTTTCATATAAGCACAAGGACGAGTAATTGTTTGGAATTTTGCATTAATTGCAGATATGTATATGCATTTTAGAAGAATCAGAATATTGTTAATTAGATGGTGTGATATACTGTTTGGTCTATAGTTTTAATTATGATGGCCAGGTCATGTGATAGTTCTACTGGAAATAAAAAGTTTTTTTGAAGTATGTTAAAATAGATCTATGTGCTTATGAATTATTATGGTTGCAAAGCAGATTTAGGAACAATATTAAAGAATGCATACACAGTGAGTCCCAGTACAAAGATGGTTAAAATATGAAACATGCTATCACAGTCATCGTAATTCATGATCTACACTATGTGGGTCTGTGATACATAAATTGATTCAGGATGAACCTGCAGGAAAGTTGGGGAGAGAACCAGTCATGTTTTCACTGGAGAATCATGATAACTGAACCAAGGGTGATATTGAAAAATTGAAAGAAGATCCTAAAGAAATAAATATTACATTTGTCGGAAAGAAAATATGTATAATTAATAAATGACCAAAGATGGAAGTCATTCTAATAAAATTGAAATAGAACTCCAGTATTAATAGTACATTACAAGAAGAGAAAAGGAACAAAAAGAAACTCATCTCTAATAAAAAGATTAATTTTAGAAAAAGATAGAATCAGTAAAATGGAAAAACCTGATGAAGATATGGGTAAAAATATGTATTGGGCAAGTAAAGTACGCTAGAGTAAAATAATTAGTGGGAAAAAGATATGATGCATTGAAAAGGTGGGAATCATTTATGTCAATTTGTATGATAGAAATAGAGCAAGAAAAAATAAGCTATGCAATTTGGCAAAGCTCATGAAATAATAAGACTCCATTTGGTTTGCTATATGATGGGAAAGACCTTATGGGAATCAATTGATATTGTTATTGCAATTATAAATTTGATTTTCTGTCAGCAGTTATGATTCAATTAGAGAACATGCACAATGCAATAAATTTGCATGGATTTACAACTTTTAATTTAATTTGCATATTGATGAGACGTTCATCATGAATAGATGTTTTCTGATATATTGGAAATATTATCTGAAGACCAGTTTGCATTTAGAAATACTAAAGAGGTAATTATAGTATTGAAGACAATTATTGAACAATATGTAGAAAGAGAGGTGAGTTATTGTTTCCTGAAAGTTTGTGATGATGGTATTTTAGTTGTATTTATATATTGGACTATTTCCATTCCCTAATATGAGTATTAAATGTCTTTAGAAAAATTTTACTTTATTTAAATATTCCAAATACATTCAGCTGTTAGTAATAGCACATCAAATAGATTAGTATGCACAACATTTCAAGAGGTATTATTCTCTTCTTCAATTGTTGCTTGCCTGACCAGTGACAGTACTAGCATGGGAATCGAACCTGGACTCTTAGATTCTTGAGTATTGAATTTTAAGGCAATGCTCTAACTAACTGAACCTTTGACAGGATGGCGCAGTTGATTAGAATGTTACCCTAAAATTTCTATATTCAAGAATCTAAGGGTCCAGGTTTGATTCCTATCTAATACCATCACTGGTCAGGCCAGCAACACCTGAAGAAGAGGGAGAAATAATACCTCTCAAAACTTTTGCATATACTAACCTGTTTGATGTGCTTTTATTAACAGTTGAATGTATTTGGAATATTTAAATAAAGTTAAATTTTTCTAAAGATTTTCAATTTTTATATTAGATGATGGAAATAGTCCAATATATAAATACAAGAGGTGTTATATTTGTTTAAGTCATTTATCTTTTGACAGATTGAATAGGATTATTAAGATAGATATTTTTGAATAAAAAAAAAGCATTGATTGGATGATGTAGAAAAATTCCAAATTATTACGGAGACTAAAAAGGAAAGGATATAATGTTTGAACAGCAGAGCATATGAATAAAGTATATTGCTTTGATGTGTGGATCTTGCCTTTTAGAATTTGTCTGGTAATGAACTTAATAAATTTTATTTGTATTTGATGTTGGTAATCCTATATTAACTTATTCCATGAATTACAAAAGAATAATTAAATAGAATTTGATATTGAAACATTCACATATTTCATGCTTATTTCAAATTAATAAACATATATTTAGTTAATAATTTACCTTCTAATTATCTAAATTAAATTTGAATCGTTATGATATTCAACATATAAGCGAAAGTCTAGTCAAATGACATTCAAATTGGAAGTGACTGCTTGAGTTTCTATCCAGGAATCTTTAGCTCCCAAGTCTTTTATTACTACCACATTAAACCAGACAGTGTCAAGTTGTCATGGTTAGTGGTCAAAATTTCATAGATTGCTACTCTGTCTCATTGTCAGACTGTTTGAGGCATGCCCACGACCATTCCAAGCAGATAGAGATTTAAAAAAGGAAATTCTGAATTTATAATGCAATGAAGTATCACACAACTCAGATGATTAGCTTGGATTAAGTAAATAGCTATGGGGTATTATAAAGTGGATTGTTGTTTTATTATACATGGCATTTGTTTATTTTAAACTGTCTTTGGTTTATTTCGGGAAATTTTTGTTGTCTCTAAATAAAGAATCTTTTCATATTGTTACTAATTATTATTGGCTTTTTTTTTATTGTTTGTTTAGTGCATTCAGCAGCTTTTTTTTTTTTTTTTAATAATTATCTTACTGCACAGCATAGGACTCTCCAGAAACTCCTCATAGAGAAACGGTAAAGGAGAAGATATTAATTTCCCATTCTTGTTATAAGAATCGGCAATCTTTTTAATATGACTAACCATTTTATTTAAATATCCCCATGTTCCGGATATGCTGGACCAACGTCACATCCGGATAAATTGTAACCCACTTACGGTGGGGGGCCGAAGCAGTTTAACCTTGTCCAAGGAGTGGGTCCAGGTTCTTGCTAAGCTGAGTTCTGGCTGATGGGTCATGGATGGGGTCTGGGGGGGAGGTGCCAGCCGGGTTGATAGTCGACTGTCCCGCATAGACTTTGCCTCGAATGAACGAAGCATCCCCTTGATTGAACGTCCTTTGATCTGTGATAACTCGTCCTTTTTTCCCCTTCTTTCGGTGTTTTTTTCTTGATGTTTGTATTTGGAATTTTTTTTTTTTAGATATCTGTAATATCTAATCTATTGTATAAGGTGGTTGTATCGTTTTGAGCCGCCGCCCAGTTGTTAATATCAATGTATCATTTTAGCCTCCATGGCCCATTACTGCAAGTGACAGAATGTGTGGATCATAATTTAGTGATTTAATAAAGTTGCTTTGAAACAACAAATTTAAAAGAACTGCAAGGAAGAAGTTAAAAAATTTGGTTGGTGGAAAATATGGATTTCTGAATGTTAATGACTATTTGAATATTTATTTTAGTAGAATCAGTATGCGTGGCAAACAAAAATGCAAAACTTATTTTGACAAGTTTGATTTATTTACAAATTTCTATTTTTTAAACGTTCATCATAATTATGATTCTATAATAAAGGATGATTTCAAGGAACAATATGGAAAAGCACACGTTTACTCTCCCAGTTTCATGAAAATATTTATTTACAAATTACAAGCAAAAAAATAAAAAATGGATTTATACTTATTATGATAAAAGAAAGTTTAGCTGGGAATCACTGCTTTAGCTAATAATTAGATACCAATTTAGTAAAAAATCTTGGGATGGATAATTGTGTTGCCTATGGATCCGCTCCCTGCGAGATAAATCCTAAGTCCTCTTGAAAATAATTTTACTCAGTCTGAATTTAAACCCCAGAATATAAACGTGTCAGACAGATATATGTCTGTATCCCAAATCTCTTTTTCAGTATGGCATTTTAAAATGTATGTAGAAATGTATTAAAGCTAGACATTAATTAAACTTTTCATATTTTATCTAGTGAATGAAGAGAACCAATCGTTATTAAAGATTGTAAAAAAAAAAAATCAATTAATCTTTTTTATTAAAAAAAAAATATGATCAAGGTTTTTTTGTCAATAATTAATTTTTGTATACATCTTTATATATATGGAAAAACAATTTTCTTACCAATTTGTTTAACATAATTCTTGACATTTAAAAGTGATTTAAATATTAATTAAAAAATACACAATTTAATTCATATATTAATTACATAGTAGAATGTCGAGAGAGTGTAATAAGGGGAAGCGTATATTAGTTAGTTGTAGCAGATTGATTGCAAATTCAAATTCTGATCTTTAGTTGGACAGGTTGTTACAGGTAAGCTGAGCTTATATAATATTGATTTTGTTTATAGTATATATATATATGCTTAATGTGTTTTATGTTAAAACTTTTAAACTGAGAAAAAAATGTTAAGACTTAATATGTCTACATGCAATAAATGTATGAATTGAATACGTTTTAATATCAACATGCGAGTATAAAATTTCTGTCGGTGTGAATATATACAATTTTTTTTTTCGTGTTTGCGGAATTGTTTATCTTATCACTGTTAGACCGTTAGTCTATTTCTTCCTTGTTTGCATGATGAGATCATGTGATGTTGAATAATAAATATTGTTAATCATTAGATATTTATCAAAGATATTTATCTGTTAATTTTTTTATTTGTGAATTGAATTTTCTTATTTATTTTTTTTAATGTTTATTATGCGTATGAGTGATTTTTGCCTATAATTGGTAAATGTGAAAATAAAATGTAAATATCTTCCATTTATCTTGTTTAGAGAAATTTAAAGCATTAATGTTGTATTTAAAACAAATATTGCCAGTAAAGTAAATTGCGATAAGGGATAAAAAGCAATGATAAGATACCTGGTCATTTTATCTATACTTTAATTATCTACCTGTTCTAATGCAAAAAAATATGTAATATCTTATTAACATGAAAAGAATCATTTTGTTTTTGTAAAAACTTGGTTCAAGATACTGCTATTAGGGAACAGTTTGATTGTTTATAATAAATACACATAAATGGAAAAATATGGGTAATTTAGTCTGCTAGTTATGTAGAGAAGGCATAGAAAATATTAGGCATCTGTTAATTGAATATAAATGCCTGCAAGCAGAAAGGATACAAATAATGAAGTTGTGGAAGAATAAATATAAACAAAGTGATTATACAAAAAGTGGAGTCCTTGGTTTTTAAGCTAGGTTTGGGAAAAGATAAGGGGAATTTAGATATAAAGGCAATGGAGTTGACAAAGATTATGTTGTGGAAATGGGATGGAGCAGAATAGAGAAGAATATGGGAAAAACTTAGGATGGGGAATGGAAAGGGAAGGGAAGGTGGCTAACAGGTTTCTCTGGACATAGTGGCTGAGAGATTCTTGATCTGAAAAAGGAGAAGCCTCAGTGTGTCACATCACAATCCCTTAAATATTGCCTTTATAATATTATATCTTTACAAATTCGAGGCATGATAAATTTATTTACAGTGGTTTAAAATGAATAGAAATAGCCAGTTCAAATATTAATTGCTTTAAATAATTACAGCAGATTTTAATATCAGCTCCTATAGTGGTGATTCAAATCAATTTTTTATATGATACTCATCTTTGAACCGTGCGGAATGAAACCATTGTTTTCTTTCTGTGAATAGTTGATTGAATTTACAATTACTACAGAGCGGTTCTATTATTTTTACCAGCTGTGTTTGGAGGCTCTCTCTCCAACTGTTACATATTTTCTAGCATTACAATATCCTACCATTTTGTAAATATATACTTTGTACAAACTTAAAATGAGTCAGGCTATTTTTATTATTGAGAGCAATTTAACCTATTTTCAATTTTGTGAAAAAGATATCATACTTTGTGATTAGTCCTGCCATGACGTAATCATCCGGCAATAATTATTTTACCCCCACTGGCAAAGGTATGGTATTCTGCCATAGCAAACAGAGGCAGAAAAATTATTATGAAAATCTAAAGTGCTAGAATAATTCACAAAAGAATAATTATGGCCGGATGATTACATCATGGCAATACTAATCCCAAATTATCAAAGATATTACCATAGATATATTATAAAATATATATATAAAGTAATTGTGAATATGTTTGTATATTCAATGTTTTCATATACTTTAAAAAAAATATATTTTATAGAGAGATCTTGTTCATGTTATCATTATTTTTTATTGGTGACTTAGAACTATTCTCATTTGGTTCTTTTAGCTTACTATAGTACATATAGTTTTCCTTTCTTTATTCTAGCTTCATCTCTTATAAGTTTGGGTAATCGAGTTTTGTTAAATGATAGACAATTTAATCCCATCCGTGGTCCATTTCTAGCTTTTGAGGTGTAGTTATGATATCTTTATAACCACTTTTCTATTATCAAGCTAATAGCATGAAATTCAGAAAACCTTATGGTTTTGAACTCAAACCAAACTGTTTGTATAACTATATAGATCTGATACTAGGCTAGAAATGTTTCTTGATGTTTTTTCAGCTTACTACAATACTATAAACAGGATGTGATGTGATATGGTTACTCTTCTATTGAAGTCAGGAATTTCTTAGCCAATATACCCAGAAAACCTGTTAGCCATTTTACTTTTATTTTTCATTTCCCACCCTAGTTTTTCCCCATATTCTTCTCTATCCTGCTCTATCTTATTTTTGCAACATCATCTTTGTTTACTTCATAGCCTTTATATCTAAACTCCCATATCTTATTCCAAGTCCAGCATAAGGACTAAGAACCCGCTTTCTGTATAATCACTTTGGTTTATATTTATTTCTCCCACAACTTCATTATTTGTGCCCTTTCTGCTTGTAGGCATTTAAATTCAATTAACAGATGCCTAATATTTTCCATGCCTTCCTTACATAACTTGCAGTCTAAATTACCCACATTTCTCTGTTTACGTGTATACTCACTTCTTGCTAATGATTCTGCTTGAACCTTAACTACTGTCCTTGCTATTACCATAAATTAATTCCCACTTCTATATATATTTAGATTGTTTTACTCTCCATACTAGTTTTCCAGCTCCCTATTTTTTATTAATGCATCTTTTCTTCTATCCCATTCTTTGCTACTATAGCACTTAACTCTTCTCCTAACACAATCATCCCACATTTTGTACAAGTATACTGACAAAGTCTTTATCCAAATCTTCTGCATACCGTACTACCATCTCATCCATTTTGTTGCCTGCTCTTTATTCACAACCCAATTAAATACTATTTTGACTATTCTCTTACTATCCATAAATTACAATCTACTGAACATTTTCATTTCACTTTTTGCATCTTTTATATAAAAACTTGGCCATCCCATTTCTTCTTGAAATGCCTCCTTTGCCATTTATACATCTGCATCTAATGCTTGCCGTCCTACTTCTCTTTGTAAATTTTTCCAAGTAATCTAACATCCCTTTACTAACACTTAACACATTGTTACCATAAGTTAATCCTGCTACTGCCACTCCCTTCCATGTAATCCTTGCTATGTCATATTTATTATATGAAAACACTGTTAATTTCTTTATCAGCCATTTTCTTTTGTTTGCTTCATTTATTAATGTTTTCTCTTACTCATCCAAGCAATTCTTCTGATTATTTAAGATGATTCCCAAAAAGTTATACTTATTCACCACATTTAACTTTATATCCCCCAAGAAATATTCTTTCTCTTTTCTTATCCCAGCATTTATCATCACTACTTTTGATTTTTTTTTTTTTACTAAATTTGATCCCGATCTTTTTACCCATCCTTGTGCAAGTCTTCAGCACAATTTCCATAACTTCCCTACATTCTGTACACAAAAAAATATCAGCAAATAAAAGACCTGATGATGTATACACTCCCTTGCAATCTATTAATGGTATCTACCCTCTTCCTATTATTTCTATTGCCCTCTCCATTTCTCTCAAATATTGCAAAAACAAAATCATATGACATAGAGCATCCTTACCTTTTAACTAATTTATTCTATATTTCCTAACAATATGTGTAGTAATTATTTTCATACAATCTCCTAATAAAATCCACTAAAGCTTTATTCATTCCCAGACTTACTAAACTTACCCATAAAATTTACTCTATCATATGCCTTCTCTATATCTATAAAGACCATATGTAACTGCCTACCTGTATTCCTACTCTATAAATTGTGTGACTACAAATAAACTATCTCCTATATGCCTCTTCATTCTAAAACTTCTTTGCATTTCTCCCCCTATCTTATTTTTCTTATGTTAGTGTCATCTGTTGTAATTTTTAGTAATTCATGTTTTCAGATGATAATGTAATTTAATGTCTATCCTAGAGTAGTTTTTGGTTTTAAATTTCAGATTAATATGCTTGATTATATAAACAAGAATAGTTATTTTTCCTGCTACTTTAGTGTCATCTATTATAAGTTTAATTAGTATTTACCAATCTCTATCCAAGACCTAGTTTTTGAATTTCCAACTATTAGTTTGACTATCCAAAAAAAAAAAAAGGATTAAACATAGTTGACAGCTATTTACATTAATGAAAAAATACCAGAAACATATTTTAGCATGGGATTAAATCGAACTGCTACCGGTGAATCAAGTTAATAATAGATGGCAATAGAATAGAAGTTGTTTGTAATACTGTAGTAAGCTGAAAGAATCAAATGCTGTTGCATTGTATTAACATTTCTAGCCAGGAAGAAAAATTAGAATATAGCTGACATTAATAAAATATATAGCTATTCTAGTGTCGAATTTGGCATGGATTTTTTGGATTTTACACTATTAAATTAACAATATAAAGAAATTAAAGATGGTTGCCAGATGCATTCATTTATTTTTATTCATTCATATATAAGTTACAATCATAATTCACTAACAGTTATTACTATTATTTAGTCCTACATTTTCTTATTATTACCATCTTTTACATAGGTTAATATAGAGTTTGATGATTTACGAATGTTGTACCATCAAACATCTCTATACTCAAAATGACAGTGTGCGTATGTTTGTGCAACCAAATTTTCATTCTTCAGTTCTATGCATCACAATTCAGACTCTTGTTTGTTTTCTAGCTTTCTTCTATATTTAAGGTTGTTTTTTTTATTACCTTTTTTTTCTGGAGTTTGAATGGCCATAATCATTTATGAATGGCAGCTGTCATTAATGGTTAATGTTCTTTTTTGTAAATTGATGATGACTACTGATGTAGAATCATCTTTTAACTCTGCAATGGTTGCAACTGATTTGAGAGGTACAATGTACATTGGGCACATAGGTTCAAGATTATAACTATTTGCACATTTGCAAATGACTAACGTTAAGCTGTAACATTTAAATGATTAATTTGGTTATAACATGTTCAGAATGGGTGTGATATTTGATAGTACCATATTTTCTGGAATACAAGATAAACTTTTCCCTCTAAAAATATGCCTAAAATATGGATGTGTCTTATGTGGAACTAATCATAATTATGAGTTGAAATTTCAGTCGCTCTAAACTCTCTGGTTTATATTAATATACATATATAAGTATTCTATTGCATTTTGTTCTTTTGCGAAACCAAAAAAAATTTACAAATGCGCATGAATATAAGTATGCATGTAAGCTATATATAGCTACACAATATAGTCATACTAATATATATATATATACTCTCATAATCACATCAATATCAGAGCAAAACATTCAAAATAACAATATTTTTATAATTTTTAACAAAACTATTTTAAAATTAAATTATTAAAATATATATATAAAGTTCTCCCAGAAATATAAATCTATCTATAAGCTAAATAACATGCAGTTAAGAAAATAGGCAATCTTCAAAATATTTAACTCTGTAGTTTTGAGGATGATTAAAAGGTACCTAATTACAGTTTTTCCTAGTAACATTTTTTTTTAGACATGAATAATTATAAAATTAATGCAATAAATCATTATAGAAATTCATGGGAAAAGTGTGGTTAAAAATGTGTATAAAGAGGAAGGGTGCATCTTATATGCTGCTGTGTCTTATACACCAGTAAATACAGTAAATCAAATTATTTGAGAAATTTTTTTTGATATTTCTATTTTTATATTTAATAATTTCTAGATTGAAATTGGAAATAAAATTTAAAAAATCCTGTTTTGTTTTTACTATATAAATATAATAGATACAATAGTAATGAATTAAATTAACTCTTGAATAAAAATTCTATCTATGCAGTAATTTTTTTTTTGTTTAATAATTTCTAAACAGTAACTGAAAAATACATACGTATTTTATTATTATTATAAATATAAGTTTGCTGTATTTTTAATATTTATTTCTTTATTTATTTTTTGCATTAGAGCACATACTAGTAATGAATGAATTTCTTAGATACAGTCAATCTAGTTTCTTTCTTTTAACTGTGATTTCGACATGGTTAAAGTAGAAATAGTATAGTATAAAAAATTTAAGGTGTTTATATTTTTTTTAGAAAAGGTAATTTTAATTTTAAAAATATAACATTAACTGTTAGCAATTAATAAGTAATTTGTAACAATAATAAGTATGTTAGGCAAGACCTCATTTTTTATTCACCTTTCATTGCATAGTCAGTAATTTCAAGTTAGTTTTTCTTCTCATGTGGCATTTTAAAACATGGAAGGAGGAGGGGTGACAGTGAGTGAAATTAATTAAAGTTGAAATCTGTTTTAGACCTAAGATCATCAAGGTGTGTGATGCTTTTTCTACAGTTTGAATTTTTATTGTTTATAGATAGTGGTTTGCATAAATTTAAATAATGAAATTTTGTGGGATGTTTGCAGATATTCAGCGCCCATTGCAAATATGTTATGTTTCATTATCAGTACTTCTTTGACTTAAAGCCATTCTCTTAATGTATTTTAGAGACATCTACAATAAACTTGAGTAACAATGGATACAAGTTGATTAAATGTTATAATGTTGACATCAACATATCGGTTTCTGTCTTTTGCCATCTTCAGTAAGTCATGTGATATTAGTTCTTTTTCAATCTGCCTGCTTTGGATGATCATGCTAAACCGATTCACTGAATCATTGATAATTTAAATAAGTGTAATAATGCTCAAGGCTAAATGGGTTTATAAGTAATCATTAAAACCAGTCAATACTTAGACAATCCCAATATCAATAACAATCAACAATCTCAAACTGTTGTCAGAACAACTTCTTTTTAACAATAAAGGTGGGATCCCACCTTTATTTATGGTCCAATATATTTATGTAGACCCATTATAGAGATTGAAATTATTGATCAAAGAAGTTTAAATAAACTTTCTTAAACAGGTAAGTGTAACATGTACTGAATGCTAATATTGTCAATTATTACATTACAAACTGCAATTAAAATTTTTGAATTGCACCCTGAATATCACTTAAATAAATGTAACAATGTTCAAGGCTAAAATGGGTTTATAAATAATCATTAAAATCAGTAAACACTAATAATTATTTAAGTAATACTTTGGATGCAATTTGAAAATTATAATTGCAGTTTGTAATGTTATAACTGACTATTTGCTAGTCTGCATTCAGAACAGGTTATATTTACCTGTTTAAGAAGGTTAATTTAAACTTCATTGTATCAATAATTTCAGTCTCTGTGATCAAGTTGCAATCTTTAGTGTCTACATAAATATATTGGACCATAAATAAAGGTGGGATTCCTTCTTTATTGTTAAAAGAGATTGTCTTAACAACAGGTTAAAATTGTTGGTTGTTGTTGATATTGAGATTGTCTAAGTGTTGATTGATTTTAATGACATATATAATTTGTATCATTTAATATTAAATTACTTTTGCAGTGATATCTATGAAGCAAACATAAGTCTAGGTAAAAGATAATTCTCATCAATGAGTTGCAAAGATGTTAAGTATACTGCAATTCAGACTACTATAAAAAAGTAGTGTGAAATTAAATCATCTAAGATCTTAATAGCTAATAAACAAACATTTTATATTGCATACACATGGTAAGATTAATACAATAATCTTTTTAAAACTTTGAAAAACTCACAAATATGACGGTATAAATAGAACCAGTTGCATAAAGCTAGCTGAAATACAATATAGAAAATTCATATCATTTCACATTAAATTAATTCAACAGTGTTACCTGTGAAAAAACAGTCTAAACATCTTTATGGTCTTTAGATAAGAAGAGGGTGACTTTTTAGCTATGCTGGCAGACTTTATGTCTGTTTCACAGCTGCTGAAGTGATCTGGATTTTCTATATTTGAATTTCAGCTAGTATATACAACATGTTTTACTTATATATTATCTTAATTTTACCACCTATGGATACAGGCACCAGTTCTTCAGTATGCAGTGCTAAAAATAGATATTTGGAAAATCATAAATCTTTTAATGCTCATGCCATAATAATCTAGAGCAGCGTTTCCCAACCTTTTTTGGCTCGTGTACCACTTGGTAGTACATCACGCTAAATTGTACCACTTCGTAAAAATGATTGTATTTCGTGGAATTTGTTATTGCGAGTGTGTTATTTTATTTGCATTATAAATATTATAGGGTGACCATGTATGTATTTACATCTCATAATGAGACAAATTACATTGAAACACGCCTAAACGTCACGCGAGATTATAAACTCACTGAAATTATAAACTCACTGTAACATATTTATATGTATGTGTTTGTTCAAAGTTTCATATTTTTTCCAAAATAATTTATTAAATATTACATTATTATATTAAAGGTTATTTGGTACATATTTTGTTCAAAGTGTTTTCTCCTTCCTTCATTTGGTTTTCCCGAATTTGAGTCTGTTTTCTCTTTTTCGGAGCATCTTGCTATTGGTTGGGCCATAGAGAGGATAAATCCAGCATGCCCCAAGTCATGGTAAAAATAACCTCTGGGATTATCAGGCTATCTTGTTCTTGTTTTCTTTATATTGTTCAGCATGAAGTTAATAGGATTAAAATTTTGATGATTAAATACTAGCTTACATCTAGTAATCCACAATAGATGATCAAGAATTAATGAGAGTCTAATTTCTGGGTATGATCCTTTTCTGATACCTTCTTTCAAATTAAATAATTTAGATTGATTTGCCTTGATCCGACTCATTATTTATCTACTATTTGTCATATTTCGTTTACTAATAAATGGTTTTAATAAAAACACAAAATTATATAAAACGAATTGATATATTTTCTTATCATAATCAAATATTTTTATAAAATAAATTTAATGAGATCTTTGTGCTTGTTTCGAACAACATAATTTTTTGAAATTTGGTCGATGCAAGGTATACCATTAAGTCTACAGCTGCTTTCAATCTGTTTCGATACTTATTTTTTAAAAAAATATATGAAGAAAAAACTCTTCCTATTAATTCTGTACTAGTAAACAGTAATAATAATTTAAGAGCTTTCTCAGAAAGTTGTTCATATTCTTTAATGTTTAACCAAAAATTAGATTGTGTCATTTGAATGCTACTTGTAAAGTTCTGTCACATGATAATTCTATTAAATTTTCTTTAACCTTTATTGATAATGATGTAGCTTTTTCTAAATTTTCTGCATAGAAGGGGTTTGAAATCCAATTATCATTTGTGTTTTCGGGTTTTGGAAAAATATTCCATGAAAGACAATTTTAATCCTGTTAAATGTGACATTATATTTTCTGTATATCTTGTGACAGAGTAACCTTATTTTCAAACAAAAAAATATGTAGTTTCGAATACTTCCAGTTGATTGTTTTCGATACTTATATATATTACTGTTTCCAAAAATCTAATTTCTTAATCATACTTTTAATTTTATCATTAACATTAAAGATCGTTATCGACTGTACATATTAACAACTTTACGGTATAATATTGTTAATTAAAATAATTTTTATGAATTATAGGAAAAAAACGTTTCTATGATATTTTTATGATTTAATTATTTTTTTTTATGTCCGCCATTATTGATTATTTTACCACCAGTGGTACGCGTACCACCAGTGGTACGCGTACCACAGGTTGGAAAACACTGATCTAGAGTGTGGGCATGCATGTGAAGTTTATTAGTTTTTCAGTAATAAATACACATCAAAATAGATTTTTGTATTATTAGATCATGGGCTTATAAAAAATTTCAAAAAACGTAAAATATATTCCATCCTAAAATTGTCACAGAAATTTAATTTGTGGTCTTTTAATTTAAATACAACTATTTTAAAGTTTATTAATCGTAATTATTAAGGTAGAGGGTAGGGTTTGTGGAGAAGTTAGTCTATGCTAGGAATAACATAAAACAATTCATTAGTAATTCTACGTTAAAATAAAATATCATCTATAACTTTTTAAGCTGCTAATCGTAAAGATTTCTAGAAGCAGTATAGGTTTGTTTTAAATATTTATCGAACCACATTGTGTTTGATAATATAATATATATATATATTAGATTTTTCCAAACAAGAAGATAGGGCTTTTTATGTGTTTTTGCTGTTTGGTATTTAGTTATTGGTCAAAAATAATTAGATTTGATCAAGTGATTGTCACTACATTGATTGTAAAGATATTAAAGAAAAGAAATTGGTAGATGGAGAAGTACAATAATTTTATGATGATTGTTAAAGAGGCTACTGAAGGAGTTTAATATAAATCAATTGTTTGTTTACAGTTTTTAGATGATACTCATAAGAGATAATTTAATTTGAATCCAAGAACAAAAAATTATAAAATTAATATTAAATATGAATTTGATTTCTAAATAAAAATAAGTAAAATGATATATATATAGAAAATATCTACCATATCATTAATTGGTCAAACGTATAAAGAAATGTAGCCATCCACAACTATTGAATCACTTGTTTATAATTGCCTTTTCTAGTTGTTGGTAATCAATTATAAGCAATTAGTTTTTAAGTTGAATTGTATCGTGTTATCTATATGTGAGTGGCTATAATTATATGTATATATAGCTGTAAATTGATCATGGATGATTGGAATATTGTGATTGGATAGAGAAGAGTTAGAAAGCATGGGTAGGAAGTGGTAAAATAGCAGCATGAACACATATGAGCAATCCAGGTATATTTGTAATTGTGTCAATAATTGCTTGGCAGGTCATGTGATGTTTTTTAACAATACAATGATAGCCTGAGCACCAACAGGTGTACTAAATATTGACGAAAATGACATTTTGTTGGGTTTTCCCCTCTTTTTTCAGATAGGATTTGATCCTGGAATTTTGATCTTTTGAATCTATTACCATCCTAAGCAGATCTAGGCAAGGTTCTGTTGATAGGAATAAATTTAATTAGACCACATTTTGATTCACAATAGTTTGGGAACAGTATTAAGAATGTATATATACACATCATGGCACAGATGTAGATTTACATAATCTTCGTAGTGGCTGAATTGAAAAATCATCTTTCAGAAGAATTAAAAGAGCTGAGATATAAAAGATGTGGACCAATGATAAATTATAAGAAAATATTAGGAAACCATTTGTTGATTAAGAAAATAAGGTAGAAAATATGGTAGGTTGAATCGACAAAGTAAATTCAAATAAAGTATGACAATTATTTAACAAAAATTTAAGGAAGTAAAAAAGAAAAAGTCTTTATTTAGTAATGGTATGTTAGATAAAATAAAGAGCAGAGTGATTGAAAAAAAAAATTATTTTAGGAAATAGTCTTCAAAGTAATTAGAAAGGGCAAACATGAGACTAGATTTTAATTAGGCTACATTTTGATGCACAGTAGTTTGGGAACAATATTAAGACTAGATATACACATTTTGGAGCTGATGTAGATGTCCATAATCTTCATGATGGCAGAATTGAGATCATCTTTCAAAAGAATTAAAAGAGTTAAAACATGAAAGAAGCAGACCAGTGATAAATTGATAGGTTGAATTGACAATGTAAATTCAAATAAAATATGGTAATTACTTAAAAGATTTTAAAAAGTTAAGGAAAAAATGTTTAGTTACTATAATAATACGATGGATAAAATGGAAGGTCGAAGAGAATGGAAAAATATAAGTTCTTTAGGATGTAGTATTGAAAATCAATAGAAAGAACACACTCACAAAAAACAATCACAAAGAAAAAATGTTTAATTCAGTTTACACTGGTATAAAATGATATGGTTAGGAAACGTAAAATTTTAAGAAGTTAACCAATAATTCAAGAAAGAAGTGGTGATTTATTTGTAAAGACATTTGTTGCATTGAAAAGGTGGGAAGAGAAGATATTTGTTTGGCAATTAGATAAAAATGAATTAAGTTGGTTATTAATGATGGAAGAAAATCAGTGAGATTCTATATGAATTATTAAAGGCTTTGTGAGATATAATCAGTTTTAGGGAATTGTTATTTGCAAATTAATCTATGGTTCGAACTAATTACTATTAAGCAGTTATGATTCTAATGGAGAATAAATATAATGTAATAAAATGTAAAGATTTTAGAACAGTTGGCTTTATCTCGTACACTATCAGGAGCTTTGAAGGTTTTGAATGTGCAGATTCCACTATATTAAATTTATTTATATAGGATCAACACTGAATTTAGGATCATGGGACAATATGTACCAGAACTGTTTAGGTTTATTGTGGAGAGAGAAAGGGAGATTAATAATTGTTTTTTATGTACCTTAAAAAAGTCATTTGGTAGAATAAATTGAGATACTCTGCTGAATATTTGAGAAAAGAAATCTATTGATGAGGAAAAAAGATATTTATTAGGAAATTTCTTAATGTATCAAGTATATTAATATATTATATAAAATATTTTCACTGTTATTGATGAAAATATAATTTAATAATAATATGTATGGGAGGGAGACCCAAAAATAACCAGAATTGTTCTCTGGTAAGTGTGCTTGTTGTCATACATGCCTCTATTGTTACACACCTCTTGCCGGGACTTTTTTGCATCAATCTGCCAAATTATAGTGTGAAATCGGGATGCCACATAACACATTTTTTATAAAGTTCATTTCATGTTTGAAGATTTTTTTTGTAATAGCAGAAAAGTTAGAATAATATGAAATTAGGTTTTCTTTTAGGAAAAACGGCAGGGAAGACAGTTGTACTGCTTGAAACAGATTACTTAGAAAGCTCTTGAGGAAAATACAAGTTTATGAATGCTTAATGAAATTGTCAAATTTACCATGTTCCAAAAAAACATGGCAAGTAGTTTAATGCCAAGATAATGCTGGGTTTTTTTTTATTGACACAAACATCATTTTTCTTTTAAAATTAATCTTTAACGTTCAGACATTTTATGTATAAGTTCTGAAACGTTTGTGTGATGTGGCAAAATGTAAATGTCCCATTTTGTGGTTATGTGAGGAGTACATGCTTCATGACGTTTCCTGTGTGCGCAGTCTTGAATGTGAGACAATTTTTAATCTAATTCAACATGATCCAGCTCATCTATCAGATATTCGCTTGGACTCTTAACTGTGTGACTCCATTTTATTCTCTTAAATCAAAAAATGCCCCCTTTTTTTGGCTGACTTAGAAGTGGTGAAAAAAAAAAAGATGTATGCATTAAAAGGCTTTACTTTGTGTTTCCACACTACTTCGGCAATATATTTAGATTGGTGTATTGCATTTGAAGGAGATTAATATACCTTAAAGATAAATAAATGATTTTTTATTATAAAATTTCTGGTTCTAATTGGATCCACTCTCACATGTGTTTAATGATTTTCTTATTGAGGAGGTAAATGTAATGAATGTGTCAAGCATTGGTGGTCGAGAGATCGGTGACAGCTGCTTTACAAGCAGTTGTCTCGGGTTAGCGGGTTCACTTCCCGGCTGATGCTATGACACATGAGAAAAAAAAATGTAATGAATGTAAAGCAGGGCCGTTCTTTTTCTCATTTTTATTTAATATAAACTTAGACATGTTAAATATTTAATAAAAATAGATTTACCGTTGGAGGAAAAAAGGCTCATGGGAAATAAGAATGAGCACTTAGTAACTAACAAAAATAACCATTACCAAATGCAAAAAATTAATAAAATGTGCAAAAGATTTAGAATAGGAATAAAGCTCAAGCAATGAAAATAGATGGAAAATAAAATATTGAATGAATCTTGAACAGAAAGCTACAGAACAAGTAAAAATAATTAGGTAGTTGGGAAGCTGATGCTAAAATCAGTAATAAAAAAAACCTGAATGAAAAACATGAATGGGTAAACAGTATTAACAATTTTTATTAGTCATTCATTAGAGTAGAAATCCATTTAATGAATAGTTCTGTAGTGTAATTTTCACTACATCAGTTTCATGGAAGTTAAGGACGGTTTTTTAAACACCTTGTGGAGGGGTAGAATCATAATAATGTTTCTGTAGGGTAATTTTCACTACACCATTCATTCGCAAAGCAGGAACTGGTTTCTATCTGCTTTTAACACCTTGCGGAGGAGGGTAATGGTCTTTTTATCTGCTTTTAACACCTTATGGAGGTATGTAATCATAAACATATGATTATTACACTCCTCCACAAGGTGTTAAAAACGGATAGAAACCAGTCCCTACCTTGTGTGAGTGGTGTAGTGAAAATTACACCACTGAAACACTATTCATTAAATAGCTAGACTGTGTTTTAAATTTGGGTGGGAATTATTTTTTGATAGATTGAAATTGAATTTAAGAAAGTGTTTTGCTAAATGATTTATTTGATATTGCTTTACATGATGTGGAGATGTGGACAATTAGAAAATGAAAAGGTTGAAGGCTTTTGAGATGTTGAATTTGGAGAATTAGAGAAATAGGGATTAGCTATGGAGAAGTGTTGAAAGCTACTAATTAATACATAGAGAGTAAATTATGAGGAGAAAAAGAAACCAGGATTACATTTATATTTTGATGCATCAAAAAAAAAAGTAATAATATAATAATTGAATGATTTATTTATCTCTTAGGTGTTTTTAAAAAGCTTGATAACAGAACTCGGCTTTAATCCGTAGATCTTGGTCTATAGAATATGCCACTCTATCATGCCTCTAACCACACAAGACATTTTAACACAGAATGTGTTAGAATGAGGATTTAAAACAAAAAGATTCAGGGAAAAAAGATATTGACTGATTATCTTATGTAGGTAATAGTTAAGATTGGTTGAGGATTAGAGCAAGGATAGAAAGTCTTGGAAAAGATAAGACTAGTTCGGAGAGTGTGCCCTGCCCTTTTGATAGATATCTAAATAGAAAGTCTTGGAAAAGATAGACTTGTTCGGAGAGTATGACCTGCCCTTTTGATAGATATCTAAATAGAACATTTTGGAAAAGCTAGACTGATTCGGAGAGTGTGACCTGCTCCTTTGATAGATATCTAAATAGAAAGTCTTGAAAAAGATAGACTGGTTCGGAGAGTGACCTGCCCTTTTGATAGATATCTAATTATGACTAATGGAAATATATATTTACATTTTAAAATATAAAGGGTGTGGAAGTTTGTTTTTGTCTCTGTTATTAATTAGTGATTCTTTTTTTAAAAAAAAAAAAAAAAAAGAGTTTGCTGTCATTTTAAAAGTATACAGAGATTAAAGAAAAATTATCCTGTTTTAAAATCATGATTCACTTAAATTTCTTGCTGGTTTTTGCAGGAAGATGATTTTATGAATCAGTAGTTACGAATGGAGGATAAACTGTAGGATTAAAATATTTGTTCGTCCCATATTTTTAAAAGAGGTGTACAATTTTTTATGCACATTTTGTAATCATTGAAGTAATTAATATCGCAAATATTTAAATCTTAAAAAATCTTTTTTTTTTTTTTTTTACATTTTCTAAAATTTATTTTAAGATTAAGATGTTATACATAATTAACTTTTTTTCGTGGAGGTGCGTGTGTGTTACGTATACACATTAGTTCTCTAAAATCTTTACTATAAATGGACTTCTTGAAACCAAAATATATATAGAAATCTAGCAAGAGGACATTTTTTAAATTGATAATGTGGTGACCCACTTATAATTTGCGTTCTCCATTTACTTAAAATTCACAGGTTTTGCTATCTAGATGGAAATCTGATTACCTAGCTTAGACTAATTAAGAATGGTCATATTAACATAATGTCACATTTTAATTAGGGCTATGATTATGCTAATGCAGACTAGCTTAGACTAATTAAGAATGGTCATATTAACATAATGTCACATTTTAATTAGGGCTATGATTATGCTAATGCAGACTATTATGTGTATATTGTCTGTCGTGGAAAATGGAGTTGAATTATTTAGAGGAGTTGTTGCCGATTTCAGTTTTTTTTTTTTTATATTTGTATTCTATAGGAATAATTTTTCAGTGGGAAATGTACATACTGTAGTAGAATATAACTTATTTTCAAAAATATACTATAAAAAGCTGTTATATATATTTGATTAATACCGTAGATTACATTTTTATTTATACTGCATTAGATTAGTAATAGTGGAAAGTTCTTATTATTAATTCCTAAATGATTATTACTAGTATTTGTAACAGCATTTACACACCTAAATAAGGTAGACAGAAGGAAAATGAAAAACAATAATGGTTAATTTCCTGTTTTCACTTCAGGTTTGTACCTGACTTTTTTATGATTTGCCTCCTTATGTCATTTGTTACATTACTGTCCCAAATTTTGTTTTGTTTGTTTTCAATATTTTTATTTCTTGTCCTTTCTAAGTTATAATGATGTTTATGAATTGATGATAATGATTAGTAAGCATTGTTACATGTTTAAACATTTAACACATTATAGCTTATTTCAAACAGAATTCATGGCAGTACATATAGGATTTATACATCAACAGGAACTGAGACACACATTTTTCAAATAAAGACATATAAAAAGAATTGCTCTCAGCTGGCAATGTTGTTATTTAACTTGAAAAAAATTTTGTTTGTTTGTTTGGGTCAAATCTTGTAACCGATTTTTGACATATTTCTATTGAATAGATTTTCTTCAAATTTTGTTCATTTGTTAGAGATCGATGACAATACAATGTTTCACGAGTGTCCAACCTAACATTGTTGGCAGGCTGCTTTTCAAATTGTGTTGAAATCAGTTCCAGAAAGTTTTGAGGGGTGTTGAATAGATGACAGTATATTTTTTAAAAATATGCTTCCATTGAATTTCATAACTAATTTACTAAAAAGTGTTTAGTGTTAATTAAATGAGAAAAAGAAATGAAGGATGAAATAATAATTTCACAAGCTTTCTTTTTAAAAAAATTGCCTTCATAACGATAAAAACCTAATAAATTATTTTTAATATGCAAATTACATTCAAAAATTGAAAGTATGGAACATTGTTTAGGTTTTCAATTTTTAAATTTGAATATGAATAGTTATAAAAAGTCACTTGCAAAATATCGAAATACTAAAAAATAAAAAAAATGATGCATATAAAAAGTATTTAATTTGTGACTAATGCACACAAAAAAATATTTTCCTTCAACTGTTTTATGTAACTTGAAATAAATATGAGAGATGTCCATAAATTAATCAATTCAAACACTAGTGATTGAATTAATTTATTGACACCACTTCCACTCTCCATCCTTTATTTTATTAAAATCAGCAACATTACTTTGGAATCTGTGCTCGCTGTTAACCGTCCAGCTAAAAGTTACGAAAACTTTTATTTCCAGACTTATGACGGGTTTGGTCTTTTAATTATTAAACGTTATTTTAAAACATTGAGTACATTCTGCGATTGTCTTTTGAATTGACAAGGATAACAATCATCTTCATACAGTAAATTCAGATGCCAAGAAAATGTTCTGGTTATTGTTTTTAATCAATTCAAATTTAAAAATTCTACTATCTAATCCTATATATTGATGTCTTTTTCATTAAGCTGCATATAAATAGTTGCAAAAGCAACTGTCACAGAAATTGAAAATAAGTTGAAATTAGGGCATATCCCCCCATAACACAACTTTTTATTTCAAATGTCTTTGATTTTCCATCTGTGGTAGTTTCATTTCTTTTCATCCTATCATTTAAAAATCATGTAATGTTAATAATCTTTGGTGGGCATTCAACTAATTTCAAATAGCTTCACAAATCTGTTTGATTAATTGAAACACATGCCTTCATCAAATCAATGCAATCTCTATGAACAACCATTATTTGTTCCTAACACTTTTCTTAAGTTTACCTGGTTACAAAATTACACCTGTAGTGCTTCTTCATTCTCATAGGACCACATTGAGGCTTTGACAACAACTCAACAAATTGCTTGAACATGCCTTTTGCTGCAATAAATAACATTCAATTTCCACAATAGTTATTTGGAATCCTATCTATCTCCATTATTTTGAAATAGGTAAAAGTATCTAAGCTTAGTTGATAGTAATTTTATGAGTCAGTCTATATATATATTCCTAAAAAATTTCAATAGTTTGGTGGCTAACATGTCATCACTATTTTTCATCAGGATCTGCAGCCTTTTTATATTTATGATTAGCAAAAAGTATTTTAACTTTAATAAGTATCTTTTGAATCCAAATGAGTGGGCAGAATGGTTATATCATTAAAATTCATCAATTTTTTTAATCATCATCATTTATTAAGAGAGTGCCATCAATGAATTTAATAAAATATTTTTTAATGTAAATATTACTTTCAATTCATCAAATATACATATATAAAATGACTGTGGTCAATGAATATCTTTCCAGTTGTAATCTAACCAACCATTTTTAAGCTTTCTTATCGGTTGTTGAGCTTTTCTTTAAGTCTCTATGCTCATTATGAAACTCCACATTAAATTACAAAAAAAAAAGTGTTATTCCTTTTAATCAAGTCACTAATAATAGGACCATTGTCAAGCGTTGTTAGCCGAGAGGTCAGCGCAGTCGCCTTGCAAGCAAGCAGTTGCTTGCAGACGATTGTCAGGGGTTCGCTTCCCTGCCGATTCTTTGACATATGAAAAAAAAAATAATAGGACCATTGTCAGAGAATCAATCGTGATTTTTTTTGTTTTTAATAAACCTAAGAATTAGATTTATTTATATCCAAGCACCCTCCATAAAGAAAATTCCATGTTTTGACAGTATGAGGTCTGTATTGTATTAAGGTATGCAGAAAATTCTAAATATAGTAAGAATTAATATAACCTTAAGACTATGCGACAGTGGGGACCTTTACAAATCTTAACACAGGGCGACTTTAAAAGACGAGCGGCCACTCTTATCTTTGACCTACGTTCTATAAATGGAGATAGAAAGTTTTATTAATTCAATTATCAGATAAGAATTGTCTTAATTAAAGAATTGTGGTGAAAGAAAAAAAAAGGTTTAATTTTCGGAGAAATATTCTTTTCACCGAATATGTGAATTTTGATTTTTATTCGATTTGTATAAATTGTAATAATTAGGGGAGTCTATTAAAATACACAAGTTAAAAATTTTTTCATATTAAAAATATGTTTTTAAAATAAATTGTTTATATAGTCTTATTTAAAAGGCTTATTACACTTTAAAGAAAACCATGCATCGCTTATCTTCACTAGGTACTGAAGTGTTAGAATAAATTACAAACTCCTATTGATGCCAATCAAATACTACTGCGTGTTTGGAGTACTCCTTTGCCTAGTTTATTTTTTATCTTTTGAACAGAGAATATTCTTCATTCATTATTATTTTCTGAGTGTTTTCACATTATCATAAGTGGTAGAGGGATTTCAATTTAATCTTTATTTCAGCTGAAAGAAATCAAACTGAGCAAAATCAGAATGCTGAAAATATGGAATATAGAGAAATATATTTAGTATTAATCGTTTCTAAGCAGGGCATGTTTAATCATGGATCCTGCTCACAGTGTTTTATTTGTCTTCTATGTGAATTATAATCTCTGTCGATACTTTTACACACCTGACCAAAGCTCTTGCTTATGCATTGGCACTTAGTTGGTTTTAGACAAACTTAAGAAATTCTATCATATTTAAAATTTCAATATTGGAGTTCATCATCATCATTTTTAATCATTATCCATTCTCCTCTGGAGGGTGAAGATGTTGTGCAAGTTTAATTTTTTATCCCATAGCCTTTCTTCTCCACATTACTCCAGCACAACTTTTCTATTTCATCCATTCATCTCATATACGGTTTCTATGTCTTTTACAATTTCTTGCTTGGAGTCCAATTTAAAATTTCAACTGTCCATCTGCCATCTTCTCTTCTGACTTTTTACCTGAGTTTAAGATCTCTCTGCCTGATACATATCTGTTTGTTTGTTTTTTTTGAAGGCAGAATGAATTAGGATTCTATTTTTTTTTTAAATCACCTATTGATTGTTTCTTTCTGCCTTGTTTTTGTTTTTTTAGTATTTATGGTAGAATAGCATGATTTGTAACATACATTTTAATAGATTGTATATATATACATTATATAAGATCTATTTTTGTTTTTGAAAGTAAAATATAAATTGATTTTGTTACAATTCAAACACGATTTTGAAAAAAATGTAGATAAAACTAAGTTTAATATCTATTTGTATCTCTATTAAAATATATTTTTATATGCACACCCATAGTAAATATGTATGTGAGTACATGTACAAAATATCCACATATATTTTAAATATTCATTTTTCAGCTCCTGCAGTGGACGACCATCACCTGTTATTTAGGAATGAGTGAAATCTGGATTTGTTTCAGTTGCTGTGCCACAGAACAACCACAACCAGTAAGAATAACACTATGTATTTTTCTTTTTAGCTATATTATTATAAAGTTATAATGATATATTTTTCATTAATAAATATCACCATGTATTGGTGGATCCATTATTGGTAATATGATAAGCCTGGAGCATTATATATTTTTGTATCTGTATGGAATGGTATGTTAACTTTCAAACTTGTTTTGCAAGAAATCAGAGAAAATGTAAGCTTAAGAAAAATTACAATTTAATGATTATGTACTGACATACACTACACAAAGTATAACTTAACTGCTAGCCTTAAATTCAAAATATTCCACTTCTTATTATTTGCAAAAATATAAAGTCTCTTTGTGTATAAATGAGGGGATGTCCAAAAATAACTGGAATCGTTTTCTTGCAGTCATATGTGTTGTAGTACATGCTTCTGCTTCCAGATACCTCTTGTGCTGGCCATTCTGCATCAATCTGCCAAATAACATCATCGTGTGAAGTCATGGGGCCACATAGCACATTTTTTTTGCAAAGTGTGTTTCATATATTTGTTGATTTTTGAAATGGCTGAAAAGTTGAACAATATGAAATTCTGTTTTCTTTTAGGGAAAACAGTGGGAGAAATAGTATAATATTTGAAACAGTTTACAAACAAGTTGCTCTGGGAAAATCACAAATTTACAAGTGGTCTGAGTGGAAGTATCAAATTTATCATGCCCCCAAAAAGCGCAGTGAGTGATGTTCAATGTCAAGATGATGCTGGGTTTTTTTTTTTGGATGCAAACACCATTGTTCACCCAGAATTCTTTTGTCATGATCACGCATTTGAAGCCTATAAATTCTGAAACTTTTGTGTGATGTGGTAAAATGTAAATATCCTGTTTGGTGGTAAAGTGGGCATTAGCGCACAAAACCTTGTGTGGAAAACAATTTTTAATTAAGTTTAACATAATCCAGCTTATCCATTAACCATATTTGCTCAATCTCGCTCCGTGGAACTTCTTTTTTATTGTCTTGAATGTAAAAATGCGTCAACTTTTTTTTTACGGTGAAGAAAAAATTGATGGAGACGTTCAAAGACATCTGGACTGTTTTAAAAAATGAAAAACATGTTCAGACTGGTGCATTGCATTAAGTGAACAATACTTTGACAGTGATTCAACTTATAACACCTAAAAATAAATATACAATTTTTTTATTATAAAATTCTGGTTATTTTTGGTTTACTCCCTCATATATATAAAATGTAATACGTCTTTGTTTAATATTTTCTGTTATACTTTCATAGCCTGTTCAAATACTATGGCAATGCTTCAATCGTTTTGGTTTTGATTCATCTTGCGGCTATCTTTAGCATTCACTTGCTGGTTTTGCATTCATTTGATCCCAAAAATTGGAATTACAATAATATCAATTTATTAATTTCGGAAAAAAAAAAAATCTTAAAATGTCATTATCGTACAAAGAAACTTACTGCAAGCAAGCCGCCAACATCATTGATTAGTAGTTTTTTTGTTCTCAGACCTGAATCCTGCAAGAGCTTTTGAGAATATTCGTACTTTTGTTTAAATTTCAAAAATGAAAACATACTTCCCATAGCTTGATTATATATTTATGATCATATTTGCAAAATATTTGCACAGTGTTTATTGTTTGGCAAAAATAACATGATTAAATTCAGATTTTGTTCGAAAATATTTATTTTTAGAAGATAAGTCTAGAAATGTAAATAACATATAGCAGCAAGTTGTAATTGGCTGAAAAAGGAACGTCTTCACTGTGATATCGGCAGTTGTTGGGTTTTTTTTAGGGGTGTGTGTAACATTTTAAATAATTTTAAATAGAATTTTAAAGCAGAATTTCATTGCTTCCATTGAAGTTTTAGAAATTAAGTTACAACAAATCTAATTTTGTTCTGCAAATGTGAAAGAACAAAACGCCATTATTTATTTCAGTTTTTTTTTTCTCTATATTCGCAAAGTTGAAATATTTTTTTAAGATTGATTTTTGTTTGAAAACTTCTAATTCTATGAGATTACATTTGTAAAATAAAAAGTTGGAAATTTAATTTACCCAATTGCTAAGTGTTATCAAAAAAAACATGAAGAAATAAAGGTTTAATACAATAATTACACGTGATTGAAAAAAATCATACTTAATAGAAATTTCGTATAGGTATTAATATTTACTGAGGCTGTAACCTCGAGAGTATGCGTGTAAAATGCGATAGTAGGGACCTCTACAGGTGTTTAACCACAAGCTTATGCAGAAAATGTTAAAATATTGCAAGTCTTAAAACATGTAATAAAGAAAATGGAAGTAAAGTGACTAATATAAAATATTCATGCTCTCGATCCACGATATTAATGGTTGGCCTATATAATTGCATTTACAAAGATAAAATAGCTCTTATAATTTTCAAAGTCTCTATATGTGGCTTGGATCACGAGTTTCCTCTTATTCAACAAAAATGTTGGTTTAATATAATAGTGCAGTGCATGTGTAGTGGTCGATTATCGTCTGTTTAGACTTATAAAAAATAAAATAAAAATTAAATTGGCTTATGACAAATTTACTGTATCTCTGAAAATATTAAGACTTAACTGAAATATGCAAACAATTTTTAAAAAAATTCCATGCAGAAAAATATAAAATGAGATCATGATTTTCAAATAATAGACATGAAAAAATTACAATTCAAAATGTGTCGATAATTGTTTCTATAGCATAAATTTGAGATAAAAGAAAGAAAATGAAGAATGTGGAAAAACTATTTGCTTATAGAGACTTTATTGTATACCTTCTATACTAAATATTTATAGATGAATGAAAATTTTTATCAGTAGTATAATATATATTATTGTTTAATTAATAATCTTATTCTGGTTTAGATTTATTGTTTAGTCATTAATGTTAAGTTTTTTCATATTCTTTTCTCTTAAAAACTGTCTATGTGTTCAACTTTCAGCTCATTGTGTTATCAATATTCATGACACTGATATATTGCTCAGATCCTTCTCATCTCTTTTTCATTCTATTCAGACTTTTTAGTATTCTTTTTTTGTAGTTGTTATATTGAAGCTCTATCCAAACTAACTTTTATTATGATTTTCAATGTGCATCATTTTTATACTGTTTTTATTTATCTAAACATTGCCATTTTTACACAAAGCTTTTATCATTCTTTTAGAACTTTCTAGAACACAAAGTATAATATGTCTTCTAGTTGTCTTATGAGGTTACTTTTTTTTATATATTTATTCTGATTGCACTTTGATATTGCATCTATTCTTAATATTGTGGTGGCGGTTAACTAGCTTAGGATTCATATATTATTTGAATATTTATGTAACATCTCACATGGTCATCATCATCATTATCAATCCGCTGTATGATTCATAACCTCTCTTTTCTACAACACATCCACAAATTTTCTTATTTCATCCATCCATCTCAGAAGTAGATTATGACATTATGCATGATTTTTTAATTAACTTTTTGGTTGCCTGAACACTTGAGCATAGTAATAATATGTGCACTTGAGATCTAAAGATTTCTATATCAATTTCTAATTGAAGAAAGTTGGGAGACGGTAATCTGGTTATTTGAATTAAACTGTTGTGCTCAGTCGCTTATTTTGGGAATCAAATGATGTATGGGAGGTCCCAAGTAATTGAACGAACAGAAATTGATTACCATTGTTCGAAATTTTTTAGTTTAAATTTTTTTTTATTATTATTAAATTATCAATCTCACATCTTATAATATTTTTATTGAGTGTATTATTGTGTAGATAACATGTTTGTATATTCCATGCACTCTCTTTCTATTTATTTATTGCCTTGACAACAGATTAAGATTGTTGATTGTTATTGATACTGGGATTATAAAATGTGATATGTTGGACTATTTCCATCATTTATGAATGAATGTTAAATGTATCAAAAATTTTAAACTTTATTTAAACTTTCCAAGTACATCAACTTATTAGTAATAACACACATATAGACAATACAGGTTAGTAATTACACAATGTTTCGAGTAGTATTATTCTCCACTCTTCTTCAGGTGTTGCTGGCCTATATGCACTTTGTAGAATTAGTCAGGAACATGAAAATGGAAAGAACTGACATATTGGTAAGCTTTGATGTGGAAAGTCTGTTTACAAATGTATTATGTGATGAGGCATTGTCTATTGTAAGGAAAAGGTTATGTGACAATAATAGTCTACAAACTAGAACAGCTCTACCTATTGATAGTATAATGGAATTATTAACTTTCTGTGTAACAACAACATACTTTCAATATAACTCAGAATTCTTCCAACAAAATCAAGGAATGGCCATGGGATCATCTCTGTCACCCTTGCTCAGCAACATTTACATGGAAGAACTTGAAGCCACAGCCATAGCCATAAATACTACTCCATGTCCACCTAAAGTGTGGCTTCGATATGTTCATGATACGTTTGTGGTATGGCCACATGGCAAGGTAAAATATACAATCATTCTGGATGCACATTAACAACATATCTCCTACAATTAAATTCATGATGGAATTGGAACAAGAACAAAAATTGGCATTCTTGGATGTTCTTGTGACAAGACTCCCTCAGGGCAAAGTAAAAACAACAGTGTATAGGAAACCCACCCACACTGGCAAATACTTGGCATATACATCCAATCATACAAGAAGCACTAAACAAGGAATTGTACTATCACTATGGAACAGGGCAAAGGAGGTTTGTTCAGACACCAGTGATTTGGAAAAAGAAAAGATTCACATAGAACAAATGCTTATGAAGAATGGTTATCCATCAGCAGTCATCAGAAAAAACTTCAATAGACAACAAAAAGAGACACCAAAAGAGAAAACAGTTATTGGTACAGTAGTGTATCCATACATACCAGGAATGGCGGACAAGTTAAAGAAAATCTGTAGTCAATATAACATTAGAACTGCTTTCCAAAGTCATACCACACTTCGAGGAATGCTTACATCTACTAAGCCTAAACTGGAAATGCTGAAAAACAAAAACTGCATCTATGAGATACCATGTGAATGTGGAAGGAAATACATTGGTGAGACCTGTCGGCCTGTTGAACAGCGATTGAAGGAACACAAACTAATGGTTAAAAGAGAAAAAACAGATGTGTCTACCATAGCAGATCATGTATGTACTAATGACCATATGCTTAAGTGGGAAAATACAAAGATATTGGATAAAGAGGAAAAAATGCATAGAAGAAAATTCAAGGAAACTGCTCATATGACAATGGTAACTAATCCTATAAGTCAACCCAGTGTGGCAATACACAATGTATGGAAGCCTCTAATTAATCTTGCTCTTAGGAAAAAATAATAATAATAATAATTAGACTAAAAAAAAAAAATTGGAGGACTCAGGAGGATTTGAACCCACCCTCATATATAAATATATCAAATTTCTACTATATATTGCCTTTGACAGAATAGCTCAGTTGGTAGAGCGTTTGCCTTAAAAATTTAATATTCAAGAATCTAAAGGTGCGAGTTCAACTTCTAAGCGAATATTGTCACTGTGCATATAGGCCAGCAAACCTGAAGAAAAGTGGTGAATAATACTACTCGAAACATTGTGTAATTACTAACCTGTATTGTCTATCTGTGTGTTATTACTAACAAGTGATGTATTTGGAAAGTTTAAATAAAGTTTAAAATTTTTGATAAATTTAACATTCATTTATAAATGATGGAAATAGTCCAACATATCACATCTTATAATATACCATCATTACAAACCTTTAGACATATACTGGGATTATAAAAGTGTTGACTGGTTTTAATGATATATGATTATATGTCCTCGTGTTTTAGATTTGTATATATGTGTCATAATTTATTTATTTTTATTAGTAATAGTTTCTGCAATGTCTACATTTTTATTCAGATTAATTTTTCAATTGTCACCATTCACTCCATCTAATCAGAAAACAGGAAGGCCTTATGTAGAAGCTCTTCCTTACCTATGATTTTTATATCTGCTGTTTCAGTTTAGTATGATTAAAAAAAAACATTTAATTAATTCTACATTTTAATTTTTTAGTTACTTATATGTATATCACTACTATTACAAATTTTAATATCTAACCAAGATTTGGAACTTAACGCATTAAACAATATCCTTTTCATTCTTAACTTTGAATCGAATATCTTAGAAATTTTTCTTTTCAGTTAAAATCACAACACCAGAATCCATTTAGATCATTTCCCTTTAATGTTTTTAATGAAAATACAATCTTTTAATGATTTTCACAATTGAAAATTGAAAAAGCAGATTAAGATTTTAGTTGAAATTAATATGCCTAGGTATCAGCAATAATCAAGGAAATTCTTAGAAGAAAATATGTTTTTGCACTCAGCTTTTGTCCACAGTGATGTTGACAGAAATATAAGTATTTTTTAAAATTTACTTTTAAAAAAAAGGCTAAATAATAATGTGATGTTTGCAAAAATCTTTTGTTTGAATGTATTTGACTTTTAAGGGGGGAAAGCCTGTAGAAAACTTACGTAACGTTAGACAAGAAGTTCTTTTTTTTTAACCAACAAAATTGTTACTTATTTTTATTGTTTTTTAAATTGGAAAATTGACTTTTAATATTCTTATGATTATATTTATTTAACCATCAATTTAATGATTTTTTTTTTAAAAAACGAAGAGATTTAATAAAGAATAAGTCATTGCTGCCCGCTGCCCACTAAAAAAGTACAACTGAAGGGAAAATACAGCAATAAAATGTATTCCAAAACAAAACATTCAAAGATTTAAATTTCAACCAGCACGAGATGAATCTTGGGGTCATTTGTCTTTTATTGTATCTTTATTTATGTAATTTTAAAAGAATGTGTGTAAGCGTGGAGGTTATTTAATATGTTTATAAATAGTCCAAGTTATCTAAAGTGTATTTAAATGCTGCTTAGGATGGCTGTCATGCTATAAGCTGACTAGGGTGTTTATTTATGTATTGGTATTTTGAAATTTGGAGAGCTACTTTCAATGTTTTGTTTTAGAGTAGGTGGGCTATTTATATAACTGTATGATGAACTTTTACTTTTCATAGAAAACAAATTTCTATTATATCCAATAAATGGGCCATTCCGAATCTGTTAATGGAATATAAATGCTTACAAGCAAAAAGAGTATAGATAATGAAGTTGTGGGAGAATAAATATAAACAAAGTGATTGTACAAAAAGTAGGTTCTTGGTTTTTATGCTGGTTTGGTAAAAAAAATAATGGGAATTTTTAGATATAAAAGCCATAGAGTGCACAAAGATAATGATGTGGAAATGGGGTGGAGCAGAATAGAGAAGAATATGGGAAAAGCTTAGGGTGGGGAATGGAAAGGGAAGGTAAGGTGGCTAACAGGTTTCTCTGGGCATAGTGACTGAGAGATTCCTAACTTCAGGAAAGAAGCCACAGTGCATCGCATCCTCCAAAGATATAGATTTTTTTTTAAAAATAGCTATTGCACCTGATATATTTTGTTCCATGAATACATATTATTTATAAAGGAAAGCTAATGTGGCGTTAAAAATAATATTGTGATTTTTTTTAAAAAAACCTTATTTTAATCAAAACACGTGTAATTATATGTGTGTGTTTTTTAAAGGAACATGCATTGTAATATTTGTTTATTTGTCTCGTTTAACCAATACAAAGAGGTATATAAAAGTTCGACAAGATTTTTGGGCTATATATATATTATAAAGAGAATATTCTAGTTAATTACGATGTACTTATTATTATGGATGTGAATAGTTAAAAGAAATTAAATGAGTTTTTTTTTTTTGATGAGAGATTATTCCATCCAGTGATTTTGTTATATTAAAATATGCTTTCTAATTAACATTACAATACACAAACAGACAACCCCCCCCCTCAAATCTTTGTTTATTCTCAATCAGATTTCGAAAAAAAATAGTGTACATGTTGAAATGCTTTTTGGAATTAATAGATTGTATCAATTTTAAAAAGAAAAATACAGTAAAATTTAGTTTAGGAATATTGAAACAAGATGGAAGTATGCAGGAATTTTAGGTAATTGAATCCAGGTTTTTGAGCTGGTACGGGATCAGAATAGAAAATAACAAACCAAAAAATGTATAAATGAAAATACAGGCCTGTAAACTATTGCATAATATATATCTAAACAATTACACACTTTTTATTATTATTATTATTATTATTATTATTAATCCAATAAGCTAATACATATGCGCTTTGCAGATGTCACTATATAAATGAATACTCCCACTTTTTCAAACACGAGATAAAGTCTTTAAGAAAATATAGAATGAATCCACCTATATTTTCGACCCAACCGTATATGTATGGGCAAATCTGAAGTGTTTGAAATGACGAGCGTGAAGTTATTAATTGATCACTTTAAATTACTTTTTTACTACATAAATGAATGACGCCAATGAAATTTCTAGAATTTACGATATACGTCATTCTTATAATTAAACATATGTAAACAAGACATTTATTTTTTATATAGCGCAATGTTTTTTTTTTTTATAATCTATAATATTAATAAGCCAATAAGCTAATACACATGCACTTTGTAGATGTCACTATATAAATGAATACTCCCACTTTTTCAAACACGAGATAAAGTCTTTAATAAAATGTAGAATGAATCCACCTATATTTTCGACCCAACCGTATATGTATGGGCAAATCTGAAGTGTTTGAAATGAAGAGCGTGAAGTTATTAACTTATTGGCTTATTAATATTATAGATTATAAAAAAAAAAATTGCGCTATATAAAAAATAAATGTCTTGTTTACATATGTTTAATTATAAGAATGACGTATATCGTAAATTCTAGAAATTTCATTGGCGTCATTCATTTACGTAGTAAAAAAGTAATTTAAAGTGATCAATTAATAACTTCACGCTCTTCATTTCAAACACTTCAGATTTGCCCATACATATACGGTTGGGTCGAAAATATAGGTGGATTTATTCTATATTTTCTTAAAGACTTTATCTCGTGTTTGAAAAAGTGGGAGTATTCATTTATATAGTGATATCTGCAAAGCGCATGTATATTAGCTTATTGGCTTATTAATATTATAGATATATAAAAAATAAATGTCTTGTTTACATATGTTTAATTATAAGAATAACGTATATCGTAAATTCTAGAAATTTCATTGGTGTCATTCATTTACGTAGTAAAAAAGTAATTTAAAGTGATCAATTAATAACTTCACGCTCTTCATTTCAAACACTTCAGATTTGCCCATACATATACGGTTGGGTCGAAAATATAGGTGGATTCATTCTTTATTTTCTTAAAGACATCATCTCGTGTTTGAAAAAGTGGGAGTATTCATTTATATAGTGACATCTGCAAAGCGCATGTGTATTAGCTTATTGGCTTATTAATATTATAGATTATAAAAAAAAAAGCATTGCGCTATATAAAAAAAAAAAAAATGTCTTGTTTATTATTATTATTATTATTTTCTTAAAAAACTGGTAACTAAACTATATACCAATAATAACACATTTACAATAGAATAAATTTATGTGACATAGGCAAAAGTATGACGAAACTACAACTATAATAATAGTATAGGTAATACAATAAATTAACTCTGATGAAGGGTTATCCAAATTTGAAGAGGGTCATACTTAATATATTTATTTTCAAGAAGGAAATCCTGATGGGGAAGTGTTAATGAAAATAAAGGTCTAAGCTATGAGAAGAAAGTGCACCAGATGTGGATTGTAGATTGCCTGGTTTTGGTCATGATGTTTCTGGGTAAAAATTTGAGAAAGGTATAAGTTGAACCATTCCTTATTATTTTATTTGAGTACATTGTATTTTTTTATTGTCAAATGTTACGGAGCAGTCAAGCGTTGATGGCCTAGCGGTTAGCATAGTGTCTTCCAAGCAGCTGGCCCAGGTTAGCTTCCCGGTCAACGCATTTGACATAGGAAAAAAAAATGGTATGGAGCAACATACAAGCCACATAGTTCTTAGTGCGTTATAATTACAGATGGCTGCAGAAAGGAGTTTGCTATTAACTGAAAGGAGACTCTTTGATTCCTCTTGGAGGCCTTAAAGGAACCGAGCAGGGCAAATTTCCTAATGTCCACTCCATACGTTCTTGTCGTTGCGGCTGTTATTACTATGTGATTATTCATATAGTATATGAACATGGATGGGCTGCTCACCAACACGCATTAGCCAGTGTGGTGAGTTTATTGGCTTTTTACCTCTGAGTTTAAGATCAAGAAACACCATGGTCTTTCTTCTCAGTGCCTGATAAGGCAGAATGAATGTTTGTGTAAATGATAAATATTTTTCCAATACATATATACAATTATGACAGACAAAAATAAAGCATGGCCCTTATTCCCAGGAGGCTGTAAAGTCACCAACCAAGGCAGTGGTTGGTGGCCGAAGGCGGAGGGTGCTAAGAATCCCCTGATTGCGGACCCAGGCTGCCATTTGATGACTTTTTATTTAGGTATTTACAATTGCAGATCACTTTCAAGTGAAAGAAGATTGCAAGAATTAGAAGAAGAACTGTCTTATATTAAATGGGACATTATTGGACTTTGTGAAGTTAGAAGAAAAGGAGAAGAAACAATTGATTTAAAAAGTGGACATATACTCTATTATAAAGGCACACATATTGGAAATACAAGTGGAGTAGGATTCATTATAAATAAAAAGTGGAAGAACAATATTGTGGAGATTGATGGTGTATCGGACAGAGTGGCAAGATTAGTTATACAACTTAATAGCAGATACCAAATGCAGATAATTCAGGTTTATGCCCCAACAAGTTCTCATAGTGATGAAGTAGTAGAAGATTTTTATATGGATGTACAAAAGGCTTTTGATCAGAGTAAACAACATTTTAAAATTGTTATGGGAGACTTTAATGCTAGAATTGGTAGACAAATGAAAGATGAAATTGCTGTAGGTAATTTTGGTTATGGTAATAGAAATGAGAGAGGACATAGACTTGTGGAGTTTGCAGAAAAAGAAAAACTTTATATTATGAATTCATTTTTTGAGAAAAATGTTAAAAGGAAATGGACATGGAAGCATCCAAATGAAGGTACAGCAGAATTGGATTATATTTTGACTAACAGAAAATACATATTTCAAGATTGTAATGTTCTTAATAAATTTAACACAGGAAGTGATCATCGATTCGTAAGGTGTAAGTTATGTGTTAATGTAAAACTAGAGAGACAAAAATTATTAAGAAAAACAATATTTACAGTTGATATTCCTAATCTTCAGAAACATTCTAATGAATTTAAATTAGAACTTACAAATAGGTTTCAAGTGTTAGGAGATTTTGAACATGATTCAGATTTGGATGAAATTAATATGAAAATAACTAATACACTTTTAAAAACTGCAACAAACATAGCTGGTAGAAAAAAGCAGCAATTGACTAATAAAATTTCTACTGAGACTAGAGAATTTATAAAGAAAAGAAGGAATATGAAGATATACAAAAATGATGTATTAAAAAGAATTGAATATCTCGAATTTTGTAAAATGGTATGGAAAAGAGTTGAAAATGATATAAGAAAGTATAACTGTGAAATAGCAAGGAAAGCTGTAGAAGAAAATAAAAGTCTCAAAAATGTTAAACAACATTTTGGTATTGGTAGGAAATTTATATCTGCAATAAGAAAAAAAGATGGAATTATTACTAAAAAGAGAGATGACATCATGAAATTGGTAGATTTTTATCAAGAATTATATAGTAATAAAGAACAAGTACCTCCTATATCTATTACATCTTCCGAATTGCCCAGAATTTTAAATGAAGAAGTGAGACATGCAATTAAGTGTATGAAGAAAGGAAAGGCTCCAGGAAATGATGGAATTATAATTGATATATTAAAAGAAGCAGGTGAAGAAATAGAAACAATTTTAGCAAAGTTATATACCAAATGTCTAAATGATAAAGATGTACTGGAAGATTGGAAGAATGCAGTAATAATATTAATATTTAAAAAAGGTGATAAAGAAAATATTAGAAATTACAGACCTATCAGCCTTTTATCAGTATTATATAAAATTTTTACCAAGATAATTACAACTCGTCTGCAGAGAACTTTGGATTTCCACCAACCAAGAGAACAAGCTGGATTTAAAAGTGGTTTTAGTACAATAGATCATATCCAGGTATTGAGAGAAGTCATAGAAAGGACAAACAAATATGAGTTGTCATTATGTTTTGGATTTGTAGATTATGAAAAGGCATTCAATTCTATACACATTTCTTCGGTGATTAAAGCATTGGATCATCAAGGTATAGATCCAGGATATTGTCATATTTTAAAGAATATTTATAAAAATGCAACAGCAACAATTAGATTACATAATGATACTGGAAAAATCAACATTGAGAAAGGTGTAAGACAAGGTGACTCCATATCTCCAAAACTCTTTACAGCAGTGCTGCAAGAAGTATTTTCTGGATTAAAATGAGAAACTAAAGGAGTGAAAGTAAATGGAGAGTATTTAAGTCATTTAGATTTTGCAGATGATGTAGTTGTTTTTGCAAATAATGCTTCAGAGCTGCAGGAAATGTTGCAGGAGTTAGTAGATGAAAGTAGAAAAGTAGGACTAAAGATAAATGTTAAAAAGACTAAAGTAATGTTTAATCGATTTGCTCAAAATATGAAAATAAAGATTGATTATGAAGAATTAGAAGAAGTTAACAGTTACAAATACCTTGGTCAGATTATTAATACAGATGGAAACATAATGGAGGAAATTAATCATAGAATTATACTTGGTTGGAGTGCTTTTGGTAGAAATAACTTGATACTAAAAGGAAATATGCCTATGTGTTTGAAAAGGATGGTTTTTAACAAATGTGTTTTACCAGTTCTGACTTATGGATCTGAGACTTGGACACTTAATAGAAGAGCAATACAGAGACTTCAGACCACTCAAAGGAGTATGGAGAGATGTATGTTGGGAGTAACAAGAAGAGATCGAAAACGCAATGTATGGGTAAGACAACAAACAGGTGTTACTGACCTTATTGAAAAAATTAAAAGCATGAAATGGAGTTGGGCTGGACATATTGCTAGAAGAGATGATAATAGATGGACAATTGAAATTTTAAACTGGATTCCAAGAGATTGTAAAAGACCCAGAAAGAGACCACATGTGAGATGGATGGATGAAATAAGAAAATGTGCAGGGGTGTTGTGGAGAAGAGAAGCTAAAGATCGGAGAAGATGGATTAAACTTGGAGAGACCTTCATCCTGCAGTGGATTGATAATGGTTGATGATGATGATGATGAATTACAGATGCATTGTGGGACTGAATATTTTATATATATTTCTAAGCAATTGAGGTTGATTGCACACTGATGAAACACGAATAGGCATTGAAATAAGAAATATGGACAGGTTTGATGCTCCAGAAACCCTGACTTCACATTGGCATCTTTTTTCGCATAAGAATGCATAAATATAATTATCCAAGTCTTAGCTTCATAGAAAACCAAGCCCTAAATATTGCTACCTAATTAAAATTTGTAAATTTGTCCAATAATTACATATTTATTGGGGGGGGGGGTATTTACTAACATAAATTATAACTAAACCCTTATTAGCAAGATTTTTCATCTTCAGATGAAATGAATATATTACCGTCAGACTTTTCCAAAAACAAAAAAAATAAATAATTGAAGGAATTGTATGTACTTGCAATAAGGAGTTTTTAATGTTAACAACAAAAGCCAGCACCAGAGAGAACCCTAGTACTAAAAGTCTTTGGATTGAAGCTCAACTCTATCACTCTTGGTGCTCAGATGTGACAATTTCTTCAGTAGCAAATTATTTGATTATTTCACCCTGGTAGAGTGAAATACTTGAGAGGTATCAGTTTATTTAACATTGCCGTGCTTGAATGATACATTAATCTCAACTGATAAACCATGTGATTGATTGTCCTGTGTGGTAATTTATTATCCTATATGGTGACACACTTGAAAACTCACTGGATTAAAGATCAAAGCATCACATAATATCCCAAGCAACTAATTTCTCAATAGTGAATAAAGTGACAGATGATCTAAAGAGCCTTGATTCAAAGCTCAAAAATGCCATTTATTATATTTAAAAACCTCATGAACTTCTAAGTAACTAACCATTCAATTTTGCTAATGGTGGTCTCAAGAACTAAAAATCTCAAACCAGAGATGAACTTTATCACTTTCACTGTTAGTACATCCCATGATGTGATTATATATATATTAAGAGATCTGAAGCAGGTTAATGCAAAATACATAACTTTATATTGAAGAATGATATTAAAATCTCTAGGTATTTGGATTTAATTGACATAGAACAAGAAAAACTAGCCAGAAAATAAATCAATACGAGGAATGCTTAAAACTAATCACCAAAGCAGTCATAATGAATTCAAAGGACAGAATTGTTGTTACAGAGAATAAAAAAATTTAAATCAAGGAAAATAATGGACTTTTTACAAGACGTGCACACAATTTTTAGAAAAAATTATATCGCAACAACATTTACAAATATATTGTAATCAAAAATAGAAGAGGAACTACAATTTTTTTCTTTTAAAGGCTCAGTGAGTCAAAAGAAAGTTTAATTCTCTCATACATTGACTGAAAAATCGCAAATTGGCAGTTGTAATAATTGTAAAACTTAAGCAAAAGTAGTAAAAATTTACTGCGAAGACAGGGACGGTTGTAGCATGCTTTTGGGGAGATCATTGTAGAACTATATTCACCAATGGACGAATATATCATTGCTAAAAAAAAAAAGAAATACTACTGGAACTGAGTATTGCAGCAAAAATTTTCCAGACATCTGAAGAAGAAGCAAAAATAGTCAACTTATCCAAACAAATCTGGAAAAGCCACCATTTGGAGAAAAAATAATTTTCTAAAATCAAAGAAAGATAAGCCAACAGAAATGAATCTCTTTTTCTACCATACTACTAGTAAAATTGTGCTACAAAGCTTTCTAGATAAAATGTTACATGGAAACTACATTCAGGAAAGATTGAGGAAGAAGGAGGACTGAATCTGGTATATGTTTTAGCTATAGAAGTAGATTATTCGATATTTTACGAGTTTGTTAAGAGGAAAAATGTGGTATATGTTTGTAATAAAAAAAAATATAGTTATATGATATAAGAAAAAAACGAGGGTTAAAAGTGAATGTTCCAAGATGTGTGGGTTTTGTACAATACTGTTTGTTTATAAAGATGCTTACCATCTGTTCAATATTTACATTATTTAAATGTTTCTATAATTTTATTGATTTAAAATTAAATTTGTTTTCAAGCTTATTTTATATTTTAATCTTTTTTCTTTTTTTATTGGAAAAAATAAGATAATTCTTAACTACCTCTTTAAATTTAGGAAAAATATTAAGTGCTTCTTTGTTGCTATGTTAATAAATTTCAATACTTAGATAAGCTGAATTTATCAGAATGACATTTATCTGTGCTCATGTCTATATGTTTATAAAATGCATTGTTATTATGTAATGTTTTTATTTTATTTTAAATGAGATTATCTATAATTACAATTTAATATTCGTATTTGGTCTTTTGAAAGGAACAAAACACCAGATGACCCCCAGGTCATATATGCATTACGTAAGCTGGCATCTTGATGTTTTATCGGCTGAAGGGTAGATGTGTTTAAAGTTATTAAAAAAATTAAGGATGGCCTAATATTTAGGCAGTGAACTGATTTCAACTCTATATGACTATACAAACAAGTTGGTTTTAGCAGAAAATTTATTTTCCAGTTTCGGTCCTAGCAGTTTGATAGTAAAACAATTAAAGATGGCTGCTGGAAGAAAGGTGCCTTTGGTTCAAGAAATCCAGGTGCAAAGCTTCTCGATGATGAAAATCTTCAGTAAATCAACACTGGATAGGAATTTATTAAGCACTACCATTTAACATTTGGTGATTACTTAGGCTTCCCATAGGTGGCATATCGGGATTGAGAGTTAAAGGAATTTATACTGAAATTTTGTAATTATTCTGAAACACTTTTTTTTATAACTGTGATTTTATTTGTTTCACCAAGAAGTTAATACACAAATTAAATTAATCTACAGTATGTATCTAATATATAGTTATAATAAATTCATTTTTATATATACATATTTTATTTATACATGTTGTTTTTACCAATTTGAGTTCTTACCCAATTTTAGTGCAATAATATAGTGTCAGACTTTGGAATGTAACGTCTTTGGTTCGATCCCAATTTGGGCACTTCCGGTACTCAAATTTTCTAAGAAATTCTGAGCAATAAAGCCATTTATTATTTTTTTAAAAAAGATTTGAAGCAGATTGTGAAATTAATTGGTTGTTCATTTAAATTTATCTCTATCCTATAGTTACTGGTAGAATGAGAAAAAATATTACACTTGGTGTGAAATCTGATGCATTTGAAATAAAATCAGGCTTTGATCAGTTGTTAGTTCCATTTTTTTTTTCTATCGCTGAAACCAAAGTTTTTGGCGACTTTTTGAAGCAGGCATTCAGATATGATATAGGTTTGGTGCTAGTTATATTTTCAACTGCTAATTTTGCTATTTATAACAGTTCAAAAGACGGTCTACAGATTATTGTTAGTGTTTTGATTGCAGCCTATATAAGTGTGAGTTAGTAGTTACCGTTTAAAAAAATAACTCAAAATCTTGACGTTTTAGCGTGGGTGATTATCAGATTAAGAATATGATATTCGGCACAAATGTCAGTATGCTGGTACTGTATGGAACATGTTTAAAATGAAGTATTTCAACATAGTATTATAACTACCGCAATTAAATAAGTTGTTTCAGAACTGTTGTGTTGTATGGAAGTGATATATGGATCCCCTATCATTATAACATAAAGGCAGTGGGAAAATTTCATTTAAGAATATTCTGCAAACTTCTAAAAGTAGATGGCAAGACCTTGGGATCAAAAGCATCTATAATAGATTAGTCAGTGGAAGCTAATAAACAATTGTAGACTTTTTAAAAAAATACAATCAACTCATGCATGATTTTCCATAGGAGTGATGTTTACTTTATAAAGATTATCTCAAAAAAATACAATCAACTTGCATGATTTTCCATAGGAGTGATGTTTATCTTATAAAGATTATCTCAGAAACACTAAAAAAATACGTTCACTGGTTAAGATAAAACAATAGGTTGGAAAACTACAATTTCGGAAGTCACTGAAGTCTTACGAAAAGTAAAGATTTTAAAACACATTAAGGTGATATACTTGAGCACACTTCTAGTTGTAGAAATGGTTTGTATAATCATTACAAAACTCTTATATTTTGTCGTTCTTTGGGTTTTTTTTTACTTTGTTTGAAGGTGTGGCCCGGGGGGGGGGGGGGGGGGGGGGGGGGGGGGGGGGGGGGGGGGGGGGGGGGGGGGGGGGGGGGGGGGGGGGGGGGATTTATTTTTTCTTTTGGTTTTGTATTTACAAATGTAAATAAAGAAAATAGGGAATGATTATTCGTGTCTTTTTTTCTTTAGAGTCTAAATAAAGTCAAAATAATAATAATAATTTTCTATATTTATATAATCAAAATATTGAACAAATAATAATAATTATTTTTTATCATTAATAAATAAAATCCCGCAAAAAAAGATTTAAGAGCTACTCTATCAAACAGCCAGTAAAAAGCTTGAGACAATTTTAATGAACACATAATAATCAGTTTCTTCTTTGGATTTGTCACCACTTTCAGATCAGGCTAGATTTTATTAGTTTGTAGAATTGGTTTTTTTTTAAGCGGTTAATTAGCACATCTTTTTTCTTTTGGTTAAAATAAGCATCTCTAGATTTGGGGGGGGGGGGCAACTTTTTGGGCATGCATCCACTAGATTTTTCACACGCTACACAGATGGTATTGATACATGGAGGATTTTTATGAAATTTTAGTGAGGGGATGGGGTGGTGGACAAAAGATATGTTCATTTTCTGTCTGACTATTGTTATTTAAGCAACATTAAGTGAAAATAATAATTTTGTGCATGTTTTAATTGAAATTACTATGTTAGAGAAATAGGAAAAAAATTATTGATAATTTAAAACACCAATAGTTTTTTTTTTCTTTGTTTATAAAGGAATTAAAGAAAAATGGGTAGTTGGTGTTAAAATGTAATATTTTTGCAAACAAACTTGTGTGTATTTTCAAAATACTACTACAGTGGGTTTAAACGATTTTAATGAACAAATTGTAAGGACTGTTTTTGAGATGTCGGTGGCGGGAAATATATATATATTTCTGATTGTTGCTTAATCAAAATCCGCAAAACATCTTAATTCAGAAATAGGTATAGTATTTTCAGTAGTATTCAGAAGCTGTTTGATCGATCACCCGAATATATAAAAAGTCCTAGAGTGTCTTCTAAATTACCAATCTTCTATTTTAATAACGTGAAAGCTAAACACCTTCTTACAGATACGCTTTAAACATGCTTACGTGACAGCCAATCAGATGGAATAATGACATCACATGGGACTCTAAATTCTAAAACACAAGCCAGAACTATTAGAAAAAGATGGGACCCATCTTAATCTATGCCTCAATCTCTTTGGTGCAACTAATATATTTGAAAAGACGAATAACTTTTTATAGAAAATGAGCTTGAATGGTAAAATTGCATTGTGGTCAGCATTTATAGGAGACTGAAGAAAGGTTTGTCCAAATGCAAGAGATCTTATTTACATTATCCACAGAGAAAACTAAGTATTCCAACATAAGGAAACTCACTTAGTAAAGTATTAATCAGAAGTTTGCACACTAGTTATTTACATAAAAAAATAACACCACTAATGCAGACTCATTTGAATTTTATTCCAAGAGTTGGACTTCAATTATGAATCTCTTTTATAATACTCAGAAGTAAGATAAGATAATCTGTGATAACATTTTAAAAAGAGTTTCAATATTAAAAGATAAATTTTGAATTTTTCTTCTCGGTAAAAAATCCCGCATTAGCATCTTGCTGTTCTGATCAGAATTGGAAATGTTTGCTTTCTTATCTGAGGATTTTTTGGAAAAAGTAAGCAAAATGCATCTTTCTTTGCAAGGAAAAGGTTTCAATATATTTACTGTAAACATAAAATTTAAAGCGTTTCAAAATAAATTTCCTCCGTAATTAAAAGTTTTAGGAATAATAATATAGAACTGTTTGTTTTCCTTTACGAATTTCTTAAAAGAAAATCAATAAATATATGTATGTGTGTTTTGCACATCGATAATGAAGCTAATAATAGTGCGTGAAAATAAATAATATTATCTAAATGTTACTGCCAAGCTCTTTCGGGATAGTTCATAGCTCCATATTCATGACTACTGGAATTTATTTAAGAACTATAATGATGTTAGTACAAATTTATGCAAATTCATGTGAAGATGCTACATAGACTATATATATATATTGATTTCAAACGCTAATGAAGTGAAACCTTAACTATTTCAATAAAAGAAAATATTACCAGCGTAAAGTAAAAAAAAAAAATTATTAATCACATCACAAATTTGATATTTTTTTTCAAAATAAAATAAGTGAAAATAAAAAAGGCCATTTTCTCCAGCCTCATAATTTAGTGATCTCCTATGGTCATCATAAAAAGAATTAATTGACTTGAATCAATTTTGTAATAACAATTTGTCAGAATATTGACTACAGCAGGGGTCCCCAACCCTATGCCCGCGGGCACCATGGTGCCCGCAGACCATTTTTCATGTACCCGCCGCTATCCGAACATGATAAAAAATTATTTATTTGATACAAATAAATTTAATTTTTAAGATTTCTTATAAATTATTGTATTATATTGTAATCAAATTGTTGGTCGTACTATACTTTTACAGCGTAAAAAAGTCTATTATTAACAATATCCAACTATAAATTTACATTAAAAAAATAAATGGTGCCCGCCACCTGTCCGGTATTATAGAATGTGCTCTTAAGTGCAAAAAGGTTGGGGACTGCTGGACTACAGTGACAAAAAGAATATCCCTCATTGGTGAACCTTGTCTTCAGGATCCGTTTGCATTTACATATTTTTGCGAAAGTATATTTTTATTGCTATTTCTAATTAAAAATAAGTGTAATGTTGTTTATCAATGGATACATTGGGAAAAAGTCTTAATAATTGTTCTGTCAAATATTTCATCTGATATTGATTTTTTAGCGCACCAATGTTCAAACACATCCATCACATTAAATTATTAAATCTTTTTTATTGTATTATTCAATGTTTGTTCTAAATATTTTTAATGACTTTTGTGTTTCATAACTTGTGATCTTTGTAGTATTTGTAATTGTACAATAGCATGTGCCTCTATTAAGAAGTTTTTCTTTCAGGGGAGGGGATGGCTGGGAATATCTTTAGATATTCCATGGAGCCTCTATATCAGCAGGTTTGAGAAGGACGTTATTGATATAGTGTGAATAATTTTGAGATTAGTAACACTGCATATTAACTGATTTGAATTTGGAGAAGAATGAAAAGATAACTTGGAGGATGAGTTTACTGTTGGAAAAAGTATACGGAAAAAGATTATCATGGAGATTATGAAGCAGAGAAATTGGATTGGGCATTAAAGAGAAAAAAATAGTTATGAAAGTACATTGTCTTCAGAAGATATGAATAAGAGTAGTAGAATAAAATCATTGATTGATCATTTTAGTTAAGAAAATATAGGTGAATGTTAAAAAGTTCACCAAGGGATAGAAAGGATTATAGAAATTATTGTTTTGGTACCTGGAATCTACCTAGCAGAAGCATAATAATGATAGTCATGCAATCAATTAATTGAAGACCTAATGCATCTCAACAGTTGTACTGTTTTGTATTCACTTAGTTAAAGCATTGAATCTCATATTAAATTGATTTGAATGTGATATCTATCAAGAATATAATAAATGTAGTAAGTGCAGTTAATGTCACTACTAAGAATATGTATAAATGAATGTCCCTGCTACTTTTATGCTAAAATTACATGTGTGTTTTTTGAAATTATAGTTTAAAAAAAATCATTATTAGATATTTAAAAAAAGGAGTTTTAATATTTTAGCAGATTGTGATACTAAAGTTTAAACTAAGAATGTTTTAAATATTTAATAGATATATAGATACCTTAAAAATGTATCAATTGTTTTGACATCAAAATTGATTGTTCTTTTTTTTTTCACCTGTTAAATACATGAATGAGTATTAAATGATAGTGTGATTTTGATAAGAAATCAAATGATTGTTGTATAGATACTGATTATCGTAACTAGATATAATTAAACTTTGTTTCTAAAACTAGCAGATATTTTATTAAAATATTTAATTAATAGTTGTATGTGGAGACAATTGTATATATTTACAACGATTAAGTTGTTTTTTTAAAAAAAAATATTTCATTTTTGAATAATAAAAAGCTTATATTCATAAGCTAGAAACTAATCTGGGAATGTAGATAGACTAGAACTGAATACTGATTTCTTAGACATGATCATCTGGCATCTATTAATTTAAACAAGATTTTTCGAAGTGGAAAAGTGGGATTTGCTTCTAAAAATCTATTGCCTGCTTTCATAAAATCACTTTTATCCATGAGTTCTGCTTTTTTTTTTGTAGGTATTCTTGAGAAAGGACAAGTATACCATACTCCAGTTTTTATTATTTTAATAAATGGCTTTAGATTTTCTCTGATTTTTACAGATTTCAAGCAGATATCAGCGAAGTCCTAATACTGATAGGAACTATAAAAACATGGCGTGATGATAATGATAAATATTACTTTGTTTATAGTATATATTTATTATGATATATAGCAGCAAGACAGGGTTAATGCTTGTACATCTTCAACCACTTAAAAACTAGGGCTGAAATACTTCAGAATAAAAAAACGGGGGTGGGGAAAATTATAAATATATTGATAATAAAAATTCATCTCATTCTATGCATAACAGCATCTCTTTTTTTTTTCTTTAAGGGAAATGTAAGAATACAGCAGATTTCTGATTGCCCCTATGATAATGAAATTAGTTTTTTTTTTTTTTCAGTATATGCATATACCTCATTAATCATCACCGGGGTCAAAATGGAAAATCATCCTTTAAATAGTCCACTGCAATGTAAAGATCTATCCAATAACTCTTTGCAGAGAAATATTGAAGGGAAAGCAATATTTACAAGACTGGGGTAGCAGTTTATTCCTTTTTCCTATCCACGATTCTTAATTAAATAAACCTAAATATTGGGAGGCACAAGACTTCAAAAACAAAAACGAAGTCACAAACACAATCCAAACATTGGTATCTGGAGCTCAAATATTAGACTTTTTAATAAAGATCATCACTAAAGCCCTTCTCGCAAATTTCTTTCATTTATCACAAATTTACCAATATTAATGATACCTGCAACCTTTGCCATCAAGCAAAAGAGACTGTAAAATACTCCTAAAAAGGTCATACTCTTCAGGTTTATCATACGCTAATAGCTAATATCATATGGCATCATTTACTCTCACTCAACAAGCTGAGTATCTCCACAGGTTTATTTCCTAACATAAGAATGACTATCTTCATATTATTCATCCTAGGATTTATCTGATGCCAGCTGATTTTTAATCCCACATCTAAAGAAATTAGAGAAAATGAAACAAAGAGACTAAACTCAAGCACCTTCTGATATCTTTGTTGTTACCTGGAGCTTAATTTCTCCTATCATGCCACTGTGATTCAATGGACTTTGATTAAAATCAGAGACGCATTACTAGCTATATTAAGAGCACATGACCTGGTTTGACTACACAAGTAACCTTTTTTTGTTTGTTTCCATTGATTTTTATTATATAATTCATATTACCATATCAATGGTTTTCTTGTATATTGTAAATAAAATTTCATGAAATCTATCAGACTAAATAAAAATTCTTGTTCAAAGAAGAAAAAAGTGAAAATTCCCACTCCACCCAATGTGATATGATGTATTATGGCTTCTCCTTAACGAAGTCAAGAATATCTCAGCAATTATGCCCAGATAAACCTGTTAGCCACTTTATTTTACATTCTCCACTCTAAATTTACCCATAATCTGCTCTATCCCATTCATAGCGACATCTACCGTACGCTTGAATAACCAGGGATTGTTAGATGCAATTAAATTCCCATTCAGATCGATGTCTGGCTTTTACCGTTTATCAACAGTACTTTTGACTTTGAATCCTGAGTCTCATTGATAAAAGTGAAATTAAAACCAATCTTAAGATGGGGATTTAAATGCATCTGATGTGCTGTTTTCATTTCTCATATTTTTATCTGATTTGTGTGTGTGTATGTGAACATAATAACATCATAGTATATATTGTTCTAATTTATACATTTTCATTATAGATATTTTTTTCACCTGTATCTACTCGTTTTCCCAAGCTTTTCATAATTATGTAACCAAATATTACTTTGTACTTTGCCTTTCTCTTAATTTTGGCCAAGAGCACTTACAAATGGATTTTAAAGCTGCTAATTAAAATTCCAGACTTGGATTTCAGATCAAGCAATGTCCTTTTTTTTTTTTTAATAATTGAAAAAAAAAAACTTACTTAAATTAAAAGAATATATTTAAATGGGAGCATTCCAAAACGTATCATGACACCGGTTAAATACATTATATTAGTTGTTATATTATTTGGAAGCTTTTTATAAAAAAAGTCATCAGACAGATTAAAAAAAAGAAAAACTAGAAATAAAGTAAGGGACCATACTTATTCTGATTTATCTAGTGGTTTAAAAGAAAAAAAAAAATTTTTTTTTTATATGTCATAGCATGGACGCGAACCCACAACCATGGCGGCTGCGATACCTCTCGGCTAACAACGCAAGATAAGAAAAATATTTTTGTATGTTTATTTGTTTAATTTTAATTTTTTTGGAAACATATTTTCAACACATTGCGATGCTAATATGAATGTAATAAATAATTCAAAAAAATATTTTAAAAGAAAGCAAAATAACATTAAAATATATATTTCAAAAGCAATGCCTGTAAGTTTAAGCTTTCTGTTTATATACATTTCACAGGTTTAAACTAGAACCCCCCCCCCCTCATCTGACTTTATCATGTTGCAATTTTTTTTTTAATTTGGTTACAATTTTTAAAACGAAATACATATTTGAAATCGTTACTAGTAAAAATAACTTCAAAAAATAATATTTTATTTGCTTTTAAATATCTAATTTATGTGTTATTACATAAACTTGTGTGTGTATTTAGTATATAATATTTGTGCACATATTTATATATGCATATTCAAATTTATTGATCTTATTTATTTTATAAAGAAGAGACGGCGGAGAATAGACAGAGGCATGATTGGAAACCCTACAGATTTCCGGCATACTGGCCATATAGGGTCCGGGGATATGTCCATGAGAAATAATCACGTGAGTTTTTTTTTTTTTTTTAAGTTACATTTTAATTATAAATTAATAAGAATAATTCTTAGAATATGTTTACTGTTTTTTTTTATTATTGTTTTTAAAATTATATATTAAACTTGCACTTAAACCACTAAACATCACATGATCACTATCTCATACTAGCATATAATTGTTATTAAACAAGGCAAAACTCTCTCCATACAGTAGTGCCACCCTGTGCCAATCAGAGTAATCAACGGATGCCAGAAAATATTGAAAATATTATTATGTTTTCAATTTCATTCTCATGGTTTTGTAGTTAAGGGGAGATAAAAGGTGGTTGCTGGAGGGTTGCATTAGATCCTAAGATCTAGGTGCAGTGCTCTCTGATCCAAGGCTCCTCACTAATGATGACCACAAGCCAGAAACTAGTCTGGGGATATTGGATGAGTAGGCATTAGATAGGGTTTTTATGCACAAGCCTTCTGGCATCCATTGATTACTCTGATTGGCACAGGGTGGCACTACTGTATGAAGAGAGTTTTGCCTTGTTTAAACTTGCACTTCAGTGATATAGCTTTTCTTTAAACAGTAATATCTCAGAATACATTTTAGTCTTATATTTTATGATGTTAATTTATGTTTTGCATATCACATTTGCATTGACCAATATTTCAGTTTGCCTCCGTGTTCTCAAAGTATTATTAGTTTTTATGCTACTTATTATAAACATTCATAGAGAAAATTATACTTTAACTCCCTATTCATATATCTAATCAAAGAAATTAAAAGCGAGATAGCCGAGAGGTCATCGTAGCCGCCTTGCAAGCAAGTAGTTGGTTGCAGATGGTTGTGGGTTCGCGTCCCGGCAGATGCTATGATATATGAGAAAGAAAAAAAGCGAGATGAGCTCCTCTCCACAATCAAAACTTTCAATGACACATGGTTTCTCTTTTCAACAACATAATTGACTGCAATAGCAGTTAACACACATGCTATCTCATCCCCTAAACAAATCAAGTTATGTTTAAATCACTAAACCCAATAATGCTCCCACCCGTTGAAATTTGATACATCTAACTCGTACTATCAAAACAAACTTGACCCCTCTGCATTCTTGTATTTCTTACAACAATTTAAACTCTTTTTAATAGAAGAACATTCATTATTAGCTAATCATGTATAATAACATTACCCTCTTCTCCTTATATCATCTGATTTTCTTGTTCTTGTTCAATAGTGTAACATACCTTTTGAATAAATTAAGTTTTGAAATGAACTTGTAAATTATAAATATATACCACACATAATGAAGCTTTAGGATTGTTAAAAAAAAATCAATATGCTTTCAGAATACAAAATATAATGTTATTTGTGGTAAATGGAAATTTCTTAGATTTAACGAATGATTGTTTTATTTTAGAAATTAAAATATCAATTATAATAATGATTTTATCATGTGTGTAGCCAGTGTATTGGTTGTATAAGATAGAGTAGATGACTGAAGGGAGCTTGAAAATATGGGTTCAAATCCCCTCTAATTTTCACTGCTAAGAGATTATCTTATAGTGATTAATATTACTCTCTAACTTGGTCTTTCTGTGTGTGTGTGTGTGTGTGTGAAAGAATGATTTTTATTACCACTCATTAAAAACTACTTCATAGTATTTTTGGGAGGCATGATCTCATTTCTAATAAACATTTTCTACTATTTACTAGTTCAGATTTTTTCCTCTGAAAATGTAAAAAGAAAAAATGGAATTAGTAAATTCTAGAATAATACAGGGGAAGAATACAGTTAATCCAAATTCCTACGATTCAGAAAACTTCTCTTATCCAAACAAAATTTCAGAGATGGTCTTTAATCTTTTAGAATAAATAAATTAGTTTATTTGTCCATCTATTATTAAGACCATCATGGCGCAGCCCTATCACTTCCAATCCTTGAAGTTCTTACGAATTCAAGATACAATAAACCATTCCATTTTTTTATTATAATTAATTGAACTATAATTAAATCTTTAATAAACTTATTAATATTATTTATGCTAATAATTTTTGGTGTATTATGTTGTTGTTTTTTCCTTTTAACAGTTAACTGCTATTCAATTACAAATGGGGTCTAAAGGTGGTTATGAACATGCAATTCCAGTAAACGCAACAATTGTAGCAGCGGATTTAAATAACAAGTAGGTAAGAAATTTGTAGAAAACAGGAAAATAGTTAATTTTGATGAATCAATAACATGACATTATCATTACTAGTTCATTTAATGTTTAATGGATTGAATTGAAAAATAATTCCACAAATCGCAGAAAGTTTTGTGGAAGTAGTTTAATTATTTTAAAAAGAGAAAAAAAGGAAAATGTGATCATATGCAAAGCTAAGTCCTTGTTTAACATATAAATGACTGTTTTTAATGTCTCGCTTCTCATAGAAATGGAAAATTAAAAAAATTAAGTAATGAAATCACTATTATAGCAGTTATTGGATAATTTCTTTAAAAAAAATAGTTTATATTTGTACTTTTAATTGCTTAGGCTGATAGCATTGGTGGCCATGAGCTTCTCTTGACATTTGGTCATTTTTCTGAATTAATTATAATGCTGGATTGTCATTTGTTCAACCACTGCTCTGTGCTTTTTTCTCACATATAGTGTAACAGTCAGAAAACGTGTGACTCGTAAACATAGTACAGAATTCGACCACCACACAGAACAGCAGCACCATCGAGGTAGCGAAGCCACCCGTGGTACTGAGTTCGAACATAGTTTATCGGTTCCACGAAACAACGCATCTGATGCGACATTAGCAAATATTTCTTTAGGCACGGTGGTCAGCGATATGCAAGAGATTCATGATTTTATTTTTGAGTTAGCCAATAATCAAACTAATATTAGTTAAACATTCGTATTTATATAATCGAGGAAATATTATATAGAATGGGTATTGAATAAACGAAACATAACTGCAGACTTATAGTTTAAAATTATTTATTAACACATTTTGATAAGATCATTTACTAACAATATTTATGGATTAAAAGCTTCAGTAGCTGGATTTGCGACATGATTATATTTTAAAGAATACATTTATTTATTTATTTACAAAAGGGATTCATTTATTCGAAGGCGTAATCTAGCTACCTAAAATTCTCGAGTAAGCATTTCTAATGCATGCCTGGAGGGGTTTATACCTTTGCAATGCAAGAGTTTAAAGTAAGGTTTATAAGAGTAGCGGCAGACATATATTTATTTAATTAAAATATTTATTTATAACTAAGGCAAACATTTATTTGAGAGTGAATTATGAAGATAATGCAGAGGCGGAGTGATATATAGAATAATAAAATTAAGTAAAGGAACACGTACGCTTTAGAAAGGCGATATGGAATGGCAGTATATCGAAACTGCAATGCCGTGAATGAGTTTATAAGAATGTCGGGCTGGTCTCTGCCATCGGCCCGACGAAGTAAGGTGTCACATAAGCATAACCAGGGACAAGCGGTCCGTGTCGCAGTTTGCCGGCTGGCTGCATGACGTCGTCAAGTCCTACGGGAGCACCCATTATGTCCGCTTGTGTAGGACGACTGGGATTAATTTTAACCCTGAAGAATCCGGAAATTTCATGGCGGAATGGGTCATCGTGTCTCTAAAACGTAACACATGTATAATGTATAAACAATTATGATAAGATTTTAAATAGATTTCTAACTCGGCCCTACATTATCAACATTTACTAAAGAACGTTGGCGACTCTCAAAGAAATGTAATTTTCTAGAATTATTCATTAAGATTTAATAAATACAAAACATATATAAACTGGGAATTATTACAACTAATATGCCAGCCATTTGCGAAGTAGTAGACCCTGCATTACAATAAATGATGCATTGAATGCGTGTTGATTTATATGAAAGTTAAGTTATTTATGAAAGTAAATATTAATGAAAATTTGACACGCATTCACTGTTTCAAGTGATCATAGATTTAAACTTTGAAAATTGAGACGAGCATGCAATAATTAAATAATAAATATAGATAAAATGTAGATTTTAGAAATACGCACCCAAGAAAGATAGAATGAGGTAAGCTAGATTATTAAAGAAATTTACACATTAAGTTAATTATTCAGTTTTAGTTATACATATGGTAGTTTTTACATTTTATAATTTAGATAAGTTGTATGAAGAGAGTACTCTAGAGTTTGAACACAGACAGGTACCTGTTTTATAAGAAGTTTTCCGAATCCATTGGTTTAGTAGCAAATAGTTCATGAGTGGCAATTCTTTCTTGTATTTAGATGTTTCATTTACTTTAACAGCAGCAGCAGCTTTCTCATTTATTTCAGGCAGCAGATCTTCATGGTGAATTTATGACGGGCAATGGAAAGTTCGGCATCCGATAGGCCATCTCCCGATGGAGAATAATCTAGGTGCTTTTACTCAGTCATACCTTGGCAGGAACAATTTTTATATTTTGGAGACTCTCAGTGATTGAGAGCAAAGCTAAAGTTTTAGTGAATGTCTCCAGCCAGTCTAAGATGGTCTCCTTTCTTATCTTGATCTTTCACATTTTTGTTAAGGTATTTTTAGGTTCTACTTAATCTGCCCTGAGGATAATCAATGCATTTTGTTGGTTTTAATTATAAAGAAAGCTGCCGTTCTATTGTTTACATTTTACATTTACTAATTACATTTTGGGGAATTTTTCTTTAATTAATCTATTATCTATCACTGACCCGATGCTTTTAAATTTCAAAGACAAAAAGGGAACATAAGATTATTTTAACTTTTAATTAAATATTACATCAGATTTTTTTAGAATTATTATTAAACGAAATTTAAACAAAACAATAAATATGAACTTTATAATCCAAAATAAATGATTAAAATTATACAAAATTATATAACTAAAAGAAATCTAATTATATTATTTTATCCTTATTTAGTGCCTTTAATTTGAGATCGAAATGTGTGCGTGTTTATGTTGAATTCTACATATATTTATGCATTTTTAATATTGCTACACACACAATTCGATACCAAAAGTTTAAATTTGGGCGGGATAGACCGGTCAGTGAGAGACGACAGAAAAAGGTGAAACTTAAGATTCGAATACGAATCTTACTGTTTCAATAGTTATATGCTTTTATTTAACTTAGTCTACTTTTTTTTTGTGTATATGTCTGGATTGAGTCTTAACACAATTTTTATCCACTTCACACTTTCCGATATAATTGAAGCTTGCATACATATATATTCCTGATGATAGTTTCCAAATTTTTAATTGTCTATGTAACAATGATGCTCACGTTGTTTACTGGCCACTCCTTATAATTTAAAATTGAATGATTTTTTGAGAACTGATTTCGATAAATCAGTATTATATATTTAAAACTAAAATGTAGAAGATAAAATTTTTTTTTAAAGAAACATTTTAATTCACATTCAATAGTAAGTAATAATTTTTCTCCAGTTTTCATAAATAAAGGCATGAGGTGCTCATGGTTAGAAATAGTCTTAGTTCCACTTGCTTTCAATTTTTATGGGCTTCTTATCAAGCAAGAATTAAAATTTTAATATTTTAACCGTCATATTCTTTATTATTTTGCTACCAATGTATATGAAAAATATATATTTAATTTTTATAGACCTATTGACAAAACAAATATACTTTGGGCGATGTCCTTTTTCTTCATTAACTTTTTTTCTTGTAGAAATATAATAGCAATCTTATTATTAACAGATTATTCTCTCTCCAGATGTTTAAGATTATTAAATGAGCTTTACTAATGTACTTCAATTTCATAAATTTTAATCAACATTTTATTACAGGAAATACTGTTAAATCAAATTCTGTAAAGATAATAAAGCAAAAAATAAAATGTATATGTTTTCAACATAAGCCGAAGAAATATTATTAATAAACATGATCATGGACAGATATCCGAGAAATAAAAATGGCTGCTGTTACATCATAAAATTTATTAAATTTACGAATTTTATCATTTTTGTTGTTGTTTATTTACCTTTTTTCGGATAGTACATAATTGCATAATAGGATGCTGCATATTTTGCAGCTTTCTTGTATCTTATAGATCTTGTTTTAACAGATCTTTCATTACGGGTGATTAGTTTTGGGAAAAATAATGTGTATAGAAGTGGAGTGACATTTTTGTAGGATTTATAATAATACTAAAGTTTCATTGGAACCATAGCATAATGAAATTGTAATACTACTTTTTATATTTTTCATATAATATACTTAGGCAGTGTACAATTGCTAATATTGTAGTGTATCGCCCATAATTTTAAATCGTCAATAAAATATACAAACTAAATAGCTGCAAAGTAAAAATATTTATATAATAATAAAAAAATTTAAAACAAAAAAATTACCTAATTATAATGAATAAAAAATGAAAGATTAAATAATATATATGAAATTATATATCTTAATCGTAAATGTAGTAATATGAAAACAGTTTACGTTAGCTTAATTAAAGCAAAACAACTTAAACAACATATATATAATAGAATTCAGTAATATATTTACATTCTAAAAATAAAAACGTATAATTATTAATCTTAGAATTAACGAAAATGTATATACATACAATAGAAAAATAATTAAAGAAAAAATTTATATTAGTAAACTAAAACATTCTTGCTAGAAATATTGTTTAATAAAGTTTTTAGTTGTTGAATTTTATTTTTAGTTTAATATTTTATCAGAAATTTTAAAACAAATTTCAGTTGAAATTATTTATAACATTAAGAAAGTATTTAAACATAAGATAAGGTTTAATTTTATGAATAGATTTATAAAACAAATGCTTTTGAGAAATTCTACGTTGAAAGATGGATTTATTAGATAAATTTTAAAGATTTTTTTTTTTTTAAAGTATATTTTGTATTTTTGTTTTTATTTTATTTTTTGAATATATTTTTAGAATACTGACTTTGAAAAAGTTTACATTAAATAAATAAAATTCAATTCATTAAAAAAAAAAAAAAAAAGTTTATGAAAGAATCCTGTGGACTGTTTTGTTTTCTTTATATTAAAATTAGGAATTAAAATTCTGATGTTTATCTTTTCACCCATACACTTGCTGTTACTATTAACAAAAGATGAAATGTGATTTTATTTTTTATCTTGTAATTTTGCCAAGCAATTTTAATTTCAGTAAGGCTTATATAGAAAGTGTACTCACTTTTAGATAATATTGACAGGAAATCATATATGAAAATTTTTAGTATTTTTATGTTGATTTTAATGCAATCCTGCTGAATAAAGATACAAGATGATTTCATGTAGGAATTTCTTGTAATGATATATTGCATAAATAGAATTTTAAATACTTGTTTTATTTTTACATTTTTATTTTATGTAATTTTTATAATTTTTTTTTTTTTTTCAGATATTAAACTTATTTAATTTTATCAAGAAATGAAGCCTTCTATCAAAAAAAAAAAAAAACTGCCTTAAAATGATAAAATGAAAGAAAATGGATTTTTTTTCTTACCCGATGTTAGTAGCCTTTTCTTTCTTTCATTTTTATAAAATCTTTCTGCTAGTGAATGTTTAACCTGTTTTTTCCTTATTCGACTATTTGTGTACCAATAAATGAGCGAAATAGATTGAATGAATTAATGTGTATTTAATTTTTTTTTTAGAAAATGTGAAATAAAAGGTACTCTAAATGAAATTTATTTTGAAAAAAATGTTACTTTGGTAAAATGCCGGCTGATACATTCATGTGCTACTACCGGGAAAACTTTTCTGTTACTTGGACATCTCAAGAATAAAAGAAATATATTTTGTAATTATAAATTATTTGCATTTTGAATTTTTTTTATTTATATATATATTTTTTGGCTTGTTACGAAATTTTAAATTGATGCCTAGTATTAACCTGAAAGAATTGGATTCTATGTGATATATCCGTTGTTTCTTTTATTTATTTATTCTGGGAAAGGGGGAGGGGCCATGCATTGAAACATTTATTTGCTACTTCATTTTTTTTTTAAAAAAAAAAATGGCATTCATTATTATTTATACTTTAATTGTAAATGTTAATTAAAAAAAATTATTCGATCAGTATTGACAAACTGCTTATTTGTATATGTATGAAATTTTAGTAAATATTATATTTTTTAATGTCGTTTGTATGCCTAATTTTTAATTATTATAATTTTTTTGTTTTTGTAAACTGTTTTTGAAAGCATTCTAATTACTTTGAGATTTAATTATTTTGATATTCCCTTCTTCTTAAGGGAAAAAGTACTATATTTTCTATGTTTTTTTTTTTTTTGTCATTTCAAATTTTTTTGAACTTTTATTTATTATAGAATAATTTCTGTATATGCTTAACATTCATTTATTTTGGATACAACACAGACTTCTTTTTGTCACGATGCGTATCATTCGATAACCTAAACTGAACAGTGTCTCATTAATATGAACCCTGAATTGGTACAAGCTGATTTTCAGATTCACATCTAGTCAGACTTCTAGTCTCTGTGTCTGATATTAAGTTTATCATTTATCCAAAATAATCCTTTTAATTTATTTTCCACTTGTGTGAATGCCAGTCGAACATTGTTAATTCTGTTTTGAACTTTGTTTTTCCTCTTCGTCATTTTTATTTATTTATCCGCTAAGTTGGTAAATGAAGACCGACAGAAAAAATGGTACTATATATGTAAATATGAAATTCACTACTCTGGGTTTACTTCTTTGACTTTTCACTTTTTGTTTGTTTTTGTAGATTAAAAAATAATAAAAAATGTTGATTTTTTTTTGAAATATGAAGTTGAAAAAGAAAACAAAATTGCAATAAAGAATCTGAATATATATAATTACTTTGTTGTTGGTTTTCGATTTCTTTTCAATACTCAGTTGAACATTCAATATTTTAATCATTTGTAATATTCTTAAATATCAGATATACATATAAAAGATATTTATTTTTAGTTGTTATTGAGAATTTCTAAAACAATAATAGCAAATCCTTTTAATATGTACACATAATATATGAGTATCATGAATAGAATTTAAAAGCCATTAATGTAATAAGAGGGATACATCGTTTACTTTTTATATATTGGATTTACGATATATCAAGCATGGTAAATCTTTTTTTGAGGAACAGATCTTATAAAATATTGTACATCAGACTGGAATATTTTAAAATATTCTATCTATATATAGTGATCAATGATAATAATATGTGTAAGAGATTGTAATCTGGGTCAACTGATGAATGTTGGAGCACGAAATGTGCATCTTGGGGATCAAATATTCTTTCCCATGTCTTTGGTCATACGTTTATCTTACATCTCTCCACAAGTTGTTAAAAGTGACTAAAAACCCATCTCTGCTTGCATGAGAGTGGTGTAATGAAAATTAGGACTACAGAAATATTGTTCATCGTTCGATAATCTAGTCTAATGAATGACTAATAAAAATTATTAAAATGTAAAACATAGTTTTAATAAATTCTCTTTTTTAAAATCTTTTTTTTTTTTTTTTTTGTGGGTAATTTTATTTTAGACTTCATTTTAATAAATTATGGTTTCAATATTTCATAAATACTTACTGTTTAAAGTTTTATGTGACTAATATAATAAAAAACACCAGTTGTAGATCAGAGTTATCCAGACAGTGCAATCAGATTTGCAAATATTTATTAAATTAACCATCGAAACATCACAATCGTTATTTCATATCCTTACACAGCCTGTTAATATCAGTAGCAAACTCCATGCAATAACATCACCAAGTGCAAGCCTTCATAATCAATGGATGCAGGAAGATTTGTGCATAAAGTCGCAATCTAGTGCCTACTCATCCAACATCCTCAGATTAGTTTTTAGATTGTGGCTTTCATCGGTGAGGAGCTGTGAATTTGAGAGCACTGCATCTAGATCTTAGGAGCTAATGCAACCCTTCAGCAACCACCTTTTACCCACGTGGTTAACTAAAGCTAAGAGCCCAAGATGAAATAAAATAATGTTTTCAATCCAAAAGTTCATTTGCTTGTATAATCATATAGATCTGAGCTCAGTTCAACATCTATGCATTTTGTTATCTTTGGTCTTTCAAAAATCCCAGTCACTACTTTTTCATAGGCAGGACAGATATAAAAACATCACATGATCACCATTCCATATGCTTACTCAGGCTGTTAATAACAGTAGCAAAGTCTCCATACAGTAGTGCCACCCAATGCAAGCCTTCATGCATGCATTGATTATGAAGGCTTGCACTTGGTGACACTACTGTATAGAGAATTTGGTTAGTTAATTCTATATGAATAAATTTATTTTAATTTATAAAGCAGGGGCATTCTTAATGACTATATGGGTAATAAAAACCTGTATAGGTTTATGTGAGTACACATATACATTATTATATAATTATTTCACTCTCAAAAATATAAATTAGTTATTAATTTTCATGAAGGAATCTATTATTTTTTATCAAGAAATAAAATGCAGTTTTGTAAATACAAAAGCCATTTTGTATTTGACAAGATTTACATTAACTCAAGATTTGGCTTTACTACTCTAAGGCATACCTCTTATCAAGATCCACATTCTGAATATTCAACCAATAATGCTTCATACAAATGAAGAATTGTGCATAAGGAATAGACTTTGTGAGGTGCCAAATATTTTTTTCTTATTCAATTGTAAAGCTTTCTGGATTAGATCTTAAATATGCCTCAGTCAACTGGATTTGATCTTTATGAATCAACCATGGTCATTGCGCTATCAGCTTTAGGATAAAACTTAATATCCTCTAATTTAGCAAATTGTAGTCAAACACAAAGTTAACGACAGTCCCAATTTATGCAAAAAGTGGTTTAACATTGGCGGATTAAGCTTAGTAAAAATATTAGTGAGTCCATTTCTTCATCCGAATATCTGCAGATTTCTTTATAAGGTTTGCTAATAATTAGTTATCTAAAAAATTAAAAACCTGTACACTAAATAAATAAAATTCACCCATCTCGGAAATCTTCGCATGTTTCCATCTTGGGGCATTTTTAGTGAAAAAATTATTCAACTACAAATTTTTATTGATTACATCATGAAATATAATTGAGTCATTTTTGTTATTTTATTCATTTGTGTATTTCTTTTTAAATTTAGCCTATTCAATCAGTTTATTGAATGATTCTTGTATACATTATTAGAAGGATTTGAACTTAGGATCTTTCAGTCTATATTTATCCACTTTATCTCAAACAATCAACACACGTGACAACATACATGTGAAAAAGATAGATAATCTCCAATATGCGTATTTCATGCAGAACCAGCACTCATTAGTTGGCCAGATCATAATCCCCCACCCATATATACAATCAGTGCACAGCTTATATTAAAATAGAAATTCCTTAAACTTTAATGAACAAGCTTTTAATTATTCAACTGTCCATTTCATATTGCCTTGGAAATAGGTCACATCTACAAAGTTCAGTCCATTCCTCTCCTGTTAATATAGGGATATGTAATGATCTAAATATGAGGGATTAGATCGATATAATATCTACATGGGTATGACTACAATATTAAATCCACCATTGGCTTTGAGCGTTCCATTGTTGGTTTTTCAATGAAATGGACTGTTGAATAATTGGAAGGGTGAGAAGATTGAAGCTTGTCCATTAACATTTAAGAAATTATCTTAATATAAGCTAAGTACTGATTGTAGATATGCATTGGAGCTTATGATCTAGACCAATTGATGAGTTGGTTCTGCACGAAATTCTTTTATTGGGAATAGTGTCTTTTTTACACATAAGTTTGTGTCGATTGTTTATGGAGGATAAACACTAATTTTTAAAAATGTTATTATAATACTTTATTATGTTAAAAATATATTTTTTTTAGGATAAACATATATTTTTAATAAATGTCATGTAAAATTAATTTATTTGTTAATTTTTTTAAATATTTTATGTAAGTTGGTATTATAAATTTATTCTAGTGAACATTTTAATTAGAGGTTTTTGTTAGTAGAGAGAACATTTTAATTTATTTCCTTTTATTTTAATTGGTATATATATATAACAATAAATCTAATAAATAATATACAGTATTTCAATCTGCAGAAGCACTTTCAGTTAATTCCTTTACCCTCCTCAACTGCCATTAAATTAAAAAAACAAAATGGAAGCAAATGTCATCAACTCAAATCCCATGAATCCCGAATTTTAACGTTAGCAGTTTGTCTATTAATTATATTCATTTTATTTCTATTTATTAAAATTGCTTCCTTAATTTTTCTTTTAGTATGGCTTCTCTCTTCATGAAGAATCTTAATACTTTCTATATCAAACTTAAATTTATATTTACATATCTTTTCATGATCCAAGAAAACTAAAGCAGTCATTAAATCATTATTACTTTTACTTTTCACATGCTTTTATAACAATTCATGCTTCTTTAATTGTTTTTCAATACTGCACTTCGGTTTGCCTATATATGATAACATACATCCACAACAAATGTGATATACAACATTACTTTTCTGCTTGACAGATATGCCATTTTTAGAATTATTTATTAACTTCTTAACATTATTTGTAACAGAAAATGAAACATTAAACACATGCTTATATATATCCTTAAAAAATTTCATTTCAGCATTTGAAATATATGAAATAGATGTCCATTTTTTACTATCAATCTTCAACTCCTTTAAATCATTATAACTTTTTAAATTGACATAAAGGTGATGAAGGTTAAGAAATTAACTGAAAGTACTTTTATATATAGGGTATATGAGTACAGACTTTCACATGACCTACCACTTCCCACTATCTCATAACACTGATACACTTGAACACATGTCGAAAAGATAAATAATCGCCAATATACATATTTCATGCTAAACCAACAATCATCAGTTGGTCCAGATTATCATCTTCATACATATATAATGTGCCAAGGCCAAATTGGCACATGTATATAAAATAATTTTGTCGTAAAAAAATTATTAAAACAAAAAAATCTTCCGTAAAAGAGTTGAAAAATAATTGATTAAAAGTGTGAAGGGGGATTTATTAAAGTTAAACTGAAGGTTTTATAACAAGGACGTAAAGAGTTTATTATTATTAGTTGAAATACAATTTAGAAGCTTTAAAAAAATATATAAATCTCTTCATTTAAATTAAAGAAGAAAAAGTATTAAAACTAGTTTTGATGTGTAGAATAAAATTATATATGTGCGTGCAAATGTAAAATAAATGTATCAGTATTAAATATTATAAATAAATGAAAAATATATTTAAAAAAAACACACCGGTGTGCTACTAATTAAAGATATGAAAACAACACATTTTGAAATAGCTACTACTAATTAAACAATCAATCAAAAAACACGTCATAGGATTAATTGCTAAAGAATTTCGACAACAGATATTTGCCGGAGGATATCAAAAGGAAAACACTTCGTCGGTATAAATACTGAATATTTTATCGGACAATCAGTTAAGAGTTTTATTCAGTCTAATTTGCAGTGACAGTCTTGATAACAGTGCATTTCTATTATGAATCCAGAAACAAACATGCACTGTTGAGCAACTTCTGGAAATATACGCTCGTGCTCCTGCCTTTTTAGTCCAACAAGATCATCAAAACCTGCCTGTGAAATAATGTCTGCATAACAACTCAGAAATCCTCCGTCAAACGTTCAACTGTCTTCAAAATAAAACAAATGGATTCGCATAAAAATCTCTTCAAGAAACGTCCAAAGCTAACCGGTTAGATATGAAGCAGCAGAAGCAGCCAACAACAAGCAATATCCACGTCCCCAAAAATCCTAGATAAACATTTATTTATTATCATTTATACGTAGTAGCCACCGCTGTAATTCGTAAATATTCAAGATTCAAATTATATGAACTCTTATCACACATAAAATGAACTATTGATGTGTGTGTTTAAGTTTCAAATGCTATTAATGCTTTATGAGTTAATATGTGCGTGATCATTGTATCGGTGTTATGAGTTAAATTAGATAAATACTAGTGTTCTATTATTAAAATCTACAAGAATATTTAAATTAGTCTAGAAATGTTAATTTAAAAATGTGTGTGTATTATATTGAATTTATAGAATGTTTAAAATTATTTAATGTTAGTTAATAAATTGTCTTTAAAATTAAACTATTTGTCGGTCAATTCTTTTATCAATCTTTTCTTACCAATATTTTATTATTGATTAAAATTAGACTGAGCTAGTTAAGGGAATTGTTTCGAGCGCTGGATTATGAGCCTACTGCCTGAATACATTAGTCTTCAGACTAGCTGGCGCCCCAGGGTTTACCCCAAAACAAAGTATTTGGATAGTAGGGGTTTGAATCTAGCAGCCAAGATGGGCCATTGTTGATAGTTAAAGCTATCAATAAGATCTCCCATTTTGCTCGAACGTGCCGGTTCGTTCACGTAACCTGTATAAGATTATAAATGTATTATGAAGGAGTTTGAAACCGGCCAAAACTTATATACGTGTAAGTAAGTGGTTTCAGCGGTTTGACCCGGTACAATATATAGATAGAGTGGTGAGTGATGTGAAAGTCTGTGTCCATATACCCTATATATAACATTGATACAGGTATGTAATAAGCTTGTATTTCAGTTATGAAAGTACTTTTGCGGATTGAAAGATTCTATAATAATTAGTTACCATTATATTTATTAGTTTTATTGTTATTACAGTTTTTAATTAACAGACATTTTATTTGTAATATATATAAGACATTATTTCAATATTTTAAATAATTTACAAGTGTCAAACTTCCTCCATCAGTAACTTTAATACAATCCACTCTAGATAAATACAGTAATGATTATTGCTAATCATTCATTAAACTAGAGATTGTCTCCAGCTCAGATATAAACTCTAAACCTCAGTTAAAAATTAATATATGATTTTTTAATTGAACACACACACATGGAGTTATTCACTTTTCTCTTTCCCATGAGTAATATCTTTTAAAAATGTATTAAATATTCACCACACCACCATAAATTCTTTTTAAAATATGAATAAACGATAAAAGACAACCCCAGAAATGCATTTCATGCTTGAGAAAAAAATTGTTTTAAATTACGTTATCTTTGAAAATCATTTATCAATAATTTCAATTCATGTCAGTCACTTCATTTATACGCACTTTTTTTAATAGACCTACACAGTATCTCAAATGAAAAAATGATCAGGCAGCTAGTTTGCTCTTCAAGCTGCCCTCAGCACTGTCTTTGAATCAACATATTACAAAGTGTTATAGTTTAGCTATTTATTATGAAAATTTTATGGTAGTTATTTTCTGATCATAAATTACAAGATGAAATGTGATCATGTATTTCTTATCTTAATCCAACATGGAACAGTACTAACATTAAATTTTGTCTTAAATTGGGCAAAAGTGCGACGGAAACATTTAAAATGATCCCTGCTGTGTATGGCAGTGAAATTATGAGTAACAAGAATGTTGTCAAGTTGTTTGCAAGATTTCATGATAGCAGGGAGAGAGCATTAAAGGTACAAAATGTACTGTCACTAATATACATTGATTCAGGAATAGCATTGCATTCAACTTGGAGAGAACTGGTTACCCTTTTACTGGAACACAGTGTATGAAGTTTTTTAAAGAAAATTTTAATACTTTTTTATAATACCTTCTTGGCCAAACTGGCTCATGGGGCATATGTGGCTTTTTACATGGCTCAATGCAGCTGTCATACAACATGAAATAAAATCATGATATAATTTGTATTAGCATGTTGTATTTTTTTCAAAACCATACACACTTTATTTTTTTGCAGTGGCAATTTAACGATTTTTTTTTCCCCATATGTCATAGCATCGGCCAGGAGGCGAACCCGCAACAACCGTCTGCAACCAACTGCTTGCTTGCAAGACAGTTGGTTGCAGACAGTTGTTTACATCATCAATTTTTGTGATTTTACTATATCCTGGAAATATAGCACATTATTCGAACTTGTCCGTTCGGTTTTTGTTTGGAGTTCATCCAGTGATAGTATTCTTTGTACAGTTTTGATTCAAATGTTGAGGGTGTTCTACTCTGACTTTCGAACATTAATTTATTTAACAATTTAGGTCATTTTTAATTTATATTCTGAAAAATAATGAATTATTCCTCATTTAAAAGAAGCTTCTTGTAAACTAATGTCAAATTTTGGAACAGTGTATACTTGTGAATCATTATATTTAACAATGAAGTTTATAAAAATCAAAATATTGAGAATAATCGATGAATGAACATCCTATGGAACTATTGCATGCTTTATTAACTAATTTTAATGTTTTTGGTAAATCAGATACAATCCTCGTGAATAATAATAAGTTTTTATTGATTTTTGTTTTCACTTAATTTTGTTCTCGATTTTTTTTATAGTTAGTAAATCTTTATTAATAAAAAAAATAATACATCAAAGATTTGCTTCTGTTAAATAATTCAAAAAATTAACCACAAGTCGTCTTGAATATATCGCAGTTTTAACACATGGCTCTTGCAGTCATGTAGTTTGGCCCACCCCTGTTACAGAACATTAAAAGCTATATTAATGTCAGAGAAAATATTAGATAGTAAATACAACCTTAATGCGTTTTCATTGCCGAACACCATTGTCAATGTCGGTCTTTGATAGTTGGTGCGGTCTTTGATAGTTGGTGCTCGGCACTGAAAAAGACATTATAAGTAAGTTATGTTTAATATTTTCTCCAAATATGTAGTACTAATAGTATGTTATAACTATTTACAGTTTATTATCATACAGTAAATTGTTTATTGATTTTCAAAGAGCTAGAGAAAATAAATGATAGAAATTTCAAAATAATAGAAGTAAAACCTATTAACAATTATAAGGCAATTTAATGATTATTTGCCAAAATTCTGTACACATAAAATACAATTTGAGCTTTATCTTTTAATAAAACTTGTATAATAGTAATATATAAAGTCTGATGTCACATGACATATATATATATAGCTTGATTTTACAAATATGTAAAATTAAGAGCATGCTAATAAGTTCTAAGCTTTTTTTTTTTTTAATTTTATGATAAATACTACTACAAGAGATCTCTGATTATCCCCAGACCAGTTTTGAGCTGCTAGGACATTAAATTCAAAACATTGCATTTATATTTTACAGAGTGTATTTCTTTAAAATATTTATTGCAATATTTATAATTTTCGTATTATGTAATTATATATGTTTTAAAAATAGATATTTACTTTTTTAATAAATTATGTTATCTAATCATTAATATATAAAAAAGTAATTGAATTATTTTAATTGTATAAATAGATAAAAGTAAATCTATTATTATAAAGCACTGAAAATTATGTAATTATTAAAGCGGAAGTCAACTCCGATAATGCGGAGGTTGACTTCCGCTTTAATAATTACAAAATGGGTAAAAATGAAAAGGAAAAAGTTGTGAATAAAGAAATTTTTTAAAAAAAGAATAGTTAAATGTGGAAAATGGATGCAAAATTTCTCATTTTTAATTTAAATAAAAAATTTAGCTCGAAATTGTAAGATTTTTTAAAAAATAAAATAATATAAAAAAAACTATCCAATCACAAAATATTACAATAGAACTATGATTTGGCAATAATAAAATTTAAAAAATGATAGTTTGAAAATGAGTAGATCTATTTTTAAAGTGTATTTCTATGGCATTAATTTTAGAACTAGGGCTGGTCGAAACAGAAGAATGATATATGTATATAGAGAGTTGAATTTTGCACATATTTGTTCATTTGCATAACAGTGGTTTCTTTTTCGTAACCTAAAGCTCTAAAAAGTTTTAAATTATAAAGAAGAAACCACCTCATTACATAGATGAACAAACATATGCAAATTTGAATTATATGTGCAAATGAAGGGGAAACTAAATGTGTAGAGTTTATTATATTTCTTATTAAGTTACACAGTCTTATTCTCAATTATGGAATATATAGTAATTGTATGAAAATTTTACATAGCATGTTATATAAATAGATGGACAATTAAATCTTATATTGCATTCCAAGATATTGTAAAAGACTCAGAAAGAGACCACATGTGGGATGGATGGATGAAATAAGAAAGTGTGCAGGGGTGATGTGGAGAAGAGACGCTAAAGATTGGAGAAGATGGATTGGATTTGGAAAGACCATCTTGCAGTGGATTGAATTTGGAAAGACCATCCTGCAGTGAATTGATGATGATAATTATTCATAGCTATTGTGTGCAATTGATTTTTTTTTAAAAAATATCTGCAATAGGCAGCAAATTTTATTAGTGTCATGAAAAATTGAAGTTTGTTACACCAGGGAAAGTGTATGGATATTATTATCTTGGTGGGAATTTTGAAATTTCCAAAACTGTATCACAAAAGATTTGATATTTTGTTAATCTGTGAAACAAGAATGTACTGATAGTGAAATAATAGTAAAGTGAGTATGAAACTTTATTACACCACAGTAAGGACATGCGATGGAATAGATTGTATCCTAGAATCAAAACTAGGAGAAATTAAAACCATCTTTCAGAAATTTTAAAAATGAATGCAAAAATACATACTGTAATCCTCTTGTATATCCACTGCACCAAGCCTTATGGTTATCTGAAACTTGGGTAATAGAAAATCTTACATAATAATATATTTGTTTAAAATATATGTGATCTGAATACTATAAGCAAAGCACTTGGTCATTGTTGCATGATAGTGAGTTGGCCCACAGTGCCAAAATCATACAATTTTTTATACAAAAAAAGTGTGCAAAGCATCTACTTTATTTTCCTGCTTTATTTCCCAAATTAAAGTTGATCATAAAAAGTTTTTTACAAAGGTACTAAACATACTGCAACATTTTATGTCATAACTTGTGATCCAGATATCCTACAATCTTAAATTTTTTTATGGAGAATAGCTAAATTATGTCACTACCTAACATGTTGATTCAGAGATGACACTGCATTAGCTTGGAGGGAGGACCAATCACTTTATCACTGGGACAATATGTATATAAACACATAATAAAATTTAACTTAAAAACATACTCTATTAAGACATTAAGAAAAATATGATTATACAGTTATGAAAAGGCTGTCATAAATTCAGAGAGTACTTGCATGATCAACTAAGTCTACAAAATGAGATGACTGATAGAGATGATTCATGACTGCTAATACAGACAGATGTTCATGTGGAATTTATGAATTTCTAAATTTTGCATTTAATATTTAAATTGTACGGTCAATTCAGGGAACTCATACATAATACAAAAAATGGAATTCTATGGTAAACCAGGGAAGATAAAATCATGCATCATTATGGACTAAAGTGAAAAGATAAAATCATGCATCATTATGGATTAAAGTGAAAGATTGACTGCTTTTTGGAGGGAAGATCTGCTCATCCCTCATATATGGGTAAATGGATTATGTCCTATACATGAGGGGTCAGATTGACTTGTGGTCAACATGGATAGGATGAGAAAGTGGACTTTTTCCATCATCAGATTTTCAATGAAATGGACAGCTGAAAAGTTGTGGGGTAGAGTGGTTTAAGCCTGTCCATTAAGGTATGAAGATTGGCTATCTTAATATAAGCTGAGCTTTAATTGTATATATGTGTGGAGATGATAATTTGGACCAACTGACGAGTGCTGGTTTAGCATGAAATACATATATTGGTGATTATGTTTTCAACATGTATGTGATCAAGTGTATCAGCAGTATGCGATAACATGGATGATTGAGGGTCATGTAAAAGTCTGAGTTTAAACCTCATATATGACGTGTAAATGCAGGTATGAAAAAAACCTGTACTGTAGAAAAAAAAATATTTCGATAATAATGATTGCATTACTTAAAAATTATATATAGAGAATTTATCGATGAAAAGCTGTTGTGATAATAAAACTAAATTTTCCAAGCATAAGAATTTTCAAGCCATGAAAGATAGAATATATTAAGAAAAATTTGCTAAGAAATATACAGTGTCTGGAAGTCATGAGTGTAGACAAATACATTGATGGGAGAGTTTGGTAGAGATGTAGTAGATGCCTCCTTTTTTCTCCCAGTGTGTCCTATGCCCAATCAGTTTTCATCTCATTATTGCCGACATGTTCAGTGTCATTTCACAGTCCTTCAAGTTTGTAATGGTTGAATGAATAAATAAATTTTACAGCATCTTCGTTGCTGTGAGTAGAGACTATTGACATACGGAACACATTACAGTGCCGTTTCTTTTATTTATTCACAAATTTTAAGGCATTTGCGCATCTTTAAAACTTATCAGTAGCAGTTATCTAATTTATATCATGTATGTAAACAATAAAATCAAGAAAAATATTAGAGGAAATTGAGATAGATTTAAGCTAAAGAGCAGAAAACCAGGAGTGCAAAAGAACATCTTGATTTAAAAATGAGATAGCTAAAAAACATTTTGTAATTAAAAATAAAACTGCAATGTGTAAGGGATAAAGTTCAAAAAATGTGATTTTTAAAAGGAAGCATAATTGATTTAAAGAATTTTTTTTTTAAAAAAAAATAGTGTCTTAATTGTTGTAGAGTAAAACACTAGATGGGAAAAGAAGGATCATAAATAGGAAACAGTTGAAGGATTGGAAAATAACAGAGAAGATAGGTATGTTGAAGAAGGAAATAGTATACAAGTGATCTGCATGATAAAAATAATTTATTCAGCGTATGGATTCTTAAGAAAATTGTTCAATTATTTACAAAATATAAAAGAATGTAAAGAGATTTCGTCCAGGTAATCGAGTCACTAGTGACTTCATTAAGACCAATTCTCCTATTGAAGAACATGGATTCACCATTCATTAACTATATGGTTCATGGTCTGTGTTTGTTCATATTACACAAATCAATGGGTGATAAATTCCTTTTATGAAGAAGATGAGGACACCAATTCTGAATGAACCTGAATCTTCTGCTGAGACTACTAATATCTATAAAGATTGCATCCAATCAGCAATTAGTGTTGAATCTGGATATAATAGTAAATTATGTTACTTTCTAGAAAAATATGAGAAATACTCTAATGTGTTAATAGGAAAAAGAAACTAAGATGGGTAGGAATTGCATAGATTGTATAATAAAAGGAAACAATATTGTAAAAATTATAGCTGAAATAATTGATAAAGTGCAGAGAATTCAATCCTATTTTGCAATCATCAGAAATTTGAAAATGGGAAAAATAAATTCTATTTTCTTCTCTAAACACATTATTTAAATTATTTAACTTTTTAATTCAATATGGTACTTGAAAAAAAAAAATGCTTCTGTTTATTCTAATTAAGCATTTTTTGTGTAATTTAAGCAATTTGCTACAGTATCTTTACAGATTGATTTAAAACACAGCTTTATGTATTAATACGTTATTACTGCTTTTTGAACTTGACCAGGGGTGGGCAATTGTTTTGGCTTGGGGCCGCATAGGTTTGTGGAGAGCTGTATCGGAGGCCACTTTGTGGAAGCGGAGGGCCACGCCTTTTTTCCATGTCACAATAAACTCACTGCTTTATTCCCTGTATTACCAAAGAAATATTTGTCCATTCTTCATTAAACACATGATATTCATCACCGATTTTACATTTTTTTGGAGGGTTCATGGTTTCATTAAAGTTGGAAATGTATATATTTGCTAATGCAAAAACAAAATTGAAATTAAGCAGATCAACTGGAAAAACACCACATCATATCTACACTGTGCATGTGTATTGATGTGGCCATCCTAGTGGAAGATATGAGACAAATCTTCAGTCACGCATGGGAAGGAAATGTCAGTTCAAGGCGGATTTTTCTGATTGTCTTGGCGGGCCACATAAAAACTCTTAGTGGGCCACATGTGGCTCTTGGGCTATTTGCCCACCCCTGTACTTGACCAAACATTTATCCCATTTTGGAAATTTGTGCAGATATAGAAAATGTAAAAAAAAATACAATTTAAATTACAAAAGAAATATTACTGTCCATACATAATCACAAAAATGAAGCACTTTTCATTAACTAAATGCTAATTCAGATAAAATGGATTATTGTAGGTTTTAAAGTTACAAATTAATAGTTTAGCACTGGATATATTTGTAATTATGTAGTAGGAAATTAACCTTCAAACCCTGAGTTAAGCATGTTAGTAAGGTTTGATTTATATACAAGTAAGCATAAGTGATTCACTTGAGTTTTTAAAACTCTTGCAAATATTGGCATAGATTTATACACTAAAAATAAATGATGCAGTTTTGAAGGTTAATTTTTTTTTTACATAATATGAGGCCATAAATATGCCTCAAAAGTACTAAACTTGACTCAAAATTAATTTATTCTAAACTTTTCTACCATAGAACTTTTAAAGTTTTATGTAAACAAAATTTTAAAAAATTGTAACAGTTTAAACAAACATTACTTTTTAAAATATCATGTATATTTAAGTATTCTTTTTTTTAATAAGCTTCATCAGCCTCTACTTAAAGCTGAAGAAATTTAAGAAATAGAATATTTGGACTTTTGTGAGTCGTATCACTTTCTAATTTGCAAATATATACCATGAAGTTAATTTGAAGTAAAAAATATTTTTGTACTGTGCATTAATTCAAACTTTAATTAATCGACCAAATGGAATATTTACTGGACTGGAAATAAATGCTAACATTATTTATTTACTGTAGATATCAAGTCAGTACTCAATTTATCATCACAAAAATGCTTTTGCATAGATATCCTTTTCTCTCTCATAAATATTAAGTAATTAGGTTGTAGTATTATGGACAAAGATGGTGCTTGATGGCACCATTTATGTGCTAAAACACATAAAAATGCCATTTCCACAGCCGACATGTTCAAACCTGTGTTTACTATAATATAACTTTTATTGTGTTGTAGATTTCAGGCCACTTTGTCGTGTTGCAGTACAGCATGTATGTCTCATCGCAGCAAATAAATTTGGCGAATTCGCACACTTTATACAATTGTTATGGCTTGGTGAGAGGGTGTGTGTATTTGAATTGGATGGCAATATATTTTTTATTGAAATTTTTTTTTTTTAAAGTATTGAAATGTTCAGATTTTCTTAAGTAATAATTATCCGACTCTTTACACTATTCTGTATTGAAGTTTTAAGTGGCAAAATCTTGTCTAGATAGATGTGTAAAGGCAGTTGGAATTAGGTAATGCATCAAGTAACAGTACTGTTCATAACATTCCACAAGACCAACAATATGGCGCAGGAAATCGCACATCTTGTTCGACTCTGTGTTACAAACAACAGAACCCTAACAACTTTTAATTTTTGTTGTCATTCTATTTAAAATAAAAAAATAGCCGTAACACAATACTAATATCTGTTTCTCTGTAAAAATTAAAATGTAAAACAAAGACTAAGAAAGTAAAAAATAGCGGTAACACAATAATATCTGTTTCTCTGTAAAAATTAAAATGTAAAACGAAGACTAAGAACTTTCACTTTTTGTTCCGACTATGAGTTTTTAAACTACAAAAAAAAAGGCGTAACCCCCCCCCCCAAAAAAAAATCAGATTGAAAATTGTTTTTTCTAATAAAGCAAAAAAAAAAAAACACGAATTAAATTGTAATTTGTTGATTTTATTTTACATTTATTGTTATCATTTAATTTGTATATGTTAATATAAAAAAAATATTTAAAAAACACGATTTTTTTTATTTTTGCATTACAAAAAACACATCAAAATGATTAAAATCAACAGCCTGGGAATGTTCATATTTTATAGTTTTAGCGTGATAACGGCGCCATTGAGCGGCATCTTTGTCCATAATACTACAACCAATAATTAGATTTTTAAAATCTGAGTAAAATAACTTCAATAATAAAAATACCACTTGCAGCCTATAGATAACAAAAACACAAACAATTTTTGAACAGTTAGATGCTAATGATAATCCTAATTTTTTTTATCAATTTCATATTGTTAAATTTTTATTTTTTAAATTACATTAAAACATTTTTTTTTAAACTAATATTAAAATAATTAAATTTTTTTATGCTAAGTAAAGAAACTTAGATGTTTGCAAGCCTGTAATATTTACAAATGCTGCACAAAGGCCCCTAGTATTACAGTATTTTGTACATATTCTATTTTTTATTAATCTTCCATTTTTTAATTTTATTAGCATATTATCCATTGTACTATTTAATGTATTAAATTGCATTACAAGAAAAAAAAATAATACTTTACTAAAACCAACATTAAGTATATATAATTATGAATTTGAAAAATGTTACCAGTCATTTTAGTGTGGAAAAATAACTTGCCAAAATAAAAATCATAATCTTTTAACTTAAAGTTATAAATTATCACATGACTATCATATGATTCCAGCTTACATAATGCTGATCAGCAGCATATTCTTTCACTACTGCAACACCACCTAGTGTAAGCTTTAGTAACGAATAGATGCCAGATGATAGTGTGTTTAATAAATTCTTATACAGTAATATTTATATGTTTTTCAATTTGAACTGATAGCTTGATTGTAAAAAAGAAAAGATAAATTGTCGCTGCTAGAAAGCAAGTGCATTAGACTATAATTTAGTTCATAATTCCAATATCCAAGGCTTCTCTTTGATGAAAGCCATAAATTGGAAACTAGTTGGAAGATACTGGATAGGATAAGACTGGATAGAGATTTATTGAGCACTATCAGCTGGCATCTATTAATTACTAAAACTTACACTAGATGGCATAGCCATGATGAAAGAAAAAGAATATGCTACTAAATATACTTTATAATGTAAGCGTGATGGATCAATCCACAGCAAATAGTAGTATTATGCAAATTACTACAATATTTTGCATGAGAAGATTTTGCAATATATAAATTTATTTATATGCCTTTAAAGAATAATTAGGATAAATGTGTAGTGAATTTATTACAATTCTGAATGATTGGATAGATGGAAAATAAATATTAATGGGGGAAAAAAGCTTAAATTATTTAATAATAAAATATGAAAGAATGTATGATAATTCTAGCAGAAGCTTAATTTTATTTAGTGTAAAGTGAGGATGTTTAGATATCAGGGAAAGAAGGTAAAAATGAAATAACATTGGATTGTAAATATGAAAATAAAGATAGATTATGATGAATTAGAAGTTAACAGTTACAAATACATTGGTCAGATTATTAATACAGATGGAAATATAATGGATGAAATTAATCATAGAATTAAACTTGGTTGAAGTGCTTTTGGTAGAAATAACTTGATACTAAAAGGAAATATGCCTATGTGTTTGAAAAGGAAGGTTTTTAATAAATGTGCTTTGCCAGTTCTTACTTATGGATCTGAGACTTGGACACTTAATAGAAGAGCAAAACAGAGACTTAGACCACTCAAAAAAGCATGGAGAGATGCATGTTGGGAATAACAAGAAGGGATCGAAAATGCAATGTATGGGTAAGAGAACAAACAGGTGTTACTGACCTCATTGAAAAAATTAAAAGACTGGAGTTGGGCTGAACATATTGTTAGAAGCGATGATAATATATGAACAATTGAAATTTTAAACTGGATTCCAAGAGATTTAAAAGACCCAGAAAGAGACCACATGTGAGATGGATGGATGAAATAAGAAAGTGTGCAGGGGTGATGTGGAGAAGAGAAGCTAAAGATAGATTGAACTTGGAGAGACCTTCATCCTGCAGTGGATTAATAATGGTTGATGATGATGATGATGAAATATAGATTGAGGAGTTGAGAAGGAAAGATCATTTTTGGAATGTAGGATATTGAAAGAGAATCTGAGTAAATTCAATAAAGTTTTGTAATAAAAATGAGAACTATAATAATAGGACAATAGAAATAATAAAATGGCTTCTGTAAAATAGAAAATGAACATGTATGAATTAAGGCTGAAAAAATGAATTGCTAATAAGGATTTTAAAATATGCAAGAGTTTTGTTCTGTATATTAATTAGAGAAGAGAAAATGGGTGACTTGATTAACATGATTTCTGGATGCATAGTTCATGCACAGAAACTTCTGGCTTTATCTAAGCAAAACCATTTTACATCATATCATGTTACTACATTCTTATCCAAAATCTTTGTTTATTTATGTACACATTGGTCTTCTTTACATTTATATACACATTTATTCAATTAGTGTATGTAGTTTCATAGTTTATTTTTCAGGATTTTTTTAAATTCAATCTATGATTAAACCTACGTTTTTTAAAAAACAATTTGATTCCACTAATATTTATGACTCATCAAATTTATACTAAGTCTAATTAAAAATACATGTATGTTTTTTTTTAAAAAAACAAAGATTTTATAGACATATCAGTTATAAAATTGTTTTAAATGTTATACTTCTTTAATTCCATGATTGTGTCTTCAACAAGATGTTTAATATCACATGATCACCATTTCTTATGCTTGTGTATAATTGTTATTAAAACAGGCAAAACTCTATATGTATTGCCACTCAGTTCAAGCCAGAGTAATCAATGGAGGTCAGAAGGCTTGTGCATAAAATCCCCATCTAGTGCATATTCATCCAATATCCCCAGACTAGTTTCTGGTTGTTGACTTCATCAGTTATAAGCAAACATAAGAAATGGTGATCATGTGATGTTTATTGGCTTAAAACCAATCCTGCATAATATGATAGTGGTGTCTGTAGTTATTAAAGACACCAAAATGTATGGGTACTGAACTGAGTTCAGACCTATATGAGCTTGGATGAAAATATAGTATTTTAAATTTAACATTTGTAGTTTTGTAGTTAAGTAGAGATAAAAGGTGGCTGCTGGAGAAATGCACTTGATCCTAAGATCTAGGTGCAGTGCTCTCAGATCCAAGGCTCCTCACTAATGAAGGTCACAAGCCAGAAACTAGTCTGGGATATTGGATAAGTAGGCACTAGATGGGGATTTTATGCACAAGCATTTCTGGCATACATTGATTACTTTGGCTTACACTGAGTGGCAATACATTTAGAGAGTTTTGCCTGTTTTAATAACATTTAATATCATTTGCTTGGTTTATTATTATTATTTCTCTATAGAAATTTGAACACTGGGTTGTGGTTTATTTAATGTTTAATGGCTTTGTTATTTGAGTATTCTAATAGTACATGAAAATTTTTTGATTGTAACTATAATCTTCATAATTTCCGATCCTTATCAATCTATTGCAGGATCAAGATCTGCAAGTTGAATCCAGTTTTGCTAATCCATAGCTTATCTTCTCCACATCATTCATGTAAACTTCCTTATTTCATTTATTCATTTTACATCTGGTCTTTTTCTAAATCTTTTGAAATCTATTATCATCTCTTTCAGCAATATATCCAGCCAACTCCATTTCAGTCTTTTATTCCTTTCAGTGATATCTGTTTGTTTCCTCATCCAAGTATTTCACTTTCAATCCTTTTTAAAATAACTTATACTTCACTTATGATTCATAATCTAAATATTGTGCCTGAAATGCACATACGTGAAACTATAATACGAATTAATAATTGCTTAGCACTTTCGGGAGCTTCATGTTCTCATATTCATAGCTTATGCTGATGATTGTTGTAATTATCTTTTTATTAATGATGTATGCAAATAGCCTAGACAACCAATTTTTTTGAAATGGAAAAGCAGGCATCTCTCCTATTGATGGTGTTGGGGTTATTTACAATGAAGCATGCTTCCTTAATCTTGTGCTTGGCATCATTGCACGCAGTGTGCACCATTTTAGCTGTAGAGGGTTCGAACACATGGTCTGTGGATTTTTGATGTTTGAAAAATATAGAGCTGCCCTCAGCCCTGTTGTATAAATATCAATGTTGTGATACCCTGGTGGCTGACGTTTTTCCGTAATATGCCATACTGTGCTGCAATAGCCACCAGGGTATCCCAACATTGATATTTATACATCAGGACTTGATTCAACCCTTAGCCCTATTGTATAAATATTGGTGTTGTGATACCCTGGTGGCTATTGCAGCACGTGTTTTTCCATAATATGCCACATTGTGCTGCAATAGCCACCAGGGTATCCCAACATCGATATTTATACATCAGGACTCGATTCAAATATGAGGGTAGCTCTATCTTTTTCAAACATCAAAAATCCACAGGCCGCATGTTCGAACCCTCTACAGCTGAAATAGTGTGCACTGAGTGCAAGGATGCCAAGCGCAAGATTAAGGAAGCATGCTTCATTGCAGACGACCCCAACGCCATCAATAGGAGAGATGCCTGCTTTTCCATTTCGAAAAAATGGCCGTCTAGGCTATTTGCATGCATTTGCATATATCTTTATTTAAAAAGATAATTACAACAATCATTAGTATGAGCTATGAATATGGGAGCACGAAGCTCCCGAAAGCGCTAAGGAAATTATTAATTCGTAATTTAACTTCACGTATGTGCGTTTCAAACGCAGTATATAGATTTCAATCCTTTGATATTCTCGGAATATATCTCTCCACATTTCACTGAGTGGTCAAAAGTCTCTGAATTGTTGTTCTGTTAAGTGTCCAAGTCTCAGAACCATGATTAAGAACTGATGAAACATATCTATTAAAATTCGTTACAATACATCTGTATATATACGTGTGTATGACTGATAATAAATGAAGATTAACATCTGAGATTCGTAAAGAACAAAGAATTAAAATGATTTGGAAAATTATTGACTCTTTTTCTATCGTATAATGTATATATATTTATTTATTTAAAAAAATAGAATTAAAAATATGTTATTTACTTATTACAAGAGTTTGCAAATGAATGGTCAAATTTATTTAATTATCATCTAAAGTAAAAGAAGAATGCGTTTGTTTTTGATGATTGTCTGGAGATATATGAAAATAAATGAATTTGGTTTGTCCTTAGTAATGTGAATTAAGAAAATCTAAGCAAAGATATATTTTTGTATCTGCTGATGAATTTTTATTCTGTCCAAGAGTTTCCGTAATCTTCTAAAACTGTTAACCCAGAAAACTGGCAAACAAAATTTTAATTTCACTGATTGGTCTACTAAGTCGTATTTTTCGTAGTGAAAGTTCTCTCCCTGAAAGATCACAGACCTATAAAACTTTTCAGCAAACGAAATTCCTATTCTATTTGTGTTACAGTTATGTCATCTGCCTATCTTTAAACTCATAAGAGAAATGAATTTGTATAGAGAGAGCTTTTTACTTAATTTATTTTGCTTGGGATCTTTCCAAAATTAAAAACAAACAATAAATTATTGTGATAGCTTGTGTGAAGCGAATTCTGTCACTAGGCTATAATTAAATTTAAAGTCTATATTCCGTGAAAATAATACTCGAAATTAATGATTATAGATCGATTATTAATTGTTCCCTTAGTAGTGGTTATTTATTCTTTAAAAATAAGGATTGCCAAACGTAATCCCAATCGTGTGTGTGTGTCTATAATTGCTTGTTTTGCTTTACAATATTTTATTAATGTAAAAATTGTAGAAAGGAATTTCTATTTTCTTTTATGTTATTATTTGCATTTTTTTTTAAAAAAAAAAAAACAAACAAAAAAATTTGTACACTGTATCCTAGAGAAAATCTGACTGTGATGTGTTGCATTGTGACTTCTCCTTATACGGAATCGGGACTCTCTCAGCAACTATGCCCAGAGATACCTGTTAGCCATTTTAACTTTCTTTTCCCGTTTTGCCCTAAGTTTTCCCATATTTTTCTCTATCCTGCTCCATCCCATTTTCACAACATAATCTTTGTCAATTCCATGCCTCCCCCCCTTTTCCCAAACCCAGCATAAAAACCAATAACCCTCTTTTTACATAATCACTTTGTTTATACTGATTCTTCCACGACTTCATTATTTGCACCCTTTCTGCTTTCACACTCAATTAAAAAAATGCCTAATATTTTCTATGCCTTCCTTACACAACTTGCAGACTAAATCACTCACATTTTTCCATTTATGTGTATAGTCCTTTGTTGCTAAAGATCCCATTGGAAAGATCCTGTTGGAGCCTTAAACAATAAACTACTTTTCTTGCTATTATCATAAATTAATTCACACTCTATATTCTGATTACTTCTATATAACTTTTTTTTATTCTCCATACTAGTTCTCCATCTCTCAAACTTCTTATTCTTTATTAATGCATCTATTCTTCTATCCCATTCTTTAACACTATCATTCCTTAACATTATAACACTCAACAATTCTCCTAACACAATCATCCTACCTTTTGTATAAGTATACTGACAAATTCTTTATCCAAATCTTCTGCATATCGCATTACCTTTCTCATCCATCTTGTTGCCTGCCCTTTATTCATAACCCAATTAAATACTATTTTGGCTATTCTTTTATTATCCATCAACTGCAATCTACTGAACATTTTGTTTTTTGCATCTCTCATATAAGAACTTGACCATCCTGTTTCTCCTTGAATTGCCACCTTTGCTGCCCACACATCTGCATCTAATGCATGTCTTCCTACTTCTCTTTGTACTATTTCAATGTAATCTAATACTCCTTTACTAACACTTAATGCATCATTACCATATGTTAACCCCACTACTACCACTCCCACACAATTCTAACTACATCATACTTATTATACAAGAACACTGTTAATTTCATTATCAATCCCTTTCTTTGCTTCATTTATCAATTTTTCCTCCCATTTATCCATGCATTTTCTCTGATTACTTAAGATGATTCTTAAATAGTTATATCTATTCACCACACTTAACTTTATATCCCCCAATAAAAATTCTCTTTCTTCTCTTATCATCATTACTTTTGAGTTTTCTTCACTAAATTTAATTCCCATCTCTTCACACACCCTTGTGCATGTTTTCAGCATAGCTTCCATATCTTCCCTTCTTTCTGCAAACAAAAAGACATCATCTGAAAATAAAAGACCCAACAATGTATATACTCCCTTGTCACCTATTAACGATATCTCTGCCCCTCTTCCTAGTCTTTTTATTGCTCTCTCTCTCTCTCTCTCCATTTCTTTCAAATACAACAAAAACAAAATAGGTGACATAGGGCATCCTTGTCTTAATTCCACCGCATTTTTAACTTTAACTGATTCTATATCCCCTAATTGATACGTATAGTAATTATTTTCATATAATTTTACTAGCATCTTAGCTAAACTATCACTACATAAAACATGCATTGATTCCAAGATAATGGCAGGCATTTTGGAGAAATAACTATTCAGCTTTTCACTGGGACACCCTATGCATACCACAATTCCAATATCTATCAATTTTATATAAGCTAAAAGCATGTAACTTTCATTTTATCCTGTGTACTTTAAGACAGTGGTAGTGCAACAGCCTTGAGAGCTAAAGTTTTCTGAATATTAGCTCAACCTCTTATGCTCAAATGTTGTTCAATTTCTCAAAATACTAATTGTACAATGATTTTTTTTTATCATTTTCATGGGGGAGGGGTATATATTACCCCATTTTGAATTTGTGGTTTTAAGGTGAGAATTATTTTTATTAAGTTTCAAACTGTATTATATATGTAGATATGTTATATTCCTAGCATTGAATCCAGCAAGAAAAAGATAAACCCAATAATTTGAAAACATTTATAAACAAGTAGCAAAAAGTGATAATATGAACCAGAATGCAATCCATCTCCAATCAGTAAGGCTGATACAGGACTTCTTATATTGCATGAATAATCATGTCCAGGAGCTTATGCACTACTTTAGTTTTCTATGGCAATATACTACAAGCACTATGACCAGATCCAGAGAACAATCACACAGCCAACTCATCCATTCTATTCTGTTCATTGACTGTGTCTTCAGTTCTACACATCCCTTACATCAAACAATAAACTCAGTCATTTCTGTTCTTGTATTTATTTACAAAGTCCAATACAGTTCTTCTTCCTTAATTTTTTATTTTCATTTACTCTTTTCAAAACCTTCATTTGTCATATTATTTGTCCAATTAGCTTTCTTCATTCCTTTTCAGATCCACATCTCAAAAACATTCAATTTGTTCCTAATTCTTTTACTCACTGCCCACATTTCACAACCATACAATAATATACTATATACATATTATATAATTAATTTTTTTCCTTAATTCTGTCTTCAAAGGCCCCAAAATATTTTCTTCTCTTAAAATGGCTATAATCAGTCTGTGATACTGCTATAAATTTTTAAATGCTTTCATTTTTTTAATTGAATAGGTGTTCATCTCAGAAACATCTTAAATGTGTATTTTACAAAAATCAAATTAATTTGAATTTAGGTCATAGAGTTTTAATTTTATATCTCATTCTCTGTTTTAACAGTATCTCATACCTCTTGTAATCTAAATGACTGGAGATTTTTTTATGGTTTTCAAAAGATCACTTTTTTTAATAGTTTTTAAAAGAAATAGTATAAAATTTATTGTAACTAATGGCAACAATAATACAAAGCAGCTTTATTTTATTATAATAACATAAAAAAACTATCAACTCATTATTATGAAGCAGTCAACTGAATATTAAACAAAAGTAATTTTATTTTATTTATAAAAAAAATTTATATAAATAATTTAACATTTATTGTAAATATGCTTATAAAAATCAAATTTAAAACAAATATGTATGAGATATTGATTGTAGTAGTAATGTTACAAAATTGGTTGTAGCCATTGTGTGGGAATAAATTTTTTCTTTTCCAATGATACAACTTTTTTTAACTTCACTTCTTTCATCCTCACTCAAAACTTTCTAAGCAAGTATATGTGAAAAGAATAAGGGGAATTAATATTTTTTTTATTGATCTTAGAAAAGCATTTAATAAAGTAAATTTAGTTATTTGGTTGAATATTGTGAAGGAGAAAGACAGATTGAAAAGAAATATAATTATTAGATAACATATATTAAAATGAATAGATTTGTAAAGAGGTAGAGTAAAAAGGTGGAGATAAAGATGTAATAATTGTATTATTTACTTCATTAAATTGTAAAATTATATATATGTGTGTGTGCTGTACGCACAGATAATGAAGCTAATATATATAATCGTAAGCAAATATAAAATACTATTTTAGCTGAGTGCTTTCTAGAGACTTCTTGCTCTCATATTCATAGCCCTGTCCCAAAAATGACAGTTATAAATAATTTGCATTATTTTGCATAAATTTTTCTTCTAATAACACACTTTTTTAACAAGATAGTAGCTATGAATATGAGATCAAGAAGTCTTTCGAAAGCACTCAGCTAAAATAGTATTTTATATTTGCTTTCGATTATATATTCTAGTTTCATTATTTATGTGTACAGCACACACACACACATACATATATATATATATAGTATAAAAATGTATACATATATATATATATAGTATAAAAATGTAATATAACTTTTGTTTAATATTGATTTAGCTAAAACAATATCTTGATGATATGTATACTAATACTTAGAGTGAACTGAACATGCTAAATAGTGATAATAAAAGAAGAGAAAGTTTGGTATGAAACTGATCATGTCTAAGTCTAAAGCAGGCTCTGACCTGTAGGCAATCTTCAGCTCTTGAAAACTCTATCTTCTCTTCCCCTCCCTGAAAATTTTCAAAAATGTATATAAAATAAACTTGTACAAAACTTCTATTTAAACATGCACATAGTGCAAATATTGAATTAAGTGTTAAGCAAATTAACAACTATATCTTTTTCTTTCTTTAACCTATAGTTTCTTCTATCAGATTGTGCAATATTCTGATAAATTATATACATTGTAGGTCTATCTGACTATGGATTTGATCTATTGTGCTGAGAGCATTTTCTTTATTTTTATTCTGATATTCGCAAATGAATGTATAGCTAGAAAAGATAAATCTCAAATTTTACTTTATTTGATGATGATGATGATGATGATGATGATTATTATTATTATTATTATTATTATTATTATTATTATTATTATTATTATTATTATTATTATTTGGATGGTGGCACTGAATAAGATTAGAAAAGCTGCCCCAGAAAATCATGTATTTCAAACTCTAATTGTGCTTCATGCACTTGTAATTAATGATAATCTTAATTAATCATCTGAGTGCTTTCAGGATGTCTAAGTTGCCATAATCATAGCTCATTACCAATTGAGAAATGGTTGTAATACATCCCTATGTAAATTTATGCAAATTGACTATAGCATCCATTTTTTGGAAATACAGAAGCAAGCTTCTCTTCTGTTTATAGCTGTGGGGTCACTTAATATCTAGCAGGCTTCTTTGATCTTGCATATAGCATCATTTCTTTCAGTGCAGATCATCTTGGCAGTTGTTGGTTAAGAGGCATGGCCAGCAGTTTTTTTGTGCTCAGCAAATAAATGGATTAACACATTTTTTTTTATAAAAAAATAGTAAATCAATATTCCTCATTTGCATTGAAAGTATTTCAGTTAATAAAAAATTCATTATTAAGAAGCACCATTTATCAAAGTATTCTGATTTCAACAAAATTATTGGAGAAGAAAAATAATAAAATAGAAAACTTGAAAAGAAGCTTCATCAAATAACTGGTATGTTCTGTAAAAAGTACAAACAAATCAGAAATTTATACAAAAGCAAGTTATTTAAAAGAAAATTTGAAATCTTTTTCTGAAGAGGAATTTATAAAAGTTTGCATCCTAACTGTTGTAGAATTAATGTGTCCAAAATATAAAAAGAAAGTTGGTCGTATAAATATACCATAAAGATCGGTACAAAGTGAATTGGAAAATTATCATTAAAGGTGTAACAGTCATTAATGATGATGATGATACTTCATTTTTATTTCACAAAAAAATTATGGCCCTTGTTTAAAAAGGGAAGGTTGAATTGCACCTGTCAGTTGAAAACATCACTCACCTTCAATGATCATCAAAGTTTTAATCAAGTATAGCAGGCTAATTTTTAAGTTGATAATGGTATATTCAAATGACCCTTGACAGAGAAAAAATTTACTACCTATGGACTAACGTGACAATTGTAAACAGAAATAAAAAAAGTTTAAGAATGATAATTGAATAGGAGTGCTTTTATATTATTATACACTTTTCTTTCATTTACTCTGAGTTTTTGTGTCTCTGATATATCTTGTAACTCAATTTTTACCATTTCCCAATTGCCAATCTACTTGAAACATTGGACACATGTATTCACAATACTAATGCACTTTATAGCTTTATGTTAGATGTGATGCCATGCACTGTGGCTTCTCATTATACAGTCAGGAATCTCTCAACCAGTAAGCCCAGAGAAACCTGTTGCCACCTTACCTTTCCTTGCCCCAAAACTAAGTTTTCCTCATATTCTTCTCTATCCTACCCCATCCCATTTCCACAACATAATCTTCATCAACTCCATGGCATTTATATCTAAATCCCCTTTATCTTTTCCCAAAACCAGCGTAAAAAACAGGAACCCATTTTCTCAATCATAACTTTGTTTATATTTATTCTTCCACAATTCCACTATTTGTGTCCTTTCTGCTTTCAGGCATTGACATTCAATTAACAGATACCTAATATTTTCTATGCCTTCATTACATAATTTGCAGACTAAATCACCCATAGTTCTTCATTTAGATGTATATTCCTTGTTGCTACTTTCCTAGATATTATCATAAATTAACTTACACCCAATATTCTGCTTCTATATATATTTAAACTTTTTATTCTCCATCTCTCCAACTTCCTATTTTTTTATTAATGCATCTATTCTTTTATCCCATTCCTTGCCACTATAATATTCAACAATTCTCCTAACACAATCATCCCACCTTTTTGTATATGTATATTGACATAAATTTCTTAGCTAAATCTTCTGCATATCATACTATCTTTCTCACCCATCTTGTTGCCTGTCCTTTAACCATAACCCAATTAAATACTATTATGGCTATTCTCTTATGATTTATAAATTACAATCTACCAAACATTTTTATTTTGTTTTTTGCATCTCTCATATAAAAACTTGACCATCCCATTTCTTCTTGAATTGTTTCCTTTGCCATCCACACATCTGCATCTAATGCATGTTTTACTAACTCTCTTTGTACTTTTTTAAAGTACTAACCCATAACATATCATTGCCATATGTTAAACCTGCTACATCATATTTATTATTGAAAACACTTAATTTCTTTATCAGTCCCTTTCTTTTCTTTGCTTCATTTATCCATTTTTTCTCCCATTCATCCAAGCAATTTCTCTGATTACTTAAGATGATTCCCAAATAGTTATACTTTTTCTCCACATTTAACTTTATACCCCCCCCCCTCACTTCCCAGTATTAATAATCATTACTTTTGATTTTTCTTCACTAAATTTAATTCCCATCCCTTTACCCACCCTTGCACATGACATCAGCATAACTTGCATACCTTCTCTACAGAAGCCAAATCTGAAAATAAAAGACCCGATGATGTATATACTCTCTTGCCAACTATTAATGGTATCTCTACCCCTCTTCCTACTCTTTCTATTGCTTTCTCTCCGTTTCTCTCAAATACAACAAAGACAAAATAGGTGACATAGGGCATCCTTGCCATAGTCCCACCTCATTTTTAATTTTAACTGATTCTATATTTTCTAATTGATATATATAATAATTATTTTCATACAATTGGATGTTGATGTGATGTGATGTGTTATGGCTTCTCCTTAAATGAAGTCAAGAATATCTCAACAATTATGCCCAGATAAACCTGTTAGCCACTTTATTTTCCATTCCCCATTCTAAATTTTCCATATTCTGCTCCATCCCATTTCCACAACATAATCTTTGTCAACTCTATAACTTTTATATCTAAGTCACCCTTATCTTTTTCCAAACCCAACATAAAAACCAATAATTCACTTTCTGTATAATCATTTTTTTCATATTTATTCTTCAATAACTTCATTATATGTACCCTTTCTGTTTTCAAGCATTTACATTCAATTAACAAATGCCTAATACTTTCTATTCCTTCCCTACTCAATTTACAAAATAAATCACTCATATTTTTTCATTTACATGTATATTCTCTTGTAGCTAAAGATCCCGTTCGAGCCTTAAACAATAAACTACTTTCCTTACTATTATCATATATTAACGCACACCTAATATTCTGTTTATTTCTATATATATTTAAACTCTTTTTACTCTCCATACTATTTTTCTATCTCCCTAACTCCTTATTCTTTATTGTTTATAGTGCTGCCATCTAGCAATAGTAAATTATAACTAAAATTAATTTTTAGAACCATAAGACTAAAAAGTAAAATATAAAAGATATTTATTTAAAAAAGTGTTTTTATTTTTATATATGCACTAAAAAATAAAACAAATCTTGAACTTCACAGTGTTCTTAATACTAAGTTATATAATGATCTTGCCAATAGCTCTTAACATGCTTGTTAAGAGCTATTGGCAAGCTCATTAGATAACATTTGTAGTACAAGCTTGTTAAATTAAGTCATGTGGTATATGACTTGATTTTCTCGCAATTATATTTTTTGCTAGTAAGGCTTTGGTGGTTTTATATTGCTAAAGCTATTAATATGTAGTTTATCTGAACTTAGTTCAATCTCATATGGCTATTTACGTTAGCTGGATTTGAGGACCTATGGTTGTCTGAAAATTTCAGATTTTCTACTTAATAGGTAACCATTAGATAAAGTGCTGGGCTTTGGCCTGGTATTTTAAATCTAATGCTTGAATATCCTAGCACCTCACTGAGAAAGCCAGTAGCAGAAACTGATCTGCAGTTGGGGATATTCTAAAAAGCTTGTTAAGAGCTATTGGCAAATTCATTAGATAACATTTGTAATACAAGCTTGTTAAATTAGATCATGCAATATATGACTTATTTCTTTGCAATTATAGTCTTAGGCAATTTCTGAGGATGAGCATTGTATGCTAATACTTCTGAATTTGACCACACATTTTCATTTTGGTTGTATAATGTCAAGAATATTGTGAAAGCTTAAAATTTTTTTTATTTTTAGTGCATTTATGTGAACAGAGTTATTTCTTTAAAAGATTTTTCTTATATTTTTAATTTATCATGTTAGCAATTGATTATCTCATACTCAAACCAAATAATAAAAATATACTAGAGTGAGAAATGCAACAATACAACAAGGTTTTTAATAAGTAGAATAGGTTATTTTATTTAAGAATGACACTTAAGTGTTTGGAGTGCAATTTTATAGAAAGCAGAGCAAGGCAGTAATGAAAATGGGCACAAGAAAAATTAAATCTTTGAAACCATGAATTTGTAAAAATATATAAATGTAATCATTGAGTAAATGAAAATAGCTTATTAAGGAAGTTATCAAAAATAAATGGATTGAGTGTATAAATGTAGGAACTACAAAATATATATTGGATTATAAAGAGATAGAGAACAAGAAAAAAATTTATAGACATAAAATAGTGAAATACTTATGAAACTTCAAAAGTAGAGCAAAAAGGAAGCTATCAAATTGATGCACAGAAGATGTAATTGACTGATCTCTAATAAAGGTAATGATCACTAAACATCATGGGATCACCATTCTTTATGCTTACACAAACTGTTTACATAGAGGCTAAACTCTTCATACAGTAGTGCCATCCAGTGCAGGCCAGAATAATCAATGGATGTAAGAGGGTTTGTGCATAAAATCCCTAACTAGTACCCACTCATCCAATATCTCCAGACTAGTTTCTACCTCGTGGCTTTCATCAGTGAGGATTTTTGGATCTGAGAGCACTGCACCTAGATCTTAGGAGCTGATGAGCTTGAATTGAAAATATTATTGTGTTTTCATTTTGGATTCACAGCTTTATAGTTAGCTAATAAGGTAAAAGGTGACTGCTGGACAGTTGCATTAGATTCTAAGATGTAGGTGCAGTGCTCTTGAATCCAAGGTTTCTCACTGATGAATGCCACAAGCTAGAAACTAATCAGGGGATATTGGATGAGTAAGCACTAGATTGGTACTTTATTCATGAACCTTCTTGCATCCATTGATTATTCTGTCTTGCACTGAGTGGCACTACTGTATGGAGAGTTTAATCTCTGTGTCTGTAAGTGACATGTTAAGTTCTCTGACTGGAGGCAGATAGAGAACATAGGCTTTAAAATATTAACTGGTGCTACATTTTTTAAAAAACATCTTTCTATTAAAAATACTTTTATTATATCTTACTGTTTTTCTGATCTTGAAATACACATAGTTATCTCCACTACATGAAGATTATTCCCCTAATATGTAATTTATTTTTAATTTATTCTCATTAATTCTCTAAACCAACAAATATCTTAATTTTCCTCTTACTCATTTAATATCTTATCTACACCACAAATCTAGATATCAAAAAATTAAATATTTCTAAGTTTTTTGCTTTTGTAAAGTTTCTCATCATGTAAAATATAAAGTCGTTTTTTTAATGCTAAATTAATTCTATGAAAACAATCATTTATACAAAAGTCTTTTAAGCAATTGTACTTCTCATTTTAATTTTTTTTTCTCAGCCTTAATTCATCATCAAAAATATTAACCAGATCTCTTAAGGCTGGTTTAAAAATAATTTTTGCCTTTATTAACTGTTTTGAATGTTAATTTTATTCTGTGTGCAATCATGCATTTACTAAGAGCCTGGTTATAACAGTTTCATTCAATTGACCAAACAAATTTTTGTTTCTTATTTGGAATTGATGGGTGGATCTCTACTTATTGATCATAATATCCTTTTATTCATATGACTGAGAGATCCTCTAGTAATTTGATAAAAATGAAATATAACTCCTCTACATAATAAACCATCACTTTAATATATATTTAATTATTTTTATAAGGTACATGTGGCTTGTTGTAGTGATCAAATGGAAGATTCTGGACCTTAAGAGCCACAAATTATGCCAGTGCTATCTCTTCCAGTGCTTAAATCTTCTTACAAATTTTTAACCAATAAAATCATTTATTTTTATCCTTCATAAATAAAAATTATAATTTTTGTTTTTACCATTATAAACTTCCACTGTTATAAAGTTTGGAAAATCAAAATGTCGGTATTTTTAATGTTATTCTTTTTGAAAGAATATTTAAACCTGTAAAAAAAAATTAATTGAATTTAAAATGTTGCTTTTAATCCTATTTTAATCATGTTTCTAGCCAAAGGATTGGATTTTTTTCTGCTTTTGGCAGAGAAAAAAGTTTTATTAATCTTAGTTATATATTTTATTTGCGTACTGATGGATTCAGTTATCTACATTTCATTTTATGTTTAGTTGATCCTTCAAATCACTAGGTGGAATAAACAATACTGGAGCAACTAATCAATAAATTTAAGATTCATCATATTTTACATAGATAAAATATAGTTAGGTAAATAATTAAAAAGAACAGACAATAAAAGATAAAATAAAACAAATAAAAAGTTGGAAAAAAAACAATATTAAAAGTTCAAAACAAACTGTCAATTATAAATAAGAGGTTTTAAATTACACATTGAATTTATAAATTAATTTGTAAATCAGTATTACATTATGAAAAATTACTTTTACAAATAAAAATAACTTTAAATATATGGATTACTTATCCCAGTACAGTATCATTACATCAATGCAGTGTTTAAAGAATCAATAAATGTAAAATCAAAGTCGATGCTCAAATCCCTAAATGCCATTTTTTATTAAGAAATCTAAAAATAAAACTCAAGATTATCATTTCTAATGCTATAATGTATATATTTTAATTTTTTAAAAGAAATATAAAAATAAAGCTCGTTCTTCATCATAAGAAAGTTATTGGCTTGCTCAGTTCTATATATCATTGTTTAAAATAATTGTCTTTCAAATATTTCAATGGTAAAGTAATTGCCAGTGAACAAATCTATATTGATAATTTGATGACACAATTATCTTATAATAGATATTGAATGTAAACCACCTTGTGTCAAATCTGGATTAGTGACTATGGTGCAGAAAGAAAGGAATTCCAAGAGAGAGGAACTTTAGAGCACATTGTTTAACTTTTTTTGACTTGTTCTTGTTTCAATGCCAGTTCATTTTTATTTGAATTGTTTTATTTATTTGATTGTAATTTATATTGAATAACAAAACAGAACTAATTTATTAGATGAAAAATTTGTAGCTGACAATTATTTTGGCCTTTAGTATTGTTTTTATAAAAGTCAACACACATGTTTTTTTTTGTTTTTCCAAAACCAACTAAAAAATGTAAAAAGACAAATAATCATAAAAATTTAAGCTATATACTGACGAGTTTGTAAATATTTTATTAATAAAGTTATATACATATATGTGGGTTCAAGGTGGTAAAGTGTTGAGTCACCCTAGAAATAATATGTAGAAAAAGAAAATTAATCTACTGTGAAAAGCAATATGCTAATTTGCATTTCAATAAAGTCTAACATTATGCAAATTAGCAATGTTAATAAAAATGCCTGCAGAACTTCTAATGGTGTTCCAGATGTAGTAATATAAAGAAGGAATAGTTAGAAGTATTAAGCTGAAAGCAGATTAATGAAACTCTAAGTATAGAGTGAAAACTGATTGTGCAGTTGTAGATAAATGTTAGCAGTAGATAAGTGTTCCCATCATAAATAAATTTGACTAATTCAAGAAATGTGTGTAAGCTGTAAGGTGCTTTTAGAATGACCAATGTAATACAGAAGTTTAAAAAAGTAGATATTATGTGACATTGTCAATAATTGTAAAGATATATATATATGGTATTTATCTTCTGAGATAAGAACCGTTAACTGATCAAGATCACTATTGTTTTTCGCTATCAAATTGCCAGTTGATTTACTAATAATAACTACCCTTTTTATTGCATTGCCAAATGTATACCATATAAACTAAATTATCCAAGCACTTCACCACTGTTACACAATGCTTTATTTACCACCCTTTCTTACAGTTTACAGTTTCGATTGCCTCATCAATCTTCTTCAGAACTTTATATCTCCTAATATCTACTGTAGAAACTGTAACCCGTAAGAAAGAGTGGTAAATAAAGCACTGTGTAACAGTGGTAAAGTGCTTTGACAATTTGGTATTATATGGTTGATTTACTAATCCTATATATTAATGTTATTGTTATTCAGAGTAGATAAACTCTTGAAATTATTTATTAATCTTGTGTTGTTGCGTTATTAATGTATTTATATAATTGTACAAAGGCCACATTTAAGTCTGGCCCTGAACATATTAATTCCAAACAAATCCAGTAGGGGATTGTTTGAGGTTATACATTTAATTTATAAATTAATTTGTAAATCAATATTAGGTATTATTAGATGAAATCAATTTTCATATTAAAGATTACAATTGACTGTATTTTTTGGTCTCCCCCACCTTTCCCCTCCCTTTTTTTAAAAAAATCAAATAAGAAATTGAAAAGATAAAGAATACTCAAAGTTCAAAATAAGCCAGTCAATTACAAGTAAGTAGAAGTTTTAAATTACACATTGATTTTATAAATTAATTTGTTTAAGTCAGTATTTTGTATCACAACAATCACTTCCCCAGTATTATTTCATGATTTTGACACAGTGTTTAAAAAACCAAATGTAGGTACACTGGTTCATTAATGCCTTTTACTTGTTATTTTTCTTATATTTAAATGCTGTATTTTCAAAAAGATCTTTTTTTTTTTGAAGTAGAAAAGACTCTTAATAAAGATATTAAAAGATTGGAAATCTTTTTCAAAGATTAAAGTATTATTCCAATGAAGAAAGTATGATCAATTTTCCATCAGGATATCATCTCATAATATGAACATAACCTTCTGCATAATAAAATTGAACAATCCTATTTTATACTAATTAGATGTAATGTTTGGATTGTAATTGTATTTAACCTTCATTTTTTTAATGGTTAGATCAAAATTAATTTCTAGGAGTAACCTACTTGGAAAGCTAGGTAGCACTATTTGGGATTGTGATGCAAATACTTTACAAACAGTTCCCTTAGTATTGACATAATCTGTTAGTGAGTATTGTGCCCCTGTTTGGAAGAAAAGTATCTACTCTATGCTTCTGAATTCTTGGTTAAGAAGTGCTATGAGAAACATTATTGATACACCTATCTATGAGAAACATTATTGATACACCTATCTATTCATTCATAGTGTTTTTCTATTCTTTCGCATATTCCTTCTCCAAGGAGAAGTTGTCTTCACACACAAAAAATGTATAAAAGGCTATTAATGAGATTAAACTTGTCAATAATTCAGGATATAGTTTTACCATCTTATGTCAAATCAAGATTCATCTTTTAGATGTCTAACCAAAGTCTATAATCAAGGATTATAGTTTAAAAGATTGAATTCTTATGATGTTCCAAATTTCATCACTTAAATCCAATAATAAAGCCACTTGTGTTACATCTTTCTAGATGCATAATCTTATCAACAGACTTTGGTCAAACCATGGTTGTTGTACTCATTTGCTTCATAAAAAGGAACTTGTCAGTCATTAAACTATGAAAATGTAGGCAAACACAAATTACAAGCTACATAATTAATTATTATTTAATTTATGGTTGTTATGGCAGCATTGAAATATGTAATAAAATCAAATAGATAATCTATCATTGAAATCTCCACAAGTTCCATGATATTTCGCCAATCCATTTGCTAAATAAAAGAATTTGTATTTTACTATTATATTATAACATGCTTTAACTCCAGAATTGATTAAACATTTTAATTATTCTATCTTCATACTGTATGCTTACTTTGGCATGTGGTATATTGCAAGACATATTATAGTCATTAATTTGCAAAAAAAAAAAAAAATTCTTACAGTCCCATGAAACTGTATAATTTTAAAAAATGGCTGCCAAGCTTGGTAGGAAGGTTAACATATAAGTATCTTTGGGGATTAAAAAAACATTTAAACATTATTCACCTACAGTATCATTACTTAGAATCATGAAGGAAAATGCTTTTGAAGATTATGAATTATGTTTTCAGCTTGTTTTGTAAATAGTATTAATCTATCTGTTTCTTATTAATACAATTTTAATTAAATACTGTTGTTTTTCAATTTATGTTCACGCTTTTTATTAGAAATTTTGGCATTTTAGTAAATGAATGCCTCGATTATTAATAACTGTTACCCTACACTAACTAAACTTTCTAAGTGGGCATATAATTGATTCAAATTAAATTTGACATTAAAAATGTATTATTACAATTTATTCTTTAAGTGTCAAACTATCCTCTTTAAATAAATACCTTAATGATTATTAATACTCATTTTTAAGCAATATATTATATTCTTAGCCCAGATGTGTACTTTCAATTTTAATTAAAGATGAATATAATAATTACTACTAAATATAACCTTATGGAATTTTCAATTCAATTCCACTTTTTTTCCATGTAGCATTTCTCTCCATACAGTAGTGCCATCTAGCACAAGCCATAGTAATCATGTGACATTTTCTAATTATAATTTTTATTTTTTTGTTCATATATTAACTTCAAACAATTTTTCTTTTATTATTCATTATGCCACTTTAAAATTTTTCAGTTTTCAAGCACTTTAAAATATTTTTATGGATTTTATTATCATTACTGTATTTTGAAAAATAAAAATCCAGACATTCATGCTCCCTTCAGCTATCTACTCTATCTCATACAATTGAGACACATGATCATGCCCATGTGAAAAAGGTAAATGATCGCCTGTATACATATTTCATGCTGATATCAGTTGATCCATATTTGCATCTCCCTCATATATATATATATATAATCAGTGCTTGGTTTATATTAAGATAGCAAATCTTCAAACTTTAATTGACAGGCTTCAATCTACTCCACCCTCCAACTCTTCAGCTTTCCATACCATTGAAAATCTGATAATGGAATGTCCAAATCCCTTGATGTACCCAATATTATTGTCATGCCCATGTTGACTTCAAGTAACTTTGACCCCTCATGTATAGGATCTTGTCCATTTAAATACATAGAAGAGAGAGATAGGCCAGATAAGGCTAAATCTATAATATTTGAAATACAAGCATAACTCATATACTTAGAATTTAATTGCAATTATAAAGAATTTGAACACAGACTTTCAAGTTCCCTTCAATTATTCACTCTATCTCATACAACCAATACACATAACCACACACATGTGAAAAAAATAAATGATCTCCAATATATGCATTTTGTGCTGAACCAGCACTCATCAGTGATACAGACCAGAATTTCCTACACAGATATAGATATATATAATCAGTGTTCGGTTTATATTAAGATAGCAAATCTTCAATCTTTAATTGACAGGTTTCAATCAAATATTATAGATTCAGCCTGTATCCTGCCCATCCATCTTCTGTGTATTTAAATGAACTTTATCCTATGCACGAAGAGTCAAAATGACTTAAAAGTCCATGTGGACATCGGCATCAACAAGAAATTTGTGTGTTCTGTCATCAGATTTTCAATGGTACAAATGGCTGAAGAGTTTGAGGATAGAATAGATTGAAGCCTGTTCTTTAAAGTTTGAAGATTTACTATCTTAATATTAACTGAGCATTGCTTACATATGTGTGTGGGAGATGATGATCTGGCCAACTGATGGATACTGGTTCAACATAAAATATGCATATTGTAGATCATTAATCTTTTTTCACATGTGTGTGGACATGTGTATCAGTTTTGTAATATGTATCGGTTATATGCATTAGAGTGGATAGCTAAAAAGAGCTTGAAAGTCTGTGTTCAAATTCCCTATAATTACATCTAAACTGCAAGTATATAAATTATACTTGCATTCAAATATCAATGGTTTAATTAAGAGGAATCATGGCACTTTCTCCTGAGCTGAATAATAGATCACATGATCATTATCTCTTATGCTATCACTTAACTGTTATTAAACAGGCAAAACTCTCCACACAATAGTAACACCCTGTGCCAACCAGAGTAATCAATGGATGCCAGAAGGCTTGTGCATAAAATCCCCATCTAGTGCCTACTCATCCAATATCCTCAAACTAGTTTCTGGCTTGTGGCCTTCATCAGTGAGGAGCCTTGGATCTGAGAGCACTGCACCTAGATCTTAGGATCTAATGCAACCCTCCAGCAGCCAGCTTTTAACTCTACTTAACTACAAAACTATAAGAATGAAATTGAAAACACAATAATATTTTCAATCTAAGCTCAATAGCTTATATAGTCATATGGGTCTGAACTCAGTTTAGCACCCATACATTTTATTGTCTTTGGCTATTTAACAACCATAGCCACCACTATCCTATTAGGCAGGATTGGTGTTAAACTACTAAACATCACATGATCACTTCTATATGTATATATAGGGGTTTGAACTCAGACTTTTACACACCCCTCAACCATCCATGCTATCTCATACCGCTATTTTTTCGACATCTGTGTGATCAAGGATATCAGCGATATGAGATAGCACGGATGGCTGAGGGGCATGTGAAAGGCTGAGTTCAAACCCCTATATAACATTTAAAAAGTATATTTAAATCTTTCAATTACGCGTCGAAATGGTCTTCTTCTTTTACATCATTAAGATCTATGTGTGTGTGATCTCCTATGTATATATAAGTTCACATATAGTGAAAACTGATAAAAGATGCGTGTGAAGACAATAGTAATCTATTATTACATAAACTAAACTAATAAACATACTTTTATTTCTAGTTAAACAATAATATTACCTCCATCACCGAATTTTATGTACATTCCATAACTTTGTTTCTCATCTCCCATGGCTGTAAAACGTGTTTGGCTACCTCTGTAGGTTGGCATTTGAAGAATTAAAATTAAATGTTGGCAGATTACCAATGATTAAACAAGATATTTTTTAAATCTCTAAATGATTTTAAAATAAATTCATATAGGTGATAATGTAAATAAAATAATAAACAGTTGATTGTATTAGAATTTTTAAATGTTATGTTATAAAAGTTGTAATGGAAAAGTATTATTTATAAATGTTAACTAAATCATAACCTTCTATATAATATACTGAGTACGCAATTCTTTTTTAATTCATTCTATTATATTTTATTGGTGTAAAGGACTCGCTAATTTTATTAGGCAGCCTATAGTAATGAGATGCTGGAATAAATTCTGTTGTCTAGTTACTTTAGTTTAAGTCCAAGAAGATTATCTCTATAATCAGATATTTTACTCTGAGAATTGCATAATAATATACTTCCTGAAAATGTATTTTACTTTTAACAATCTTGAATTATGTGATTTTATATTAGCTATATAGTACCTATGACATATATGCATATTATGCTTTAGTTTGTATTGAATGAGTTAAAATTGCAAATCTATATAACATATACGTTCACTAGAGGGAGCTTGCCAATAGCTCCAATCAAGCTTGATGATTAATATTAGAGAAAGAGAAGACAAAGAATTTTTATTGGGGAGATATAAAGTTAAGTGTGGTGAATAGATATAACTACTTGGGAATCGTTTTAAGTAATCAGAGAAATTGCTTGAATGAATGGAAAAAAAAATTGACAAATGAAGCAAAGAAAAGAAAAGGATTGATAAAGAAATTAACAGTGTTCTCCTATAATAAATATGATGTAGCTAGAATTTTATGGGAGTGGCAGTAGCAGGGTTAACATATGGCAATGATGCGTTATGTGTTAGTAAAGGATATTAGATTACTTAGAAAAATTTCAAAGGGAAATAGGAAGACATGCATTAGATGCAGAGGTGTGAACAGCAAGGGAGGCAATTCAAGGAGAAATGGGATGATCAAGTCTTTATATGAGAGATGCAAAAAGAAAAATGAAAATGTTCAGTAGATTGTAGTTTATAGATAATAAAAGAATGGCCAAAATAGTATTTAATTGGATTATGAATAAAGGACGGGTAACAAAATGGGTGCAAAAAGGAATGCATAAAGATTTAGATAAAGAATTTATATCAGTATACTTATACAAAAGGTGGGATGATTGTGTTAGGAGAATTGTTGAGTGTTTGAGTATTAAGAAATGGGATAAAAGAATAGATGCATTAATAAAGAATAGGGAGTTGGAGAGATGGAGAGTAAAAAGAGTTTAAATATTTATAGAAGTAAACAGAATATTGGGTGCGAATTAATTTATGATAATAACAAGGAAAATAGTTTACTGTTTAAGGCTCAAACAGGATCTTTAGCAACAAGGGAATATACACATACATGGAGAAAAATCGGTGATTTAGTCTGCAAGCTGTGTAAGGAAGTATAGAGAATATTAGGCATTTTTTTAATTGAATATAAATGCCTGAAAGCAGAAAGGATACAAATAATGGAAGTTGTGGAAGAATAACTATGAACATAGTGATTATATAGAAAGTGGCTTATTGGTTTGGTACTCATCTTTTAGCTAAAGATGCCGCTCTATGGCGCAGTTTTCGCCGCTCTATGGCGTGGTTTTCGCGCCAAAACACATAAAAATGCTGTTTCCACAGCAGACACATTCGAACCCGCGTTTTCTATAATACAACTTTTTTGTTGTGCTACAGAATGCAGGCCGCTATGTCGCATCGCAGTACAGCATGTATGTTGCATAGCAGCAAATACATTTGACGAATTCGCACAATTTATAAAATAATTACGGCTTGATGAGAGAGTTTGTATTTGAATTGTATTGAAATGTTGTTTTCATTGGATTTTCTTTTATTTTAAACTATTGAAATGTTCAGATTTTTTAAAGCAATAATTATAAGACTTTTTACAATGTACTGTATTGAACTTTTATTTGGGAAAATGTTAAATATCTATGTTTTTATTGAGTTGCAATTAGGTAACATGTCAAGTAACGTACTGTTAGTAACATTCCATGAGACAAAGAAGATTCTACCGTCTGTATATTTTTGAAGTAAAAAAGAGCAGTACAAAAAAAATATCCAGTAAGAAAAGTCCAAATATACAGTTTTTTTTGTAAATTTCATAAAAAGCAAATATTATAATAAACATGTTTCATAAGTAAAGAAGACATGTGTATGTGTTTGTTGTCGTTTAAAAAAGTTTGAGTTTCTTTCTTTTGTCCGAGTACAGTTACGATTTTGAATTTTTTTATTTTAGCATTACAAACAACAGAACACTAACCCTAAAACTAACCCTAAACCTAACCCTAAACTAACCCTAAAACTAACCCTAAACCTAACCCTAAACTAACCCTAAAACTAACCCTAAATCTAACTGTAATAATTTTTTACTTTTATTACGATTATTATTTTTTAGTTAAACAACAACAAAAAAAGTCGTAACACAAATAAAAAAATATCCAATAGAAAATTGATAAAAAAAAAGCTGTAACACAATTTAAAAAGTATACGATATAAAAAACATGAATCAAATTGTAATTTGTTGATTTTATTTTACATTTATTATTATCATTTAAATTGTATACGTTAATAAAAAATAATATTTAAAAAAGACGATTTTGTTTTGTTTTTATTTTCGCATTACAAAAAAGCACAGAAAAATTATTAAAATCAACGGCCCATGAATGTTCATATTTTATAGTTTTAGTGTGAAAACGGTGACATCCAACGGCATCTTTAGCTATAAGACAAGCACCATTGGTTTTTATGCTGGGTTTGGGAAAAGATAAGAGAGTTTTAGATATAAAGGCCATGGAGTTGACAAAGATTATGTTATGGAAATGGGAAGAAGCTGGGTAGAAAAAAATATGAGAAAACTTGGGATGGGGAATGGAAAGGGGTTTAAAGGGGCTAACAGATTTCTCTGGGCATAGTTGCTGACAGATTTCTGATTCCCTATAAGGAGAACTCACAGTACATCACATCACATCAGCTTTAATTTATAAGTGCCGAAAGACAAAGAATAGAACATCTCTACCTGTTTATGGATCACCTCAGCGATCAAAATCAGCTCTTATCTAATATATTACATAGTGTGTCTTGTTTTATTAATTAATTTTATTAATTATTATAAGTGTACCCTTGAAGGCTTTTGCAATGTTGAGGCTATTAATATATAGTGAAACTGAACTGAGCTCAGATCCATATTGCTATCTGGTTTGTAAGACTGGGTTTGAAGACATTTATGTGTCTGAAAAATTCCGGTTTTCAAATTTATAGTAATGTATTAGATATGTGCTGACTTTTGAGTTGGTATTTTAAATCTAGTGTTTGAAATCCTAACTTCTGATTGAGGTGAACTATAAGCTCAAACCCAATTGGTCTGGGGATAAGGACTTTCTGATAAGAGATTTTGAATTCTGTCTCTTTCAACACTTATAAATTAAAGCTTGATTGGAGCTATTGGTAAGCTCCCTCTAGTGAGCATTTTAATACAAGTGTAAAAGCAAGTTACACAATGTGTCTTGTTTTATTAATTATATATATATGTGTGTGTGTGTTACTTATATCAGATTCAAAGATAATTACATATAACTAATGGAGAATTAATTAGGATATGAGCTGTGCTATTAAATTTAGACTATTTTTATGGGTTAGTATTTGATTGGGTGCTGATTAATTATATATGAAGTTTTGAAAATGAAAATACCAAACAGTCAATGAAAGTATTGAATATTAAAGCAAAGGTCACATCTTAATTTTAATGACTAGTGTTACAGTGATTTAGGTAAGGTATTCTCCATGTGGCTGCATATATATCCATTGGCATGAGGGCTTGATCTCCAATTTTTACTTTCTTTGAAGTTGGGTTAAAGCAAAAATGGTATCTAAGAGACTAAAGAATTAATAGAATAAAAATAGTTGCTCTAATGCTTGAGGGAAAGTCCTCTATCCATACTGTTGATGAGCATTATGGGTGAGGCTGATTGTGAAAGTGATATTCATAATAAGAGTTTGATATCCTTGAAGTTATGGACATTCAAAAGAGAAAATTTTGGATAATTTCTCCTTTTAGTCTGACTATTTGTGCAATCGAGAAAAGGTTGGGGTGTTAACAAATAGTCAGTTGTGTGAGTGAGGTCATAGGTTTCTCTGTAATTAATTTTTGTTGATAGAGTAAGTTGTTTGTGAATGGAATATGTGGCAAGAATATTGAGAAGGTTTATGAAAATGGTATTTTAACTGGGTGTTTTATATTTAATTTGAATTTGATTTTTGTGGGAATGGTAGGCCCCTGTTTGCCTTATAAAGAACATCTGAAGATATCTCAAAGTAGTGCAATATTGATTACATTCATTGGAAGATAAGGCTAAGAATAAAACACAATGAAAAATTACAAGTGTGAAAATCTTAAAATTATTTTTTTAAAAAAAAACAGACCTTTGTTAGGAATATTGAATCAAATAAAACATCTTCAGAAATAATCAAGTATTAAATTTTATTGACATCTCTCAATTTCAATCATCATAGCTCTCTATCCATCCATAAATATTCTTGCAAATTTCTGCATCTAAATTTCTACATCCTCTCTTCTCAATCCTTTTCGGACATCTCTATTTCTCTTTCCTAGTAGTAATCAGTTTAATATTTGTTTTGGTAATTTTTTTCCCTTAGAGTTCTAATTATCTTATATTGACATCATTTATTATAATGGTTCAATGTTCATTATTTCTTGAATTCTTTTATAGCTTTTGCACTTTCTTCTTGACCTTTTTGCATAATCTCTTTTTATTCTTGCCTTCTACTGCCAGACCTCATTTTTGTATGATTTAAGCCTATCATAAGATGTCATATAAACAAATTAAATGACTATTTTGTGATATCATCATCATCAACCATTATCAGTCTTCTGCAGGATAAAGGTCTCTCCAAGTTTAATCCATCTTCTCTGATCTTTAGCTTTGTCTTGTGATATATGAGGGCATATGTATGCTATATTGATTGATTTATATAATCTCTACAAAATTTAAATTTAATTTTTTGTCTTTTCTGGAGTTAGAATGACACCTGTTAATGATGATGTAGTTAAAGAAATGAAATACATAAACAATAATGGTGATGATAATAATAATCTTATATACAAAATTCTTATTTACTCTGTTGTCTGATTGATGAATGTATGAATGTTTCTCTATAAGGCTTTGATTGTACGAAGGAATTGAAGTAATTCCATCATTAATAAACCATAAGAGTTGTCCATAACTGATACTTATTAAATATAACAGGTGTATTTAAAAAATTAAATTTTAATTTAGTTTATTATTATCTTGCTGGTACATTTCTGAAGTGTACCCTACAGGCAGGGTTGTTTCAAACATTTTTTTCCAATTGTGAATTTCTCGCATTTATTTATATAATATTAAAATCTTTTATTGAATTTATATTAAATTTTTTAAAAAAATTTTAAAGCAACCAATTCAAAAAAGCTATTCCAAAAGTGATGGCCTAATTTTAAAAAAATATTACATTTGTTTGTACCACTGTCATTCCACCATAAATAATTGTATTTTTTTTACAAGCAGTTGTCTGTAATTATTAAAACCTTTTGTATAAGTTACATTAAATCTTAAAAGAAATTTGTTAAAGCAAGCAATTAAAAAAAGATGGCTTTTCCAAGGCCTAGTGAATCTGTAATAATAATGATAGTAGTAGTAGTAATAGTAGTAATAATAGTAGTAGTAATAGTAGTAGTAGTAGTAGTAATAGTAGTAGTAGTAATAGTAGTAGTAATAGTAGTAGTAGTAGTAGTAGTAGTAGCAGTAATAGTAGCAGTAGTAGTATCAGTAGCAGTAGCAGTAGTAGCAGCAGTAGAAATAGCAATAGTAGCAATAGCATTAGTAGCAGTAACAGCTGCAGCAGTAGCAGTACTAGTAGTATTAGTAATAGTAGTAAGAAGAAAAAGATGACAATGAAGAAGAGAAGAAGAAGAATAACAACATGTTAATAATAATTAAATGGTTTACTGCTTAGGAGTTTTAAAAATTTTGAACATGGGAATTGATAGTACTGGATGTAATCTGTGATCTTTAAACTTCCAAATCCACCACTCTGCTACTTCATCAAATCATGAAAAATATAGGAATGTTTAACACATATATATATATAGTTTTTGCTCATAAACTGTTTATATTAGATAATAGGTATGACAACCATGTCAGTTAGATCTATGACATAAACTTTTAATGAATTTTACATTATTATTATTATTATTATTATTATTATTATTATTATTATTATTATTATTATTATTATTATTATTATTATTATTATTATTATTATTATTATTATTATTATTATTATTATTATTATTATTATTATTATTATTATTATTATTATTATTATTATTATTATTATTATTATTATTATTATTATTATTATTATTATATGTAATAAGTGATATATCATGGGATCACTAATTCCTTGATCAAATGCTATTGGCATAAAAGCCATTTTTAGATTAACATATTGCTCTGGGTCAGTTCTCTCAAGTATCTTGATCCCCCTTTGAAAGTCATCATTTTCTATACTTCTTTACCTATAACAATTGTTTATTTTATTCTTTACAACATGTAATACTTCATTTTACTCCACAAACTTGACAATAAGTTGTAGTTTTTCAAAAGAATATTCATACCTTTAAATTAATGGCAAACCCTAAAGATAAAAAATGAAAAACAATAGGGTTGTGTTATAGTATGTACATTTATGGAAGGAAACAATTCTTAGAGGTATTTATTATTATTAACTACTAATAAAAAATACTTGATGATTTCTGAAGATGTTTCCTTCTTGCAATATTACCACCGTAAGTCATGTGTTGTTGTTTTTTAATTTTTATGGAAAAAAGTAAATGCAAAAATTATTACTTCAATCATAAAATTTGTAAAAAATCAAAGAAGTTTTTGTTTTGACTGAAAATTTTTAGATATTTTATTTACCGAGATTAATAATAATTTCGATTTTATTTTAAAGTACAAAACAATTAACAATCAGTCACAGAATGTGCAATAGAATAAAAGTATATATCAGTTTATATAATTAAAATGACATGATGATAAGGGTATATGGAGATAAAATAACATACAACAGCTAAATACATAAAAAGAAAATTTGGGAAGAAAGAAATAATAGATGTATGGAAAATGAGATTACAAATTATATTTTATGTTTAGGTCTTTGCTGAATTGAATTAAGTTGAAATATGTAGTTATTTGTAGAATCCCTGTTGTATGTACTGGTGGTATGAAATACAGAATAGAACCTGAGGGATACTGAATGACAGGGAATTAAATTTAGAGGGGAAAGTATTTGAATATCAAGAAATGTTTTTATATAAAAATGTTAAATCTCTGATTCTTTGCTTCAACAAATTTTAAAATAGACATTAAAGTGGTTATGTTTAGAACCCTGGAAAACACAAGATTGAATTTTTGGGATATCTCTATTACTATGTGAGTTCTAGATAACTGAACTGAATAAAATAACAATAACATTGTAAGCTTTTTTGACAGACAATGCTGATAATAATATAATACATATTTTAAAATCAGTCAAATAAAATCAAATATGAGACTGCACACATCTATTGGATATGTGATATCATAATTAAAGAGGTGAAAGTGATGAGACCCTGAGCCAGAAAACAATGCCACTTCATTTAGAAGGCCTTCATAGCAAGTGTCAACACATATAAACTCCTAAGTGTTTATAAATTCCTGTAGGAGATGTATTTAATTAACATATTTATTTGATACCAAGACCATTTAAAAATCACATGATCACCATCTCTTATACTAGCACATAATTGTTATTAAACAAGGCAAAACTCTCTCCATACAGTAGTGCCACCCTGTGCCAACCAGAGTAATCAAGGGATGCCAGAAGGCACTAGTCTGTGGATATTGGATGTGTAGGCACTAGATAGGGATTTTATGCACAAGCCTTCTGGCATCCATTGATTACTCTGGTTGGCACAGGGTGGCCCTACTGTATGGAGAGAGTTTTGCCTTGTTTAATACCATTTTAAAATGTTTTGGATTATAGACTGTTTTGTCAATTAACATTAAGCTTATACAAAAGTGACTTTATTTAAATTACCACTAAAATGCATGTTTATACTATAATATTAAATTTGGATTTGGCAATATGTTCAAATGGAAACTGAGTTGCTAAGATTGTTATGGTTTCAGTTGATCTTCTATGCGGCTTATAAAGTCTTGATTGACAGAAATATATCCTGCAAGAGGTATAATTGGTATTTCATCTAATATTGCAATATATCATGACATCTGATTGGCTGTCGGATAGGTGTTGTAACGAGTGCAGTGAGATTCAGCAGTATCTCAATTTATTTCTATTTTCAACTATCTGCGCTTCACAAATTAATGTATTATTTACATACTTTACTGCTTGTTATGTATTCTAAAAACTACTACGTAGTAAACCATACGATTTCGCATTGTATGTTTATGATTTAGACTCAGTGAGTTATTTGTGAAGATATTTAAAGCTTCAAGCTTTCAAACCTAAATACTTACGACTGGCTTAGATATATATAGAAAGAAAAGTTGAGAGAAGGGTGGCCACCCTTTTCTCATAAAATCTTTGTTGTGTTTGGATTTGATTGTGTTTAGACGGCTATCATGACATCTGATTGGCTGTCGGATAGGTATTGTAATGAGTGCAGTGAGATTCGGCAGTATCTCAATTTATTTCAGTATATAATATTGCAAATTTCTATAGAAGACAAATAAATAAAGTTAACATTTTACACATGTTTATGTGTTAAACATTTTTATAGATTATTGAACATGTAAATATTGAATTATAAATGAGAATTTTCATGTAATAATAGAAAAACGATGATGTAAGTAGGTAATCAACAATTAAATTGACAATCAAATTAAATAACATGATCTAGCAAACAACATTAGTTTTTTCCCAAGTTTGCTTAGAGATAAGAGAGACAGACTTCTTTTAATTCAACTATGTGGATAGAAAAGCAGACGGATATTTTTATACGTATAAGAATTTTGAAGATTCATACTTACCTATAATCTGACCAAGAAAATAGTACACACATCCCAGAGAGAGTTACAAATATGTTGAATTAAATATTTTTATAGATTTTTAATGCTGTAAAATATTGAATTACAACAGAGAATTTTCATAAAATTATGACATATGTAAATGAGATATTTATTTTATATAGCGCGATGTTTATGAATTGTAATAAACGAATGATGTGTTGGAGATGAGAGTATTCATTTATTATTATGATTCATAAAGTGCATGTGCATTAGCTTGAAAAGCTGATCATTAGTTTATTACAATTCATAAATATCACACTATATAAAATAAATATCTCATTTACATATGTTTAATTTCATTTAAGAATGATGTATTGTAAATTCTAGTAAATTTTGCAGGCGTCATTCATTCAGACATAGTAAAAGTAATTTAAAGTGATTGGTTAATATTTTCATGCTCTCATTTCCAGTACTTAAGTTTTTCCCATACTTAAGCATTTGGGTTGAAAGAATAGGTGGGTTCATTGTATTCTTTCACAAAGACTTTATCTTGTGTTGGAGATGAGAGTACAGTATTCATTTATTATTAAGATTCATAAAGCGCATGTGCATTAGCTTGAAAAGGTGATCATTAGTTTATTACAATTCATAAACATCGCACTATATAAAATAAATATCTCATTTACATAAAATTATGACGAAAAAACTATCCATGTTTGTGTTGTCAATTTTAATTGCTTATTAAGTAACATCGTTGCAGTCTATTTTTTAAAGGTTCTTAATCACAATTAAATGTTTCCATTTTAAACAATTTAATCAACATATATATCTGTAAGTTAAAAGCAATAAATAGGTAGTAAAAGTATTTAGAAAAATTGCAAATACCATTACATAATATATTGTTATGAATTTCAAATCATAGTTCCAAAGTGTTGTATACATATGTAAATAGAGCCAGTAAAGGCATACATTTAATTAAGTGAAAATAAAAGTAATTAGATTAGGCTTCATTAACTAAATAAAGATATGTTGTTTAACAGATTGGAGTATCAAGGGAATTAATAACCAACACGTGAAGAAGATGTATTAATACTCCAGGAAAAGAAGTGACGAGAGTGGGATTTTCAAACATGGGAGAATAAAAGAGCAGGAAAAATAAATATCACTCTCTTGTCTTTTGGTTCTCCATGACTGCTGCCACTATGGACTGTGATACCAGGTTTTCAGTGCCTGTAGGTGAATTCGGCCGATTAGAGTAGAAGCAGACCACACTGGACTTAATATAATTTTTAAACGCCCTAAGTGGCTTTTTTACGAGGGTTTATTTTCATCACCTAGTCAAGGTACTGCGTGTTTTTGTATTACTATTAGACAAAGAGGGAGAGTTGAATTATAATGCAGTCAGATTATGTATATAGATATATATATATGTTAACCAATTACCCATAACTGTTGTTTTAGTGTGAAATATTACGTAACCAATAAAGATCTAGTGTAAATAAGTCGGTATTTCTTATTTTAAATTAAGTACTTATATTGTTATCATTCAGCTACAACTGAAGACACTGCAAATTGCTGGCGCAGTCTCAAACAACTTTAAATTTTGTCGTTAGGGCAGAACAGCATAGATGAATTCGACGCTAATAACGCGTCCGAATGGCCATTATATAGAACACAGATTGAAAATTTCTTTACTTTGAATGCGATTGATGATAACAAGAGAAAAATAACGGCCCTAATGTGTTATAGCAAGAAAAGAGTAATTGAGGTTATCCATAAAAATTTTGAAGTGCCTTTGCCTGAGAAGGTCAAGTACGAGGAAGTGATCAATAAGTTAATTGATCAGTTTAGCCCCGTCCCTCTCGCCACATAGCTATATTAACTCTCCAAAATAGGAAACAATTTAGTGGTGAGAAAATTAATGATTATAATCTAGCTTTAAGAAAATTGGTGAAAGATTGTAACTATGGTGATTTCGTTGATGAAATATTAATGGACCAGCTACTTTGGGGCATGGCCGATGATAGGCTCAGACAGCAATTGCTTGTAGAAACAGTGTTAACCTAAGAAATGGCCATCAAAAAGGGTATAGTGTATGAGTTGATATTGGAGTAAGCACAAGCTTTTAGATTTAAATCGGTCGAAACCACAAAAATGGGGATATTCAAAATGTACGGAGGAAATCAAAGCCCAATGAAGTCAAATACTAGTAATGCTAAAATAATATGTTTCTGTTGTGAGAAAACAGGCCATATTTTAAGAGAATGGAAATTGCAGAAAGAAGCATGTTTTAAATGCGGCAAAAAAGGCCATTTGTCACGCATCTGTAGACAAGACGACAAAGGAAAAATAAAAAAACACGCCACCTGCCTCATGATAGAGGAGGAAAATTTGCAACCACCCACATGATTAAAAATCTAAACGTTAAAAGTATATGCCAGTTTATGATTAAACTTAAAACTTACGGTAAAGAAATAGAAATGGAAATTGATAGTGGATCGGCAATTTCCATAATTTCATGATCAGATTGGAAAAAATTATACGATAAGGCAAACATTGTTTTAGAAAAAACAAATATTAAAGCGAGAGATGTAAATGGTAAAGCCCTCAAAATAATTGGTCAGGTTAAACGCCAATTAAATACAATGGTAAAAAAGCGAATCTATCCCTAAATATTGTAAATGGTAAAATTAGCCTAGGAAGGGAATGGTTTCACGAGAACGGGATACAAATTAATATAAAGAAAATCTCTTTGGAAGATGAACTAGTTAATAAATATCCAGATCTGTTCAATGAAAAACTGGGTTGATTGCATCAAAACTAGTAGAAATAGAATTATCGGAAAATGCGTGACTGGTTAGTTGTATACTGAATAAGATTCCGTTTGTGCAAAAAATTAAAGTCAAAGACAAGTTAAAGTCATTGGTGGATAAGGGAGTGTTGATGCCCATCAAAACATCTGATTGGGCCATGCCTTTAGTAGTAATAACTAAGCCTAATGGGGAAATTAGATTATGTGAAGATTACCGAATAACTGTAAATAAATTTTTACACAGGGGAGCTTATCCTGTCTCAAATGTAAGGGAAGTTTTGGCTGTTCTGCAAAATGCTTCCTATTTTGCAAAGCTAGACCTTAACTCCGCTTTCCACCAGATTCAGGTTACTGAAAAATCAGCAGAAATCTTGGCTTTAACGACCCATATGGGTCTATTTAGGTGCAATCATTTACCTTTTGGCATATCCACAGTCCCAAATATATTTCAGTCAAGGATCAATGTTTTACTACAGGGTCTAGAAGGGGTCACTCCCTATTATGATGACATACTTATCATGGCTATGTCACAAGAAATGTTGCGCAACAGACTATTCATCATATGCAAAAAACTTAATAAATCTGGGGTTAAATTAAACACCAGCAAGAGAGTATGAATGTCAAAAGATTTGACATTTCTAGGTCGTTTGATTTCTGATAAAGGGAAGAGACCATCCCCAGAGAAAGTAAATGCAGTGAAAAAGGCATCGCTACCTACTAATATAAAACAGTTACAGGCTTTCTTAGGTCTCATAAACTTTTTTGAGCCTTTCTGGAAGGTAAAGCTCACATAGCTAAGCCATTATATGAACTATTAAAAAAAGATCAGAAGTGGCATTAGTCTAGAATTCACGAAAAAGCGTTCTGTCAGAAAAAAACATTATTGTCATCTAAGAAACTATTGTTGCATTATAATAAGAGTTTAGAAGTACACTTAACAACTGATGCATCAGAGTGAGGTGGTGCTATCTCATCCATGTCACAAGGGGAAACGCCCTATTGCTTACGCTTCAAAAACTCTCTCAAAATCAGAAAAAAATTATGGCCAAATTGACAAGGAGGCTTTGGCTATAATGTTCAGCCTTAAAAAATTTCATCAATTCCTGTTCGAAAGGAATTTCCACATAATTACCAACCACAAGCCACTACTGGGTATTTTGGGTCACGATCATTTAGCTCCCGAACATTTAGGCCCATGCATGATGCGCTGGAGAAACATAATGTCAGCATATGACTACATATTAGAATACAAAAAAGGCAAAAACATTACACACGCCGATGCATTATCAAGAAATGCCGGACAAGCAAGAACAATCAACGATGGAGGCAAAAATAAATTATATTGACACCCTAAACTCAGAAATACTGAACAGCAAATGCGTAGCCAATTGGACAAGCTCCGATCAAGGCTATCAGATACTTATGGGATGGATCAAAAATGGATGGCCATCTTCAAAGCCTCAGTACATTGACTCAGGGATCTGGACAAATCATAATAAACTATCTATATGCAATGGATGCATATTAATGGGCAATCGGATCATGATATCAATGGAAGGCTGACAGCAAGTATTGAACTTACTTCATGAGGGCCACTCTGGAGTTGTGCGAGCTAAAGCACTGGCTTGCAGCTACATCTGGTGGCCAAAAATTACCATTGACATAGAGCAAAAATATCAAAAAATGTTCGGCATGTCAAACAGAAATGAACATGAGAGCTAAGATATACAATTCATGGCCAGCTGCCATGAAAGCATGGCAAACGGTCCATATAGACCATGCCCAGTGAATGGAAAACTCTTGCTCGTAGTGATAGATGCATTCTCAAAGTGGGCAGAGTGCTGAATTGTAATAGATTTAACTGCTACTGAAACAGTTAAGACGTTAAATGCTGTGTTTGCGTGTCACAGTTTACCGGAAATCATCGTGTCTGATAATGGAACTGCATTCATAACTAGGGAAATAGAAAACTATTTTCATAACAATGGCATCAGACACATATGTACACCACCATATCAACCAGAGTCAAACAGTCTGGCAGAGAAGGCTGTCCAAATAATCAAAAAGGCATTAAAGAAATTAAGTAATAGGGATTTACAACAAGCAATTGATAACGAGATGCTGTGGCAACATGCAATGCCATCAACGGCCACCAGAAAATCACCCACAGAACTGTTAATGGGCATGAAACTGCTTATTAAATTAGACTTATTACTGCCAGATCCTGTCGAAAATGACAACAGCGACAAAAATGTAAACAAGTTCGTAATCGGGGATAAAGTTTGGGTCCGGGATATGTTGCAAAAGAAATAGGTAGAGAGAATAATTATGAAACTGTTGTCTCAACAAATAGTAATCGTGCAGCTACAGGATGGTACAAGCTATAGAAGACACGTAAACCACGTCCGTCAGCAAGTTGTAGAGGAAATACAAACATTACCTGACATTATAAGTGAGTTATTGCTGAATGAGCAGCAAACCACAGAAATGAAACGACAGCAACCAATGGAGACAGAGACAGTACCAACGGATAGTGAGAATGATACAGCATCGAGCTCAAAGCCAGATGAAACACTAAGCAATACAGCCAGACCAAAATGGAAAATCCAGAGACTGGACAAACTATAAGACTATATATAGTGCCATTATGCAACTATCATTTTCTGCAGTAAGGGGGGGTGTGTTGTATATATATATGTAAATAGAGCCAGTAAAGGCACACATTTAATTAAGTGAAAATAAAAGTAAATTAGATCAGGCTGCATTAACTAAATAAAGATGCGTTGTTTAACAGATTGGAGTATCAAGGGAATTAATAACCAAATGAAACTGTCTGCACACACGCGAAAAAGATGTATTAATACTCCAGAAAAGAAGTGACGAGAGTGGGATTTTCAAACGTGGGAGTATAAAAGAGCAGGAAAAATAAATAACACTCTCTTGTTCTTTGGTTCTCCATGATTGCTGCCACTATGGACTGTGATTCCAGGTTCTCGGTGCCTGTAGGTGAATCCGTCTAATTAGGGTAGAAGCAGATTGCACTGGTCTTAATATAATTTTTAAACCCCTAAGTGGCTTTTTTTTACTAGGGTTTATTTTCATCACCTATTCAAAGTACTGTGCATTTTTGTATTACTGTTAGACAGAGAGGGGAAGTTGAATTGTAATGCAGTCAGATTATGTATATAGATATATGTTAACCAATTACTTATAACTGTTGTTTTAGTGTGAATTATTACATAACCAATAAAGATCTAGTGTAAATAAGTCGGTAGTTCTTATTTTAAATTAAGTACTTATATTTGCGATTGTTCAGCTACAGCTGAAGATACTGCACAAAGTATACGTAAACAAAGAGAGTAAATTATCCTCTCCCAAGCTATGAATAAAAGTATTCTAAATGTTGAACAAAGTATCAAGAATAGGATAAATCCACTTATTCTTTGGAATTTTGATGTTTATGAGCATCCATGCTGTTGGTAATTCAAAGTGAAATTAATTTATCAGCCAAATGGAATATGGCGCTTAAAAGAGTTATTAAAATCAATTATACAAGGCTAAAAACAATAATTCTCTTTTAACACTTTGGTTGTAATAATTAAATCAGATTTAATAGGTAAACTTTAAATTAAACATAGCTCAACGATATACTCGCTTTATTTACATATGCATTGAGCTATTTTTAATTTAACGTTTACCTGTTAATTCTTATTTAATTTTTACAATCAAGATATTAAATGAGATATATTTACTAAGGCAATATACCTAAAGCATGTGCGATTGAAAATGCGAAGGTAGGGACCTCTACAGGTCTTAATCACAAGCTTACGCATTTTCAACCACACGTGCTTTAGGTTTATTGCCTTAGTAAATATTACTTACGTAATCAATGTGCATTAAATAAATTTATAAAAGAGATATACAATCTCTAGATTTATATAATTGATTATGAAGTTAATTAATAACTATTTTAAGTGCCATATTCCAGCTGGCTGATAAATTAATTTCACTCTGAATTATCAACAATGTTGATAAAGTTATGCTCATAAACATCAGAGCTCCTTTGAATAAGTGAATTATTATGATTGTGCATTTATTTAAAAGATAAAAATTTGCATAAATTTCAATTTGCATCTAATATTTTTACAAAAAAAATGTACTTATTGCTACTATTGTTAAAATATGGTGATTTTCTCCTTCAACAAAGTTAAGTCTATATGCCCAGAAACCCTATTAGCCAATTAAAAATTTCCACCTTCCAAAAGCATTAGATAGCACAACAAATTCATCTATGTCTTATTGTCCATTTATTTTCCCAGCTCTAATTCCTTTTTTCTTGTTGTCGTTTATAATAATAAAAGATATTTTATTAGTTCCACTATTCCAATGTCATATTCCCCAATTTTATTATTCAAACCTAAATAATAATACCCCCCCCTCAAATTTCTACCTCTTTCACTTCCCATGCTTTAAATTTTCTCTCACTCTCTGTACAAATCCTCTTTCAATATCCTATTTGCCCTAAATAAGTGTTCAATACTCTTTCCCATCTTCATTTGCAATTCAAATCCTTATTCCACCTTTTCTCTTTGGTGTCTAAAACTTTAGTTCTTGCACACAAATAATAATAAATTTCCAAAAGTGTTTTATCATACAGTTTTTCATACTTTATATTATTTTTATTCTTATATACTGTATTCCCCCAAAATAAGATGTAACCAGAAAACAAGCCCTAGAATGAGTTTTTAGGGTGCTGACAATTTAAGCACTACCTAAATAAAAGCCATAGTTAAGATTGTCCGGTTGCTGAAACACATGGTGGACATATTGAATTATAAATAATGAATATATAAATAGAGATAAATGTAGATTTTTGTAAATTGAATAAATGTTATTCAGAATTATTTTGCAGGCAAATTCATAATTAATCATTTTATATATAAGGGATTCGAACTCAGACTTATATATTACATATACATGAGCAGGTGTGTGTAAGCCTGTATAGTGTATTAAGTTAACTAATCATTTTAGCAAACTTGCAAATACAATTTTACTTTCTCTATACTCTTCCTTCTTTTCTTTAAATATGTAATTCTATGAATAAAGTTAATACTCTAATACAAAGAAAAATTACATTCTGTTAGACAATAAAATAAATAATTTGATTAGCATTGCTTTTGATCGGGGGGGGGGGGTCATAATCATAGCACTTCAGCTTGTCAGTCTTACTGGTGTTAATATTGAAGAAAATATGATCTTGATATTTGCTGCTTAATATGTAAATACGTAATTTATAGGTTGATATGTAAATACGTAATTTACATATTTCTGGGTCAAGGCTAAGCAGGAGTCTTTTTTGTTTATTGCATGGGTGTTATTAGTGATAAACCAGGCCTCTTCAAATATTCTTTTTATTTTTGTTAGGTTCAGCACAAACTCTTTTGATGTTCCATGGATCAAAATCCTAACCAGAATTCAATTGGTGCTCAAGAAACACTCTTTACATTAGGATTTTATTTTGTGTGAGACTATATATATATATATTAATGTTGTGCCAGTCTAATGACACTATTCACTCATGATTCCCATAGTAGACTGATTTGCAAATGCTTTAATTGCAGCTATTTTTATAAACAATTTGGAGGGCTTGGTCTGGAGGCAATCTATCCTTTGTGTTGTTTATAACTCTATTCAGTCTTGGAAGAATTCTAAAGCTGACATTAAATGTGTCAGAACATGTGATATACAAGGCATGAAAAGAAGACTTATCCACTTGGTAGCATTTTCATATTCTGAAAGGCGAGTATTTAACATAGCATAAAATTTTCTAAGTGCTTTAAATAAAATATTATGCTTATATACAACATTGACCAAATCTTTAATGTATATTTTGATATTGTTGTTTATATCCACTTCATATTTCGATAGAATTTGATTCCTATAGAGAAAACAGCTAAATCCAGCCAGCTTGTGTGAGATGGGAACATGTGACTGATGATGTATAGCTCTGCAAACACTGAAACGTTTTTACTATCATCTTGTAGTCTATTTCACTTTCAGACTTTTGAATATATAGGTCTAAAAATTTTATAACAATGTGCTTATCCTCCTGCTCTATTGTCTAAACTAAAGATGAGCTCTCCATTAAATCTTCTTTATTTTGTTAATATTATCCTCCAATGTGCAGATTAGCACATCATCTACATAGTGATTATAGAAAGAATTATTTTCTATAAAAATATATTTGGGGATAATTCTTTCATATTTATTTAATGTTAAACTGCAGAGTATATTACTGGCAACCCCATAGGCCAGCCATGATCCATCTTGTAAAATTTTCTGTTAAATAGCATGGTAAAGTCACTATCAATCCACCTCAGTGCATCAACAATGAACTCAGTCTTTGACTAAACCTTGAATTTATTAATATATCCTGGACTATATTTATAGATCTTTGATGTGAGACAAAGCTGTCAGCTCAACTATATTGAAAGAAGCAAGTTTAGACTGGGGATTCAATTTATGTGCTTTTAACATCTCACAATCGAGAATTTAATTGTGAAGCTACCAAATCCTATGTAGTCAATGAGCCATTTAGCTACTAATTTCACTATCTTATAAAAATAAGCATCCCCAAAATCTATTAACAACTTTTACATTTGCAAAAATTATTGGGGAATGGCAGCTATTGGATAAATTCTATGATTTTCTTCTTTACTGACACTTTAAACTTCAACTTATCAATTTGCTCATCAACTTTGTGATTATATTCATTTTCAGTCAGCACAATGAATTTGTTCCCTTTATTGTCTTTCAAATATTTAATTTGGTTAGTTTGCAAATAATTTCTAATCATTTGTATATTCCTTATCCTGTTTTCATTGTTTTGAGTCATATTCCACAATGCCTGCATCACATTGCTCACTACACCTTCTTTCAGAAAGCTATCTTCATAGCTAGTCTCAATATTATCTATTATCTCCATACAAATATTTCTTTAGGTACCCCCAACAAACTTTGAACCAAAGGTGAGCACTTGTTCTACATTTATGGGGAGAGTATTGTCTGTCAGATTAATATACTTTTCACTAGCTTCTTTATCTATTATTACTTCCTGCTTTTTTGGAAAAAATCTTTAATTTCTGGTCATATTTTTATGCAAAGTTTATTTGCTATATTTTGGCATTTTTTGTTTAAGCTTCCGGGGATAGTGAAACTTATTTACTTTATTCTATGTGCTTCAGTTTTCAATGCCTTTTTACATCCATAAAGAATTCCTCGAAGTAATTGTATTTTTAAATATTGTATGTAGAATTGTATCTCTTTGATATAAAGATTACTTATGTGTAAATTACAACAATTGGGAAGTCTTAATAGCACAAACAATTTGCTAAAAACTTGACTTTCTTTTTTAATAGTTGTGGCCATTAGTATCTTTAAGGCTGACTTATACCTAATATGTTCATCCATTGATAATCTGTAACTCTATAATTTTTCTCTTTTTCTTTAAATATGTTAGACAAGTAAATATATAATTTGCTGAGCATTGTGCTGAGCATTGCCTTCAACCAAGGGTCAGGAGTTAGTCATAGCACTTCAGTTTTCAGTCCAACTTGTGATAATAATGTAAAAAACCTTGTCTTGATATTTTCTGGTTAATACGTAAATACATAATTTACATATTCTACTTCTGGGACAAGGCTATGTGGGAATCTTTTTTTGTTTATCGCATGAGTCATATTAGCAATAACCCAGCCCACTTTAAATTTTTTTTTCTTTTATTGTGTTCAGTGCAAACTATTTTGATATCCTGTGGATTGAAATCATGGCCAGAATTCAATTGGTGCTCAAAAAACACTGACTTTACATTGAGATTTTTTTTGCATGAGAGTATATATATATTAATGTTGTGCTAGACTAATAGCATTATTTGCTCATGATTCTCCATAATAGACTGGTTTGCAATTATTTTCATTGCAGGTAATTTTATAAACAATCTGGGGGAAGGCTGACCTGGAGGTAACTTATCCTTCATGTTGTTTATAATCCTATTTAGACTTGGAGGAATTCTAAAGCTGACATTAAATGCAACAGACCTATGTTCTTTAGGTGTTGTGATAGACAGGCATGAAGGGAAGACTTATCTGCTTAGTAGCATTGTTGTGTTCTGGGGGGTGAGTATTTAACATAGTATAAAATTTTCTAAGTTCTCTAAATAAAATGTTATGCTTATATTCTATGCTGACTAAAGCTTTAATGCATATTCCGATATTATTATTTTGATCCAATTCATATTTGAATAGTATTTAATTCCTATTTTGATTCAATTCATATTTGAATAGCTTTTAATTCCTATAGAAGGAACATCTAAATCCAGCCAGTTTGTGTAAGATGGGACTATGCAACTGAGAATGTGTAGCTACATAAACATTGAGAGGTTTAATTATTATCTTGTAGTCTACCTCACTTTCAGATCTTTGAATGTATAGATTTAAAAAATTTCTACTCATGTGCACATCTTTCTGCTCTATCATCCAAACTAAAGATGAACTCTCCATTAAATCATTTCTCATTTTGTTAATATTATCCTCTAATGTGCAGATTAACACATTATCTACATAGCAAATATAGAAATAATTATTCCCTGTAGAAATATATTTGGGGGTAATTGTTTGTTTATATTTACTTAATGTTAAGCTGCAGAGTATATTGCTTTCTGGCAACTCCATAGGTCAGCCATGCTGCACTTTGTAAAATTTATGTTTAGATAGTATAGTAATGTCACGGTGATCCACTTCAGTACATCAACAATGAACTCAGTCTGACTAAATTCTGAATTTATTAATATATCGTAGACTATATCTATAGACCTTTGATGTGAGACAGAGTTGTATAGCCAAAATGTTGAGAGAAGCTAATTTAGATGGGGGACTCAAATTTATGTGCTTTTAATATCTGCACAGAATCAAATGAGGATTTAATTGTGAAGTTACTAAATTTTACATAGTCAATGAGCCATTCAGCCATTAATTTTGCTGTCTTATAAAAATAAGCGCCTGTAAAATCTATTAACAGCCTACGGGGGTTATTTGCTTTGTGAACATTTACATTTTCAAAAATTCTGGGGGGCAGCTGCTGGATAAATTCTACAATATTGTGCTGAGCACGAAGAAAAAAAAGAAAATTTAAAGAGGCCTGGTTTTATCACCCATGCAATAAATAAAAATGACCCCTGCTCTGTAAGTGAAATATATAAATTATGTATTTACATAACAAACAATAAATTACATATTTATATATTTACCAGCAAATATCATGATCATGTTGGACTGACAAACTGAAGTGTTATGATTATGCCCCCCCCCCCCCAGAGAATGAAAATAATGTTCAGCAAATTATTTATTTAATTGTCTAATAGAATGTAATCTTTTCTTGTATTAGCATATTAATGTTATTTATAGAAAGTTACTTTTAATTTATCAATATCCATTTCCATTCTTTCGGTCTGATATAAGAATTCCTCTTTCAACGGACTTTCAACCATATATTGTTCATTTCAATAAATAATAAGAATTTGTTTATATTATTCTATGCCAAGTCTATGCAAATTTGATTTTAAAAAAAAGAACTAAAATGAGGTTCAAGAAAAAAAATTGGATTTTAAAACAAAAATCAGTTTGTTTTTTTTCTGATCAGATTGGAATACTACTTCCAGGATTTTTCCATGCCTTGGAAATAAAAAAGAGGGACAATACTAACAGTTAGATGGATCTGATCTGGAATACTCTGAATGATACTTTGAGTAATTCTGGCTAAAATGGAGAATCAGCATGTATTTAAAGTTAGCTAGAAATTTACAAACTTTCTATATCTACCAAAAAAAGAGATGTAAATGACAATTTTTTTTTTGTGTGAGCCTCGTATTTAAAAAGTGATTTGGACTTTGTTTTAAATAATCTGAATTTGTAAATAATGCTTGTTATCCAGATATTATTAAAAGGTACTGTTGGCTGTGGTGTACTGTGGCCACTAGGTGATGCTGCAGAACCACCAAGAAGCCTGCAAGTGATAAATTTCTATCCAAAAGTGGCTGAAATCGATGGAAAATGAAAATTAAAATGCTAAAGGCCAAGACATCAAAAGTAAGTAAAACACACACAAAATGAGTAAAAATACATAAATAAGTAAAATACAAAATATCTAAGGCAAAGTAAATCGAATAAATCCTTTGAAAATACAAATTTAAAAAAAAAAAAACTAAAAAAACACTTATTATTATATCTGTTAGTTAGATAACGCACAGTTACATTTGCAGATAGTCTTTTACTTTTTGAATATTAATGACTACCATTTTTCATTTAAATACTTCATGTGGGAGGGGGAGATTATATCTGTTAGTTAGATATCAATTTGTTTTTGCATTTTACTTATTTTTGATTGAATTCTTGATGCATAGCATTTTCTTGGGTTTTTTTTAAATTTGTATTTTGTGCTGCTTTGGAATCTGATCGCAGATGCATATTTGCAAACGTTGAAAGCTAAATATTGATGAAATTCTGTTTTTGTAATTCCTGCTATTAGTGAAGCCTGCCCTTCCCCCCCATTCACCATTTTTTTGACATTTACCATTAAACTTTTTCTGTTTTTTGTAATTTGTATTTCATAGTGTTTTCTTATTGTTTTTTTAATTTGTATTTTCGAAGGATTTATTCTATTTACTTTGCCTTAGGCATTTTGTATTTTACTTATTTATGTATTCTTACTGATTTTGGGTGTGTTTTTACTTGATTTTTTACTTACTTTTGATGTCTTTCCTTTGGTGTTTTAATTTTCCATTGATTTCAGCCACTTTTGGATAGAAATCTATCACTTGCAGGCTTCTTGATGCCACTGTATTGCCTAGTGACTACAGTAAACTGCACCCAACAGTCCCATTTTTAAATAAAAAATATTATTATATATCACATATATATACTAAGTTTGCGAATTGTATATACATTATTACTAAGAGGAAAAGATATAATAATCATGTAAATGCAATGTAGACATATAAATTGCCTAGTTCACAAGTGGTTAACAGTGTAATTAATTCAAATTAGTTTTGTTCATTGTTAAATTTATATTTGATCAATGAAAATTGGATTTTATGTAGATGGATTTATATACGCAGTTTTTTGTTCACTGTTGAATAGCTTACTTATATTCACATCCATATGGAATAGTAAATTCCTATCAGTTTAATGAGTTTAGGGATCAATCTCAGAACAAGTCAACCCTGTATAAACTGTAGTTGTATTAGATTTAGGATCCAAAAGGGCCACTCCTTATAGTTATTGTGTAGGTTTATTCAGTTAGGGTTCAGACCAAAGGCCATTCCATTATACTTATTATATAAGTGAATATGTTTAGGAATATGATCTAAAAAAGACCATTCCTTATGGTTATTGTAATAAAGATACTATTGGTGTCTATCCCACATAGAATATAGGTATGTGCAAGTGCTAGAAGACATGTGAGTTAAAGAGATGTTATACTTCTGAATTCATATATGCGTAAAGTGATATTTAAGTTTATTGAAGGCAGGGTTAAAGATACAGCAAATATGACATTATCTTTAAATATATTGATACTATGATCTGTAAAGATTAAAGGATTTTGTTAAAAAGTAAATTGCATATCAATTAATAATTATAATTTGTAAAATTTAGTATTATATGAATTGTTAATCGGTAACTTTTCATCACACTGGACAAGCCACTAGGTGATGCTGCAGAACCACCAAGAAGCCTGTAAGTGATAAATTATTACTAAATCATTTGTCATTTTGCTTATGTAAGTTTGCTTGGTCTACCATCTTTCATCAGGAGTAATTTATGTTCTCTGCAATTTAATGGGGCTATGTAATGATTACATTATTATATCAAATAAAATATGGTTTTAAATATATATGTGCTAGTCTATTTTCTGATGCTTAAAGCCAGGTGGTGCCCATGTAATTTATGTAAATAAAATAGAGAAAGTGTAAGATTGTAAAATGTACTAGTCTAACCATTACATAGTAACATCTAATATAAGAACAGGCAAAACTCTCCATACAGTGGTGCCAATCAAGCCAGAGTAATCAATGGATGCCAGAAGGCTTGTGCATAAAATCCCTATATAGTGCCCACACATCCAATATCCCGAGACTAGTTTCTGGCTTGTGGCCTTCGTCAGTGATCATGTGATGTTTGATGATGTGAAATGGTGGTCATGTGATGTTTGGTGATTTAACATCTGATATATATATATATTGTAAATAAATCAACATTGATATTTGGAAAGGCTGAAAATTTATTATTAATGATAATCTTAGTTCACAAATTAATCAAGTAGGGTTAAAGTTTTATATATTATTCAAAATTAAAGATTATTATTTTTAACGATTAATATTCTCATATTGAATGCGAATGTTCTGTGATAAGATTGTAATCCTAAACATGACATATTCAAGCAATAGTAAAAGTTATTCACATGCTGTTAAAATTAATACTGAATAAACGTAGATTTTTGTACTTGAATATTTTTCTATATTTTTGTACATGAAAGAATAAGATATCCCCTGAAAATAAGCCATAAGCCACCTTTTGGAACAAAAATTAATATAAGACCTGGTCTTATTTTCAGAAAAACACATTAATGCCAAATTTTTTTATTCTTGCACAACTTATATATTTTCTTTTTCCCATTCTCATTATGTAATATATTCTCTATACGTTTACCCCGTTTCTTTTATAAATACACAGAAATAAATTATCTTTCTGTTAACTTTGCTTATTGTGATATTTTTATTAACTAATATGTTTGATGTCACCCAATTAAATGTTTTAAAAAAAATTCAAACTATAAAATTTTTCAATGAACTGTTAGCAGTAACACACAAATTAGTATAAAACATAATGCTTCAAATGTTATGATCCTCTTCTTTAGGTGTTACTGGCCTAACCAATTATAGTACTAGCATGGATATCAAACCTGGACCAAACACGCATGAGAATCAAGCCTGGATCTTAGGTCTAAGTTCAGTTTCCATTCTACTACTGCCACCAGTTAGGCCAAAAACACTTGAAGAAAGAATAACACTATTAAAAATGTTATTGGAAGTAATCACTTTGGAAGGAAAAAATAAGAAAAGCTTAAATGGGAATGTTTATACATTTAGTATAATATGCTGAACATGCTTTCAATATCTATAAAATGATATCATAATCATAACAAGATAGCTACAAAGTAGAAACAGATAGTGTAATTTAAAGAGTAATATGTGGCCTGGGTTTAAATCCACTTTTTAGAGAGGTTGAAATAGGACTTTTTTATTGATGGCATTCAGACTTTTGGTGATATGCTTAGCTTCTTTTATCTTGCATATTGCATTTCAAACACATCATACTGTCAGTTGTAGATTCAAAGATAAAGCCGAGTTTATTTTCATGGTCTATAAATATGAATTTGTGGTCAGAATTGTTTTTAGTTCTGTTGTACATGTACCGATGCTGGGGGACTGATGTTGCCAGGTTAGCATGGTTATTCCCTGAAATAGACCACATGGCAGTTAGTATAATCACAGAAAATGTTATACACAATAACTCATCAGATATTATTAACAGTTGAATGTATTTGAAAAGTTTGTCTGAATTTTTCTCAAGTCATTTCAGAATTAATATTAGATGATGTAAATAGTCCAACATGTAAGTAATACTAAGACATTGTCATTACAAACTTTCAGATGAAAACTATTTTTATTTCCATGTGTATATTGGAAACTTTCTGAATATTTATGTATGTTTGATTTTTCTCATTAAAAATCGAGTCCATCCCATTTTATCTTGAATGGCCTCACTCACCCGCAATTCACCATTCAATACATATTTGGGAGTTCCCTGGCCAAAACAAAGCACACAATTTCCAAATATTAAAACAGACCCAATCACTTCTTTCCAAATAATTCTACACTCCTTATATTTTGGAGACATGCTAGCTCTTTTAAATAATCTCATATTTTTTCCATTTCAACTCTATTCCTTTTTCTATGTAACAAAATATCCAAAAAGCTATATTCCTCTGCATCTTCAAAACTAATGTCTTCTCCATTTAATCACTTCTACCCTTACCATTAAATCTTAGACTTTTCTTCACTGAATTTGACTTTTATACTTTTTTACATGATTGTTACAATTTAATGCTACTTAATGTTAATAGCTGAACTGCTTTTGGTGATATTCATATTTATTTCTTGAATTGGCTAAAATTATTTATGGAACTTCAAACAATTTTTTGGTCTAGAGAAGTTGCCTAAGTTCACCTAAATATGGATACCATTCTGACCTCAGCTTTCCTATTTGTCAATAAATTCAAAGTGTTTTTGTAGTTTTAGAACATAGAGGGCACTACTATCTGATGCATAAAAGTATGATGTCATTTATTTATTATTTTATTAACATTATATGCAGTGATGAAGACTGCTAGAAACAATTGAAACTGTGAAGTATGAATAAATACATTTTGATATAAAGTGTAAGAAGAGTGGAATGTTATTATAAATTGTCAAGCAAATTAATTTTTTTATTTTTAAATGTTCATTTCTCCAAGATATTTTAACAATGCAAATAGGTTCACAAATTTAGCAACCAATAGGTGTGATTTTTGAAAGATCAGCTGATAAGTTTTCTGAAACTATATTTTGACCCTGTAATATAAATTTACAATTCAGAAACTGCATTAAGAGCAATAAATTTATTTATTGTATTTCAGAGTCACCTATTGTAAATCTGAGTAATGAGTGAGCAATATAGTAATACCTAGACCAGTTTCTGAATGAATTTGTATCCATGCATCTGCAAACACCTCTATATTTAAGCTATTTAAGGATGGAAAACAAAATTTTGAAGTTAATTTGATTGCATGCTTAGTATGGATACTATGCCTGCAGCCATATAATTAAGTGACCTCAGTTTCAAATAAATGTGGTCACATTTGATCATTTTGAAAAAGACTGCACATTCCAAGCAAAGTATCACATGGTTTCCCCCATTTTTGGTATTTGCTTTACAAATAAAATACTTCATTCTACTATATTATTCATTAATCACTTGGGATTACAATTGAAAAAGATTATTTAATTTTATAATCTTATCCATATTAGACAAACAGCATGTAAATAAAATAAACAAAATGCTATAAACAAATTGTGGAATTATAATAATTGAATGATTTATTGCTCAGAAGTTCAGAAAAGATTTGAACACCAAAAATAACAGAGGTCATTCCTTAAGCTCAAGGGTCTGTCGCTCTACCATTGCACCAAATCATGCTGGGCTCTGAGGAATTGCAAGTTTGGATGATCAGTATTCGTTCATTTAAAATTCTCACAATTCTTCATAGATTACAGGTAAATATCCTAAGCTGTAATCAAGTCCATGTTTGATGTGAAATGGATTGGCTTCATAGTAAAGTCATTCTATGATATTATCAGACGTAGATTTATCAAAGCAATTATTATTCAATGTCAATGAAAAATTAATAAATCTTGTTTATTTCTATCCTGCCCCTTTTCTCTTTTAGTAATAAATTTTTTGCTTAGTAAAGGTGCTTAGTCAAAAAAAACAAGAGATTACCAAATCATCAGCGTGACTTTCTATTCACTTTCAACATCTACTTTGATCAATGTAGATCATTGGAATCAAAAAACAATGGTTACCAAATCATCATTCACTTTCAACATCTAAACTCCTAGAATAATTACTGCTTAATGTTCTTGATCAACGTAAATCATTGGTTCACAATTACCTCTTATCTGTACTTCATGATAAATATCTAAACTAATATAATCTGAGAGCCAAACATTCTATGGTTTTGAGTTATTAATTTTGATAATATAAGCATTGTCTAGTAACCCCTCCTATAATTCAGTAATGAACTTAAAACATATATGATTATAGTGACTATTTTACTAATACTTATTGCTTACTTTTAAATACCTTTACTACAGTTGGGCTATCATGTCCGCAAGATTTGATTCTAAGTCATGGCATGGTTGCCAAAATTTCGTATATAATAACAAACCATATTATATTAAGTTTTAGTAACGCACATATGTACATGTGTGTATGCTGATAATGCATGCTGGAAAATTGTGTGTGTTTATATGCAATGAAATAAAAAAAAAATTAAATTTCTCATTTTTTTAATAATTTTTTTGAATGATGAATAACTGAAAGTGAAGATACTGGGGAAATGTGTATTTTTTTTTTAAAAAATCAGAATAATCCTACATATATTGAAATTCATTCAAAATACTATAAGAATACTCTATTATAAGCACATGACCATAATATTTTATTCAACTTTGAAAGCTAGTATTTTTATTTTGTTCGAAATTTACAACTTAATTGATATCACAAAATAATATTGAGATCATTTTGAAACATTACTATTTATTATTTAAATACATTTTGTTTTTTATTGATAGTATTAGTAATATTCTGTATGTTCTGTCGAAATATATAAATGTGTGTTCATATGTACACAACTCTCTCGTTAAGCTGCTTGCAGCGCCATCTGTGAATCGATGTGTGTATTATATAAAATGGTCTTGTTATTCACCAAAAAATTTAAGATGCTAACATATTTAGAACATGAAATATGACATTAAATGTGTTTGCTATTTTAATCCATGATGAGTTAATATTAAATGTTTTAAATTGAACATAACTGCTACTGAAACACTTGAAGTGATTTTATCTGCATCTGGCAGTGACACTATAAGTTGTAAGAATGTTTTCAAGGGTTTGCAAGATTTTGTGATAACAATCAAAAGCATTAAAGATGATCCACGCAGCTATAAAGCATATTGTCATATTTCATGTTATAACTCAAACACACTAATGCCTTAAAATTGTTGCGGAGAATAACTAACCTGTTACCATATAGCACACACATTAAATCAACATAGTGCTGCCAGAAACATGGAAAACATAACATTTTCACTGGGACATACATAAATGTAATCTCCATTTTTAACAACCTCATAGAACACTATCAGATCACTTTGCTCGACCACCAAGCAAATGGAAAATGTCCTTTATATTTGTGGTCTGTCTTCAAATATTTCAAACAAGAATGAAATTAGCTATACCAGAGGTAAATATTACCAAAATCACACTTTTCTTTATTTTGCTGTAATATTCTATAAATACAATTTATCCAAACCACCTCAAACACTTTTTAGCAAAACTCTTTATTTGTACATATATACATACACCATACGTTTCAACTGTCCTGCAGTTTTCTTCAGAGATGCAGGACAGTCGAAATGTATGGTGTATGTATATATGTACAAATAGAGTTTTGCTAAAAAGTGTTCAAAGTGGTTTGGATAAATTGTATTTATACCAGATGTAACATAACCTCTTTATATACAGCTTTAAAATATATTATCTCATTCAAAAATCCACTTCTAATAATATCAGTATACCTAACACTAAGTAATACTTTTCCAATTCAGTAATATTACATATGCTTAACTTATAGGGAGTTCCATATATGGATTGTAAAATGAATATAAATGAATGCTATTATGCGAGCATAATTTTGAAACTATTAATTGAGTCTATATTTGTAACTAGTATAGATTTGAAGTCTGTTTTACCATTATGAAACCACTTATGGGACATTCTGACTATATAAAAACATTAACCAATGTTCTATAACTTTCTTGCTAGCCTTAACGTTGTAGTAATATTTCGAGTTCTCATTGCTTTAGTTTTATTTTTAATTCAAATCTACAACTTGTACCAATTCTACATTTTGCTAATCCTACTGCCAAAATTGAAGAGTAATTATGCTATCAGCAACTCAGATGCTAGATCAGCTGATCTTCCAATATGATCAAACAATATCTATTTAGTAACTCATCTACATATACAGTAGAAGACTTACAATATTCTACTTTAAACTTATTTATGAAATAATTACTATCAAAATTATACACTAAGTAGTCCATCGTAAACTTAAATTGATTGCATATTACCAAATTTTACAACAAAATAAGAACCAGTCCAAAGTTGACAAGCCTTGGACACTGCTCTCATATATACGATGTGTAGTCAAAAATTTAACTGAAATCTGCTCGCAAAACCATTGAGTAAAGCTGTTACACTCCTCCCAAAAAAAAACAAGCTCATAAATAATTCTAAAGACTCCATAACAATCAAACTCCTGAAACAGGTTGCAGCACTATCGACTAGTAATTATGTGCATGCCTCTCTACAAGGATCTCTCAATACAACTCTATAAAAGAAGCACAAACCCTGAATAGTAGTCTACCTTCTTCAAATACCAAAATGCAATGGACCATACATTCGAGCCTATCGCTGCCAATATCACATCTATTATGCAAAATAACGCCAAGCAAAAAATTAATGAGTTGTGGCATATAGCCAACAACCCTAATACTATGAATAGGAAGAAATCCTGCTTCCCCTTGTTGAATAACTGGACTATATAATTTACATAAACTCACCGCATACATTACTTCGAAGTTCATATGAAGTTTGAGTACTGGAAGTTCGGAACTGGAATTGATCTACGGACCTTAGTTTAGAATCTGACAATCTATCAATGCACTAAGCCATGCAGAGCAATTCTTCAATAAAATCTCACAATAAAATTATTATACAGGAAAAATTAGTAACGACACTCTCGAATGGTCGGAATAAACTTGGCTGTTTTTTTTACAAGCAAAGAATTCTTTTTTTAACACTGCAGAAACAAAATAACCAAGATAAAAAAATGCTTGAAATATTCTTGACATACAGAAAGTTGAAAATGTATATATTTAAGGTGAATTGGCATAATTTATTTAGACACTGACATTTTGTCAAGTAATTTAGGATGCTCCTTATGATGAAATGCAGTGTCTCATGGTGGGGGGGGAGAGGCTGATGTCCTGGGCTCCATAGTATTGGGGGCCTCAAAATGGCAACTGAATATATTTTAAAGTCTTATAGCGAATCATCGATTTGAAAGACTGTAGTCAGCCAGGACATGCATAAATAAACAAGAACCAATATTTTGTTCTTTCCGCTAGATTACAATATCTCAAAAAAAAGTTATTAGAAAAAAAGAATAAAGCCGTTATATCTCACATTACCTTCAATTAATAGACTAGATTCGGATTCCACCTTACCATGATAGGATTCATTAAGCATTATCACCTATTGGTTACAACTGTTACCAACTATGTATCTAAGCATATATTTATTAGTTTGTGGTGATGTCAACCTGATCAAGATAAGATGGAATCTGGACCAATCCATTACTTGAAAATTAGATGATATATAACATGAGTCTACAAAGTTCATAACTACCAGATTTACAAATGAATGACTACATTGTCGAGGTATTAAACATCACATGATCACTATTTCTGATGCTTACACAAGCTGTTAAAACAGTAGAAAACTCCCAACACTATAGCACCATCCAGTGCAGGCCAGAATAGTCAATGGATGCAAGGTTTGTGCATAAAATCCCTATCTAGTGCCTTCTCATTTAACACCCCCAGACTAGTTTCTAGCTTGTGGCTTTCATCAGTGAAGAGCCTTGGATCTGAGAGCACTGCACCTAATCTTAGGATCTATTTCAACTCTCTAGAAACCCCCACTTATGTTTTTAGTTAACTATAAACTATGAGTTCAAAATGAAAACATAATAATGTTTTCAATCCAATCTCATTTGCTTGTAATAGTCATACAGATCTGAACCCAGCTCAGTATTTGTACACTTTGCCAGGTAGAATTGTTATTAAACTACTACACATCACATGGTTATCATTTCCTGTTTACACAAGCTGTTAAAACAGTATCAAATTCCCCATACACTAGTATCACCCAGTGTAAACCAGAGTAATCATTGGACGCATGCTCAAACCTTCTTGCATCTACTGATTACTCTGGTTTGCACTACTGTATGGAAAGTTTGCTGTTTTCACAATTGTGTAAGCATAAGAAATGGTGATCATGTGATTTTCAGTGGTTTAAGACCAATCCTGCCCAGATGATGGTGACTGCAGTTATTAAAGAACCAAAGACATCAAATGTATAGATACTGGACTGGGTTCAGATCTGCATCACTATAGAAGCAAATGAGCCTAAATTGAAAACATTATTGCATTTTCATTTTGAACTCATAGCTTTACAATTGGCTGCCAGAAGGTTGCATTAGATTTTAAGATCTAGGTGGTGTTCTCAGATACAAAGCTCCTTGCTGATGAAAGCCACAAGTTAGAAAACAGTCAGGAGATATTGGATGAGTAAGCAATAGATAAGATTTTATGTACAAATCTTCTTGCACCTTTTGATTACCATCTTGCACTACTGTATGGAGAGTTTGCTAGTTTTAATAGCCTGTGTAAGCACAGGAAATGATAATCATGTGATATTTAGTTGTTTAATACCAATCTTGCCCAAGGGATGATGGCGACTAGACCCAAAAATGTACAGATACTGAACTAGATTCTATACAAGCAAATGAGCTTGGATTAAAAACATTAGTTTTCATTTTGAATTCATAGCTTTATAGTTAACTATTAGATAAAAGGCGGTTGCTGGAGAGTTATATTAGATTCTAAGACCTAGGTGAAGTGCTCTCAGATTCAAGGCTCCTCACTGATGAAAGCCATATGCTAGAAACTAGTCTGGGAATATTGGATGAATAGAGACTAGAAAGACATTTTATGCACAAACCTTCTAGCATCCATTGATTATTCAGACTTGCACTAGATGACACTACTGTATGGAGAGTTTGCAACACTGTCCAGGCCTAATTTTATCCAGGAACAGAAATGTTGTATCTCACATTACCTTCAATTAATAGACTAGTCCAGATTCCATCTGATCTTGATTGGATTAAAACATTCATCGCCACAGACCAATACCTATTTGAACAGATAGCACATAGCCAATAGCAAATACTGACTAATGATGATGGTGCACAATGAATTTGTTTCGATTATGGAAAAGGATTTGGTTATAAATAGTCAGTCCAATTAGAGGTAAATGGGGAGGTAACAATAATTTACTGTCAGAGCTGAATGGCAGTATGCATTCTCCAATATATAGTTAAAGCAGTAAGAGAAGTTAGTGTTAGAACAGGAAACTGCGAGAAATTAAATCAGACATGAAGCAAACTGTTACAGAACAGTTGAAAGTGTCATTAAATCTACTCAAGAAGCAAACTGTCATGATACAGCTGGAAATGGTAGGTAAATCTAGAAGGGTACCTGAAGTCGCTTACATTAATATTTGCATGGCAACTAAATGCTATACAAACTAATGATATCAGGCAAAGCTATAACAATTGTATATTTGTTTAATTAATAAATAATGAATTATATTTTTACGGGTCTGCATTATCATAATCATGCATAAGCATAACAATAGCCCAGAGGGTATTTAATAGCAATGAAAGTCCATCACTTTACTATTCATTTTATTTAAAAAATGCAAATATAGTAGTCTTTTTTTCCATATGTCATAGCACCGGCCGGGACGCGAACCCACAACCGTCTGCAACCAACTACTTGCTTGCAAGGCGGCCACGATGACATCTCGGCTAACAGTGCTTGACAAAAAAAAAATATAGTAGTTTGTTCAATAAATGAATGAATAAATGCATTCGGTAAAATGTATGTAAATGTTTCTTTTCAATTTATCATTTTTATATATTTTTTAAACTTATACTATAGACTTAATTTATATATGTATATTATACATATAAAAAAGTATCTGTGTGATATAAATATATATATATGAGTACTGAAAAGTACTGCACATTTGCAGTTTATTAAACAATGTACCTTTTATTCTAATCAAAGTTTATCAACAAAACATGAGCTCAGCTATTATTATAAATGATATGCATGAGAGAGCGTAGAATATATCGCAACTCCTCTGTACATTCTGTTACTAATCTAAACAGTAGATAAATCAACTGGGTTTTATCTTATTTTCTCAAAATGGATGTATCAAGCATTCATTTTTGAAAACACAGAAAAAGATTAAATCTTTTATAGAATATAAATATTTCACATTCATACATCTGAAATTGGTGTAATAAATTTGATATTAGATGATAGACACACACAAAAGGGTCAGGCAAGAACCCACATGAAAATTAAATTGTGTATTGTAAGTGGTGATAATGATGATGACCTCTGCGATAATCTGCTACGCAGATTCAAACCAATAAGTTAGAATAATATTATAAGACATTTCAGAATGATTGATATAGGATTATAATGTGTTTAACATAACCTTTACTGCAGATTCTGAATGTCTAAATCACTCAATATTTTTAATTCTTCCAGATAGCAAATTTAATATCACATGATCTTTACAAACTTCCATGAGATGTTATCTTTACCTTATTCTAGACTTAAAAATAGATACTGATGCATAAGTGCGTTAGTTTCAGCTTTGGATGCTAATCTTCACTGATGAAGACAAATCCATAAACAAATCGATCAGTAGATGGAGATTTTATAGCAATCCATTAATTATTCAAACTCACAGTAGAAGAAAAAGATAAAGATAACAGCTCTTGCATTAAAAATTTATATAGTTTTCATTCCTGAAATTCAGTGTCGTTATAAACATTTCTTAAAAATATTTAGAAAGCAGCCAACATTTAATAAAGTAAATAATGATTTATTAAACGACAATTTTACATAGGTGGGGGGAATTAAATTAAAATTGCATTGGATAGTTGATTTTTTTTTTTACTATACAAGAATTGTACAATATTTAAAATTATATGTGATGTGGTCGATGAATAACTTTGGAGATTAATTTAGCATTTTCCGTACCATGTAGTTCAAAATTCCACCATGATGATAATAAGTGAGTTCAACTTCAGTGTCAAAGCGTGCGATTACGTTAAAACTTTGATTATCATTAACCTGAAAAATAAAATAAAATATATTTTAATATAAGAAAATGGTATCAATTAATATGGTATCAATTAATATGTAATTTTTAGAAGGCAATGAAATTTCCAAATAATCCTAAGTTCAAATCCCTCTAGTTACTATATAGTAAACATTCAGTATAATGAATGAATAGATTAATTAAATATTAATTTTTTATAGATGGCATTTGGACAGTTCACTACTTCCTAAAAACTATAGACACATAGATATTATTGACAATACCAACAAATTATAATGTAATTAATAAATTTTAATTATTAAAAAATAATGAAATGATAAACAAGTTAAAGAAAAAACAGCATCATTTTATGCAACATTAATGCCCAGTCATTCAAATAATATTTTAGTTTATTTAAAATGATTCATAAATAACAATTATTTATATATTTGACATTTATTTCCTCTAATATATATAAACTTTCTTTCTGCTCTATCTCCGGCATATTAAATATCAACCCTCCTGTCCTTACTTACATGTCTATGCGCACAAGAACATATCATCAGTGATATATAGTACAAAACAACTTTTCCTTACATTAAGTCAGAAGTTTTGGATACAACCAAAAACCCTGTTAGTCAAGTAAATTATACCCACTCTCCAAAACCAACATATACCATAATAAACTTATAAACTTCTTACCCCTTTGCTACTCAATCATTTTTCCATTGGTTTTTTTCCCCCTTCTATACCATTGTTAAAACTTCTAGTCTGGTCCATATTTCCTGAATTCATTATGCAAACCTAAGCATAAAATCTTTATCTCTTTTCACTCCCTTTGCTTTTATATTTCTCTGCTCTCTATACAATTAATCTCGAACATCATTCAACACTCCAAAAATAAAAGTTAAATATTCCCTTATCATTACCATATATGACTCTACAGACCAAATCCTTATTCCATTTTTGCTTTCTTCTCCTAATATCAACAGCTCTTGGGTGACAAATAACAATAAAATAACTTTAGCGTTATCCTAAATCCTTTCTTATTTTATCTAGTTTTTATTCTGATAAATTCCCAATTATGTTTTTAAAATTCATATTCATTTCATGTAAATCTATTTCTATCCTCTTTTTCCATCAGTGATATAATTATATATCTGTAATATACTCTCTACGCATTTATCTCTTAGTATTATAAAGATATGGAAATAAAATGTATATTTATTATATAACCTTCTTGATGTTCTATCTACATAATCCAATCAAACACTACTTTATATATTGCAAATCTTACCAAACATTTTAAATTTAATTTCAAATTTCCTTATTAAAAAAAAAAGTTTGATCTATTTTTCTTTGAATGGCTACATCTGCTATCCACAATTCATTATAGACTACCTAGTACATACTATTTACAACTTTCTGAGTTGTTTGTCCACCATAAAACACATCATTTCCTAATATTAAAGCAGACATTATTATTTCTTTCCAATAATTCTACATTATCTCATATTAATTGCAAGCATAATATACCATATTTTTATTGATCCTTCCTACTTTTTTGTTTCCAGTATTTTTAAACACAAGGTGTGCCATCTATCGGTCATTAAAAATATTAATTTTAAATTGTTAGAGGGAATTTAAAATTTAGAGATACACAATTCTTTCTAATACACTAATAAACATTATGTAATTTTTTAAATCGCAAATTATCTTTATCGACACATCTCATGATGTGTCGATGTATATGTATACCATAAATATAATCTGGGGTTTCAATGTGAATGGAATTTGGAAATTTATCCAGATATACAAATTTCCATTTTTTTTTATAAGTAATAATCTAGCAATTATTACTAACTGGTAAAATAAATAAAAAAAACCTTCAAAATCATTCACCAATCAGTAACAACTAATCTAATAATAATCTCTTTCTTCACTGTTACACAATTCCAGATTGCAATAATAGAAGGCCTTTGCTCTGAAATGGGCCATTTTATGCTTATATTAGAGCACTAGTAAGATTTCTAGTGTCCCTCTCTAATTTATCATCAAACAGCTATTAACTGATTGGCTTCAATAACAATAAATGAATAAATTTGTGTACCTATTGATAAATTTCAAATCCAAAAAAACGTAAAATAATTTGCATCAACGTAATGAGGCAGAAATGTAGCCCCTTCCCAAACAATAGTCATTCTTAAGAGAAATTGAATAGATGACAATTAACCTAAACAAAACTTTGTGCAATATTAAATTCTTACTTACCGTCACCATAAGTTGTTGCTGAATTTTAATATTTGGAGGAATGTGAATGGAATACATTTCTTTGCCTGTTAGTCCCAATTTTTCAGCAGTTTCTCCAGGCAAATACTCTAATGGAATGATGCCCATACCAATCAGGTTGCTACGATGAATCCGTTCATAACTTTCAGCTATTACTGCCTTTACACCCTACGAAAAAAAAAAAAAAACATAATAAAGTATCTGTTTGTGTAAATAATTATGATGAAATATTATAAAACAAAGAATCTGGCGACTGCATAAATTATAACTACTAAATGTTTTGGATGTAATTTCATTAGCCACTTTATAAAATATATTTAAAGAAAGAAAGAAAAATGCAATAAATTTAATTCTTAAGACTAATTTTTCAGCCTTTTACTCTGACCACTTAGAATGCTCCAATGAATATAATTAACCAAACGAAAATACTTTATATTCTTGCTGTTTGGAAGCCATTTTCCTCATCTTAACAGAATTGTCTAATATTCAGCCGCAAATTCCTTTCCTGATGCCACAGTTATGCCATCTAGTGTAAGCTTTAGTAATCAATAGTTGCCGCAAGGCAGTTATTAAATCCCTATCTGCAGGTTTGTTTCTAGATTATGATCTTCATCAGTGAGGAGCTTTGAATCTGGAAGCAGTACATCTTGACTTTTTGGATCTAATGCTCCTGGACTTTTTGGAAGAAATTATCTGATATGTGAAATATTTCATTTCACATCCAATTTGTAAATATTCTGTCTGTGTTTAGTTTTTATATTATATGTGAAGCAAAATTGCAATTCTACAGAATATCTTCTAAATTGGAACTAATAGAATTTACAAAATTTAAAAATGCTCACTATGGAAAAACAATACTAAAAAACAAACATTAAATCTTATTCTATGTACGGATAAATGTGGAAACAGATTTCTAATTTTTTTTTAATATAAAATATGGTTTTTGTTACCTGCAACAATTAGTTCACAAGTAAATATCCAGAAAATTACTAAAATCTTACTATACTAAAACAGAATTGTTTTAAATTATGGGAAAAAATTCTTAAACCAAAATGTGTAAAGTGTATTATATAGAAAAAGTAAAATATACAGCCTGTAAAAATATTCTGTATAATCTTCTTACAAAATGTATTTCAGATAACAAATATTTTTATATATATTCTTAAAATATATAAGAATGATGGTATATAAAAAGATATCATACCATTTTCACCTTCTTATACACTTAACAATATTATTTTTTACACCAAAACTTTATTCTTACAGTTTCGATTGTCCTGCAGTCATCATCAGAGATCCTTATCTATCCTATTTTTAAAGGATCTCTGATGATGGCTGCAGGACAGTCGAAACTGTAAGAGTAAAGTTTTGGTGTACAAAATAGTGATGTTAAATGTATAAGAAAGTGGAAATGGTATATGTAAATATAGAAATCAAAACATAGGGGAGTAAGAAGAAGAAAATTGTATATAAAAAGATCCACTTTCTATTTCATTTTTTCGCAATGCGCACAACTTACATGTTTCAATTGATAAACAACCTTCATCTGAAACCTAAAGAGATAATTATACATTTGTGCAATTATTTAAAAACTACTTAATCTTGTATTTTATATGTCTACATACATTTGTACCAATAAACTATAAGTGGTTATTACGTATGAATTGTTAATACTTAAATAATGGGAATCTGTTGTCATGGCAACATGATTAGATAATAAATGAAATTATAGTGTTGGCTTGAGACAGACTGCTGATACATATCACTACAGCCTTCGTACATAAGCGACCCAATAAAATGTCAGCAGTCTGTTTCAAAACAAGAGTATAATTTCATCTAATTGTAACATAGCCTTGACAACAGATTCCTGATATTCTACTGCTTTGTTTAAGCATGAAGAGTGATGGAGTTTGAATCAACATATATATATATTCAAATAAATTTTTAGATATATAATATAAAAAAAATCATTCCGTATTCATAATATTTAGTATCAATATAACACGGATACACGCATTTCCATGTACATATTGTGACAAAATAATCTTTTTATCAAGACTCTTTTATAGCTTTGAATTGGTCTGGGTAAAATACACTAATTAAAACTTTTCTTTTCTTATCTTGATTAAAAACAATTTTAATCTTTTCAAATCACTTTTAATTACAAGCTACTTTTGGACAATTTTATTATAGTGTTGTGCATTAATTAAAAGATTTCAAAAATAAACCATGCTTGTTTTTAAATTCAAAATCAGAATTCAATAAAAATATTGTTTAGACCTTTTTAAATGTTTATTTCTAATAAAATTATATTTTAAATTCAAAATTGTTTAACATTTTACTCGGATTATTTTATTCCAGGAAATGTAAAAAAATATCAAATTTTTGTCTATGTTTATTTCTACTTTTCCTTTCAACTTTATATGTGCATACACACTACATTATTGTGTGCCATCTAATATGTACAGTTACTATATATATATAGGTGCATGTGCAAAGTATGTATGTATGTATTATGAACAAAAGGATTCAAATATGAACAATTAAAACATTTTTAAAATTTATTTCTCATCTTTTTATATTTCATTTTCTATTTTTTGATTTGAGGATAATTGAAACTATATATATAGAAAATAATATAAGTTTTTTCACTATATTAAATTTTAAATCAAATACAAAGCATAATATAAATTAATTATAATCTCAAAATATTTTAAAATACATCTTAAAATATTTTAAATTATGATAAATAGAAGTTATACACACATATACAGACAAACATCAATGTATAAACATGTATGTAACCATATATATATACATATCTGCACACTATTATGTACATCTATCTATACATTACATACTTACATATTCATTTTCGGTCTTAATTTCTATTTTTATGTGTATATCTTTTATTTTAGAATTTAATATAAATTTGTATTACAAAACTGTTATTCTTTTTATATTTCAAAATAAAATATCACGACTTTATCACATGGTTTCATCTTAGTCAATATTGTTTCAGCAGCACATTTTTTTTCTTTCACACAGTAAAAGGTCTAACTGTGGAGGAAAAAGTGTGCTGATGAAACATTTGAAAATATTTACAGCATCAAATAATTGTATTTTAAAAAAATATTTTTTTTCCTTACATTTAATTACCTTGCTTTTTTTTTTGATAAAAAATGCTGCAGTACATTTATGCTATATTATAATTCCATTAATTTTTATTTGACTTTTTAAGTTTTTATATCATTATCTAAAATCAAATACTGCTTACACTTTTTAATCGGAAGGAATTATTCTAAAACTATTTGTAAAATTATGACTTCATTTGGGTAAACAATAATTCAGTCATTTTTAACCATATTTGTCTTGTTTTATAGAATTCTTGGTTTCACCTAACTCCATAAATACCATTTATAACATTCAAAATATTATCATTAACATTAACAAAATATTATTAGTTAATATTTATCAGGTTGTTTTTTCTTCTACTAATTATTGTTAAAATCTATTTTAACATTATTATTTATTTTAAGTCTGTATAAATATAAATGACATCTGTTTTTACCTTAATCAATTTTGTCTTATTTTTTAAAATAACTTACTATTCTTATTCATATTTTCTAATTTTATTTTTAATAGTATTTATTTTCATTAGAAAATTACTCAGTTCAAATTTATCTATACTTTTATAATTATATATTTCTTTAATAAAAGATAATTAATTGCTGTCTACTCTTATGATAAAACTATTAATCTTTTATATTTTTTTACTTTTGAACTGCAATTCATTAAATTTGTTTTGTTAATTTTTTGTATGTTGTATACATTTTAATTAGTCTATTAGTTTTATTAAATATCAATAGCTCTCTACATTTCATTTAAACTACTAATTAATAGCATTAACTTATTTTAATAAAATTGCAAACTATAAACATAATTAATTATAACTGCAATTAATGAATAGACTTCCTTTACTAAACGAATCAATATTTCTTTTTTTTTAGGTTTTTTAATACTCAGTGAAGATCTTTTCAACATTTTCAAAACTTTATATATATGTGTGCAGTAATCTCATGACATTACTATCCTCTAATTAATTTCAGTAATAGATGGTTTGAAAAATGTCCAATAAAAAAATTTAAAAAAGTTTATGTGCACATCTGCCTATGAAAGTGTTAGTTTGAACTATAGCTATTCTCCTGTCTTGTGCTGTATATTCAGTGTAACCAGTGGATTAGTTATAGTGGTAAAGTTCATCATTCAATTTATTACCAAACTGTCTTTTACATAACTCTATTATTCTCTTTTTATTAAAATTATTTTTGTCGATGCTTTAATAACATTTTAAAAATTAAACTGTATCATAGAGGTGTGCATATAAACACAAGCATATATTTATCTCAGATTGCAATTATCAATCATTTAATACATTCATGGTGAAGATCTGGAATCAAATGCAGTTAGTGTGAGAGATGTATAAGTATACGTATATCCATGTAAGTGCATATACATATATAGTTTCTCCATTATATTTATGTATGAATGTAACAAATTTTTAACCATGAAATTACAAATTATTAATGTTCAAATAGTCAAAATAAGAGTCATAGAATGAGGATTGCCAATTCCTCTGCAAGCTTTATCATAAATGCTTAGCCAGAGCCAGGACTTAAAATATGTCAGGAACCCCTCCCCAAACCCCTGACCATGGTTTCATGCTTTGGCACTCCTCAGAGAGGTGTCAGGGTAGGTTCAGACATTAGATCTAAAAATACCAACCCAAAGCCAAGCATTTATCTAAAAGTTATCTACTGAGTGGAAAATCTGAAATTTTCAGACATCTACATGTCTTCAAGCCCAGCTATCCAACTCAAATAGCTATATGGGGCTGATAGATCTTCAGCCATACCATATAATAGTAGTCTTAGCAATATAAAATTGCATAAGACTTATTAACGTTCAAGCCATACTTTCAGTTGCAGACTCAATTACCTTCAGAATATATAAATTCTGGTATCTGTGTTGACACATTTCACTAATGACATTTTCGGTTATAATTCTATTAGTGATCAATAAAAACAAATTAATAAGTGTCATTTTTAAGAGTAAAGATTTGAAAGAAACCCTCTCCCCGTATCTTATGAGCCTTCTAATGGAAAATGGTGGACCTTATGTTGCGTTCAAGATAAATCTCAAGTATGAATTTATTATCATTAGATGTGGTCGAAACTTGTGGGCATATCTAGTTGTAGTTTTACACTCGAAATGAAATCTTTACTTAGGATGAAAACAATAGCAAAGATAAATAAATAAATAATTGAACAGCTTTGTTCTTCAGGAGTTCCCAAGAAGTTTGAGTACCGGAAGGTCCAGAACTGGAATTGATTCAAGGATCTTATATGCTCCAGAGACTGACACTTTACCATGGCACTAAACCATGCAAGAAATTAAACCGGACTTTGTTGCTTAGGAATTCATAAGAAGTTCAAGTTCTGAAAATTCCGGAGCTGGAATCGATAGAGAGCTCTTACACTCCAGTTTGATACTCTACCATTGTTTTAAATAATAAAGAACAGTAATAACAAAGATGAATTCAGATTAAAGACAACAGTAATTTAGATTAAGTGCATTAGACATCATTATTACCTAATAATTTATAATAAAAAATAACATTTTTAAAAAAAATATATTACTTTATACATAAATAATTAACTGATATATATATATGTTTTATATATAATTTAACATGGAAATCAGTAATGTTATAGAATTACATGTAATCTATCATTAAATGTTGAATGCCTAGAAAATTTTAAACTTTATTTAAACTTTTCCCAATACAAACAACTTGTTAGTAATAACACACCCAAGAGATGACATAAGTTAGTAATTGCAAGTTTTGAGTCGTATTTTCGCCGTTCTTCTTTGGGTGTTGCTGGTCTGATTAGTGACAATGCTAGAGTAAGTCAAATTTACCCCTTTAGATTCTCTCGTCTTATGCTAGCATTGTCAAATGGTCAGGCCAGAAACACCTGAAGAACTGAGAATAATACGACTCAAAACGTTATGTAATCTACTAATTTGTGTTACCTATGTATGTTATTACTAACGGCTGTCTGTATTTGGAAAAGTTTAACATTTTCAAGACATTCAACATGTTACGACAGATGATGGATACATATTATCACATCCAAAATAGCATTCTCTGAAACCTTCAGGAAAACATTATAGAATTACCGTTATTATCAATATTTCATATTTAATTTTTTTTAGCACTAACAATATGAAAATATTTTTTAATATTTGTAATATTTTAAAGATGTTTATTAATTTTCAAATTTTTTTTGATTAATTATGGCAAAATAAACAATATTATAAAATATACAATATTTTTCATTTGGATACATATTGGCAAATTACTTTATTGAAGAGCCATATGTATACTGTATTAAAAATATTTAAACAGAATTATGCAATAAGAAAGCTGAAAAGAAATGAAGAAAATACAATTCTAAGTGAGGCTGCAAATAAATTAACAGCACAAAGATTAGAGTTGTAAAATGACATTACTATGAATGTATTATTTATTAAGAATAATTTACGCTCAAAAAAATTGGAGGTGTGCGTATGAATGAAGGCAAGAAGATTTTGAAAGATTACAAAAGTTTTTGTTTTTTAATAACAATTCCTTGTTCAGGCTTTTAAAATTCATTTTGAAAAATAAATCACAATTCATTATCGCACTACACATTTCTATTTATAATTTGAAGATTATAATTATTAAAATTACTTTCTTTTTATTAATAACTATTAAAGTTTTTTGGAAAATTGCTGCAACATTTTTAGCTACACTGTAGAACTATTTCTGTACAATCATAGGACACCAGATGACAGCACAAATGGTTTTGCCATAATTATAGATTGCAGTTTATGGATAATAAAAAAATAGCCAAAATAGTATTTAATTGGGTTATGAGTAAAGGGCAGGCAATGGTGAGAAAGGTGATGTGATATGCGGAAGATTTGGATAAAGAATTTATATCAATATACTTGTACAAGAGGTGGGATGATTGTGTTAGGAGGATTGTTGAGTGTTATAGTAGTAAGAAATGGGATAGAAGAATAGATGTATTAATAAAAAATAGGGAGTTGGAGAGATGGAGAACTAGTATGGAGAGTAAAAAAAGTTTTTATATATATATAGAAATAACAGATCATTGGGTGAGAGTTAATTTATGATAATAGCAAGGAAAATAGTTTACTGTTTAAGGCACGAACGGGATCTTTAGCAACAAGGGAATATACACATAAATGGAAAAATATGGGTGATTTAGTCTGTAAGTTGTGTGAGGAAGGCATAGAAAATATTAGGCATCTGTTAATTGAATGTAAATAAAGCAGAAAGGGTACAAATAATGAAGTTATGGAAGAATAAATATGAACAAAATGATTATACAGAAAGTGGGTTATTGGTTTTTATGCTGGGTTTGGGAAAAGATAAGGGGGATTTAGATATAAAGGCCATAGAGTTGGCAAAGATTATGTTGTGAAAATGAGATGGAGAAGATTATGGTAAAACTTAGGGTGGGGAATGGAAAGGGAAGGTAAAGTGGCAACAGGTTTCTCTGGGCATAGGTGCTGAGAGATTCCAGACTCAGTTTAAAGAGAAGTCACAGTGCATCACATCACATCAAGTAGATTTCATCTGGTAAAAAGCAGCTCTACTTTCCCCTATTTAATATTTGAATATTTTATTTGTGATAAAATATAATAGGATCGCACAACTTACTAATAAAAATGGTCCTTTCGCTGCCCAATCTCTTGAAGAGCCTGAGCCATATTCTTTCCCAGCAAGGATAATCAACTGATTTCCATCAGCTTTGTAACGTTCTGCAGCATCAAAAATATCCATCTAAAAAAAAAAAAAAAAACAGATCTAAAAGATTTTTCAACAGTCAATCACTAATGTTTTGGACATATACAAACTAAGTTCATCATCTGAAGGCAAGTTAAAATAATTATATACAAAGCATTAACTTTTCATTATTATCAGTGGTTATTGCTTATCGACCTCTTAATGCGATTAATTCTAGTAACCCAATATTATAGACAAATTATAAAGTTTATTAGCCTATATCATTAAAAAGTGTAAGTATAATTTTGATATAATTCAGCAACTTTTTATTTACGAAAGGCTGTTGTTTTTATTTAAAGCATTTAAACATTATCCAATGAGAGTTCCGGTAATTACAGAACTGGAACCTAATGATGTCAAATTGAAAATACTGATATTTAAAAGATTATGTTAAAAATGAAAAAAAACCACAATATTAAATTAAAACCAAATATTGTTCATACTACCGCAAAAGAATTAATGCATTACAAAACAAAATTACATTTACAATGAACACTACATCCAAGTTTAAATTGTCCTATGAATAGCACTACAGAACAAATTGTACAATAATTAGCAAATAATAAACTTTCACTGAACCTGTAATTTCTTAGGTTTTTCTAATTGATATAAAGAGTTCATTCAAGTTTACAAAGTCATTCTAAATACCAAGGTGATAGAATAAATTGTGTAAAGAATAGGTAAATTATTGCCAACCAAACTGCTCTATGTGATTTAATGAAGTGATAGATTTGTAAATTCAAGACATAGAGTTCCATGGCTTTGGAATTCGGCTCTGTTACACCAGTGCTTATGCAATATAATATCCCAAGTGCTAACCCATTTGTTTACTTTTATTATGTTAGTCATGAGTATACATATAAACACAAATGAGTATATATACATTTTATAACATCTTTATTAGTAATATATAGATATAAAACAGACATTTGATTTATAATTGTTATTTATAGATAGCTATACTCTGCTTGCTATAGTTAGTGATGTATAACTCCCAGTATTAGGGTAATATATTGAAGAATGGACTGTAAGGATTGCTTGTCTAGAGTTGGATTTGGCTCTGGAAGCTTCCAGTCCTGAATGTGGACTTGCCATACTGCGTAACCTGTTAGCTTAAAAAGCTATAGTCTGGATAACGAGCACTGTTAGCAGAAGTTCTCTTCGACTATATATATGGAGAACCAGGCTATTGTTACTCAGGTTTAAAAATTATTCTCTGATCCTACCTTCAAAAAGGCTATTTATTGCCAGATCCCCAACATTAATGGAAACATTCGGATTCAGTGAGCATCAATGCCTATTGGCCTGTTTTTACTATAGACTATGCATTATCTCTTTATATATGCATTGGTTAGAGGCAATGAATAATGCTCAATCCGGACACAAAAAGAAAAGAATCTGTATTAGTTCATTATATGAAGGCAAGGTAAGATATGACATTTCCTCCCCCTGGATAAAATTAGTCTTTGGGAATATAGTCATGCAAATGCATTGGAAGACATCTTCTTTGCTTTGTTGCTTCTTCTGGCTTGGTGATGTTCTCAACCAATCCACTGTTGTCATCGTTTGGAGTTTTAGGTACTGAAGGTTCATTACATTTGGCTGATGAGATATGATTTAATCTAATTAGGTTTCCATGGTAATGATGTTGTTATCCATCAGCAGTTTCAACCACTACTGCTGAAATCCATTTGGTGGTCCGATTATACATTTGACATAGAACTTGAGAGCCTACTTGCACTTTAGTATTCTTTATTTTTTCACATTAGTAGAACTAGACCCGAGAACTGATAGGTTGGTTCTCAGATCCCTATTGTAAAATAGTTCAGATGGTATTTTTCCAGTGATTGTATGAACTTTTATCTATCTAAATTGAAATAGGAACTGTAAAAAAAATTTAAAATAATTAAGAACTTTTCAAATATGTAAACCTCTAAAAAAAAATCTCTTATCTGATCGAGCGTAAATTTAAATTATATCATATTCTCCCAATATGTTTGCTAATCAATCATTTCCATTTTTTTGTTACGTACTAAGCTAAATTATTAACTTGTATTAAATTTAAATATAGGTGTAAATGGCTGAATAGATTCATAAGATTATGATAGTTTAAGTGGATTAATTTCAGACTTTTGTCTCGTAGTTGAATCGATGCTGGTGAATGGATGCACGGGTGTTTTATGTCAATGTGATGTGGGGAGGTGCATTGGATTCTCATTCCCTTGTACCACGATAGCATCAGGGCACTATACCCAATTGAATGCATGGCCAAAAGTGTAGCCATGGCATTGCCAATGAACATAGACATATTCCCTGCACCATTGATCTCCTTACACTCTGGGTGGTGATAGTAAGACAGCCAAGATCGCAACCCTCCATTATAGAGTATAATATATATATATATATTCCAAATGATTACCTCGCCAGACAAATGCACATTCCTGTACTGGATGAGGGTCATTCTTTTTTCAATGATATCATGCCACAGATGCACATTCCTGTCGGCATGGTTTTTTGTATGTTAATATCCTCATTTTGCATTGATCACATTGGTATATCAATAAGCTGGTTTTGGTTTAACTGTGAATTTATAGCCTGGAATTAAAACAGTGGAGTTAGTCAAGTGTGCACTCTATGTAGCTTATCTATGCCTAACATTCTAATATATTAAATTGTATAAACTATCCATCTATGCGAACTTACCAAGATATCAAAACTTAAAGTTAAAAATAATAATAATAAAATTAAAGCAATGTTAAATAATTTATTCCTCAAATTTATTTTTATATATGTACGTAAATAAATGTTTGTGTGATTATTACTGGCAGTGGTTTAATTTTATTATCTTTTTTCTTTATTAAAAACATGTTTAAGAATTTAAATCATTAAATCTCAGCTACTCCATAAGCTAGTGTCTGGGACATATTGGTCAAAATAAAATGGAATCTTAACATGAAGTATCTGTCTACTATATAAATTTTCCAGGTTCAAGTGGCCTGGTGGTATCCTGTATGGCAGGTAGTGGAAAAGTAATTTTACCCCGACTATTATATTAGATATTGTGCCTGCCCAATCACAACTAGGTGTATAAGGCAATAAAATGTTTATGCCTACAGTGCAGAGCATAAAAATCCATTAGATGTTACTCAATAGCTAATGATTGAGAATTCACCAATAAACTTCAAGGAACCCAGAAACACAATTTCAAAAATTTCCTCTTTAATGAACACACTCCTAGCATTATCAATGGCAATACAGAAATTGGCTAAAATCTATTTATATAAGTAAAACAACTGATGATGGCATGAAATTGCGAAAGCTGTTAAACACACATTAAACAGTAAATTCTTTATTATGAGCTCATTTGTATTTGTGCTTAATGATAATGAATGACACAATATGATAATCAAATGGATTTTTGTGAAACATAATTCTGTGCTCCTTGAATTTTTATTGGTTACTTTTCAGCAATTAATTAATTAATTTTTAATTTCACAAAAAGACAATAATGTCCTCTATAACCTAATAATAATTTAAAATTAATTATACTACATCTATATTATAAACACCACTAGATAAATGTTTAAAATATCATTACGAGGTGTGACAATTTAAATCAAGGAATACCACTTTCATAAAATATACATGTGGAAGTATACACTAGTGGCTATTGGCACCTTAAAAGTAGTTCCCTTGTGCATCTATGTACTGATTAAAATGGCATACCCATTTCTGGAAGCATACCTAGAACTCATTTTCAGGAATACTGTTACATTCTTTTGGATATCAGTTATAAGCAAAAATCTTCGTCCTTTCAGCGCAGTTTTTAATTTAGGAATCAAAAATCGCAGGGAACTAAATCAGGTGAATAGGAAAGACAGTCTAGCTGTATAATTGATTTTTTGGCCCAAAGGTCTCTCACGATGAATGCACTGAGCCATTTTTATGCAAAAGCATACACATGAATATTTATTATCTTCTTAATAGCTATTTAACAACTAGTTCTATCAGCTTAAAATTTACATACATGTTCAAACACAATTTGGGGGTTATATGGCCATTCCAGGAATTACATTGTCACACTTTGTATATAGTTAAAAATCATTTTTAAAATTTTCACACACACATATGTAAAATGATATTTACTCCCTCGCATAATTTACCTTAACAAAATATTACATTTATTAAACACTATAACTGAATTAATTAAATAAATAAAGCTACCTCATCTCCAGATGGAACATGTAAAGTACGTGGTCCAGGTTTACTAAGAAATTTATTAACCAAACGAATATTGGCGAAAGTTCCCCGACTCATGACAGCGTCATTTCCTCTTCGAGATCCGTATGAATTGAAATCACGAGGAAAAAGCCTAAAAAAAGATAATAATAATAAGAACTTAAAACTTTTAATGAATGAATAAGCAATAAAAGTTTAATAGTGTGACATTTAGTTTGCTGATAAAAAAATAAGTGATTGAACATAGAAATCACCATTGAAAAATGCATACAAAGAAGCCAACGTAATGATACTTCTTTCAGTAATGGAATAATTGGAAAGTTCGTAATTTAAATAGGACAGTGGACTTAGATGCTGCCATACTTCATAGATTCCAATGTACTATTGTTATTAAAAGCAAGACCCTTTCATCAAAGAGAAAAAACTACTGTGACTAAATTAGCTATATAAAGAGTTTTACTTTTACACTAATCTTTTGTAAGGAAGCGAGATTTGAACACTCTATTGTCACAATATAAAAGCATTAGAAAAGTTTCATTTAAGGATGTTCTGTAAAAATTTTAAAATACAATGGTAAGATCACAAAACCAATCAAAATATTCGTCAAGTAGTTACATTGGATATTATAAAGTCCACTATTATAAAATCACATCTTCATTGGTCAGGACATGTAAAGTGAAAGAACAATTCAAGAATTTCTAAAAGGGTTTTTTTTCATGATAACCACGATCATGTTTTCATGACAGGTAGACGCTGTCCATCTTATATACATTATCTCAAAGATGGTCTACAGAAGTGCGATACTGATCACTTCCATTGGGTAGTTATGGCTGTGGATAGAATATGTTGAGAAACTGCAATTAAATATGACATTGTAGTATTTCAGAAAGAAAAGTTTTAGGCTGAAGAAATTAAAAGTCGGCGATGCAAAAAAAAAAAAAATCAAACAAAATGTACTGACAATTTGCAAATTAGTTTATCTAGTCACTGCACGATTCATTTCTAGAGCCAGTTTTTCCCCAATTTTCTTTTTTTTGAAGTTGAAGTGACCATACTCACTTGTGGTTACTATATATATAATTAATGACAATAAGGAAAAATAATTGAATGGATTTGTTTGAGAGTATGTATGAAATTTGAGTGCAGGAAGTGACAAACCTAGGTTCGATCCATTAACCTTGAGCTCTAATCTGTCACTCTGGCAATATTTAAAAGTAATAGAAGTATATTTAAGTTTATAAAAACATTTTGAATCAGCACTTTTTCTTGAAACCCAACAAATGTTTCAGATTAAAGTCACAATACCCCATTTTGCACTTTTACATGCAGCAACAGTAAGTAAAGGCAGAATTTAACAAAAATATTTTTTTGAAAATAAACCTTTGCAGTTATAAACAAATATTACCATTCTCCCTTACATTAAGCAAATGCAAAACTATTTAAATAATCTAAATAAATAATAAAACAAAATTTAGAAATTGATAAAACGTATTTTATACTTATATATAAATAAAAAATCAACTTTTAAAGAGGTTATTACAGGTAAAAAGATCTCTGTAAATGCTCCTTGTATAGGAGCACTGAAAAAGAAGGGGATACTCATCAATTATCAGGCGGTGAGGATCTGAGCGCTTTTCTATTCTTGTTTTACTGTTTAGCTAATAACATCTAGATATCTTTCACTGGCTAATATTGTTCAACTAATGGGTTAGCCATGTGGCAGTTATCTATGGGGGAGAATTCTAAAACTATTAAAAAGTAGTCAAGCTGATTTGGTATGACAGCGAATTCAGATTGCAGGCACAGTATAAGGAGTAAAATACTTTTGGTTTTTAAAATATGATATTTATATAATCATATGTGCCTATTGCCAAGCTAATTCAAAATTGTTCTCAAGTGAAAATAAACAACTAATATTTTGACTTACATAAATGGTTATAAATTTATTAGGGGTAATAAAATAGAATGTACACCTGGGTCTCATTTTATGCGGATTATTTTAATGCGATTTTGAAGTTATGCAATTCATGTTTCTTCTTAATATCTTTCATATTTCACTATATTTATTAGATATCAAGAAATTTAAATTATTAATAACTTATTTTGACTTGAAATACTTTTTTTTTTTTCAAAAATATAACGTTATATTAGCAGCTAACGTGAATATGGCCTGAAGCTGTATTTAGAACTTAGCTTTTATGTAAATAACCTATTTATACTACTGAGTAAATAATAATAATAGATTTATACTTACATATAAAAATATCGCAATAAATATTCAAAAAATTTAAACTTTTAAAACGTATTTTGTTATTTATAACAGAAATAAATAATTTTTTAGATTTTTAAAATAAAAAACGAAGATTTTATAAACTGAAAATAATCTTTTTGTTTTGAATGCCATCTCATTTTTTTAATATAGAAACTGAAAACCATTATCACAGCATAAGACTGAAAGTAGCGCTAGTTGTATATCACATCACGAATAAAAATAAAGTGGCTAACAGGTTTCTCTGGGCATAATTGCTGAGACATTCTTGACTTCGTTTAAGGAGAAGCTACAATACATCACATCGAATCTGATTTCTTACTAGTTTACAAACGAATGCTAGCGGTAGTGATTAAAATATATATGAAAAATATAAAATTAAATACTGTACTAATAAAAAAAGGAAGTCTTGTATTAATTTTTTTCAAATATTTGAAATTTTTTATTAGTCATACTTTAATTGCTTGTTTTTTTAATGTGAATTTTAAAGTAATTTTTCCGTATTGCTTTGCTTTTATGTGAATTCTGAAAACTACAGCACCTATCCCCCATTTTTCAAGGTAAGTTAAGTCTATTTTCATGCAATTTTTTTAATGCAGGTTTTCTGTGGAACCTATCTACCGCATAAAACGAGACCCAGGTGTAATTGCAAGAGCAGTTCTCCAATACTGTCAACTAGCATAAATCTGAATAATTAGCAATTATCAATTGCACATAAAATCTCTATCTTCAAACTGGTTACTGGCTTTTGCCTTTTTGTGTTATCATACTCTTTAAGATGGTTTGGGTTTGTCTACATCTACATAGGTCAGTAGCTGTTAAATTTAAAGATTGGATACATTTAGATAGCTAAACAACTATCTTTCAATCAATAACAGTATGACTAATAAGAGTATCAAACTCTCCATACAATAGAGCCATCAAGTGCAAGTCTTCATAATCAATGGATGCAGAAGGTTTGTACATAAAATCCTATCAAGTGCCTACTTATCCAATATCTCTAGACTAGTTTCTAGCTTGTGACTTTCATCAGTGAGAAGCCTTAAATGTGAGAGCACTACACCTAGACCTCCAGCAGCCATCTTTTACCACAGGATCAATATATTTATTGATTGTCATGAAAAAAAAAATCTAAATGTATTTAAGTTTTCATCACATTAACTTTCTCAACTTCTAAAAGCTGACTTTGGTACGAAGCACTACGTTTACATGATAAATAGGCAATCTTTCTTGAAAAACTGTTTCTGATGTTTACCATTTGATGCCAAGGGCATATACCACAGTAACTTCATTTCACTTAAAAAACCAATAATTTGTGAATTTGGATCAGATCCTGCATCTTAGAAGATCAGAATACAATACACCAGCTAACCAAATAATTAATTGTAATGTTTCCAGAATCTTCCACTTGTGAAAAATGACCTACATAAAACCAAAATTCAGAATCATATCACTTGTGGTAAACAATCTATATAAAGTAAAATTGAAAGTCTCCCACATGTGGGAAAAAATTTACATAAGCTAAACATTAACTGATAACTTTGCACCCTTCAGATGATGGCTATCATATCTAACTTTTGCAGATTGTGTCTTCTAACACCCTGATGCGACAAAAAATTAATATTACCAAACTGCCGTATATTATTTTAAAAAAATCACATGATGACCATCTCTTATTATGCTTGCTTATAACTGTTATTAAAACAGGTACAACTATACATATTGCCACTCAGTGCATTCATTGATTACTCTGGCTTGCACTGAGTGGCAATATGTATAGAGAGTTTTGCCTGTTTTAATATTATTTAAAACTGAAATAATATCAGTATAGTCTAAATAAAAATATAAAAAACAAAAAATTCTATATACATACTTTCTTTCTGCCAAATATCGAGCTGCAGGACTGTTACGGGCGATGCTTCCGGCGGGTGAAATGTGGTCAGTTGTAACGGAGTCTCCCAAACTGACTAGAACATAGGCATCTTTGATATTTTGAATTTCTGGCAAATCTTTTGTCTAAAATACAATTACAGAACATTTAATTGCTAACTGCAAAGATATAAATAAGATCACAAATATATTAAAAAACAGTCAAGCTTTTTTAACAGAGTGCAATCATTATTAACATCAGCTAAATGTTAATTATACATCAATATTCTATCATAGTATTTAAAAATATTTCTATAATTAAAGGAGGCACAAAATTAAATGTTAAAAAGCTTCATTAATTTTTAAAAAAAATGATAATACAATAGAATACAAAAGCATTTATGCAGTTTCACTAAATTAAATAAAAATAAATTAGAAATATACTAGAAATAATCCAAATAATTTAAAACAAAGGTGAGACTTTTATTCATTAATATATTCTCGCACTTCAAAAATCTTTAAATGCATTTTCAATACTGAGTATCTTCCTCAAAAGATAAAATTTAAAAACAATACTGTGTCAAATCCTATTCCAAAGAACACTGATGCATTTTTGGTTCATCATTGAACCTGTGCTAATAATAAAGAATGTCTTTTTTTACTTTGCGCTTCCTGTCACGCTGCAAAGTATCTTTACATTCTTGAGGTCATATTCTTTTGTGATCTAAAAAGCACACTAAGATGATCATGGACTTATCACTCTGTAGGATCATTTTATTGCCCTCTCAACAAGAGTTAGAGCTTCACCATATTAATCTTTTTTTTTTTTCAGCCAGAGGGTTGACACTCATCTAACTGACCCAGAATAACCTTCAACCTTTACCCTATAGCAGAAAATTAGCTAGTTAACCATTTTCCATCCATTATTGGGTGATTAACTAAGTCAGCTACAAACTATTTATGTTTGCAATCTGGAAAATTTTCAATATTTTCTGGCTTCGACTGTGTTTAGTAGATGCGTCACCTCATGCCAGATGGCCTACTAATTAAATTTTGGCATAATACCTATCTTGAAATCTTAATATAACTATTTTTAGTATATGTCTTTCTATCTGATTTCCCAAAAATGTTGAAAAAATTTTTAAATTTATTATTTTCATATTTCATATTTTTCATTTGTGATACTAGTCTTTTATTGAACCAAAACAATAACGTTTCCCTAAACAATAATTTTTTATGTGGCATAGGAGTACCACTAGAAGGTGAACATCTAGACTATATTAAAATAGATTTTTAAAGATTCGTTCCAATATAATTAAAACTTATTTACAAAAGTAAATATTTTGAACATTTAACATTTATTTTATTAGCCTTAAAATTTACTAATCAACCGCTACTCAATCTAAACGAGATATTTATACATACTTATGTCCTTAAAAAAAAAAAATCCGTTCAACCCTGACCTTAGTCTTGAGTGATGCCCTATCCAATCAAAGATCCAGGTTCAATTTCAGATGAAATATAATCATAAACGGGAGATTCTTGGATTTTCATAGCTCTTTCATAAAGAAAGAAACTATTAGTTTCTAACAGATGTCAATAAAAAGAAAAATCCCATACATTATAAAATTGTAATGTCACATTATGTACGAACATAAAGAAAAAACTTCCAACCAAATTTATTAGCACTCACACATACTTCAAGTAATATGGAAAAATATTTTAAAATTCCAAAGATGGAAGATAATACTCAGGAATTCAATAGGTGGTAGGAATGAAAAAAACCCATAGCCTTAAGACGGAATAAAGATGTGTCAAATTAGGTAAATGAAGGGACAAATCAATGACTTGCACAAATTAATACAAAAGTGATAAATTAAAAATTATTTTCTCACAAAACATTCTCAGTATTAATCTTTATTGCCACCTAGGGTGAGATATTATAATCAGGGAGTATCAAATATTAAGGTTAGGAATTACATATGCATTTGGTAAGATCTTATTCTAGCTTACACTAGATGGCAGTAAAATAAAGACCCTTTTATTTTATTGGATAAACTGAATATGTTTCTACAACATAAACATCCAAAATCATAACAGTTTTATAAAAATTTTATACTCATCATCATACATTGATAAATTTTACATTGCAAACTCATTTATGAAATACGGCTATAAAACATGGTCACAAGACAAAACTTAAACCCAATACATATATATATAAAGCGGAAAAATAAAGTTTAATACTATTAGTAGCTATGTCACTATGGAATAAAAAAGGGCAAACAAAATAACAGATAAGTAATATTATATAAAAAAAATGAATGAACATAATAATGTATCATATAATCCTTCCATCCCCTCCCCAAGTGATAATTAATATCTGCAATAAGAATAACAGACCCTTTAGATCATTCTGTTCTGGAACCATTTAGGTGGCTGACTGATTGTAAAGTAAAATAGATTATTGCTTTTAACAACCAAAAATTGTATGAAATTAAAAACAGCGTGGGAGATACTTATGAAAAATAAAAAGATTATCTCTATATCTGAATCTCAATCAATGGAAAAATGGCTTCCCCCCTGCAAGCATTAATATGAACATTTCCAAAAAAATACTTTACCATATCTTTAAAAAAGGGTGGTGATTTGATATATGTTGAATTTTCATCCCACGGATAAAGAATGCTATCTGGAGCTAACAAATTATTCCAGCGCTCATTACCAACCTAATATTAAAATAAATGAAAATGTTCTATACATATCTGAATATATATAAAAATAAAGTATTCTAACATGGATATATTTGTTTTGTTTTTTTTTAAATTTCAGAAATGATTAAAATTTACAAATGAATATATGTACATATGCTTATATAACTAAGATTAAAATAAAGAAAATAAAAAATATATAGAAGTTAGTCAATAAACTTCAAAATAGTCATAAAAAATTATTAGGATATCTAAATGACCTCTTAGCACTATCACTCAATCTACCACTTCATTTATTTTGCTGTAATATTTTATATAAATGCAATTTATCCACTCTACTTTGAACACTTTTTAGGAAAAACCATTTATTGTACACATATGCATACACAATCTTACATTTCGACCATCCTGCAGTCTTCAGAGTTTTGATATAATGAACAAAATAAAATAAAATACATAACTACATAAATAATACGATAAAAAATGTAAACAATAAAATTAATAAAATAATAAAAAGGTAAAAAAACAACTAAAAACCAACGTATATAACAAAACATAATAAAAGTAAAATAAATACAATCAAACCCAAATAAAGTAATCCAGTTAACATCAAATGAAATATGCAATATAAATATAAATTATACATGTGTATTCCTGACTGTATATGTACATATTCACGAACAATTATTAATTTAAATATATTATTCATTTATATCCTTTTTAATAATCTCCTAATTACTTTTATTCCTTATAAACTTAAACTTTAATTTTATTAGCTCCACCATAATACAATACTTAATTTTATTTTCATATAATTCTCAGTTCAACCTTAATTCATTTATTCATATTCTTTATAATTTTTAAATCATATAATATCCATTATTTTCTTATTCATTCTTCTGTTATTAATAATATTTTATACATATATATTTTTTTTAATATCTAAAAACTGTAAATATTGTAATCTTTTAATATAGCCACTTTTACTTTAATTTTTTAAAAGCAAAAAATGATTTTTTTTAAAATTATTTTATACCCTAGCTCCCTCTATAACATATTATTTAAACTAACTATATTTATAATCACTACAACTCTTTATTTATATACATCTGGGTCTCGTTTTACGCGATAGATAGGTTCCCCAGAAAACACGCGCAAATGAAATCGTGCAAAAATAGACGTAACTTACATTGAAAAAGGGGGGATGCGGTCTGTGATTTTTCAAAATTCGCGTAAAAGCAAAGCACCAACGTAAAATTACTTTAAAATTCGCGCAAAAAAAAAAAACAAGGAAATAAAATATGACTAATAAAAAATTTCAAATTTGAAAAAAATTGATACAAGACAAACTTTTTTTAACTATAATATTTAGTTTTATTCAAAATAATATATTTTTATGCATAATTTACAGTACAGTAATTTACATTTTTTTTATACACGTTTTAATTATTATAGCTATTTGCCTAAAAACACGTTCATTTGCAAACAACTAGCGTCAACTTCACACTCATGTTGTAACAGTAGTTTTCTGGTGACAACGTAATTAGTAATTAATCTTTGAGACGATGATTTTATTAATTGTTTATGAAACTAACAACTAAAAATTAAATTCTTATTTTTGTCTTTAATTTTCAATTCCATTTAAAAATCAAATTTCACATTAATTTCAAGTCGCAGTAAGTAATTTTTAAATTGTTAATTACAATTAAAAATCAATTTCAATTTTTAATTGTCAAATTTAATTGTGCCCACTGCTATTACTGACCTTTTAAAAATAAACTTGTGGACACTAAATGATTAATTATTGATTACGTTCTTTTTTAAAAAGCAAAAACAGAATGTGATTTAAAATGCAAAATTAACACGTACAATGTTTGAACAAATTTACATTATAATCTTGTAAAATTTAATGTGTGTATATATAAAATGTGGAAATTATGATTTTAATTTCATTATTGCATAAAATCTTACTATTATAAAGCACTGAAAATATTGAAATTACTAAGATGAAAGTCGAATTCCAATAATGTGCTATTATTTTCAATATAACGTAAGTGCGCAAAATTTATTATTTAAAGTAATAGCGCATTATCGGAGTTCGACTTCCAGTGAAACACGAATTGCGTAACTTCGAAATTGTGTTAAATAAGTCCGTGTAAAAAGAGACCCAGGTGTATATATTATTTATATACTGTCATATCTGACCTTGCCTTCAAAAGTGGACTAGTCCAGATTCCTTCCCTATCTGATCAGATTGAGCACTCATTGCTGGTAATCAATGTATAAACATGGCCAAAGAATAAAAACAAGTATGGCCAATGTGAAAACATGTCTATAAAATCCTACTGTTGGTTATGCTCTCTGAATCCGACTATTGCCAGTAAGGTAGAGAATCTGGCAATAAATGGTCTTTTTGGTGGCAAGGGATATCTATATAGATATACAGAGAGAGAACTTCTGTCTGACCTAAATGGTAGTATGTTCTCTACAGAGAGAACGTGTCTACTTGGACAAGTGAATGTGCTCTCATTGAAACCACTTCCGACAGTGGTCTTTCTACTATAATCACTACCAATACGTCTATACAGTGAGGCAAGCCCACGATTGGACTGAAAGCTGCTACGACTATGGCAGACTCGAGGCAAGCTGTTTAGTACAGCCGGAAGAGTCATTTAACAAATTCGAGGAAAGCTGTCCAGTACAACCAGAAGAGTCAAGACCAGAACTCACTACACAAGTTAATATATACAGCTGGAGTGAGTTCTGTCATTCGGCATGACCAGCCAGTATTAATTACGTTTCTCTACGTACAACTGTATTTTGAGAGTGTTCATATTTATTTTGATATTATTGTTGGTTTGAGTCTGAACCCTGCAATTCAGCCAAACACAACATATAGTTTAACTTTTATTACTATTATTATATAATTCTTTCGTATAAATTTATATTATATTGTTTCATATGTAAATATTATGCTAATTTTTTTTTCCCCATTAATATGTAATATTTATAAATATATTCACGTTCATACTCCTATGTAATCTAGTCATTTTTTTACAACCCATAAATAAATAATGGATTGTAAAAAATAGTTAGGTTATGTAGGAGCGTAAACATAAATATATTTATAGATATAACTACATATTGATCAAAAAAAAAAAAAAACTTAGCATAATATTTACATATGAAACAGTATAATATAAATTTATTAAAGAGAGTTATATAATAAAGTTAAAGAATATATATAAATTAAGAGTTGTAGTAATAATAGATATATTTTAGCTTAAATAATATGTAATAGAGGGAGCTAGGGCATAAAATAATTAAAAAAAAACCACATTTTTTATTTTTAAAAAATTGAAGTAAAAGTGGGTAAGTTAAAAGATTACAATATTTATAGTTTTTAGATATTAAATATATATATATTATTAATAACAGAAGAATGAATAAGAAAATAATAGGTATTACGATTTAAAAATTAAAAAGAATATTAATAAATGAATTAAGGTTGAACTGAGGATTATATTTTATTAAGGTGGAGTTAATAAAACTCAAGTTTAAGTTTATAAAGAGTAAAAGTAATTAGGAGATTATTAAAAATAATAAAAATGAATAATATATTTAAATTAATAGTTATTCATGAATATGTATATATACAGTCGGGAATATACATGTATATTTTATTTTGATTGGATTATTTTATTTGGGTTTGATTATATTTATTTCAGTTTTATTATGTTTTATTATATTTTGTTTCTTTTTTTTATTGTTTACATTTTTTATGATATTATTTATATAGTTATATATTTTATTTTATTCATTATATCATAGCTCTGAAAAAGACTGCAGGACAGTCAAAACATAATATTATGTATGCATATATGTAGAATAAAAGGTTTTTGCTGAAAAGTGTTCCAAGTAGAGTGGATAAATTGCATTTATATTTAATATAAATACAATTTTTACACTTTACATCAAACACTTTTTAAATTTGTGGAAATTTTTAAGAAAGTGAAATAGAAGTGGCTCTGAGGAAGACAGCAGGACAGCCAAACATTGCATGTGTATGTATACACGGTAAAAAAAAATTTGCGAAAAAGTGTAAAAAAGTAAAGTGTAGAAATTGTATTCCTAGCAATATGTGGGAGTTTGTTTTCTAATAAGTTATACAGAATTCTGCAAGCAGTAACAAATAATTGAAAAATTAGTTTGTATTTTAATAATTACCTCGATTTTAGAATAAACTTCTTGAAACATACTAGGAATTACAAACTGCCTTTCAATTTCCTAAACAAAAAAAGATAAAATAATTCACAATGTAAAAATACAGATTTATTATATTAAATCTAATACATACAAAAAAAAAGTAAATTAATAAAACTGAGATCATAAATAATAGTAGCCAACAAACACTAATAACAAATAGATAAATTTGGAAAAACATGATTAACATTGGAGAGATTTTCATCCTGAAGAGGATCAATGATGGTTTTTTAGATTCCAAAAAGAATTTCATTCAGCAAATTTCTCTCTGATCATTATCATTACTGGCAAATATAATAAGAAACTTCTAACCATTAAAAGTATTTAAGATTTATTGTCTAAAAATTATCATAAATTCCTCTTTATTTTTTCTCGACTGATCTATACATTAAGTTTAATCAAATTTTGATGATTTTTAAAGTAAAAAGTCTATTAGGTAAAAAATTCTTACATTTTTTGACATCTGAACTTTACAGAAACATCAGCAAAAACTCTCAAACCCATATGTTTATCTCTATTAAACAGCAAATTAATTTGCATTAGTGTCGATTTAAAAAATTGTTTCAGTTTAGTACTTTTGCCTGCCATGGATATGACTAAGGGTTCAAATCAGGATTGAATAAAATTAAACAATTTTCCAACAGCCTTAAAATTTGTTTCAGGTAGTCAATTCACATCAATCCAATTAACCATTCATTACTGTTAATATAAGGGTATTTAGCTATTTTTTTAACAAAAAGATAAAATAGGGGTGAGAAACATTTCAAATCCACTACCTGGCCTGGCAATTAAAAAATTTTCTTCACTGTTCCCCTATGAGATAGTGTTGAAGATGTCTTTTGTCCAGCAATAGAATAATTTAAAGGTCGTTTCATTTTTATTTATTTACTCTATTTTGTTCACACTGGCATCAGAAGTGAATGCATGCATAAGTTTGTTATGTCATTTTATTCATTATTGAATGAATTTTCCAATGACAGCAACCATATTTTTCTACTGTGAAAAATAAATTTTTGATCAACTTTTATAAAAAAAAAAAAAAATTTCCAATTTTGCAATTGATAATGCAAAAATTTTATTTAGTTAATAACTGTGAATTATAGTAAAAATTCAAATTTTTTCTTACAAAGAAAAACTTTTTGTAATAAGATCTGAAGATTTATAAAATGTCAATTAATATTTCATAATTATTTTTCAAATTATAGCATTACATCATTTTCAGAAAACAAAAAGTTAATCAGCCATCAGTGTAAATAATTGCCAGTCTAAATGAGTATGTGTGTGTATATATATGCACGTTAAATATTTTCGTGTATTAATTATAATCATCAAAAATGGAAAGAAGTTTAATCCATTATGCTGCTTTAACATATATGTAAATAAATCAATGATATAATATAAAATATCTGTATATATTAATAATCATACACAAAAAGCTCTTTTCGGCAAATATTAATTTTTGCTCTTTTCAATGTGCTTTAACTATTTTACAATTACGATCTACGTTACATGCATAGTAACATCTATTAATGTAGATCATAATTGTAAATTAGTTAAAGCACATTGAAAAACGGCAAAAATTAATATTTGCTGAAAAGAGCTTTTTTTGTATATATTATTATATATATATATTACTGCTTTTGTATACATATTTTGTATTATATTGTTGATTTATTTAAATTAATTATAATGTAAACAAAAGAATAGGTAGGAATTTTTCCACGTAATGATTAAAGAAATATGCTAGCAGTAATGATTGCTAACTAACTATCTACTACTGACAGCTTTTAAGCTAAATTTATCTTAGGTTTACATAGAAACAATAGACCCTTTTTTATTTCTAATCTATGTTAGATGGGTTTAAACTCAGACATACATTTTTATAAGCATGAGGACTTAGAAAAATCTCATCTTCCTTTGATATCTTGCAAATATTATTTCAGCGCCCCCAGAAAGCTAGACAAAAGCTATAGTGGATTATTAGAGAAATAATTTGACTTAAAGATTGTCAATAGATAATTGATAGTGATCTTACAACAATACTGCTAATATATTTCTCTAGTCATTACATAGAAATATTCCAACTTAATCTTTTATTTACAAATATATAAATATTGAAAACAACAGAAATAAATTGGTAAATCCATGTATAATTATAAAAAAGTGTCCAGTAAATGATATTAGGTAAACATTGATTAAAATCACTGACTACCATCTCACACTATCTGCATTTTTACTAGAAGGCAAAAAATGGACCATTTTTACTTCCGCTTATAAGTTGTTTTATGTACAGTTAAAGACATACAACTATTTATTGTAGGAGAATTTGAAGACAAACATTTGGTCTTAAACCCTACTATTAATAAATTACCTCTTTTTAAGCGGTACATATTTTAAAATAAATATTTTTCATGGATAAAATATAAATACTAGAAATAAATCTTTAGATAATGGGAAAAAGTGTCTAACAAATTATATCAAAATCATTAGTTACCAAGCTGATAATGTGTTAATAGCTTATTGTCTGAATTCTGATCAAGATGCAGAAGACAAATGTCTTTTACCTCAGTATACAAGCAACTTAAAGAACAGTAAACAGAGGCAGATATCTTTTTCTTTTATGATCAGATATTGAAAACTAACATGTTCTCATAAATCTTAGAATAATAAATTCTCTCTTCATGAGATATGTATATATACACGATAAACTTTTTACACAGTTAATAATAAATAGAAATGAATAAACCCATCTGTAATTAGAGAAAAGGGTACTTGTGTCTTTCCATGTCTACGAAGCTTGGCAGTCTTTCTTTTTTTGATAAACATACAGTTTCAGGGAATAATTTTTTTTTTTTTTTTCCCAATTTTCTATTACTGAATATATGCTAGTTTAAATTTTTAAAAAATATATAAATACTGATTGTTAAATTTAAAAAATTCAATAAATCGATTATAAATTCCATTCAAAAACATTATTTCAATTTTTTTTCCCTTATGATGTGGAAATGTGTAGATGTTCCAAATATTGTAGTAGTCTGTTTACATTCAGTGCCTTTATTTTTATCACTGGGATTTTGGCAAAACGATGAAAGTTTGGGATTTTCCTTTGACAGAAGAGGATGCAGTGAAGTATTTACAAAGATACGGGATCCTGTTCTCCTGAAAAGCACATGATACGACACATATTTTTTTATATATACATATTAATAAGCTGAAGTCTGCATTAATGGGCATGATGACATTTTACCTTTCTTTTATTTTTATAGTTGATTTAATACAAAAAAATAATAATACATTGAAAATATTACAATTAATTTTTGGAGAAATTTTTCATTTTTTAAAATAACAATAAATAAAAAAAATGTAAATATTAAATATGACCGCTACTTGTCAGCCATTTTTCTTTAACATTTATTGTATTTTTTTTTTAAAAAAAAATCGTCTGTTAAGCTTGGTAGAGAGGTTAACACAAATACTGAAAAAAGTTATATATAGATATTAAATATAAAATTATGTGTATATATTATACAATGGCTGAAGAAAGGAGTTTGTTGTTAACTGAAAGGAGACCCTCTGATTCCATTTAGAGGCATTAAAGAAAGGCAAAATCCTAATGTCCACTCTATTTGTTGTTCTCATGACAGCTATTATTATTAAGTGATTATTCATATAGTATATGAACATGGATGGGCTGCTCACCAACATACATTAGCCAGTATGGCGTGTTTATTGACTTTTTATCTCTGAGTTTAAGATCAAAAAACACCATCGTCTTTCTTTTCAGTTGACTGATAGTTCTTAACTGAAATAACAGTTGAGTTTTCTTAAAATCAGAATGAATGTGTGTGTGAATGGAAAAAAGAAAAGTCACCAGCCAAGGCAACAGTTGGTGGCTAAAGGCAGAGGGTGCTAAGAATCCCCTGATTGTGGACCCAGGCTGCCACTTGATGACATACTTTTATTTAGATACTTATAACTGCAGATCACTTTCAAGTGAAGGAAGATTGCAAGAATTGGAAGAACTGTCTCATATTGGGAAATTATTGGATTTTGTGAACTTAAGATGAAGAGATAATAAATTTAAAAAATGGACATGTACTCTACTACAAAGGCACAAATATTGGGAATACAAGTGGAGTAGAATTCATTATAAATAAAAAGTGGAAGAACAACATTGTGGAGATTGATGGTGTATCGGATAGAGTGGCAAGATTAGCTATACAACTTAATAGCAGATACCAAATGCAGATAATTTAGGTTTATGCCCAACAAGTTCTCACAGTGATGAAGTAGTGAAATTTTTATATGGATATACAAAGGCTTTTGATCAGAGTAAACAACATTTTAAAATTGTTATGGGAGACTTTAATGCTAGAATTGGTAAACAAATAAAAGATGAAAATGCTGAAGGTAATTTTGGTTATGATAATAGAAATGAGAGAGGACATAGACTTGTGGAGTTTGCAGAAAAAGAAAAACTTTATATTATGAATTCTTTTTTTGAAAAAAATATTAAAAGGAAATGGACATGGAAGCATCCAAATGAAGGTACAGCAGAATTGGATTATATTTTGACTAACAGAAAACACATATATTAAGATTGTAATGTTCTTAATAAATTAACACAGGAAGTGATCATCGATTAGTAAGTTGTAAGATACGTGTTAATGCAAAACTATAGAGACAAAAATTATTAAGGAAAACAATATTTACAGTTGATATTCCTAATCTTCAGAAACATTCTAATGAATTTAAATTAGAACTTGCAAATCGGTTTTAAATATTAATAGATTTTGAACATGATTCAGATTTGAATGATTGCAATAGGAAAATAATCGATACATTTTTAAAAACTGCAACAAAGATGGTAGAAAAAAGCAGCAATTAATTAATAAAACTTCTACTGAGACTACAATGAATTTATGAAGAAAAGAAAGAATATGAAGATATATAAAAATGATGTATTAAGAAGGAATGAACATCTTGAATTTTGTAAATAGTGCGGAAAAAAGTTGATAAGGATATAAGAAAGTATAATTATGAAATAGCAAGGAAAACTATAGAAGAAAATGAAACGCTTAAGAATAAATAACAGTCTCTTGATATTAGTGGAAACTTATTTCAGCAATAAGAAAAAAAGATGGACATCATGAAATGGGTAGAAGAGTTCTATCAAGAATTATATAATAATAAAGAACAAGTACCTTCTATATCTATTATATATTCTGAATTGCTCAGAATTTTAAATGAAGAAGTGAGATATGCAATTAAATTAATGAAGAAGGTAAAAGATCCAGGTAATGATGGCATTATAATCAATATATTAAAAAAAGCAGGTAAAGAATCATAAATTTTTTTGGCAAAGTTATATACCAAATGTCTAAATGATAAAGATGTACCAGATGATTGGAAGAATGCAGTATTAATATTAATGTTTAAAAAAAGATGATAAAGAAGATATTAAAAATTACAACCTATCAATCTTTTATCAGTTTTATAAAAAATTTTTACTAAGATAATATTACAACTTGTCTAAGTGGTTTTAATACAGTAGATCATATCCAGGGATTGAGAGAAGTTATAGAAAGAACCAATGAATATGAGTTGCCATTAAGCTTTAGATTTTTAGATTATGAAAAGGCATTTGATTCTATAAACATTTCTTCAGTGATTAAAATATTGGATTGTCAAGGTATATACCCAGGATATTGTCATATTCTGAAGAATATTTATAAAAATGCAACAGAAACAATTAGATTACATAATGATACTAAGAAGATTAACATTGAGAAGAATGTACGATTGGGTGACTCCATATCTCCAAAACTTTTTATAGCAGTGCTGCAAGATGTAATTTGTGGATTAAAATGGGAAGCTAAAAGAATAAAAATAAATGGAGATTATTTGAGTCATTCAGATTTTGCAGATGATATTGTTCTAGAAAATAATGCTTGAGAGCTTCAGGAAATATTGCAAGAGCTGTCAGATGAAAGTAAGACTAAAGGTAAAAGTTAGAAAGATTAAAGATTTTCTCAAAAGAAGAAAATAAAGATGGATAATGATGAGTTAGAAGAAGTTAACAACTACAAATATTTTGGTCAAATTATAACTATAGATGGAAACATAATGGATAAAATTAATCGTAGAATTAAACTTGGTTGGAATGCCTTTTGTAGAAATAATATTAACAGGAAATATGCCTATGTGTTTGAAAAGGAAGGTTTTTAATAAATGGCTTTTAGCAGTTCTTACTTATAAATCTGAGACTTGGACACTTAACAAAAGAGCAATACAGACACTTCAGACCATTCAAAGATGTATGGAAAGATGCTTGTTAGGAGTAACAAGAAGAGATTGAAACGAAACATATAAGTGAGAACAAACAAGTGTTAGTGACATCATTGAAAGAATTAAAAGACTGAAATGGAGTTGGGCTGGACATCTTGCTAGAACAGATGATAGTAGGTAGACAATTAAAATTTTAAACTGGATTCCAAGAGATTGTAAAAGACCTAGAACGAGACAACCTGTGAGATAAATGAATGAAATAAGGAAGTGTGTAGGGGGGGATGTGGAGAAGAGTGGCTAGAGATCAGAGAGGATAGATTGAACTTGGAGAAAGCATGCTGCCATGGAGTGAAAATAGTTGACAATGATGTTGATTATATATGGCTGTTATATGTAAATACGTGTATTTTCAAATAATTTATGTTATTTTTAACAAACACAACAAATATTTAAACTTTTATCACATGATTCTATCTCATGATGGCCGGAAACTAGAAAGCAATGGATAGGGTCTAGTAAGCACTATTATCTGGCATCTATTAGTTACTAAAGCTTACATTAGATAACATAGCAGTGATGAAAGAAAGAAAAATTGAAACTTCCAACCACTTACTTGCAGTTCTTGTCGGGTAGGCCAAAGATCTTTAAGAAACACAGGATTGGAATCTTTATCATAACCTAAAAATAAAAGATTACGCAACTTTAAGAAGAATCAAATACTAAAAAATTCATTTCAAGAAAATGGAAAACAATTAAAGAAAACATGATAAATCTTTTTATTAGAATAAGAATTTGCTGCAATTAGTGGAAATAAAACACAAACCATTCATAAGATATTTCCATTTAAAATGCTAGTGTTATTTAAAAGTCAGTACAAATATTGTCGACATTTCTAGCATTTTATTTCACCAATATAAAAAAAAAGACTATACATCGGTTTATTTTAAATACAATGAGCAAATACAAAGATTTGTCCAACTGCTGGATTAAAAAGAATAGGATGGATCCACAATAAAGGCGCAAAGAGTCAAAATCTCTTTAAATAAGTGCAACAAATGAAACAAGAAAAATAATAGTTCACAGTTGAAAATTAAAACACATTTACCGCTAAACATACATAGAGTATTTTTACTGGAAAGGTCAAATTCTCCACAATTCGGACTACTTCAAAAAATGAGTTAACATGTGTGCTGCCTTTATTTGAATGCTCACGAATCATTTAAGATTCAAGCACCCAAATGACAAAGTTCAAATGCTATCTAGAAATCTTTAGCTTGAGTCCATTTATTCACTCTGCACTAAACTACGTAGGATTAACCAGATGATTTATTGCTTGAGAGATCATGTGATGCTTGAGCATTACAGAATTGAGTTTCAATCCAGAGACCTTTAGCTCTTGAGTCCCCCTCTACCATTATTTCCAGTGATCTTTGCATTGTCTAAAAGACCAATTGTGCATCTTAGTAAGGTCATATAATTTTCATGAACATCATTATGTTAATCCAGATATTAATGAAATGGAGAATCAATGTCTTTAACAATTAGTATTAGTTTTAGCCCTGCATAATCTGGAAGTAGTCATCTCTGAAAAGTATCATTTATTTCTTCATATCCACAGATCTGAAAGCTCCTCGGTGGTGAAAGCTATAAGCTAGAAATTTGTATCATGATATTGGATAGGACAGTATCGGATAGAGACCTATGAAGCATTAGCATTTGGCATCAATTGATTACTAATTCTTACACTAGATGGCATAAACGTATTGTCCACTGCAACAGTCTAGGAAGAGGGATAGAGATACCGTTAACAGGTGGCAAGAGAGTATATACATTGTCGGGTCTTTTTGTGTGCAGAAAGAAGAGATGGAAGTTATGCTGATGACATGCGCAAGGATGGGTAAAGATATGGGGATTAAATTTAGTGAAGAAAAATCAAAAATAATGATAGTGAATACTGGGGAAAGAGAAGACAAAAATTTCTTATTGGGGAATATAAAATTAAGTTTGGTAAACAGATATAGTTATTTGGGAATCATCTTGAGTAATAAGAAAAATTGCTTGGATGAATGGGAGAAAAAATTGATAAATGAAACAAAGAAAAGAAAGGGATTGATAAAGAAATTAACAGTGTTTTCATATAATAAATATGATGTAGCTAGAATTGTATGGAAGGGAGTGGCAGTACGGCAATGATGCATTATGTGTTAGTAAAGGGGTATAAGATTGCTTAGAAAAAGTACAAAGGGAAGTAGGAAGACATGCATTAGATGCTGAGGTGTGGACAGCAAAAGAGGCAATTCAAGGAGAAATGGGATGGTCAAGTTTTTTTATGAGGGATGCAAAAAGAAAATGTTCGGTAGATTGCAGTTTATGGATAATAAAAGAATAGCCAAAATAGTATTAAATTGGGTTACAAGTAAAGGGCAGGCAACAAGATGGGTGAGAAAGGTAATGCAGTATGCAGAAGATTTGGATAAAGAATTTATGTCAGTATACTTGTACAAAAGGTGTGGTGATTGTTGAGTGTTATAGTGGTAAGAGGTGGGATAGAAGAATAGATGCATTAATAAAGAATAGGGAGTTGAAGAGATGGAGAACTAGTATGGAGAGTAAAATGAGTTTATATAGAAGTAAACGGAACAATGGACGTGAGTTTATTTATAATAGGAAGGAAAGTAGTTTATTGTTTAAGGCTCGACCAGGATCTTTAGCAACAAGGGAATATACACGTAAATGGAAAAATATGGGTGATTTAGTCTGCAAGTTGTGTAAGGAAGGCATAAAAAATATTAGGCATTTGTTACTTCAATGTAAATGTTTGGAAGCAGAAAGGGTACAAATAATGAAGTTATGAAAGGTTAAATATGAACAAAGTGATTATACAGAAAGTGAGTTATTGGTTTTTATGCTAGGGTTGGGAAAAAATAAGGGGGATTTAGATATGAAGGTCATGGAGTTGACAAAGATTATGTTGTGGAAATGGAATGGAGCAGATTATGGGAAAACTTAGGGTGGACAATGGAAAAGGAAGGTAAAGTGGCTAACAGGTTTCTCTGGGCATAGCTGCTGAGAGATTCCTGACTCCGTTTAAGGAGAAGTCACAGTACATCACATCACAACAGCATTGTATAAACTGAAGTCATGTAAAGTCTTACTAGTTTTATGACAATTTCCAAAGCAGAGGTTTTATTCCTAAACCTAGAAATACTGTTATTTTTAAAAAATCTATATGAAAATAAATAATTAATAAATAACAAAATTTAAAATCTCCAATCTAAAAAAAAACAAAAAAAAACTCATTACTGATAACAAAAAAAATTCAAAATCTTACCAAGAGGTTCCACTTCAAAATCTATACAAACAGTGCCGGCTAAGGCATAAGCGACTACCAATGGAGGTGAAGCCAAGTAATTTGCACGTGTCAGCGGATGAATGCGACCTTCAAAATTACGGTTCCCAGACAAAACTCCACAAGCAACTAAATCACCCTTCATTTTTAATTAACAAAACAAAACAGAAAATAAGATTTTTTAAAGATTTAAATAAATCATTTTTTTTTTAAAAAAAAAGAGGGAGGAACAGAAAAATTCACCTTTTTAATAGCTTCTTCAACTTCTTCAGCCAATGGACCGCTATTACCAATACAAGTCATACAACCATATCCAACGATATCAAAGCTAAAAAAATTGAAGTTATACTATTATATAGATGTACAATGACAAATTTTTAAAAATAATTAAAATCTTATTTTTAAAATTTAACTTAAATATAAAAATATGATTCTTGTAGAGATATGCGGAAATAAATGTTTGACAATTAATTTTACTTTTCATAATTTTAAAAATAGTCCCACATTAATTATTGTAAAACTTTATATAAAATAGTGCAGTGATCAACTGGAGAGATTGAGAAAAAAAAATCTATTTGGACAATCAAGTAAAACCATTACTTTCATCCCATTCCTTTAATGTTCGAATATCATGCCGTTAAAGTTTGCAAGTAAAAATATTAAATGATAAAATACATATTATATTTAAAAATCAAATACAAATTCATTTTTTCTTTGTATCAATCCATTATACCCTTTGGTAACAATTCATATAAGTTTTATAAACACAAAGGCAACTCTTAATTACTTATTATGAGCGAAGGTATTTGGTCAACTACATCACTGCCTTTTATAAGTAAGTATAGTGGAATTTCCAACTGGAAAAATATAACGTCTTTATTTGTATCAGTAATTGCTACAATTGCATAAGAGCCACAATAATTTCAATTAGTAGTGTTATATTCATTCTATTTATCAACAGTCCTTCAAAAGGGCAATCCAGGCCATGGCTCCTAGACCAGGCAAACAGTCAGAATTAATCGGACGAATATATTGACAATTTTAATAAGACAATCTCAACAACATCTAACCACAGTAACAATTACATTTCAAATCAAGTGATGGTAGCATTTCCAACTGAGAGAACATAATGAGACTTCTAATCGGGCAAATATATCGTTGTAATCGAACGATCACAATGTTATTCTTGATATCGGATAAATGCAGCAACCCGTAGTGATATCTCTAATTGGAAACATTAATTGAATAATCAATAAAATTTCAAATGTGTGAAGATGACAATACCTCTCACCAGGCATACATAGTAAACACTTCCAGTCAAGCAAACATAGTAAGGCTCTTAATCAGAACGGATTGAAAAAGAGTTTCAAACAGCAAACCTTCTCAATATAAAAAAAAATACCTGTAATTCAATATACATACTCTCAATCATGAATATAATGAATATTAAATCATCATATGATCATCTTTTTTTTGCCCTTCAATGTCATCACCCCATGAAACTTCTAAATGGATTACCACAGCCATTAATTTAACAATCATGAACATTAAATAAACGTCCCTCCATCTATCCAATTATTTTTAGTCAATATGTGAGGGACATTCCAAATGTATTAATAAAAATGAAAATAAATTATGCTTTTGGAATAGTCAATGCATGGAAAAATCAGGCAGATAATTCATGTATGACCTTCAAAAAAAGGAGATCCTAACCAAAAATCAGCAATCTTGTTGCGGAAAAGATTTCATTAGAAAAATACTTTCCTCGACCACTAAGCTTTGGGTTAAAGAAAGATAAAATTATCTTCAAAAATATGGGTAGGTAATGAACGTTTAAGCAAAAGAACAGCTGACTCCTGCGTTAAGTTCAAATTAATGATAAAACAATACAGAATGCTCTTAATATGTTATTCAAAAGATCTAGCAAAGGTCTTATGGATGATGTCATCCATTGTCTGCTAGGTCCAAACTGGTATTTCCCCCCTCCTAAACTACATAATTTTAAAAAAATTTTATCATTAATAAGGGAGAAACTGTGAATCATAAATAATGATCGTATGTAAAGTAAATATTTTTATTTTTCTATATTTTTTCGGTTCTTTTAATAGGATATAAAATTATATAAACTTCCAATGAATTATTATTTAAAAATTATTTTTCAGTAAATAAAAATTATTACGTTACTACCATCTTTAAAAAAGAGTAAAGTTAGTTGGTAGTCTTACAATTAGTGATACACACATTTATACATATATGTAAGAGCATGTACATATGTAAATTGAACTGCATGATTCACTATAAAAACTTTGTACATTTACTCTTAAAAATTATAATTTATTAATATTATTTTTAATAAACATTTTAAAATAAATGACTGCATAATTTAATTTTTTTGATTAGCTTTATGAAGGAACAAATACTTCTCATATATTATTGGATAGGTGTTAAGTAAATAATAAAATTGACAATTATTTTCATCATCAGCAGTATTAATCATTGCAAATAAAAAATTTTATTGTATCATTGTAATTATAATTTTATGAAGAATAGAATAAATCCATCATTCAAATGTCTCTTTTAAAATTTATCTATCAAAATATGCAATTTACAAATAAATACAACATTGAGTAAATTAAAAAATGTTTAAATTCTTTGTTTTTTAATTTTGTAACAATATTTTTTCAGGTTTATTGCTTTTAATAGGGTTAGCGTTAATTCTATGCTAACATATTACTTTTGTTTTAATAAACTGAAATTATTGTGAAATTGCAAAGAGAAACTATTCAAATGGCATAGTAATAGTAAACTAATAAACTATTGAAAAGTTACTATTAGCATTCTTTAGAAAATAAGCATTTTAAATATATATTCATGACTATATAAACAGTAATGCTTTTAAGCATTTTTATAGTTGATTCAAGAGCCAGTGAACTTGCCATGTCTCTTCTGCAATGCCAGAAGTGATTACATGATTATGAATCTATATGTGACCGATACATCATCTTGCAAAAAAGGCAAGCAATAAAATATTTAATCGACTATCGGATGCAATAAAAAGACTAGCAATTAAGAATAGAAGATTCTTAAACCAAATTCATTAAAAGATAGGCAGAAAATAATCAATAAGTCACAATGAACCCTAATTATATTAACTGTGATGGAAAATTCCAGTAAAGTTATTGTTAAACCACTAAACATCACATGGTCATCATTTCTACTATATGGAGAGTTTTGCCTGTTTTAATAAAGTTATTGTTATAAATTTAATATTATTAAATATTAAATGTGATGAAATTTTCCAATCACTATTTTGTTTTTCTAGCTAATAAAACCCTAGAATAATTAGAGGGAGGTATTTTCTTAATTATATAAAAATTTCATATAATACTAAATCATCCATGCACTTTACTACTCTTACACAATGTTTTATTTCTTACCCTCTTTTACAGTTTATAGTTTCGATTGGTCCAGCAATCTTCTTCAGAACTTTTATATCTCCTAACTTCAATGTTACACAATGCTTTATTTACCACCCCAGTTTACAGTTTCGATTGCCCCAGCAATCTTCTTCAGAACTTTTATATATCCTCACTTCAATGCTCACTGAAGTTAGAAGTTATAAAAGTTCTGAAGAAGATGGCTGGGACAATCGAAACTGTAAACTGTAAAAGAGGGTGGTAAATAAAGCATTGTGTAACAATAGTAAAGTGCATGGATGATTTAGTATTAAATGGTATACATTTAACAATGCAATAAGAAAGAATAGTTATTATACTTCTTGAAGTTATATAAAAATAACTGTTGCTTGTTTGGTTCATATATAAATACACAGCACACATTTGTTTTGTTTGTATAATACATATATATTAATTAATAAAGCAAGTCATATATAGCATGACATTGCTTTTATAAGCTTATATTTACAAATATGTAATATAGAGTGTACCAATAGCTCAAACAAGCTTACCAATAGCTGAAACAAGCTCTTAATTCATTAGTGCGGTAAGAAAAAATATTTAAAATTTCAATTACACTTTCTCTTACCGCACTTATGAATTAAGAGCTTGTTTCAGCTATTGGTACGCTCTCTACATTATATATATATACACACATTTAATTACATAGCAGAGCATCCAAATGTTTCAAGGTCCAGTGGTTAAACTTATTGATATTTCATCACCATGATATGTTGGAATAATGTTTTTGTTCAGAAATTTAATCTTGCCTTTATATTTTCCGAACTTCTAGTTTATTTTTTCAAGGAATTTCTTTAAAAAAAGAAATTACACTCTCTAACTTTATTTAAATTATCATTTTCTTAATTTAAAGAAATTTCCATGACACTAACACAAACAAAGCATAAATTCAAACAATGATAAATAAATTCTGAAGCATAAATTTACATATAGTACTATGTAGTTAATTCATCGCCATGGTAACTTAATACTCACCCTAACTGCTCTAAATAAGGAATGACACCACTTGCAGTTAAATAATATGTTACTACGCCACTTCCTGGTGATAAGCTTGTCTTGATATAAGAAGCTACGCTAAGACCTTTCATAACAGCTTTTTTAGCAAGTATACCTAGTAATAGAACAAGTTCAAAAAAAAAGAGACTAATATGAGCTGAAGAAACATGCTATTATTATTTCAAGTACAAAAAAAAAAGCTTTGTCTGATTGACATATTAATATATAAAATTCCTTAAATTATTTGCTAAAAATACAACCCATATAATAAATAATAATCTCTCCAAGCCTTCATTTTATTTTTCAAATATTCATGATAAACACCAGTCAACTTTCTTTTTCTTCTCTTCTTCTCCCATAAAAAAACATTCTCCTGTCTATCATTCATATTCAGCTTCTATATTTGGTCCAACTCGTCTTCAGTCTAATAATTTACCTGGATTATTTGTTTTTGTTTACACTTTTTAAAATTGCTAAGTTCATTCTTCCAACTTATGTTTTTTAATCCTTCTCCAAATTTATATTTTCCATTTTTTTCCCCATTGCTAATCATCTGAGTCTTCATTTCCTACAAGAGTCAACTCCAAATGAAACATTTAACAAGCAGATTTCTTAATTCTAATTTTGATAAATTAATGAAGTGACTCATGCCCATATTAAAAAATTTGTTTTTCCATTATAATTTACCTATCCATAATCAATCAATCAATCTTAGCTACTATCAATACATCTACAAATACTAAAAGGTCGATCGATGCACACATTATGGTAACTATACATCTTTCATAATATAATAATTCAGAGAAAAATGATAAGCCATTAACATAATTAGTTTATTTAATAACTGCACCATTTCATTTATAGACATAATTAAACATCTCCACTCTTCATGACATTACATATGAATAGACAATTTAAAAGACATGATTCCCAAATGCATTTCATGTTCATCTACATATACATCTTTTTTTTTTACTTTTCTATTTTTCTAAAACCATTTTTCAATTTTTCTTTTTATTAATTCATTTTTAATTTTTTATATTATGAATTCTTTTTTTATTTTTTCAAAGCTCTTAAGTATTTTAAACATTTTTTCTATTTCTGTAGTGTTTTTAGTTCCATATCTTGCTCAATCTCCATTTTGCGTTGATCCACCCATTACTTTACTCCTATTTAGGTATTATCTTTTCATCATAATTTAACAAATCAATATCAACTTTCCCTTTTTTACATTTTTAATGGAGACTGATAACTGTTCAAGCAGTCGAAACGCATTAATAAAATAAGCAGTATAATGACAAAAATACAGGACAATTAATTAAATTATTTTGTTTCCCATCATTATTTATCTTCCTCTACATTATGTGTTCTTCCATTCTTCTTTTAACTTTCTCTATTTTTAAATATGTTTCAATCTATTTTAATGATGATTGTGCAAACTAATTCTATTGGTCATCTCTTTTCTTAGAATTTCTATATGGGACCATTAAATTGAAAGACTGCAAATCTTTCGTGCTTATTATAATACTTATCTGACAGCCAATCAGATGTTATGATAGCTGTCTAGATAACAATCAAACCATAAATACATGACAGAGAATTTTACAAGAAAAGGGCGGTCACCCTTTTCTTTACTTGTCTTTCTATATATCTAAGCCAGTCTGAAGTATCTAGGTTTGAAAGCGTGAAGCTTTAAATATCTTCACATTTAACTCACCGAGTCTAAATTACAAACATACAGCGCGAAATCCTACGATTTACTACGCAGTAGTTTTTAGATGTTATAACTTGCAGTAACGTATGTAAATAATATATATTTTATATAAAACGCTTTTATAAAATATATATTATTTATATGGGACCATATAACTTTGTGAGTAATTAAAAAATATAATGAAAGCACAGTTTAGAAAATACAAATTTTACTAGAGGCCCCTACGCAATATTTTTAATTGTTGTTACAAGTAATGTGATTTACTCAGTGTTTATAAAAGAAAAAAAGTTTTAATTTAAGATTATAAAAATTTAATAATGTGGAATTGATAAAAAAATTTCTGATAAAACATCAAACTGCTAAAATATCCCAATTTTTTTATTTATTCTTGTTTTCTAAAGACCTACCTTGTGTAGCATTTTCAATTTACAAATATTACTAAATCCAATTTGTCTGCCTTACTTTAAACACTTTTTAGTAAAAAAAATTTTTATTGTATGTATGTACACATTCTATCTTACATTTCGACTGTCCTGCAGTCTTCTTCAGAGTCATTACTATTTGCATTTCTTAAAACTTTAAAAAAATGTTTTTTATATAATTTTTTAGTTTTAAAAAATTAAAATAGGAATAATTTCGAAGAACTGCAGGATAGTCGAAACATAAGATTGTATGTGCATAAATACAATACAAATGTTTCTTCTAAAAGGTATTAAAAGTAAGGTGGACAATGTGCATTTATATAGCATTTTCAATTGTTGAAAGCTTACAAATAATCCATTTCCTTTACTCAGTTTTAAAAAATGTAAATATTTATGTATATAAAAATGCTTTTGTGAACAAAAATTGAGTTCTGACTTTGCAGTCTGCAGTAGTTAAACAACAGAAATGTCTAAATTCCAATTTTTTTATTAAACAAAATTCTGAATTACTGCTATACAAACACATATTTATTTCAGAGCCCATGATACTTCAGAGTACGTCAATAAATTAATGACAAATTACGAAAACGGAATATAGATGTTATTTGTCACCAGGTGAATTCGACCCAGTGTATCTACTGCCAGGTTAAACTAACCTGAATGCTATTAATTTTGTTTTATGATAAGACGTACGTATATCAATTGTTTTAATTGTGAATAATATCACCCCTGGGCAGTTACAATATTTAAAATAAAATTCATTATTATATTTATATTTTATTTTTACAACAATAAAAAAAAAAAACTTAGTTTTTTTACTGTTACATAAAAATTTCTTGAGAATTTCACGATCCCAAAAAATTCATCGACGACTCCTTAAGGGGTCACAATCCATAGGTTATGCACTAATAATCTATTTAACTCTCCATTTCTTTACTATATCTAACCACACCTCCCTATATTTCTCTGAATCTTAATTTAAATATATTTCCATCTATTTTTCTACATCTAGTTGTTTAGTGTTTTGTCTTATATTAAAATATTTAGCAATCAAATACAAATATACTTTACCTGCTCCTAGCATAACAGAAGGGTTGCTGGTATTAGTGCAACTTGTGATAGCTGCTATTACAACCGCACCATGAGTTAGCGAGAATTCTTGCTTCTCATAACGGAATGATATTGATGTGTCTAATTTGCTGATTGGAATGCCAAAACCTTTAAATCCTATTTTATTATCTAAGCACTGGAGAAAATCTTTTTTTAGCTCAGAAATGGCAATGCGATCATGTGGTCTTTTGGGCCCACTAGCTGAAGGAACGATAGTGTTCAATTCAAGTTCAATAATCTAAAATGCATCCAAATAAGAATGAAAAATTATATAAATACTTTTTATTAAAACTAAACATAAAAGTAATATATTAAGTAGTAATTCTTTCATTCATATTATTCATGCATATCGTATGTTTTTATTTTAAATTACCATTATAAATTCTTTATATAGATAATAAAAGTTAATTATTCTGGACGCAGGGTCAGCTGAAGGTTTTGTGAGGCCTTGGGGAAAAAATTATTAGTGGAGCCCCAAAATGTTTGCATAAATTTTTTACCAAAAAATCATAATTTTATTAAACATAATTTACAAACATTAAATATGTATAAAATATTAATATATTTAGAATCATAAAAATACAAGATCCATTTTGATTAAAACCTAGTATAGTAATGTGCCAGGCATTATCAAATGGCCTTGCACAAAGTCTGTATTAAGCACAACAAATATAAAAATGTGTTAGATTAAAAGGAAGTTGGGTCTAAGCATTAAAATACCCACACATACCAATTTAAAGTAAAATGAAATTGAAACAGAAATATTGTACACATATAATAAACTCATGTATTTTTTTTATTTTTTTTTTTAGTATATTTTTTATGATATGAAGTTAGAAGAAAAGGTGAAGAGACAATTGATTTAAAAAGTGGACATATGCTCTATTATAAAGGCACAAATATTGGAAATACAAGTGGAGTAGGATTCATTATAAATAAAAAGTGGAAGAACAATATTGTGGAGATTGATGGTGTATCAGACAGAGTGGCAAGATTAGTTATACAACTTAATAGCAGATATCAAATGCAGATAATTCAGGATTATGCCCCAACAAGTTCTCACAGTGATGAAGTAGTAGAAGATTTTTATATGGATGTACAAAAGGCTTTTGATCAGAGTAAACAACATTTTAAAATAGTTATGGGAGATTTTAATGCTAGAATTGGTAAACAAATGAAAGATGAAAGTGTTGTAGGTAATTTTGGTTATTGTAATAGAAATGAGAGAGGACATAGACTTGTGGAGTTTGCAGAGAAGGAAAAACTTTATATTATGAATTCTTTTTTTGAGAAAAATGTTAGAAGGAAATGGACATGGAAGCATCCAAATGAAGGTACAGCAGAATTGGATTATATTTTGACTAACAGGAAATACATATTTCAAGATTGTAATGTTCTCAATAAATTTAACACAGGAAGTGATCATCGATTAGTAAGGGGTAAGATACATGTTAATGTAAAACTAGAGAGACAAAAATTATTAAGAAAAACTATATTTACAGTTGATATTCCTAATCTTCAGAAACATTCTAATGAATTTAAATTAGAACTTACAAATCGGTTTCAAGTATTAGTAGATTTTGAACATGATTCAGATTTGAATGAAATTAATATGAAAATAACTGATACACTTTTAAAAACTGCAACAAAGATAGCTGGTAGAAAAAAGCAGCAATTGACTAATAAAATTTCTACTGAGACTAGAGAACTTATGAAGAAAAGAAGGAATATGAAGTTATGCAAGAATGATGCATTAAAAAAAATTGAATATCTCGAATTTTGTAAAATGGTGCGGAAAAGAGTTGAAAATGATATAAGAAAGTATAACTGTGAACTAGCAAGAAAAGCTGTAGAAGAAAATAAAAGTCTTAAGAATGTAAAACAACATTTTGGTATTGGTAGGAAATTTATATCTGCAATAAGGAAAAAAGATGGAATTATTACTAAAAAGAGGGATGACATTATGAAATTGGTAGAAGATTTTTATCAAGAATTATATAGTAATAAAGAACAAGTACCTCCTATATCTATTACATCTTCCGAATTGCCCAGAATTTTAAATGAAGAAGTGAGAAATGCAATTAAATGTATGAAAAAAGGAAAGGCTCCAGGTAATGATGGAATTATAATTGATATATTAAAAGAAGCAGGTGAAGAAACAGAAAAAATATTAGCAAAGTTATATACCAAATGTCTAAATGATAAAGATGTACCGGATGATTGGAAGAATGCAGTAATAATATTAATATTTAAAAAAGGTGATAAAGAAGATATTAGAAATTACAGACCTATCAGCCTTTTATCAGTTTTATATAAAATTTTTACCAAGATAATTACAACTCGTCTACAGAGAACCTTGGATTTTCACCAACCAAGAGAACAAGCTGGATTTAAAAGTGGTTTTAGTACAGTAGATCATATTCAAGTATTGAGAGAAGTTATAGAAAGGACAAATGAATATGAGTTGCCATTATGTTTTGGATTTGTAGATTATGAAAAGGCATTTGATTCTATAAACATTTCTTCAGTGATTAAAGCATTGGATCATCAAGGTATAGATCCAGGATATTGTCATATTTTAAAGAATATTTATAAAAATGCAACAGCAACAATTAGATTACATAATGATACTGGGAAAGTCAACAATGAGAAAGGTGTAAGACAAGGTGACTCCATATCTCCAAAACTTTTTACAGCAGTGCTGCAAGAAGTATTTTGTGGATTAAAATGGGAAACTAAAGGAGTGAAAGTAAATGGAGATTATTTAAGTCATTTAGATTTCGCAGATGATGTAGTTGTTTTTGCAAATAATGCTTCCGAGTTGCAGGAAATGTTGCAGGAGTTATCAGATGAAAGTAGGAAAGTAGGACTAAAGATAAATGTTAAAAAGACTAAAGTAATGTTTAATCGATTTGCTCCAAATATGAAAATAAAGATTGATTATGATGAATTAGAAGAAGTTAAGAGTTACAAATACCTTGGTCAGATTATTAATACAGATGGAAACATAATAGAGGAAATTAATCATAGAATTAAACTTGGTTGGAGTGCTTTTGGTAGAAATAACTTGATATTAAAAGGAAATATGCCTATGTGTTTGAAAAGAAAGGTTTTTAACAAATGTGTTTTACCAGTTCTTACTTAAGGATCTGAGACTTGGGCACTTAATAGAAGATCAATACAGAGACTTCAGACCACTCAAAGAAGTATGGAGAGATGTATGTTGGGAGTAACAAGAAGAGATCGAAAACGCAATGTATGGGTAAGAGAACAAACAGGTGTTACTGACCTCATTGAAAAAATTAAAAGATTGAAGTGGAGTTGGGCTGGACATATTGCTAGAAGAGATGATAATAGATGGACAATTGAAATTTTAAACTGGATTCCAAGAGATTGTAAAAGACCCAGAAGGAGACCACATGTAAGATGGATGGATGAAATAAGAAAATGTGTAGGGGTGATGTGGAGAAGCTAAAGATCGGAGAAGATGGATTAAACTTGGAGAGACCATCCTGCAGTGGATTGATAATGGTTGATAATGATGATGATGATGATATCACTTATGTATTTTGCTTTTCTCTGAAAAATTCAAATAGAGAAAAGCAACCTTTATTAAACAAATGAATCAAATGTTGGAACGTATTAGTAAAATAAATAATTGAAGTAATTGTTCCAACATACTTGTATATATTTTTCATTTTGTTAATTACTTCTTTAAAAACTAATTTTATTCTATAAACAAAGAATGTTAATTGCTTTTGCAAAAATCTGACCAAAAGCAAAATGTTTGATAATGCTATAATTAAAATGTTATCTTTTTTTTTTTAATATAAAATAGAAATTCTTTTGAATTGAATAGCTGTAATCAAGTGGTCTGAGCAATCAAGATGGAAACTAGTCATTGTATCAAACCCTAAAATGTAAAATTTAATTGGAAAAATTGTAAGCAATGTTATAATCTAAATGATAAGCTAAATTAAAAGGATTGGCTGATTCATACTTCTCAGAGGGGTATCTGTATTGGCTCTTATGGGTGATTTTGATAAGTTAGTCAGGGCTGGGGATTCATTCTTTCTTTGGCAGTCATTCTGGGCAAGTCATTCACTTTTTTGGCTCCAGAATTCTCCAAGCAACCAGCTACTTAGAGATTAATTTATGAACAGGACTATTAGTGACATTCTTAAGAACAAATCCATTATACAGTTCTTTTAAGAACTCTTGTCTTTTGTGGATTCGAGTAACCATTCGAGATAGCATATGAAAATTTATTATTAGTCCTAATTATTATTAGATATATAAAAAAGGAAGATACGAAGCAATTTACCAGAGAATCCAGTAAAATGACCGTGGGTAGACAACCAGCCAGTGCACCGTCCTTTCTCTGTCCCAAGCCATCAAGATGTGACCATGCCAGTTCCAGCCACCCACGAAAATGACAAAAGCCACTTTGCCTATGCCTAAATAGATGAAATCCTCACCGCACAGCCAGTTAACTTGAAGCCCACTCAGAGCCCAGAGGAGAAGAATGAAGACGCCGACATAAGTTTGTTTTAAGATATTTTATTAATATTGGCATAATTAACTCTGATATTTCCGGTTAAATATATATTATTATTTTTTTTTATTATTAATCATTTTAAAAAAAAGAGAGAGAGTTGTCTCTCGCATATGAATATTGAATTTACGGTTATTACGGGCATAAATGATAAAGCTTTTACTTAAATCTTTTGAGTCAAATTTTCTATTTCAAATTCTAGTATTTTCAACAAAGATTGCAATAAGATTCTTTTTTTTTTTTACTATTCATTTTCCTCTTGAATTCGTCATATATAAAAAATATACATGTATATATATGCGTACATACGCTTATAATATTCGGTAAATACGATATCTCATGCTGAATATCTAAAAATGTATTTAACCGTATATCCTTTTTAAGTTTTTTTTTTTTGTCACTGCTGCATCTCATGATGCATGTAAGAAGGATTGATCTATTATAGATTCCCTGTAAACAAGTACTCTAATAACTTTATATTTAAAATAATAGTAAGTGTATAATTGGGCTGCACGTATATACATGTATAGGAATTTATCTATAGCAAAAGGGAAATAGAAACAGTACCTTATGGTGAGTATGATATAGTATCTGAGCCAATGCAACTTGTTGAAAAATATGAAATTAGTGAAATATCTCATATTGCAAATATACGTATGCATAATTTTTTTATTATTATTATTTTTGCTATCAATAAAAAGGTTTTAAAGTACTGAGTAAAAGCGTATGCCTGTATGACCAAAAATCTCATATCCGTATATCAAATCACACAAAGTAAAATTTATTTCTACAGGGTAAAAAGAGCTCAAACCACTTCCATTACTTATAAAATATTGGAAATAGCTTTAGGGATTTATTGTTTTCCTTATTTTAAAATTGTATTTTATCTATTTCAATGCATATATGGGTTTATAATCATTAATTATTTAGTATTTTTTTTTTATTATATCATCATTAGTATGAATCGGTGGTGGGTATTTGGGATTAAATAAATATTTAATCATAATATTAAACTTGTTTCGTTTTCGTATTATTCTTTATATAGATAAAAAATGTGTCATTTCCTTATCAACCACGTACCTATAATAATCATTTAACTTACCCATTTGAAGACCCTAGATGTAGAGTTACCGAGCTAGCTAAGGGATATCGCTCTACCGGGGTGTTAAATCTTATTCTTATGCTCCGCTGAACATATGGTATTGCACATCCTTCTAGGAAGGTGAAAAAAAATTCATTTTTTGATTCTTTTCTAGAAGTGGTGCGCAAAAGTCTATTTTGTAAATAGATTTTTCAAAGGTGTGTACTTGCCATTGTTCTAAATATTCGGGCATTCAAGTAAGATATCAACTAAAGGGTGTTTTTAACTGGAAGAGTCCTGTCAATCCACTCTTTCTATCAACTTAGCTGGAAGCACCAATATACATGAGTACAGACAATTGGCTAAATTGATATCCATTTCTTTACCTGTTGAATCTTGGTCACTTCATGCTCAGTGCAAGATTAAGAAAAGAATTCCGCAGGGAGTATGGTCCGGTACAGTAAATATGAAAGCAATTAGTCCTATTAAAAATAATTAAATCAGAATCATGTAATACCAAATGCAGCATGACTCAACATAGAAGCTAAGTGTCTATATTCTATTCCCTACCAGTAGATGATGAAGATATTTAAAATACCTGTTAAACCTTATTCATCAATGAATATTCAGCTCTGCGGGTTTAGTTCGGTGGTAGAAAGAAGAACTCCAGAATTCAAAGCCCATGGATTACAAATCAATTCTTCCATTCCGGTAATTGAACCGTGAGTGAATTTTTATATAAATTCCTAAGCAACAAAATATTTGATTATTTATAACAATTATCCCAAGAGCAAATACTGCCAACAAGTCTTGCAAAAACAAAAAATAAAACAAACTTACAGGATATTATCCAGATATAAAAATAAGAAAAATGTTTTTTTTGACTTGGTCAATATTGTTAAGAATAGACATTGTGCCACTCAAGTACTCAATGTGCTTAAAAGCTCGTTAAAATTTACGATGTAGCTCTAAAATTTAAGTTCTCGAACTGTGTTAAAAGGGGTACCAAGCAATAGCAACTAATTTCTGTTAATGATCAAATGTCATCACTAGATTATAGGACTCCAATAATAAATTACTTCTATTTCCTTTGGATAGAGGATTATCATAATATGTAGAATCCAAAAAAACATCCACTATTATGATACATTATACATAAAATAAGAAGCATCGAATGACAGCCAGAACAAAGTCTGTTTATTCTCCTCAGCTGTTTACATCTTTTATAAACTGAGCAATGAATAGATACTAAATGTCACTCAACATTATCTATCCATATTCCCAGACTAGTTTCTGGCTTACAGCCTTCATTAGTGAAAAGCTTAGACCTGAAATCCAGTGCACCTAGATATGGATTTAATAAACACTACAACCAGATGTTATATTTATTCCAACTGGCAATAGATGGCAGCAATGGAAAAAAAGCAAACGGTTTGCTCCCATAACTTATTATATTAGCTTGGGCCCAAGAAATGTTTTTAAGTTTTATATCAATCCTGTTTAAAGGATAAAGGTGCCTGTAGTTATTATAAAAACTGAGGACACCAAAATATATAGATACGGAAATGTCACAACTATACAATTGTGCAAGCAAATCAGCTTGGATTCACAACATTAAATTGAATTTTAAACTGATAATTTGATAATAAATCAAGAGTAAACAGTGGCTGGTGGAAGAGAAGATGCATTAGGTCCAAAAGATCCAAATGGACTAGATCCAGATCCAAAAGATAACTAGCCTGGGGATAGGAATGGATGCTCAGAATATGAATTTAATAAATACTTACCATCTACCTATTAATTACTCAAGCTTACAATAGATGGAAATGGGATAGAGCAGATTATGGGTAAATTTAGAGTGGGGAATGTAAAATAAAGTGGCTAACAGGTTTATCTGGGCATAATTGCTGAGACATTCTTGACTTCGTTTAAGGAGAAGCCATAATACATCACATCACACACACACAAAAAAAGTAACCACATTTTATTTCTTTTCATATTCTAATGAAAGTGAAAGAATATCCTAACACTGAATTTGATTCAAGCTTGGAGCTACCAATAATGGAGATCATCCAAAAAGACGAACTTCTATTAAATGAATTACTGAAAGCTGACAAGATGATTAGGATCTACAAATAATACCAATATAGGGGGGCTGCTGCAGATGTTACAAGTTTAATTAACTAATAAATATGACATCACATGATCACAATTTCCTAAGCTTGCTTATAACTATTATTCTATATAAGCTGATGAGCTTGGATTGAAAATATTAAGGTGTTTTCAATTTAAGACTCCTAGTTTTGTAGTTAAGTGGAGATAAAAGGTGGCTGCTAGAGGGTTGCATTAGATCCTCAGATCTAGGTGCAGTGCTCTCAGATCCAAGGCTCCTCATTGACGAAGGCTATAAGCCAGAAACTAGACTGAGAATGTTGGATGAGTAGGCACTAGATGGGGATTTTCACAAACCTTCTGGAATCCATTGATTACTCTAGCTTGCTGTGTGTGGCAATAAATATGTATAGTGAATTTTGCCTGTATGAACTAATAATATGCAAAAAAAATATTAAATTATGAATCATATGCGTGTCTATTTTAAAATTTACTTCATAGTTGATTAAAAAAAACCTAGTACACCTGGGTCTCGTTTTAAGCGATAGATAGGTTCCTCAGAAAACACGCGCAAACGAAATCGCGCAAAAATAGACGTAACTTACATTGAAAAAGGGGAGATGCGGTTTGTGATTTTTCAAAATTCGCGTAAAAGCAAAGCACCAACGTAAAATTACTTTAAAATTCGCACAAAAAAAAAAATAAGGAAATAAAATATGACTAATAAAAAATTTCAAATTTTAAAAAAAATTGATACAAGACAAACTTTTTTTAACTATAATATTTAATTTTATTCAAAATAATATATTTTTATGCATAATTTACAGTACAGTAATTTACATTTTTTTATACACGTTTTAATTATTATGATTTTCTGGTGACAACTTAATTAGCAATTAATCTTTGAGACGATGATTTTATTAATTGTTTACGAAGCTCGCGATATCTAGACATACAACCATTTAGCTCTCGTTGGAATTTAAGAGCATGTTAATGATTAGTGTCATTAATAAGAAAATAATAATTGATTATGTTCTTTTTTAAAAAGCAAAAACAGAATGTGATTTAAAATGCAAAATTAACACGTACAATGTTTGAACAAATTTACATTATAATCTTGTAAAATTTAATATGTGTATACATAAAATGTGGAAATCATGATTTTAATTTCATTATTGCATAAAATCTTACTATTATAAAGCACTGAAAATATTGAAATTACTAAGATGAAAATCGAATTCCAATAATGTGCTATTTCTTTCAATATAACATAAGTGCGCGAAATTTATTATTTAAAATAATAGCGCAATATCGGAAATCGACTTCCGGTGAAACACGAATCACGTAACTTCAAAATCGTGTTAAATAAGTCCGCATAAAAAGAGACCCAGGTGTATATATTCTTTTATATATATATAGAAGTCAAAGCTCATGTGTGCCAGTGAAACCCACGCTATCCGCAGCACCATCTCTGAAATATGCAGCAACATAGTTTAGCTACTTACTCCCAAAATTAAGATGTTAGCATGATTGAATTACGAATTATCACATGAAATGTGACAAGGTGTCCCATATCTTTGTAAGTCATCTTCAGTGCTCCCCCCTCCCCCACCGGCATGAAAAAACTTGAAAAATATTCATGCAACCCATAGTTTTAGTGTCGTATACAGTCTGAATCTTTTTGGATATTTTAGTAGTAGTTTTGCCCAATTTACGTCACTGTTTCGTTTTATAGTAGACTAAGTATGAAACATTGACTCATTTCATATCATAATACATGATCAAGACATGCTGGCACCTTAAAATTTTTCTGACGAATAGCTAAACTGCACGCTATATATGACAAATATTGATTCAGAGATAATGCTGCAGAAAGCTTTGAGGGGCCCTCAATCACTTTTTCATGAGGTCCACTGTGTATATATATATTGATTTTTACCATAATGATCTTTGCTCCAGAATAGAAGCTATTCCTATAAAACAGGTTATAATTTATATATATAAAATTTATTGCCTTACCTGAGAAAAAACCGGATCTTCATCAGAAATGTCATAATTCCTAAAAAGTTTATTTGCTCGTAAATAGGCTTCGATGTATTCCAGTTTTTTACAATCTCTGCCTAAAAAGTGATTACGTATTTACAGTTTCATATTTATACATATGTATAATGTATATTACTATCATCTATGTTTTTTATTACTTTTTACAATGCTTTTTTACAACCCACTATTGACGGTTTCGATTGCCCCAGCAATCTTCTTCAAAACTATAACAATTGTACACCATACAAATCCATGAACACAAACATATAAAATGTAAAGTTATATGTTCATGTATTTATATTGTGTTTGTTACAATTCTGAAGAAGGTTGCTGGGGGAGTTGAAACCATCAATAGTGGGTTGTAAAAAAGCATTGTAAAAAGTAATAAAGAATATAGATGACATCAATATTATATGGATTTGGCAATGCAATAAGATAAAGTTATGATACACATTACATATAAATGAAAAATAATGTAAAATCAAAATGACCAGAATGAATTTTAAATTCATTATTAAAAGCAAAACTAATATAAAAATCGATATAATCCTGCCAATAAACTAAAAGCGATATTTTTTATTACTGAACTGACTCTTCCATTGCTTCTACTTTGAATACAGCAGCAGAAATTCATGTTCATTCTGCTTCAATTATTACAATAACTCTCAAGCTGCGCCCAAAGTCACGAAACCAGTTTAACTATGAGCTTCATAAAATATATAGACTCCAACTTTCAATAACAGGAGAAGAAAAAAACCCATTGTAACAATTTTCAAACAGGTCAGATATCCGAGTCTATTAATTAAAACCCATTAGTGGTAAGTTAAGCTATATGGTATATATGAAATACGGCTTTGTTAATTTTGGCTGTTTAAAAATTCATTATCTACACATAAATTTATGTGAGAATGCCTAAAGTGCACAGTATGTAAATTCATCATCTATGAGTTGGAAGAATTATCACTAGTTTGATAAAAATCAGCCATCTGTGGTTTGGTATCAATAAGCAACCCTGGGGCTTACCAATCAACGATGATTTATCGAAAAAAGCAATGCAAATAATGTACAAAAAAAAAAAGGCAAACTCTTTATGATCCATCTGATTACATGAATTATAAGGAGGTGATGGAATGTTTACAATACCATTTAACATTTTGATAGGCTTACCAATCATTAATGGATAATGAATTTTTACATAGAAGTGAAAAATCATAGATTTCAAGTTTGATAGGCCAGGGATTCACAACTTTTGTTTTCCAATAGAAATGTTCATGGTAGCATTGATACGTTTACTCATTATTAATGGATAATGAATTTTTATATAGAAGTGAAAAGTTGGCGAATTAAAATTTGATTGGCTATGGATTCTAAATTTTTAATTTTCCACAGGAATGTTTATGGTGCCATTTACTAGTCTGATAAATTTAATAAATGTAGAAGTGAAAAATTGAAGATTTAAACCCAACAGTTCAAAAATTTTGTTTTCCAATTCTGATCCTTCTACATCAAAATAGATGGTTGATAACAATAGAACTGAATGTTTTGTGAAACTGCAAAAAATTCTCATGGCACGATTTGAAATACTTGACTATAACAATTCATGTTAGCTTTTATTTAGTCTCATACTTCCAAATTAAAAATATGGTAGTTATTCTGACCGTGTCACGCGGCCACTCGATGGCACTGTTGCTTGCAAAAATAATAAAATGTAACGTTACCGGGCTGATAAATTTTTTTGTTTCTGCTCTCCATCAATATTTCAAAATATTTTTAAAAAATTTACCATGGTATTTAACAAAATTTACTTTTAAAAATATCTAAAACAAAGAGTTCGAAAATGTGTATTATTTTCTGAATGCAAATTAGAATAAATACAAAGCTGGCAGCACATAGCGCTGGAATGTGCGGGGGGGGGTCTCCGAGGGTTTTTACATGCACTAGTATGAGCGAACCAAGTTGGCAGTGCATAGCGCTGGAATATGGAGGGAGAGGGGCCTCCAACCTATTGAATTTCATACACCCTCACATCCTATGGTAACATTCTATAAAGTGTGCGCTATTTCCATAGTGATGCGAAGCGTGTGCAACAGCATCTATGCCTACTCACGACTAATGTGAACAGAACTGTTCGAGAGGCTGTTAAGTTGGGCAGCGTAAATGGCATTTTTCTGTGCTTTTGCAAGCAACAGCGCCGTCAAGCGGATGTATGACACGGTCGGAACAACTATCAAAAAGATTCCACGTTTGTCATGAAAAATTGGAAAAATAAACCTTCACACAAGCAGATTATCAAAGATAAATATTTATATTAATGAACATGATAACCTAAATGGCGTCAAAGATACTTAGGAATAAAAAATTTCACCATTAAAAAAGGTTAATATTTAATCTGCAGTTAATGCCCACGTCATGTTTGCTAAGACAGTTTGTTAAACAATTTCAATAGCTACTCTTTTAAATAGTGTCTCTACCACATATAAAAATATAAATTCTATTTGCCATTTCTTGAGTACATTGCGGTCGTTGTAATCAAAAATTTTACTCATCACTTGCACAGCATTACATAGATAGAAGTTTATTACTTATTCTTTTAGCCATAATGATTGGAATAAATTAGATTTTTCAAACACATGCCAATACCTTCACAGCATTTTACCCGGTAGAATCCAGATAGATAATTACAATACGTTTTCAGTAGAAATAATTCCACGTGATAGGTTAAAGATAAATTTCAAAAACATCTGTGGATCATAGATATTTTAATCAGCCTTCTGTTTTTAAATTTTGGAAACTAATAAAAGATTAGTATGATACTGAAATTAAATCCATACCTTTTAGCATTAATTATAAAATATACCCCAATTTCATCTGCAAAACTTTATTAGCTAGGCTAGAACACTAAAAAAAAATGGAGTGTTTCAGTTTTGCTATCTTGTTACTACCGGTGATGGTAGATTAAAGTGTGCTCTTTTATGTAGATGTATAATTTTGACACTTCTCTATGATCTATCAAAATAAATTATTATTGATAGTGAAAATAAAGATAACAGGTATTCTCAGATATGTTTTTTTATTTTATCTGGTTTATCTTAGTTAAAATAGTATAAGCATGGGTAATATAATCACTCACAGTAATCCATTAATTTTTTCCAGCTATGTTTTCAACTACTGATTTATTAAGATATTGATTAATCTCTTTCTTGCCCTGCATGCATTGATACAGTGATTAGATTCTGGATGTCAGCATTCATGGCTCATTGCCCCAGCTCTGTCACATCACATGCTCGAACTTCCCGTTCATTTTATAGATTGACCGTTATTTAAAAAATTCTCATAATACGCGTTTGATTTTCTTAGTGACTAAGATCAGGACATACAGCAAAAATGAAAATCTACAAAAGATGACCATTGAAGATATACCACTTTCTAATTTGAAGGCCTTGAGAATTAAATTTTAAGGAAAGTTTTGTTATAAAATTTATGATTGGTGTAAATATTTGTTTAAATTTTAGGCATGTTTTTGAGCACAGTTTTAAATCAGAATTCTAACCAATACTTTGCAACCTATAATCTCTGCAAATATAATTAGCTACAAAAGAACTGCAATTTGTTGATGTATGGTCAATTTATTTTTCAAGACACCTTTCACTGCAATGCTTCTGTAGAGGCACAGGACCCCAAGCCAACAATTTCAAGTTTTGATTAAAGGATATCGATATCATCTATTCCCGGATATCGATATCATCTATTCCAATAAGGGTCTTCCTTCCACTCTTTCCAAAGATATACTAGGATTTCAAATCATAAGTGTGTGAAGGCCAGTTCCAATATGTCATCTGATTTCCCTCAAAGTTTAGCAGGAGATCTTTTACATGAGAATGTTATTTTTATAACAATAATGTGAATAATAAAAGCACATGTTCTATAATTAAGGTAATGTTAAGATCATACTTCTCTGATGTCACTCAGATCACTTACCTGTTTGTTTTAAGTACACCATGCTCTGCTCATCTACCGGGAAATAGCCTACTGTTGCTCCGTATTCGGGACACATATTGGATATTGTAGCACGATCAGCGATAGAAAGTTCCGAAACACCAGAGCCAAAAAATTCTACAAACTTTCCGACAACACCTATTTGCCTAAGATGCTAAAAAGACAAAAAGCGACATCTTATTTTTCAAACTCTTAAAATTTTTATTTAAAAAAAAAAAATCTTTTGTACCTTATGTACTCTTTTCTTGCATTAATTTAAATAATAAAATAACATAATAGTTATTTCTCTAACAATACAAAAAATATCAAAAATGAATACAGTAATATAAACTTGATTTACTGCCAGAAAACAAATTACAAAAGTAGAAAACAATATAAGGTTTATAAAAATCTAATGGTAGTTGTCATGTAAAAAGCACTTTTAATCAAGAACAATTTCTTGAAGGTACTTTAACTCTTCATCTATTCTTTAAAACTTAGTTTCCTTCTTTAAATGCCTATCAAATTCTTATTTATGTATCCTTTCTCTTCAATCAATATTTTTACATATGAAAAAAAATCATCTTAGAACTCACTATACGTATTGCCACTCAGTGCAAGCCAGAGTAAGCAATGGATGCCAGAAGGCTTGCGCATAAAATCCCCATCTAGTGCTTACTCATCCAATATCCCCATACTAGTTTCTGGCTTGTGGCCTTCGTCAGTGAGGAGCCTTGGATCTGAGAACACTGTACCTAGACCTTAGGATCTAATGCATGAGTAGGCACTTGATTACTCTGGCTTGCACTGAGTGGCAATACATATAGAGAGTTTTGCCTGTTTTAATAACAGTTGTGATCAAGGATAGGAAATGGTGATTATGTGATGCTTATTATCTTAGAACTCCCTCAACATCCCACATAAACATTATTAGATCTTTAATATACCCAACAACACTCCTTATCAACAATATCACATCTTTAATAATTACAGCAATACCTTTCATCAACAATATTAAATCTCTAATACCAAAATCTCTTAACAATGTTAGATTTTTAATTTACAAACCAACATCCCTTATTAGCATTGTTCGATCTTTAAAACACAAAACAACCTCATTGATAATATCGGATTTGTAATAGCCACAGCAATACTCTTCATCAATGATATTAGATCTCTAATACACACAATATCCTCATCAACAATGTTAGATCTTTAATTCAGAAATCAGCAGCCCTAATCAATATTATCAGTTCAGTAATATACACGACTGTGGAATAGGTAATACTGGAGGTATAATAAGAAAATATATAATTTGCAGATGATATGACTTTTATAGCTGAGGATAAAAAGAATCTTCAGAATTTACTCAATAAATTGAAGGAAGAATTTATACAATATCAAATGAAGATTAACGTTGAGAAGACCAAATATTTATGGATTAGGAAGGAAAACATACAAGAATATTCATGATAAATAGTTTAATAGGTAAATGGATTTATATATTTCATAGATGGTTGAATGAGGCTGGAAGAAATGAGATAAATAAAGAATAGCATTGACAAAGGATGTATTTATTAAGAAAAAAAATATTTTGTGGATCTTTACTATGTATGGCATGTATTATTATATGTTTGTGAAATGTAAACTATTTGTAAAAGAATTATACATACTGATTGGAGGCTTTTGAAATGATGGAGAAATTAGTAAGATAAAAAAAAAATAACTAAGGAAAAAGTTTTGAAAAGAATAAATGAAAAAAAGAAGATGCTGGAATGATGAATGGAAACAAAAAAAAAAGGATGGAGAAGACTATATTTGCTGGCTGATAGAAAACATGGGAAGAGATTAACGGAATTGAAGATCTGAGCAAGGAAAAAAACAAAATAAAGAAATGGATGAATCCATAGAACAGAGCACTAGTGATTGAATACACACAACACCACTCCTTATCAAAAATATCAGATCACTAACAGCCAGAGCCATATCTTCATCAACAATATTAGATTTTTAATTCTCAAATCAACACCCTCATAAACACTGTTAAATCTCGAATACCCACAGCCATATCCCCTTTCAACAATGTTAGACTTCCAAGATACGCTGCAACATATCTGAAACCAGCAATGATAAATCTTAAAATATCACATTATCACTATCTTCCATGCTTGCTCATAACTGTTGTTATAATAGGCAAAACTCTCTCCATATAGTAGTGCCGCTCTAAGCAAGACAGAGTAATCAATGGATGCCAGAAGGCTTGTGCATAAAATCCCTATCTAGGGCCTACTCATCCAATATCCCCAAGCTTGTTTCTGGCTTATGGCCTTCGTCAGTGAGGAGCCTTGGATCTGAGAGCACTGCATTAGGGTTGCATTAGATCCTAAGATCTAGGTGCAGTGCTCTCAGATCCAAGGCTCCTCACTGACAAAGGCCATAAGCCAGAAACTAGTTTGGGGATATTGGATGAGTAGGCACTAGATAGGGATTTTATGCCCAAACCTTCTGGCATCCATTGATTACTCTGTCTTGCTTAGAGTGGCACTACTATATGGAGAGAGTTTTGCCTATTATAATGATAAATCTATCTTACACCACTGACTCAGAAACAATTGCCTATAAGTACATATATAGAAAAAGTGGTAATTTCATAATAAACATACTTATAATAATTTGTAAGGCAGTACGTAATTTTTCTTATATTGAATGTTCCTTATATATGTAAATAAAAGGATTTGAACTCAGGATTTTCCAGCCTATCCATCCTCTGCTCTATCTCAAAACAATTGATACCCATGACCACACGTATGCAAAAAAAGATACATGATACCCAATATACATATAAATCCCTCTATTTACATACTCTTATAAATTTTAATTTGAAAATAATTATTATTTAAAACAATGACAAATAAAAACAAAAATCGATTTTTTTTCCTAAAAAAATATTATTTTTAGAAATAAAATCTTATTTTAAGAAAACAAACATATACACAATATATAAAAATGTAATACAATTTATTTAAGGCATTTTTTTTTTTTTCCTGCAATTTTTATATTTGTCTGTGGTGGGAAAAAAATAAGGTACTTATGTTAGTATGCCTGCTGGAATCTTGCCATCTGTTTTTATTTTAAATAATCCATTTTCAGGGGCTTGGCAGAATCTAAGTTATCGTATTTAATATTTACTTTTTGTTTTATTTATTAAAATGATAAAGAAACACAAAAGTCCAAATTTTAATCATGCTTCCAAAAATAATAAAGCAAAAAATGGAATGTTAAAAAAATACGATAATTTCAGTTAATGTTAAAACAAATCACGATAATTTTAGCCGTGTATTAACTGTTCGCTATATGCTAAGGATTCACCATGTGAAAGCTTTTGCACATTATATTATGAATAAAATTTATTAAAAATGTATTCATTCTTTTTAAAAATTAACATTCAATTTAAAATACATAGGCATTATACTTTAAATAATCCATTTTCAGTGCCGAAGTATTCGTTTACATTTTTTTTCTCAAAATTATTTTCTCGAACTCACGTAGCTTGTTAACTTAAAAAAAATATTAACAAATGTATTTTAAATTGAATGTTGATTTTAAAAAATTTTTAATACATTTTAAATAAAATTCCATTCACAACAAAACTTTCAAACATTAACACGTGGTGAACAATTAATACCCGTGGCTAAAATTATCATTTTTTTCTTTCAAAATTCCTTTTTAGCTTTAATCATTTTTGGAACTATGATTAAAATTTGGAATCTTCCATTGACAGAAATTATGGAATAGTGCTCATCTGAAAAGTGATGTTTATCCATTGACGAATGACCATGTTTATTATAGTTTGCTTAATCATGTTTTTTCTTTACTGCTTTTATATTTGTTGTGTTTGGATGAATTACAGGATTCAGACTCAAATCAACAGTACTATTAATAAAAATATAAACACTCACTACTTAATATGTATAATTTATTAGAACAAATATGCATACATACTATAGTCAACAATGAGCTGGTCATACCGAATGACTGGATTCACTTCCAGCTATATATATTAGCTTGCTCCATGAGTTCTAGACTTAATTCTTCCAGCTGTACTGGATAGCTTGCCTAGTGTTTGTTGATTGACTCTTCCGGCTGTACTAGACAGCTTGCCTCGAGTCTGCCATAGTTGCAGCAGCTTCCAGTCCTATTGGGACTTGCCTCACTGTCAGACACGCATCAGTAGTGAATATAGTAGAAACACCTTTACTGCTGGAAGTGGTTTCAATGGTGAGCATGTTCAGTTGTATAGGTAGACAAACATTCTCTGGCTTGCCTCCAAAAAGGCTATTTATTGCCAGATTCCTTACCTTATTGGCAGCAAGCGAATTCAGAGAACTTACCCAATGGTAAGATTTTATACACATTGGCCATACTTGTTTTTATCCTTTGGCCATGTTTATACATTGGTTGTCCACATGTTTACACATTGGTTAGCAATAATACATACTCAATCTGATCAGATAAGGAAATCTGGACTAGTCCACTTCTGAAGGCAAGGTCAGATATGACATCCCCTCCCGTCTAGATTTAAGCCGGAGAATGTAGTCATCAGGATGAGCTGGACGACATGTAAATATTGAATACAATAACTTGGAATCAGCCTTATTGTTTATACCAGGTATTGGAAGCCCTGGAAAATGGATTATTTAAAATAAAAATGGATCGCAAGCTTCCAGCGAGCATACTATGTAAGTACCAAAAAAAAAAAACAAATCAAACAATTCACAATTAAAATCTTACCTTAGTAATTGTTAAAACAAGATCTGTTGAGGTAGAAAGAGGACCCAATTTTCCTGTCAATTTATAGCCTATTACTTCTGGCAAAACCATACTGATGGGTTGACCTAACATGACTGCTTCAGCTTCGATTCCTCCAACACCTAATATTAAAAAAAAAAAAAAGATTACACACTCATATACATTACACAATGTTAGATATATATTTAAAATCATACATTGATACAGATTTTCTTAAAAAATAACAATTATGAAAAAACTACTTTTAAAAATTACAAATAGTATGTTAAAGTAGAATCCAAATTGACAAAGTTTAGAGTTCACATGATCAACAAAACATCACATGATATTAGCTTGCACATTGTAATTCATAAGCAAATTTTGTTTTTCTTTTAAGCCATCTACTCTATTGCAATAGACCAGTGGTTCCCAACCTTTTGGATGTTGCGGTACTATTGAATCCTTGAGGAAAACACTTTTTTTTAAAAATTGTTATACTTTCTAATTATTAGTTAAAGGAGAGACATAATACTTTATTACCATTACATTTCTGTTTATTGTTAATTAATGATGTGAAAATGAATGTAATTTAAACTAATTAAATTAAAACAAAAGTGTAATATTAAACTTAGAACATTTAGTTTAATGGTGCTATGTTCAGATACAAAATAAAAAAAGCTGATATAGTTCTTTCACAAAATAATATGGAAAAGCTATTTTGTTACAAATACATCTTCTACTAATTTATAAATATAAACTCTAAATTAAAATGAGAGTCAAGTAACAGATGACAACTCGGAGTTATCATAGCCTACAGGAGAAGAGAAATGCTTTTGAATGACACAACAATGTGGTGGCAATTTTCATTCTAGAAATCTTGTACATTACCAAGAAACAGGAAAGTTATCTTTTCTATATCATAATACAGCACCAAACATAAAAAGGAAAATTTTTGTTGCATATTTAGAACACTGAGTGATAATATAAGTTTGATTATATCAAATGTACTTGTATTCAGCTAAAAATTTGACAATATTATTTATTTATTTTTTGTTTCTACATATCACGATACCCCTAGGTAGTGTTCACAATACTCCAGGATATCGCAGAATCTCAATTTGGAATTGCTGCACTAGACTAAACTTATACAAAATGACATAAAAGTAGTGATAATAAGAGAATTTGCTAATAAAGTTTAGAGTTGTATTTCCTAAAAGTAGGGATTTTTCAGAAGTAAATCAAAAAGATATTGTTTACATCAATGCTTCGATATAATAAATCTTAAGAAAACAAATTCTTGATAAAATCTTGTGTTATATTTTGTCTATTTTGGGCAAGTCATAGCTAGAGTATATAGCAAAAATGAAAAAATGCTCAAAAATTTTCATAATTTAGCTAGCCAGGACCCATGGATTTTGGGCCCCGAGTCCGCCACTGCACCGAACCAGCTGAGGGAATAAATACTTGAATGCTCTACAATTCAAGAATAAATAATAAAAATGGGGCAGGAGCTGATAATAAGAATGAGAAAACATGTGGGTCTTTCCTACATTAATTATTTATGCATGTCAAGTTTAGCAATTAATGCTAAATTTGTATACGAGATAAGAACAAACTTAACAGAAAAAAAAATTAGTCAAAATCATAAATTTTAATAAATATTTATTAATAAACTAATTGTAGTGTTTTGTAAAATGGCAGACATGTTTGTGCACTCCAGAAAAAACTAGAATTTATTCGTAAGGCTGTTTTTAGATCGCGCTCTGATAGCTGAGGAATTTAATTAGTGCATTGACGTAATGGCGATCGACAATTCCTAGAAATATTTGCTAATTACAAATGTTTCTAGATAAGAGACGTTACCTTATTGGTGAGTGCATTGATTGATCGTTGCAGTTGTCAGAGAGCGATAAGAAGACTGGGTAACATCTAGCAGTGTAATATAGAGAGCAGTCAAGCAGTATTTAAGTAGAGATATCTCGCGTCAGTGCTGGCGGTTAATGATCAGCGCCCAGTGGAAATGTAGTTCACGGGTGTAGCTGAAAGAGACTGCAGTGGAGATATTGAGAGCATTCGTTGGAGAGCTTCGTTGCAGACCAATTCGTTGGAGAGCTTCGTTGCAGACCAATTTGTTTGGAGAGCTTCGTTGCAGACCAATTCGTTGGAGAGCTTCGTTGCAGACCAATTCGTTGGAGAGCATTCGTTGCAGACCAATTTGTTGGAGAGTTTCGTTGCAGACCAATTCGTTGGAGAGCACTCGTTGGAAAAGAACAGCGTGGGAATTGTATAATGTTATTTGCTGACCGCACAGTATGACTTGCAGTTATAACATTGGCACAGTCGTAAGTGCGGATATAACACTAATCAGTTATATAATTAGTACCTTACAGTTATACTTTATATTATAATGAATGAGAGCATGTAAACGCTCTCTATCAACTCATTACTTAACTAAAATATAGTTAACTACAACTCAATTTACAAACGCTGAACTTCTTACACTCCATTTGACAACACTGATTTTAGATAACTAAGTTAAAAATTTTTACTATTATTTATTAGGCTAGAAGTTATATTCACTTCAGCCCCTATATAAACTTAAAACTTTATTAAAAATTAATGCATCTATTATTATTAAATACAATCACATATCATGAATTTAAATCCAGTCGCTTTTTATCCTTTCATATAAATAAAGGCATTTGAAAAAGACTAATGTCTTTACTCATGTGCATGAAATACAAGTGTCATATAGGCTCATCGGTAACCTAGGTTTCAATTCCGGGTGGAACCCAAATATTTTTCTCATATAGCTGAGATTTCCCAAATAAGCTCAAAACATTTACAAATTGCCAATTTGTAACCAATATAACTAGCTATCCACTAGTGATTGACATACGAATGTCTACATTTTTTTCAGATTCAGGTTCCATAGAAATTATATTTGATTGGATAACTGCTGATGTACTTATTATATTTATAACATGGTTATTAAAAATTTTAAATACTTCAAAATGTTAAAAAAAGTAAATGATTTCTTGATGCAGCATATATGAAAATATTTACAAGTGGAGAAAGATCAATCAATCCTATCCAATCTATTTTTTTTACTCATTTTCTCTCTATTATATGTGTGTATGACTGTTTACTGGGCAACTCCATATATAGTTTAAAACTATCTTGAATAAACTTAACAAATGCTTGGAAGAAACATTCTTTGCTACGGTTGAGTTTGACTAAAAACTTTATTATCAAATTATACAGTTGAAATCAAAAAGAAATGTTAAAGAAACATATTAAAATACAGAGATCATAAGGCACTTTCTTTGGTCCTTTATCTTCCTTAAGTGTGTTTGTTGTTTAAATTTATGCTAAATGACAAACACATTCTTATGATTTAATAAAGAGAAAGGGCTGGAAAAAATAACAATGCCATTGTACAGAAATGTTACCGACATTTCTGAAAAATCAAAATAATTTTAAACCATATGCATGGAATTTCCCATCATATAATCATTTATCAATCATCTATTATCCATGAAAATATTTAAATTAATGAACACCCATATATATTCAGAGAATAAATCTTAAGTTGCTCAAAGCTAGATCGTTTACGAATGTAAATCATACAATAACAGCCAAAATTTATACATGCCACAGAATTTTTAATCTATTGTTAAGACAACCTCTATTTATAAAGGTTGCCCTGACAAGATTGTAAATTCTATGCTTTAAGCAAGTTTTGGCTGTTATCACGATATATTTATGTCAAACATTATTATAAGAATCCATCTCAGGGCAAACCTTCAACATGCTCTGTGAGAAATAATGAAAAGGCAATATTTACCATACCTGCTTATTGTTGAATAATTAAGTTCGAATTTCTCATGTTTATCTTCTAGATAGCAGCAGATATCTATTTGACCATAAGTATTGGATATGTAAGTAGCTTGGTTATTGAAAAAAATCTTAAGCCTGATTGGAACATAAAACAAATTTTACCCAGCAGAACTGAACCCAGATCAAATATGGCGTCCTAATTACCATACCATAAAGTGTTCCCTTTATTTCAATTCCTCAACTACATCAATTTATGGTAGCAAACGTACAGCACCCTTAAACATTTGCTGCCACTACCGTATCAACAAATAAATATATAAACATTCGCATTTATAATGATTTCTTGCGTTGTAAAAAAAATAATTTATTATAATAAAAAAATAATTAAAATAAATATTTCAAGATGTGAAAGTGGGAGGTAAAAACTATTAAAATGTAAAATTCATAATTTAAGAGAAACTTACCCCATCCCAAAATTCCCAATCCATTAATCATTGTAGTATGAGAGTCGGTACCCACTAAACTGTCTGGGAACAGAAAATCATCTTCATTAAACACAACTCTTGCTAAGTACTCTAAATTTACCTGGTGTACAATTCCTGATCCAGGGGGTACAATCAGCATATTTTGGAATGCTTTAGCTCCCCACTGAAAAACAACAAAAAAAAAGATATATATTTATATATACACACACATATATAGATTTAAAAGCAACTATCAATATGAGTAGATTATAAAATTCACTGCATCGATCTTTCCCCAGATTTATTTGCTTGTGAAAAGAATAGACATCCTACTTATTCTAGTGAATTTTATAATAATCTTTGGATTGTAATTTAGTTTACAACATTTCTAATCAAAAACAGAGTTTGAACTTAATGAATAAAATTTGCATGACTTATCGTTCTTTTAACCAGTGTATTTATCAGTTTAAAATTAAAGTCAATGATATTTTCAACTAATCAATATAAATCCATTTTTACATTATGCTCTGTACCTTGGATTTAAATATGAACAATTTTGGTAGTTAACACCAACATTCAACAATTAAAAAAATTCAAATATATCTGCTACAATTCCATAAGCTTACTGATGTGATTTCTCCTTATACGGAGTCAGGAATCTCTAGCCACTATGCCCAGTGAAATCTGTTAGCTATTTTACCTTCCCTTTCCATTCCCCCCTAAGTTTTCCCATATTCTTTTCTATCCTGCTCCATCCGATTTTCACAATATAATCTTTATAAGCTCCATAGCCTTTATATATAAATCCCCCTTATCTTTTCCCAAACCCAGCATAAAAACCAATAACTCATTTTCTGTATAATCACTTTGTTTATATTTATTTTTCCACAACTTTATTATTTGTGCCGTTTCTGCTTTCAGGCATTTATATTCAATTAACAGATGCCTAATATTTTCTATGCATTACTTAACTTGCAGACTAAATCACCCACGTTTTTCCATTTATATGTATATTCCTTTGTTGCTAGAGATCTTATACAAGCTTAAACAGTAAACTACTTTCCTTACTATTATCATAAATTAGCTCACCCCCAATATTCCATTTACTTTTATATATATTTAAAACTCTTTTTACTCTCCATACTATCTATTCTTTATTAATGCATCTATTCTTCTATCACACTCCTTATCACTATAACACTCAACAATTCTTCAAACACAATCATCCCACCTTTTATATAAGTATACTGATATAAATTCTTTATCCATATCTTCTGCATACCGTACTACCTTTCTCACCCATCCTGTTGCTTGTCCTTTACTCTAACCCAGTTGAATACTATTTTGGCTATTCTCTTATTATCCATCAACTGCAATCTAACTAACATTTTCATTTTGCTTTTTGCATCTCTCATATAAAAACCTGACCATCCCATTTCTCCTTGAATTGCCTCCTTTGCTGTGATGTGATGTATTTGGCTTCTCCTTAAACGAAATCAAGAATATCTCAGCAATTATGTCCAGATAAACCTGTTAGCCACTTTATTTTCCATTCCCCACTCTAAGTCTTCTCATATTCTTCCCCATCCCATTTCCACAACATAATCTTTGTCAACTCTATGGCCTTTATATCTAAATCGCCCTTATCGTATCGCAAACCTAGCATAAAAACTAATAACTCACTTTCTGTATAGTCACTTTGTTCATACCTATTCTCCCATAACTTCATTATCTGTACCCTTTCTTCTTTCAAGCATTTACATTCAATCAGCCGATGCCTAATATTTTCTATACCTTCCTTACAAAATTTGCACACTAAATCACCCATAGTTTTCCATTTACATGTATATTCTCTTGTTGCTAAAGATTCCGTTCGAGCCTTAAACTTGCTTCCCAACAATAGACAGTGCTGCCCTCTAACTCCCTTCATGGTGAACATGGACTAGATCAATGATTATGTAATATATCACAATAAAGAGGTCACTGCTTTATTGGAAGTGGAAATTATTTTTACAACTTTAATTATATTCATGAGAAAACTATTGCTGCATAATTAAAAACTATAGTACAAAAACCATACACTAATTAAAAACAGTACAATACAATCTGTATTATGAGACATCTATAATTTCAGTAAAGATCAGATAATGTTACTATACATAGAAATTGTTTCTTCCCCAACCCCACCAATAAAAATACTACTTTGATTTTTAAGAACAAAAATAATTTATAAAAAAAAATGCAGAATTGATTATCTTTCGCAAGAATGATCTATTTTATATAAAGCTCTGAGTCTACTTTGCCCAACTGTAGCGCTGGCCCCACACAGGGATGATAAGGGGTAGAACACATCAGATTTAGAATAGCAGGTAAATAACTTTAACATTACTTTTCCGATACAATTTATAGTTAAGAGACAGAATCATGCTGCTTCTGTGACCATTATCAGTTGCAATGTAATCAGACAGATGAAGCATAGAGTGGTAATGAGCTCTGTAGCATACAATTCATAACATGGGGTACTCACAGGCAAACTCACATGCATAAAAGAGTCAAAAGTCTGGAGAATGATTATCTCATAAGACACTATTAGGAAACAGAGATATATGAATATTTTATTATCTAGCAAATGACTGCGGAATTAATGATCACAACCCATATGAAATTTCAATCCCATAATAATAATCCGAAACCTATCTAAAAGATGATTCCCTACTGTGAGGTCACTCATACAAACAAAAAACTGTAGAGAAGCAGAATGCCTCTCACAAGCCTGTGGCTACATCATTCCAAAAGTCAACCTATCAATCATCAATGTTCAAACAAAATCATGATCCATTCATTATTCAATACACTATCCCCCATTCTCAATTTTGTGGTCGATGAAGGTAATGGTAGCAAAGAAAACTGAACTGATCAAAAAACAAATGATGGAAAGTGTTAATACCATTGTCATTAGTATCAACTAACGATGTATTTAATAATGAGAAGCAGACGGGCATCATTTTTACGTAAACTGTGGTAGATATAAAATCAAATTTAAAAATGTGATGAGCATTAAATAATATATTGTCCCTAGTTAGCTCTTACTAAGTGAGATCAAAATCGTAAAATATACAATTCTTTACTCACTTGAACTCAATGCTTCTTTATTATTCAATCGACAGTCTTCATCAGAATTGAAGTTGTCCGAATAAACAAAAAAAAAAAACTGGAAGAGCTCTTATGAATAAATAATAATAAAGGCATTAAATTCAAGCAAGTAGACATTAGATTTTTCTTTCGAGAATTTAAATTTATATTAAAAGTATGAAAAAAAGGATTTAAAGGTTTTTGAAAAAGAGAATATTTCATTCAGTGAGGTCTGTAGCAGAACTGAATTACATACAAATCTTACAGAAGAAACGAGAATACAGTATATAAGTTTATAACAAAGCAAAGCAAAACTCTCCATACAGTAGTGCCATCTTGTACCAATAAGAGCAATCAATGGCACTACTGAATGGAGAGTTTTGCTTTGCTTTGTTTAATAACAATTATGTGATAGTATGAGATAGTGATCATGTGATATATAACAAATGTTTTTAAAAAACACTCACTTGCAACAAAGTTGCAACAAATCATGTTGCAAAAAAAAGACAAATGTTAAATATGTCTATACTTAACAGTATACAAGTGAACATCACCTATTAAGATTCTTTCTACGAGAAGCATAGATTTAAAACAACAACAACTTTTGGCTGATAAAAATAATGTCAAATATATAATTGTAAGTTATTTTCAATTAAGATTTAATAGATGATTATTTTATTTCACTATTATGATTCACATATTGCTTATGTAGAAACGGAGGGGGCGATTGTTTCGGAATACATTTTTCAAAAATGGTACACTTTAACAACTTTTTAATTCTTCAGTTTCCTTGGGGAATAAGTCGGATCTCATTATTTTTTAGTAGTAATTATTTTAAATAGATAACTCCTAAGGAAAGAGGCTGTCGTAATTGCTTCATTATAGTTTCCATATTGTCTTGCTTTCATTTTACATTTAAAATATAAAATGAGTAACAAATACCCACGTTCTTACAATATTTTGATCTTATATATATATAAAAGGTATAGGAAGTTACAGTGTTTTATTATTAAAAATGTATGTATAATGAATTTAAATTTATTTGGTGTATCAAGGTGACTGTTTTAGGTGCTGGCTTCCCTAATTTTACAATTGAGGCTATGCCTCTAGCATTGATACCTTTTAAATTTAGTACTATTAAGTTAAAAATAATGTTGGACAATAAGATTTGCATATCTTGCTTTCTTCTCATTAAAATATAAAATCAGGTAATATTTTAGTAATAACATTCTGTTTTAAGTCTTTTAAGAAGATTTCTGTACAAATTAAACAATTGACAATATTAATCAAATTTAAACATTACAAAATTAAGTATAAAAAAAAAAGATTAAATATTGGACGAAATATAAGAATTATTGTTTTCATTTTCAGTTATTATTGATCCATTATAGAATGAAAATCTCTCCAAATTTAATCCTACTTCTTCAATCTTTTGTCCTCTTTTTCTACAACACACTAGCAAATTTTATTTCAGTCATCTATCTTACACATGATCTCTTATAGCTCCAAAGATCCGGTTTAAGTTTTCAATTGTCCATCTATTATTATCTCTTCTAGAAATATGCCCAGCCCAGTTCCATTTCAGATTCTTATTTCTTTCAACAATACCATTTATTCTTTTATCCGTATATTTCATTTTATATCTCTTCTTATTACTCCTAACATAAATCTCTTTAACTTTCTTGAGTGGGCTGAAGTCTCTGAATTACACTTCTGTTAAGTATTCAAGTCTCAAATCTATAAATAAGAACTGGTAAAACACAATTAAAAACCTTCCGTTTCAAACATGCTTCCTTTCAATGTTAAATTATTTCTACCAAAAGCCCTCCATCCAAGTTTTTAATTCTACCATTAGTTTCAACCACTTTTTTATCATCTGTATTAGTAATCTGACCAGGATATTTGAAATTGTTAATTTCTTCTAATTCATCATTATCAATCTTTATTTTCTTCTTCCGTGAAAATCCATTGAACATTAATTTAGTCTTTTAGCATTCATGTTTGGTCCTACTTTTTTAGTTTCATCTGATAACTCTTACAACATTTACTGAAACTCTGAAGCATTACTTGAACAACAACATCATCACATGACTTAAACAATCTCCATTTACTTTTAATTTCTTAGCTTCCCATTTTATTCTACAAAATATCACTGCTATAAAAAAGTTTTGGAGGTATGGAATCAACTTGTTATATACTTTTCTCAAAGTTAATCTTCTTAGTTCTCGCCATGTAATCTAATCATTGCTGACACATTTTGATAAATATTTTCTTCAGAATATGACAATATCTTGATAATCCAATGCTTTAATCACTACAGAAATGTTTATACAATCAAATGCCTTTGTATGATCTATAAATCCAAAGCTTAATGACAATTTGGATTCATTAGTTGTTTTTTTTATATAACTTCTTTTAATACTTGGATGGGGTCCACAGTATCCTAAACCCATTTTTAAACCTAGTTTATCATTTTGTTTGATCAAAATCTCAAATTCATTGTAAACAAGTCCTAAACTAGAGCTTATAAGATATTAAACCAATAAAAAAAAAACAAATATAAAATTGACGGACATTTTCTAAAATAATATATAAAACCATAGATGGAAAGTATTACAATAAACTAAATCCGTATTGTGGAATGAATCAGTAATGATTGAAAATAATAATCATACTTTTATTTATCAAACTATAAATTGTGCATTTACTAAAATGTGAAAGCAAAACCAATTTTGATTTTGGAAAAAAAAAAACTACTAGACTTTTAAAAATAAAACAATAAACATCACATGATCACCATATGTATAGAGAGTTTTGCCTATTTTAAAAATAAAACAAACAATTTAACTTTTTTTTTTTTGATGAATGCTATTAAATTGGTCATTTATTACATTCTCAATTATTGTTACATAGAAAAACAAACCTTCTCAAAAAAAAAAAAAACCCCCAAGGCAATAATATTTTAAAAATTATTACAATATCAATATACACATCAATAAAAAAAAATACCTTCAAAAACAAAAATCTTTCATGATTTCTTTTAAATTCTAAATCTTCATTTTGTTTCAATGCGTCTACGCTGAAAAGTAAAATAAAAGAAATGATTAATTAGTATGCGTTACTTGGGAACAGATGCGCAACAGAAGAATTTTATCAAGAATCTATACCAGCATAGTTAACATTAATTAATCCTCAAATAAGAAACTGAAAAGATATGTAATTAATTCAGAAATTTTTTGTTACCTCCTGGAAACATCTACTTGAACAGAATGATCAATGACTAAATCCGATGGGCAAATCGGATTAATTTTTTGTGGATCACCTCCCAACTGTTGCACTGCATCTCGCATAGCAGCAAAATCTACAACTGCAGGAACACCGCTAAAAAAAATAAATTGATTCAATGAGAATCCACAATTCGAAGTAATACTTGAAATGCAAAGTGAATAGACATATAATAAAAAAATATATATTTAATAACTATAAACAATATTATACAAATATAATTGGTGCATTTACAATTATTAAATAGCCATCTAGACAAAAAGTAACAATTCCTTTACGAACTCTAGAGTTTTTACAGATCTCAACATAAATTATGAACACCCAATTTTTTTTTTTGCAACAATTTGCTATCTATAGGAATCATTTTAAATCATATGATTGAATAAAGTATCATCTATAGACATTAAAAACTAAACTGAAAAAAAATTTTGTAATAGAAAAAAAAATTTTTCTTTACTATGTAATAAACAATGTGGAATGGTTTCTTCTTAGACAAAGTCAGAGATTTCTACATACGGGCCTCTGTTTAACCACGGTTATAAATTAAATATTCACATTTTCCTGAACCTGGTTTAGTTTTTGCAGTGGAAGAATGGTATACTCTGGAATTATAAGTCCAGGAATTATAGTTCCAGTTTTGTCATTTTCAGTGCTTCAGCTTCTTATAAACTCCCAAGAAATAAATCAATCAATTATATACTTTACACTGCTGTTACCCATCTATTATTGAACCCGCTCCCATGATTTTTCCCCTTTCAATTAATAACCAACAAAACATTCTCACAGTAATAAATATATTTCTTTTTTTTCTACTATCCCAATTTAACAAAAAATATTTCATTTGTTTCAATATCCTATCTTACACAGATGCTAAACTCTCCATACAGTAGCACCACCCAGTGCAAATCAGAGTAAACAATGGATGCAAGAAGGTTTGTGCATAAAATCCCTATCTAGATTTTAGGATCCTAAGATCTAGGTACAGTGCTCTCAGACCCAAGGATACTCACTGATGCAAGCCACAAGCTAAAAACTAGTCTGGTATAACTAGGCACTAGATAGGGATTTTATGCACAAACCTTCCTGCATTCATTGATTACCATGCTTGCATTGAGCGGCACTATTGTGCCGAGAGTTTTGCCTGTTTTAACAGTTTGAGCAAGCATATAAAATGGCAAACATGTGATGTTTAGTGGTTTAATACTAATCCTGCCTTAATAGGATAGTGGTGGATATGGTTATTAAAGAACAAAAGAAACCAAAATGTATGGGTACTGATCTGAATTCAGAGTTATATGTCTATATAAGCTAATGAGCTTGGTTTAATATCCTATCTTCATATTTTCTATTTTTCTAATAAAAGCCTAAGCCAAAGTGAAAAAAACAAACAATCTTTTTAGTTTATTTTATATATATTATTCCCATTATCTACCACATTAACTTTATCCTGTTACATCATATCCTCCAAAAATAAGTGTTCAATACTTTACTTCCTATCTTCACATAAATCTCATATGCACCACAAATTTTTATCCCACATCTACATTGTTTATGGAAGTAAAAAAATTTCTTCTTCTTCTTCCTTTCTTCCTTATGTATTGATTCTATACCATTTCCAACATTCTTATACACTTAACAATACTATTTTTTAGACCAAAACTTTTCTCTTACAGTTTCGACTGTCCTGCAGTCATCATCAGAGATCTTTATTATCTTTTTTGGAAGATCTCTGATGATGACTACAGGACAGTCGAAACTGTAAAAATAAAATTTTGGTTGGAAAAAATAGTATTATTAAGTGTAAAAGAAAGTTGGGAAATGGTATAATGTGCCTCATTTCCTTGATATGTCAAAATTCATGTCTGCGCCAAATAACAATAGGCTATCTCTAGTTTTATCCTCACATATTTATGTATTTTTTATTCTTATTTAAATCTAAATTATTTTTTATTTACATTCGTTTTTCAATACTTTACATTTTTTATCGTCATCAGCTTTACCTAATCTCTTTTCCTATCTACCACAATTACATACTGAAACTATATTCTCTATATTGTGTAACATCAGTGAATTCTTGATCCATAATTCATGCATTTATCACTTTGGTCTTAGAAGCAGCAACGTAAAAATATGTGTTATTTTTTGATGGTTTCATTGATTTTCAGAATATCATTTTATTGTCTCTATCATTGATAAATTGACATCTCAAACCATGTCTTCTCATTTGGATATTTTTTATTTCATGTGATGTTTTATTAAAAAAATAATAACAATCACGTTCTATTGTCTTTAATTCTTACGATTCATAGACAACTTTTTCTTAAATTAAAAATGTTTCTAAAAAATGGTTATCTTCATTTACAAACTTTTCACACTTCTTTAAAAACATATATAAGGAAGATTTTAAAAGCACTAATTTCGCTGGTCTTACAATTATGTATTAAAAAAACTAATCTTAACTAATCATTAGATTTAATATTAATTCAATATTTTTTAAAAGATGCGACAATTGAAATATTAAGTTATATATCTAAATTATATTAATAGAATACAACCATGTGATGTGATGTGATGTATTATGGCTTCTCCTTAAACGAAGTCAAAAATATCTCAGCAATTATGCCCAGATAAATCTGTTAGCCACTTTATTTTACATTCACCACTCTAAATTTACCCATAATCTGCTCTATCCCATTTCCACAACATAATCTTTGTCAACTCTATAACCTTTATATCTAAATCCCCCTTATCTTTGTCCAAACCCAGCATAAAAACCAATAATTCACTTTCTGTATAAGCACTCTTTTCATATTTATTTTTCCACAACTTTTTCAAACATTTACATTCAATTAACAACAACTTTCCACATTACTGCCATCTAGTGTAAGTTAGAAGAACCAATGATGATCAGATACACTCAAATTCCTAATGTGAGCAATGATGATAGGAATGTATAGACAAAGCATGTCTGCATTGAGCAATTATTATTAACCAGTATACCTATCGAGTTTAAAATTTGAAATGCAAATCAGTCCAAAGTATTAATTCCGTGTTCTTTTTGAACAGTTACATATATTCGAAATGCAAATCAGTCCAAAGTTTTGAATCCATGTTCTTCTGGAACAGTTACATATATCTGAAACTAAATTAGCAACATTACATTTTACTATATAGAGACTTTGTTTTCTTAATCTTAGAGCCTTTATTCCTCTGGATATGATTGTAACAAAAGGGAATCAAACATCTAATGCAACCATAAAACAACAGCAACAGTGGAATGCATCTAACACATCTATCTTTAGCTTTTGAATATCTACCCCTTGCTTTTGTCAATGTGGCTTAAGGTATGAAAAATGTAAATATGCGTTCAGCAAATATTTTTAACTCTACCTTATTGATCAAGTTTAAAACCTTGAAATTTCTAATCAGTAAATGGTTGACAATCAATATCAATTTGTGTAAACAGTTACATAGATCTGAATCCAGTTGAGCAAATATAGTTTTTAGTCACTATAGTCCTTCATTAAGTGAGAAACATTATTATCTTTGATGGTCATTAGGCCAACAAAACCATCAATCACCTAACATAACCAATAAAAGTACTAACTGCTGCAGTTATAACAATGCTGCCTGTGTTTAAAAATCCAAGTCTGAATTATGCACTTTAGGTAAAGATGTGTGATTCAGACTTGGATTTTTAAACACAGATAGGGTGGTTGAAACTGTAGCAGTTGGTTGCATTTTATTGCAGTAGCTTTAAGCATTCTTTAATTTATCAGTATTATATATAAACACACACACATATATAATAAATGTGGAGTGTTAGAAATTATATATGAATTACGTATACTTCAAACTAAAAGTCGTATTTTATGAGTACAGTATTTAAGTGAATAAAAACATGCATAGTTTGGTAAAGCGATAGATAGCAGACTCTTGAGTTTAAAGTCTGCGGATTGAGCTCAGCTCTGTCACTTCCAGCAATCGACTTCTGTCATGAATTTCTGAGCAATAAAACTAATTTGATTATTTATTTTAGTGGATAATCATTAAATTGTTTCTATTACTATTGTTTTTTTCACATCTCTCGTTTATTTTTTTTCTGATCCTTTTAAATATGATCAACCAAAGTAAATTTCTGAATATTCACATGTGAAACATTATTTTTATTGTTATTTAAAATGTTCAAGTGCATAAAACAGATCTTGAATTAAAATAAGTTGTGAAGAAGTAATTAAAATTAACATTTCATTAACTAAAAGTCAACAACATTTACTTAAAAAAAAAAAAAAAGATATATACCCACATCCCAAACTGTTATATTTTCTGGTTTAATATATTATTTTTTTAAAAAAAATCTTATTTGTTCTCTCCTATTACACTTAAATTACTTTTTAAACCCCATTTATAATTGTTTGTCATACCCCCCCCCCTTTCATGAGTAAACAATTACTTCCAGAATTTTATAATAATCAACAAATATGAAAATTTCTATAAAGAGCTTATTAAACTATAGATAGCTGACAATAGCACCATTTTCTGGACAACAAAGGTTTGCTATAACTAAAGAAGATTTATAAATCAAATGCAACAAAACCAAATTAGTATTTTTCTAGGTCTCTTTTACTATTTATGTAAATATTTTAATTTAGTTACTTTTCTCATTAATTAATCAGTAAAAAGTAATATCTACAACAATAACAACAAAATTGATAAAAGTATAGAAACATACATATAAACAACAATTCATTAGAGAATAATAATACTATTTTATTTTTTTAAGTCATAGATAAAAATTTTAAATGGAAGCAAAACAATTTTGTAATAATAATAAACCCACGTCTACTTACGTAAAATCTTGAAGAATGACTCTAGCTGGTTTAAAAGGAATCTCAATATTGGCTTTTTGATTTTCACTCCAATTGAGAATGTTATCAATATTTTTTGGTAGGACATGAAAATTATCACAATTTCGTACCGCAGATTCTAATAATATTCTTACGGAAAACGGTAGTTTTTCTAACAAACAGAAATATAATAAATATTTATACTAACTTATTAAAAATGAAATAAATAAACAGAAAAATTAAATCTATAAATATATTAAGTGCACATGCCACATAACAAAACTTATAATTCACTTAAACTTCTCTAAAGTTCCCTTAATCATATGTACATTATACAAGTTCTGAATGGTTATTAATAAGATCTTTAAGTCCACAATTGGAATCAGGGTGCTTATCAAAATCTAAAGATATCAAGTCTTCCACACTGTCAAGTACAAATAAATGAAAATGAAGTAGTAATATAATTTAGTCTTTGTGTCCGTCCATACATACCAGCAAAATTAATACAAAACTGCTTACGATTATTTGGAAACATTTTTATTATTAAATCATTAACACAAAAATAAATAGGGGTTAGCATTGTTGAGTATTTCAAAATTATATTTCATATGTAAATAATGGCATTATTGAAAAGATTAGTGTAGTCATTTGTCCACAATGCAATGACTTGGAATTCCAAATCAAATTAAAGATACAGGTAGATAAAAATTTCCAACAACGCTTAGGATTTTTCAAATAACTAGCACATAATCAGAAATCTTACTATTTGATAAAGACTACCACATGAATATCTAATTCTATTTTTAGATAGAAATTGAAGGAAGACCCAGGCAACTTATGATGTTGAATCCACGGATAACTGTTAGTTTAATCTACATTAGATTCATTAGATGAATAATATAAATCAAACTCACATTCTACAAACTCATACAGCAATACCAGAAAAAAATAGTCTGCTACAGATCTTACCATAACGATCATCCTGCAAAGCTGGCAGACTGAAATACTTATATGTCTTTCCGTTTACGGAGAGAGGCTGGATATACTGCCGATATGGATTTTTACCTACAAAAAATATATATATATATAACATATATTTGGGCATATGCATATACAAATAAGGGTTAATAAAATAAGTATACTGTATAATCAAAAAAATAACTTTAAAAAATAATATTAGACATGATGCAAAATGTCTTCTTAAATGAAATCAGATGGTTTCTATGTTTAGGCCATATGTCCAGAGACCCTGTTTGACAAGTTAAACATTACTCAACTGCGAAAACTTTTTATGCTACAATAAACCTGTCAACTTCTCATTACTACCTTCCAATCTACAGGTTATTAAAACAAACAGTCAGCAATGGCATATTCCCTTTTCTTCTCCTAGCCCATTTGATAAACCTTGCTTCCTTAATTCCCACTAACGCCCTCTATCTTCAATCATACTAATTACATTAACAGTTACATTATTTGACCACAGTAATCCTCTCTCTCAAAATTAAAACTTTATAAGTATTCATATGCAATTAAAACAAAATTCATATAAGATTAGATCAATATTTTATTTTAATGACCACCAAGAAGTGATACTGAGAGCATCTCGTAATAATAAAACTAAAAATATTCTACAACTCTAGCTTATACAATGCTTTTCAGGAGCAAAATTCATTTATATTAATTAGTATTGCTTGAGTAAACAATAGATGCTCAATGGCAATGCATACTAAATCTCTTATTTGTTGCTTTCCTATTCATATTCCCAGATTAGATTCTGGTTTATAGCTTTGTTAATGAGGGGTTTTGGACCTAGATTTAATGCCTCTTGAAAACTGAAAGTCAACAAAATATGCAAGCAAATAGACTTAGATTCAAAATCTTTAAAAATGTTTCTGAATTTCAGGCTGGTGGTTTAATACAAAAATGGCTGCTGGGTGAAAAATGCTTTACATTCCAAAAAAATACAGATGCACCCTATCAGGGATTGGCAAACTATGGCTCGCAAGTTTCATGGACATATTTTTCAGCTCATTTCTTGCGGCTCTTTAATGGAGGGGGGGTATCTTTTCTTGTGACTCTTTAGGTGATGGAGGAGGAAGATTTAAACCAAATGGCCCTTCATGTTAAAAAGTTTACCGACCCCTGCTCTAGATCAAGGTTTATAATTCTTTTCCTAACAAAGGCGCCAAACAGAAAGTAATTTGGACATACAGATAGGTCAGCAGTGGATAAGGTTTTAAGCACTATCATCAAGTATTTACCTCAAGCTTACAATATCTGATGAAACTGGAGTTATTTATAGAAGTTCTTACTCCTGAATAATAATTTTTCCAACATGAAGAATATTGACTTGATAGCAATGAATAAAAAGAATGATTTCTTTTAATCCCGTTTGACATTTAAACCAATCTGTATACACACAGATATACAAAAGACTGATCTAAATTTTGTTTTGATAAAAGTAAATTCCTTGCAAATTAAAAATAAAAAAAATCGGACTTCATTATTCCAAATGGCACAAAATTTCAATATTTAGAATTGCCTAAATTTTCTATTAATGCAGACCATTCGTATAATGCCTTACTGCAGAAATCAGAGAACAGGCCAATGGTGTGATCTAAGTATTTGAAACCCATCAACCTTCCAACAGGTTTGATTCATGACTAAGAAACAGTTAAAATAGTCTTGATCAAGCAAAGACTTATACTATCACTGGAAATTGACTTAAAGGTCTACAACAAAACTGCACTACATATTTTACACAATGACCATTCAGTTTAGCTATATAAGGGCAAAGGACTTTCCAAGAGATTCTTGTAAAAGATCAGTGAGAAGCAGTATTTACCGGGTGTTCACATTTCCAGATAGTGAGAATTTGAGCTATATTCCATCACTTAACCTTCTAGCTAAGAGTAGCTAGACACTCATTTAGCAATCAATATTGGATAATATTAGCTGGGTTGGATATGAGCCAGTTACCGAAACTGAATCTAATAAGATTCAAATCCAGGTTGAAAACACATACAACAGATGCCTTATTGCTGCTTTATGGGATCTTTTACGGTAAAATACCATAAACATCAGATTGCCATATGAATGCCTAGGCAATACAATATGAAAAGAACCAGAAACTAAACTTCCAAAGTCCTGCACAAAATTCATTTACGGATAAATGGACTTCCATAATAAATAAAGTGTAGAAATATGTTTTATCATGGATGACCTAAATAAATCAAAATATTAAACTCCTCACTCAATGACATGGCAGGCTTGTTTCAAAGTTACAAAGCGCAGCTTAAAATATAGGCATGTTGGTGAGACTAAAAACTAAATAATTTTAAGTCAAAATTAGATAGTTTGCAATATTTCATTTCAATGCTTTAACTCTTTTGGAGGACTAAGCACCCAAATGTTGATTGATGACCATTTCAGGTATTCTGGGTGCCAAGTACTTAGAAACCTTTGCATCTGCACATCTGATTAGACATCAAACCAATATAGAATAAAATATTTTATTACTGAATCATAATATCTATATTATATATAGATAGAAGCCATTTACACTTATTAATATTTTTCTGTTGGTTTTGTGAGCGATAAAATATTAGGAACCAACAATTTTTCGCCTGATCAGTCGCTTCGACAAGATTATGGGGAACTATTTGCAAGGATGCTTTTAATTCACTCTTTCCCATAATCGAATTGTTTCTTCCTCTTAATCATTTGCCACAAAACTTATAAAAAATACCACTCTTAATTAATATTAGAGTATTCAAACTTTCTTTTGGCCCAAATTGTCATTATTTGTATTTTAGTTCCTTTTATTCTAGGCACTTCTTTTCTGATTATCTATTTCTTCTAGCTTCTTAACCTAGTAAGACTCTATGCATTTATAAACATTATGAAGATGTAGATAATCATTTATATTGATGTTGTTGAGTATAATTTGTTTTCATTCTTTTTATCTCGTATCTTAGGACTCAATTACACTTTAGTTGAGTGAAATAGAAACTAAAATATAAAGTCTATACATTGTTTTCATTCATTTTATCTCATCTGAGAGTTCAATTACAAAAACAAAAACTAGCATAAAGTCTACAAAAACTGATACAAGGTATAATAAAAAGTGAGATGTGTAAGATGTAAAGCATTCAAACATTCAGATATACAGTATAAAAATAGAGAGCAGAAGAGAAAAAAATATGGTAGCCTGCTATTGCCTAGCTACAATCATTAACTAATTTCCCATGATTTTACTATGAGGAAATTGTGCTTTAATTTATTATTTATTAGTTGAATAAATTAGCCATCAAGTTTTTTTTTTTTTTTTTTCAAAAGTAAATTTATTTGACATTGAATCTGTAATGTACATTGTAAACAGTAGGTAATTACACTGAATTAAGTAGAGCTAAATACATATCTCGATCTTGAGTATAAGTACGAACCAAAGTCTTTGGTTATCAGCTGAGTTAATCCATTAGAATAAGTTCTGTGATGGAGTACTGCTCCATCTCCCTGTCTTCAACAGTTCAGGTTATTAATAGCTATTCAGCATCTTGATGTTACTTCTGATGGGGAATGTTCACTTTATTCATTGGGCTTTGCATGAGAGACCTTCTTCCCATGGCTTTGATTTAGATCATGATTGTTTTTCTTTGGAGTCTATGGTAGATGTATTCCTTTGAAGTTAATCAACTCCCACGACTGTTTGTGAAGCCATTCCGGGGCTAACATTTGATCTCTGATGCAAAGGCCTGTTAACAGACTTTTAAATGTTTCCATGCCGTTTAGGTTCTGATGGCCGAATATCAATTTGCACCTTGTTAACCACATTGCAAAAGAGAGAAAGGTGGCTACTCTAATTTTTGAAAAAATTCCAGCTTTGATAGCATTTTGAATTATCCTTGCTTCTCTGTAGTCAAAAGCAACTCTTTCATTGATGAATGTCCTCACCTGGCTTAGCGCAGGACACATGTATAGGATATGTGTGATGGTTTCATCATCGGTAGAGCACAGCAAGTATTAATAAAACATTTCTGCATTTTTTCCAACTCAAAAGGAAAGTTAAAATGAATAAGAATATCAGTCTCTTTTCAGCTCACATTTGAACTACCTCTCTTCTCAACTCCAAGCATTTTCAACATAAGCAGAGTGTAAATTCAGCGGAAGCCAAATGGAAAAAAATCCAATATGCATGATTGGTTTCTAGCTTCTCTAGATTTCTTTTAGAAGACATCTAAGGCCACACTTTATTCCTATCCTGTTGTATACCTTCTGACCTTGTAATGGATCTATATATCTATGCAGAAAAAATGTCCTGGGTTCAAAACATTAAGATTTTTTTCTGATGGAATATTCAAAATAGAAGTGACGATTAAATTTGTAAGAGAAAAAAAATCGAATCAGCATCATATCAGAAAACCTACTTCTTTCTCATGCAATGCATAAAAAAGACGTGAATAATTGGCATTAATAATAACAAAAAAATAATAATTCAAAAATGCCATAGCATTAACCATGGTAACAAGTACAAATTACAGCAGATTGTAAAACTTTATATGTAATACATGCATTAGGGTTGTCATCAGTAAAGATCCCAACTTAATACTAGAGTATGTTGATTAACTGCTGAATTTTGAGAAGGGAGTGGTAACACTGGATAATTATGAAGTGCCTGGGTCTGATTTGTGCGTGGTTGTTGCAAAAGTTGCAGTCCAACTTTTCCAACTAGGAATCAAATTTTAAACACATTAAAACACATCACATGATCACTTTTTTTTTATGTTTACACAAATATTATTATAGCTTGCACTAGGTGGCACTATTGCACGGAAAAGCCACTACTGAATTAAGATTTAATCACAACTTTATTTTTGACTTGAATCAACAGGGAAGCATTGCTGATAAACATAAATTTGCAAGATGAACATTTTTTAATAAAAATATATATATACGTATTTAAAAAAAATACCATAAATAAATATAAAAGCAAAAATATTGGCACCATGAATTCTTAAATTGCTGTTGTGAATACTCTATTACTATATAATGACCTACGATTTATGAGTTGGAGCATCAAAACACTTTTAAACTTATAAAATTCTCATTCTAAGTAAAATATTTGATGTTACACACAAAAAAAAATATAATTTGTAAATTGTTAACCTTATCTATTTAAACTCATAATATCCTTGTCAGTTGGGCTACCAACAAATAAAAATTAGCTAGACCCTTTATATAAAACAGATACTTCTTAAAAGATATGATACATATTATTATTAAATATCATTTTCTGGAGATCCGGAATTATGATTAATTCTGTTTTTATAAGCAATATCATGTGCATGTGCACACTATATATAAATATATTAAATAATTTCAACACTACCACATTCTTTTAAATTCACATAAACCTATAACCAGCACTCATCAGTTGGTCCAGGTCACCATTTCTCATATATCTCTATTATATGAAAAATATTTATCTATATTAAATAATTCAAAATGTCATAATATATATATACACACACAGGGAATTCTTCATCTACCATTTTTCAAGAAACCAGAAATAATAAAAGACAGATAGAGCAAAAATAAACGTTACCAGAAATTATTAAAATTATAGAGAACAATTTAATGATTACTCAACGAATATAGTTACATGTAAAGAATATCCCAACTGCTATCTTTAAATACAACTAAAAATATAATTCAAAATAATCACATTCATTATTTTCAAAATAGGTTTGATTATATATATATACACACCACATAGTAAACATAATTTTAATATCTCAGTATTGACATATATTTAAAAAATAAGGAGTTGATATTACTTATAGTGATAAGATTACTTTTTTTAATTAATAATCTTATACATTCAGTTATTACAAAAATCAATAGCATTTTTATTTTGCTATTTTTAATTTTACCATGTCTTTAACTGAGTTCGAAACAAAAACAGTAACAATTTAACTATATCAAACAGAAACATTCCAATCTAATTCTAATAATCCCTTGCCTGCTCAAACGGAAACACCCTCAAAAACATTTATGGTACATCCATTTGTACATTAACACTTTAGGAGAAAGTGAAACTTGATTAGTTATTCTACAATCAATATTTGAATGTTAATTAATATTAAGAGCAGTGAAAAAAAAAAATACCAATAACAATATATTTCATTAAAATCTTCACAGGTACCATTAGAATCCCCTTCCCCCATATTTTTTTAATCTCAGCCGGAGATTTACAATCTCACATTAGTACTTTACAGATTTCACAGTGGAGCATTAACCCATTCACTTATCATTACAATCTGAGTTTGAATCTAGGCTGAGTAAATCATTATACAATGCTAACATTTTTTATTTCAATGCTAACTTGTTTAGTATATTTTTATTATTTTGAAATATTTCTATTATATCAATCTGCATTACGATATTGATATTACATTAACTTACTTTGTACTCAACAAAACATAGTTGAGATATTAAAACAGCATTACAGCGCATGTATATAGGATGTAATTCCTTTCTGATTAAAAGTAACTTATTATATAAAAGCTAATTCATTTATTTTCTTAAACTGATTCCATTTTAATAGATTAAACAATATTTAAAACATTACACAATACTTCCAATATAATGTATTTATTTTCAATATTGAATATGTATAATTAAATCTCTTTTCATATACTAATAAAATACTCCAAAATCATGAGCTGAGCCAAGCTACTATAAAAAGGTATAGATACATTTTAACTTAATAGCATTAAGCCAGTTTTCAGCGAATTCTCACCAGAATCATAGTGCAGAAGAAGTGAACAATGCCTTTAACCAGATGAATACATAAAGGTTAGAAAATATGCAAATTATTGTAAATTTATAAATGTCAGATGTTCTATTTTTTTGACAGAGGGACATAATGCTTCTTTCTGTTGATTGAATGCGGGTCTCTTGCAATAACCCATGCCTGCTTGAATTTTCTCTTTCGATCATCCCTCTCTTCTGCAGATAGTCTTGATGTTAGAATGGGGAAAGATGTGCCCTGTAATAAGCTCATGATCCAGAAAAATTGATTTACGTTTACGTTTTTGTTATGACTTTTCATAAAGATAGGTGTGCTGAGCAACTCTCAGATCTATTGGCTTGCGATTCCCCATAGAACACCGCACAGCAAATTGGGAAAGAGCATGAAATTTTGTAAACTATATGGGGAGCATGATCAATTGGAGTTTTGTCATTGTTGTTTGTTAAGCAGATTGTTAAGAGAAAGAAATGATATAAAAGCTACTCGAATGCTATCTGCACAAATTGTCTAACCTTTACATATATTCATCTGGTTAACGGCATTGTTCATTTCTTCTGCACTATGATTCTGGTGAGAATTTGCTGAAAGCTGGCTTAGTTCTGTTAAGATATCTTTACACCTTTTCATAGTAGCTTGACTCAGCTCAAGTTTTTGGAATATATAATATGTTAAAATCTAATAAATGTTAGTCAATTCACGTCAAAATTTTTGAAAAGATGTTACAATCAGATATTTTCTTATATTTTACAGAAAGTAAACTAGTGTAAAGTAAAAAAAACAACACAACAATATAATAAAATTGTTAAGAATTAAAAATATTTTATTATTAAAGAAATTTAATGAAATATGAATTTTAATGACGTAGAAAAAGTTTTTTTTTAAAAAAAAATCACTATTAATTCTATCTGGGATTTACATCAAGATGTTACAAAGAGTAGCTGGTGATACCAAAGTGACCTAATTCATTGTCTTTCAAAAGAACAAAATTAATAAATAATAGATGTATAAAAACAATTAATAAAAGTATATTGCAAATTATAGATAAATAATAATTTAATAATTATTTACTGTAATACAATTCATGAAATGTACAACTTAACCATTAGCTTTAAATACAACTGTAAGGTGACATTTCACATTTACTATAAACAAAACAAGAATGTATATATAAAGTACAATATTATATAATGAGTTTGAATAGCTATTAACAAGCTTTTCCAAATATCCCTACCCCCAGACCTGTTTTCTACCTGTAGGCTTTCCTCAGTGAGGCACTAGAATATTCAGACATTAGATCATCTGAATATCCTAGCGCTTCACTGAGGAAATCCTACGGCTAGAAACCAATCTGGGGACAGGGATATACGGAAAAGCTTGTTAAGAGTTATAAAAACTCATTATATAACATTTGTAGTATAAGCTAGTCAAATTAAGTCAGGTGATGTATGACTTGCTTTCTTTGTAAAGTACTATGTATACAATTTAATTTTACAATTATATATGTTTAAAAAATCAAAGTTAATATTAATTCTAACAGATATGTGGAATCAAAGACCTGGGCAATGAAAAGAACAGACAAGAGAAATGGATGAACTTGGGATGTGAGTACTCTATGGACCTGTACATAAAACAGAGTACTGTTGATGGTAAATCTAAGTGTATCTATAAAATATTGCAATCATTAATTTATTTAAATATTTTAATTTTACAAATTAAAAAAAAAACCTGAGAATTTATGGAGTTGAAATATATTTTATGCATTAATATATCTCCAAAATCATAAACTTGTAGCCAAATTTGCAGACAATAAAGAAAAAAATGTTTTTTTTTTTTAAAAAAAAAAAGAAGTTATAAATAGCAAAATAAAAAAAAAGTTGGGAATGAAGACAATACTTTTAATTTTTAAAAAACATAATAATCCATGAAATATAAAAATTAAGAGAAAAATGTTAGATTTTTGAAATAAAATAAGTTTTTTTTTTTTTTTAATAAAATAATAAAAATGTTAACAAACTATTCATGATTTCATTGAAAACATAATTTAGCAAGAATAGATGAAAAAAAAAAGTTTAAATAATGATCCAATGCATTTTAAAAAAATATTTATTATGGCAATGATTTTGTGACTAAAGAAAACTGATGAATGTAAAAAAGTGATACTGTGTGCTTGATGACCGAGAATTCACTGTATTATTAACATGTATTTCCATTTAATATACTATGACAGGCACTCTTCATATGGCCAAGCATAAGATGGTATTACGTAAGCAAATGGCCAAGATTATGTGATAAAGCCATTAAAGGGAAGGGTATGTACCATCTATATAAATTAAAATTAAATCAGGTTATAAAATAAGTGAGAGATGTCTGGGGATATATCATATACTCGCACACACAAGAAAAGCCAATTGTTAAGGTTTATAATTTATAATTCGATATGTTAGCATATTAGCTATATGCTTATAATAAATTTTTATTATATTTTTTTGTTCATTTTTTTTTTTTAAATAAATGCAAAGATGTTTATGCGTAATTTGTATTTAATTTTTTTTTGTTAAATGCTTGTAAAAAAAAAGGAAATGGAAATATTTAAAAGTTCCAACATATCTCTAAAGTGGGCAAACCGAGGACTGTTTCATCTGATCATGGGACTCCTTTCATAGCAACTGAATGGAGGGAGTGTATAGAGTAAATGGAAATACAGCACATATTGTCTATTCGTAATCCTCAGGCAAAACCATGTGAACGGGTAATGAGAAAATTAGCATCTTTTTAGAGTGTACACATCATTGAACCCTTCCTATCTATTCTTACGTCAGCAATATGTCTTATCCTCAATGTTGTCTTCCTCTGATCTATCTCTTTGTTGATACATTCAGGAATGACTGGTAACTTGGCTTTGTACAATCTCAGCATGAGTTGTTGGAACTTAGTCAGAACCGTAGTCGAATAGATGCAAAACCTGTCAACTTGTTCTCAGATTAGTTGATGTAATTAACCACCTGTGGCAACTGTTTCACCCATTTCCTGTGGTTCAATGATGTGTACACTCTAAAAAGATGCTAATTCTCTCATTACCCATTCACATGGTTTTGACTGAGGATTACGAATAGACAACAATATGTGATGTATTTTCATTCCCTCTATCCATGTCCTCCATTCAGTCACTATGAAGAGTCCCATGAACAGATGAAACAGTCCGTTTGCCTACTTTAGAGAAATGTTTGCATCTCTAATATTCATATAGTGTTTCTTGCATTTGCTTGTGACATAGGGTATGCAGACATCCACTTTGAAAAAACATTGTAAATTACTAATACATATCTTATCCTTCGGAACACAGGTAGTGGCCCATACAAATAAACAGCTATCAGGTCATTGGGTTTTTCAGAAATTATGGAGTTCAATGTATCCATGTACAATCTTGGAAGGTTTAGTCTTCTGGCTCACCTCACATCCTTTTAATGCATTAGCTATTTGATGCCTCATACTTGGCGAGTAAAACCATATTTTCAACAATCTTTCTACTTTACAAACTCGATAATGCCCATATAGGCAGTCGGAATACATAGTTGACTTATCTTTTAAGTCCTTTGGCACTATCATTCTCCATGTTCCCTCTTTAATAGCCGTTAAGTATGACAATACCCCCTCTGTCAAACGATACCTTCACCCATATTTTCAGAATAACTTCCCCTGGATCCATCTTCATTTTCTGCTACTTTGGTATCTGGAATCCTGTTTCTGTTTATCACCTAAATGTCTAAGTTTGTCTTCATTGAATATATCTATTTCCATGTCTACCACTGCCAAACATATTCCATCTGCAAATGACTAGATCTCAGGATCTGGACTGTGACAGAAAGCATCTGACACCACATTTTCTGTTCCCTTACAATATTGTATAGAGTAGTTAAATTCTTGACAAAAAGGCTCCAACAAATTAACCTATTATTGGCCAGATAACTGTGGATAATAAATTATAGACTTTTGTGATCAGTTCTATCACCTCTGATCCTATCAGAAACTGCTGAAACCTCTGGAAAGCCCATACCACCTCTAACCCTTTCTTCTCCATTAGAGTAATAGATCCCAGGCCCCTTTAAGGGTCTACTAATGAAATACATTATGCCTTGGCAACCATCTTCTTGTACAGGCTGCTGTCCACTTGCACTATGAAAGATTTTTTTTTTTTTTTTTTAAGTTGGGATGGACCAACATCACCTGTATAAAGTTTTTTTTTTTGAGATGGGATAGACCAATATTACCTGGCTGAAAAATTTCTCCTTAATGATTTTGAATAGGGTTTCATGTCTGTCCATCCATTCCTGTGGAATTTTTTTTTGTCATAGCTGCAGCAAAGGCTCCATTTCTGATGCAAAGTTCCGGTAAAATTTGCTATAAAAATTACACAGCTCTAGGAACGACCTAACCTGTCTTATTGACTTAGGGACTGTGAATTCCCTAATAGCTTGTATTTTTATTGGTATGGGGCTTAATTCCAAATGTCCTTAAAAATTTACTTCTGCCATGGCTATACAACATTTTTATAAATTAATTCAAATGCCTTCCTCACTTGTAAAAACATTTGGAGATGTCTTAAATGCTTTGTTGGGTTTTTTGATGCAATGATGACATCATCCATAGAAATGGTAACCAAACAATTTATTTCTGGAGAGAGTACCCTATCCAAACACTTCAACAATCCTGCCCCACTGTTCTTTAAACAAATGACATTCTATTAAACTGGTAAGATATGCCATTATATCTCAAAACCGTATACTTGCATTCTGCTGGATACAGTTTGATCTGCCAATAACTGGCAGTCAGATCTAACAACAAAAAAATTTCTTTATCGTGGAACCTGTTCAATAATTCATTTACAGGTGGAGGATGTTCTGATCGGGCTAGGTAATCTTATTTAACTGTCTAGCGTCTAGGCATAGTCTTACCAACACATCTTTTTCTTACTATTACTAATGGGTTTTTATATGGCAATGATCCTTTCAGTATAACCCCTCATTCTTCCATTTTTGACAATTGTTTTTCAACCTCTGTTCTATATTGATGAGGTACAGAATAAGATATGCTATCAACATTCTTAATTCGATGTTCATACTTCTTAATTATTTCGTCTATCCAAAAAAGTTGCTATATATCTCTCTAATAATTCTTTTCAATGATTTTTCCCATTCTGTTTTATCTGTTTTCTCCTTGCTCCGTATCTCTACTTGTGCCCTCTGTCTTATGTTGGATACTAGATACTTCTAGCAATGTTCTTTCCTTCCTTTGATCTAAACTCGACTACTTCTCCTTCAGATGCAATATTCCCTTCTTTATAGTTGATCAGACACCCTGTTTTGTGCATGACGTCTGACATCATCTAAGAGTCCCTTCAACATCAACAAAACATGTTGAATATCTCTCTTTCCTACCCTTCCTCGTACCCACACCTGTTTTGTCTTTAGTTGGGCTTTTTATTATTGGCTAATATTACTAGGATTTTTGTCACTGGAAGAGTTCGAACATTGGGAGTTTGTTGCATCATGCACCTATATAGTCTCAGACATGACTGATATTTGACTATCCGAGTCAAACAACACATACACTTCCATATTATTAATCTGTATTATAGTTTTTGGATATTCCTGGGATGCAAAATTTACTATCCCATTCCCAAATCAATTGTCTACTCTTTTTGTTTCTATTGCCACGGCCTTACTGTTTTTTTCTTCTTAATTCCACACACTTCTTACTTCTATCTGGTATATCTTGCTTAGTTTTTATTTTAATTTTATTTCACTAATACATCTGCCGATGTCCTTCCCCTTGTTGTCACTTTACCTTCTGAGCTATTTATTTCCCCATCATTTTGCTTACTCTACATATGTGATTTTTTTATTGAAATAATGTTTACATTTAAAATTTTATTCTTTTATAATCCTTACTCCTATCTCATGTTCTGGGTCAGTATTGTGGCTCATAAGAACCCACATTATTTTACGGGTTTATACGATTTATGTTCTTCGTATTCAGTGACCAAATTACGTTTGATTTGCTAATTCCCTCATTTGAATTTCAGGTAACTTTATTGAGTGTAATTATTTTTCTGGTCACCCAACCTGCCTAACGTAATTAAACTTGAATAATAGTCAAGAACAGAAACAACTTTTAATTTATTTGAAAGGAGCCAGAATTCTATACAATAATCCATTGGCCTATCCCCCCCCCCCATCTTTATTAGTTACTATTATCAAAATTACTTGCTACACCAGGAAGATTGTATTTTCTAAAACAGTTTCGGCAATTTATTTAATAAAGTAATAATTGTTGGATTCAAATAATTTTACCCTATTAATAACAAACTTAAATAGACAACAACGCAAGTTATATTCCTATGATTATTAAACACTATTGTTTTCTAACATTCAGATTCTTTTTTGTCATATAATCTGACGCAATAACGCATTTGCTATGATCACTTAAATTACGATATAGTCTCTTACCAGTAAGTCGAATTGTTCAATTTATAACACTGTGTAGATTACCATGCATGTTTTTTGCTCTCCTGAGAGGGATCTGTTATACTGTCTTATAACAGCTTGTAGGTAGTCTGAGGTTTAAGATTTAGGTAAACTATGGCTTCACTCTCAGCATTTTAAGACTTCAGTAAAAAAGAAATATCGATAAATGAGTTTTCTCTACTCACATATATTACGATGATTCAATATACTGGTGAGAATATCCTCACACAATCTTTATGACTTCATAGAAAATCAATTTTATATTAAACTGTTTTCTTTGGAAGATTAAGATCTAAGACTCCTGATGCATGATGTATTTGCTTTTTATACCCCCTCTCTGATTTTAATCAATCACGAACATCCTGTTGACACTTTTAACTTTGACAAAATTTAAAGTAATTTTGTCCACAAAGTCATATTTTACCCCCTTGGTGGTCATAGTTGATGACAGCGATAAAATGCTAAGATTTTAACAAAGAATTGCTAATTGTTTTGCAACAAGAATTTATTTTCTTATCTTAGCAAGATCAAAGTAATACCTTGTTATTCTCTGTATATCTTTTTAATTTATTTAACTTAAAAAAATATATAATCTATAGTGTCTAAAAATAAAATTAGATAGTATTTTAAAAGAAAAATTATTCATTCTTTTTGGGAATTTAATAATTTAAAATTCTAAACTGCCAATGCAAAACTTGTACAAAACAAATATAGTACAACCCAATAATAAAAATTAAAATAAGCTATAACTTTACTACTTATAGTTAAATACTTTTGTAAATTATATAAATGTATTTTTAGTAACAATATAACACTTTAAAATGCAGAATATGCTTATATCAGTATAAAATTTTTTATATAACAGTAAGCAAAACAATAAATCTAAAAACGATTTGTAATTTTGTCATTATAATAGAAGTTTTTGAATTAGTGATTTGGATTAATGGCAATCGACCTTTAAATACATTTTATTTCTTGATACATTTTTTTCTTTGATCACCGGTAAATACATTGACTTTATCTGATGGATTCATCATATACAATATTTCACTCCATTAAAATCACAATTATAAATTTATATATATACATAAAATTACTTTCTAATTGTTATGAGACCATTTTTTTTAATTTTCTTTTTTTTTTTGCTTACTTTAACTAAGTCAATTCTTACTTTTTATCTTTAAAAAATACTAGTCACTTAAAAATTTTATCTATTAAATCTAAATACTTTTTAGAGATTTTTAATAAATACTGTAAACACAAAGGTATTAGCTATGGTTGGACTTTGGATCTTCATGTAGGATGCTGATGAAAATTTGATGATATACCTAATTAAAGATTGCACAAACTTTTAATTAATTAGCTCTATACCTATATATTAATATCATGTACAATTCAGGCTAGTTCATCCACCTCTCACCTCTTTCTGATTCTGGTATGCCCTAATATTTGAGCCCTGGGAGAATATTGCCTTTGATTCTCTTAACAGATATGATCAAATAAATGAAGCAACTTCTGCACCTCTGTATAGGTTACAACTAACATTGAAAACAATTTACCATAAAACTATTATATGAAAACGAAATAGGTGTGTGCATATTACGATTATTGGTGGACTGTTGAATGCAGTGACAACTCAATAAACAAGAGACCGGAATAATGTAAACTATTTAACATTTATTAACAATAATAATAATATATATACATATGTCAAATATGAATTTCTACCATTCTGTCGGTTAATAATTCTATAGATCCATACCATTTTACCCTATGGTAGAAATCCATTTATGGCGTTCATTATTTACAAAATCATGAAATACACAAGAAAAATAAATATTAATGATTTAAAATGATTGTGATTCTGACTTAATAAATTAAACATCTATTGTTTTATTTATAATAATATTGCGATTTATTCCTGCAAAGGCAATCTATTTGATATAAGTACCTCCAATCTAAGTTTAAATACATATATGATAGATAAAAGAATTTATACTAGATTATTCATTCTCACTGAAATAACATAGATCAGTGGTTAATCAACAATATATAACATATAAGATGAATTCTGTAATCTACCAAGTGTTGTAACTTAATCTGTGTAAAAATAGATGGAAATCTTACCTTAATATATACATAGATAACCTGATGTTAAGCAGCTAAAAAATGGATGAGCTGACTTACTTACAATTATAAAAAAGAAAATAACTAAGTTAACCATCCTCCCTTCTCTTCCATGAAATTTTTCACAACATAAATTGTGAAGTGCTCTATCGGAGTGTGAAAATAAAACACAGATAATAGAAAACTCAAATAAAATTTACAATATTAATCTCTTGCTCAAAAATAATAGTTGCAATAAAGTTCATTGAATCGTCCTAGTAGTAGTTCAAGATTTTTAGGCGTAGTAATTTCCAATAAGCAGTTCAGCGCGCCAAATCATTTTCTTTGGCAAAGGATTGATCATGCAGTATGTCTCCTGGCATCGTTTAAAATAAACACATCAATCCTAAGCTGTTTCATTTCTAAATATTCCTGTGTACTTCTTTTTTGGACTGCAGGCATCTTCTTGGGTGTTAGAATAAAGTAGAAAAAATAGGTCTTACGCAAACATGTTAGGGAAGAAAGCGATCACACTTTAGCAAGTTTTCCTTTACCCCATTTGCATCTCAAAATAACATAACTATAATCATACTTTTTATATATAGAAGAATTTATATATATATATACATTAAATAAATTATTCCATTTTTGCTTTAACTAATAGCAGATTTAGTTTTCTTTTTCTGAGAAGATTTAAAAATATCAGAAAATAATCTCGTTATTATGAAAATCTATAAATCGTTCTTAATTTTCATTTCATAACTCTTTCTGCTAAATTTGATAAAATTTATAATACAGTACTTGATTTTAAAAAAACTCCTGTAATTCAAATAGAAGACTCCATTTTAGTATTCGAAATTTTAACTCAATTCCTGTAAATTCATGATAGCAGATGCATTGTTGTCAAGACGAAAGATTTTAAAAGATTTTTGCTTTTATACAGTCCATGCTTATGTCTTGCCGTACATTAAGATCTTCATTTCCGGTTAGAGTGATGTGGCTGTCCATTGTTAAGTACATTTCATTAATAAAAAATAAAATAATTAAATCAGTTTCATTTTCATACTCTGTTTCCTAGCTACCTAACTTGACATCAGGTAGTCTCCAAGCCACTTAACTTCAAATTATATCACACTATTGTTCAGTTTAGAGTGTATAACAATCTATTAAAGCTTATCAAATAGTGTATATATATAATATCGTTTCCAATAATATTTGTTGTACTAAATGATTCATTATAAAAACCATAATTTATTATGACTTCTTTAATTAATTGCTAATGTAAATAAACATACATATATATGCGTGTCAATAATAATTAAATAACTTTCCCACTATTAGTGTAAGTTTCACAATAAACTTGATCTAATAAGTGGGCTAATCTTGGCAGGAATGATAGTGTTGTAAGCTACCCCTTACAATGGTAAATACATATAACTATTTGAGAATCATTTTAAGTACACAGAAAAATTGCTTGGATGAATGGAAAAAAAAATTGATAAATGAAGCAAAGAAATTAGTGTTTTCATATAGTAAATATGATGTAGCAAGAATTGTATGGAAAGAAGTGGCAATAACAGGATTAATGTGTGGTAACGATGCATTGTATTCTTAACGGGGTGTTTGACTACTTAGAAAAACTACAAAGAGAAGTGGGAAGAGATGCTTAAATGCAAATATGTGGATGGCAAAGGGTGCAACTTAAGGAGAAATACGATGGTCAAGTTTTTATATGACAGATGCAAAAGGCAAAATGAAAATGTTCAGTAGATTGCGTCCAAGTTATGGTTAGAAAAATAGCCAAAATAGGATTTAATTGGGTTACGAGTAAAAGACAGACAACAAGATGGGTGAGAAAGGTACTAAAGTATGCAGAAGATTTGGATAAAGACTTTATATCAATGTACTTGTACAAAAGATGAGATGATTGTGTTAGGAGAATTGTTGAGTATTGTTATAGTGGCAAAGAATGGGATAGAAGAGTAGATGCATTAATAAAAAATCGGAAGTTGGAAAGATGGAGAACTAGTATAGAGAGTACTAAGAGTTGAAATACATATAGAAGCAAATAGAATATTGGGCGATAGCAAGGAAAGTAGTTTATTGTTTAAGGCTCGAACAGGATCATTAGCAACAAGGAAATATACCTATGAATGGAGAAAAGTGAATGATTTAATCTGCAAGTTATGTAAGGAAGGCATGGAAAATATTAGATATCTGTTAATTAAATGTAAATACTTATAAGCAGAAAGGGTACAAAAGAGAGGATAAATATAAACAAAGTGATTACATAGAAAATGGGTTTTTGGTTTGTATGCTCAGTTTGGAAAAAGATAAGGAGGATCTAAATATAAAGGCCATAGAGTAGACAAAGATATTGTGGAAATGGGATGAAGCAGGATAGAGAAGATTATGGGACAAACTTAGGGTGGGAATAGAAAGAGAAGATAAAGTGGTTAACAGGTTTCTCTGGACATAGTGGCTGAGAGATTCCTGACTTCGATAAAGGAAAAACCATAGTGCATCATATCACATTAATTTTCTACTTAAAAAGGGTATTGTTAAATAGCCAGTGTACATCACTTGGTGGCGCTGTTTCTGTGCAAAAACAAAACGATATAACGTTCCCAGGCCTGTTGACTCTTAAACAGTTTACGTTATTTTTTAATATGGACTTTTTTTTATTAAAAATGTAGGTTATTGGGGAGGGTGTAAAAAATGCCTCTTTTTTTGTCAATTATTTTTTTTAATTATCATACACAGTAGTTTTTTTTTTTAGAATTATATTACGTTTTAAAAAAAGCATAATTTATTTTATAGTAATTAGACAGAGGCTGCTTTGTTGTTTTTTTTTAAAGAATAGTACAGTAAATGTAAAAAGCGAACTTTTTTTTTCCAGAAATTAGACTCTGCTTTTTTTTATTTTCCTGCTTTCACTGTTTCTTTTTGTTTATCCAAAAAAATGGCTATTTTCTTTTTATTTACAATAAAGAATCAAAGACTTTTTTGTTTTAGGTCTGCCTACTTTCCTCCATCCCTTACCCTTCAACATAGACAGTCTGGTTATAATATTAAATTAAAACTTTAAAAAAAAAAAAAAGAACACCAAAACAAATAACAAAAAACTTTGGATTTGATTGGCTTACAAATTAATCACAATCGTAAAACAGATTCATTCAAAAAATAAATTTATTAACAATATATAACTTTTAATAATAAGAAAACTTTTTGGCTGAAAAGTGGAAATTGTAACTTTTTTAACATTTAAAGAACATACAGCAGAAATGAGTTTGGAGACTAGTGAGTAATGTGGGCGGTCATTTGCTGTAATATGGATCTAAACATGTCCTTGTCTTTATGAAGGCATCTCCAAATAAATTCAGCCAGATAATTGTCTAGACAATGGTGTGCTGTGCCGCAGTTTCTTGTTTTGCCACTTCAGTAGCCTCAAAAACCTCTCGATGGTCTGGGTGTAAGCACCTGTTCTAAGGTCAATGAAATTAGATTGCTGGTTAACTGCTAGATGGCTAAAGTCTGCCACTTCAAGGTCAGCGGTCTTATATCCCTTCCAACAGTTTGAGGAGATGGTAAAACCGAACTTCTTGTTCTGATGCATGGCATCCAGCAGCATCATTGCAGAGCAACAGGGGGTGGCAGATGTGAAACATTCGCCTGTCTCCCGGCAAACACCTCCAAAAAGCCACTGCTGTGGAAGCATCCTTCCCTGATGGTTCATGCACTATGAGAAAAAGGGTTTCATCGACCTCCACACTGAGTCCAGGACCACCTATTTAATGGCAGGGGCTGAAAAAGGTTTAAAAACAGCAGAGCCCTCTCAAGCTGGTTGTCCACTGTACTAATGTAGGTTTAGAGATTTGGAGATCGTCTTGGCATGTTTTAATGGTTTTGGCTCCACAAATACATAAGTTAAGCTTTGAGGAAGGACATTCTTGAACCCTCAAACCATGTCCCCTTGCAAAATGGACACTGTTTGCCTGCAAGATGAGTAGCACACAAACTACCAAGTTCGTCTGCTAAGTATCATCCCTTTACCACATAAATATTGATTGACATATGGCAAGAATGTTTTGAGCCTGCAGAAAGGCAACTGCATCATCTTCTGTGTTTGGGATGTCTTACAGTCGAATCATTATGCTATTGCCTTCAGCCATTTTGTTTTTCTCAAATAAGTCACGACCAAAAACAGGGCTTTTTTGTGAACATCTGCAATCGTGCTATGGCAGAGCCATTTCCAAATTTAAAACACTTCCACATTGTAGATATGCTGACAATTAGTAGTAGTTAATACATCAGTTGGGATCTAGGGAAAACTATTTGGAATATTTTAACAGTTCTAAGTCATTTCAGTACACACAGCCTCAGATTAAATGGTAGCGAACTGCCATTACTGATCATACACATAGAAAGCCACACAAAGCTTGACGGAATATTTCTGTGCATATGCATAGAAAGTGACACCATCATGCAGCAACTATTAAACAGCTATTACAATTGTAGTGTTGTATTAGCTGTAGATTTGGATGCTGGCAGAATTAAATGGCTCTTACTGATCGGTAGTGTCATAGTTTCGGCCACGTAAACGGCATACGGCTGCTATGATCGTAGTGGTGTATTAGCCCGCAAATGCAGTATTATTCTGTGTTTTTACACAAAAACAGTACCACCAAGCGATGTACAGTGGCTATTTAACAAGAACCCTTAAAAGTAATATGAAGGCAAAATCTATTAGTATTATGAGAAATTAACTTAAATTGATTAAAGCTATTATTAAAATGTTAATCAATTATTTAAATAAATAAAACTTTTACATAAAAAATATAATATAAAAAAAATGAAGGGTGGGAGAATCTTTCATTATAAAACAAGAGATAAAAATTTTTTTATATATTAAATGCTTTTATTAACCATGCATTAAAAATAAAATAAAAATGTATCTTAAACCACAATTGAGATTTTTAGATTTAACTTGCAATAATAGCATGGTGGGAGGAGTGTCCAGAAATTAATTAAGTCAATCCTTATTTTTTATAACAAAAGATTGATTTAATTTCTACACCCCCTCTGCTTTTATTTCAATTTAAATCTAAAAACCCCAATTGTGGTTGAATAATTTTTTTTTTCAGTGCATGGTAAATAAAAGCATTTAATATATGTGTATATAAGTGATTAAAAATATGGGTAATATTCTTTTAAGTGAACACTGTTTGACTTTTTTTTTTAAAAAAAAAACTGACTAAAACTACATTTTACTTTAAATCAGTTTCATTTCCGCAGTAAGTTAATGTACATATTTTGTGAAAATATCATATTTAGTATGTGTTCTTAATTATATATGTATAATAAATCAATACCTAACTTTTCTATTTAAAATTGGTTGGCCATTTTTTTATTTGAAAAAAAAAATGTTTTTTAAAAAAAAAACAATAAAACTGTACTATAAATCTTTCTTATTACTTACAAAAAATCTCTATACTGCCCTCTAAGAAATCTAGCTTAAAACAAATAGGAAGTTTTAAAAATGAATTTTAAATATCAAAATATTCAGTATTTTCCACCCTCTGTTTCATATCTAGAAACTAGGTGGCCTACTGAAAAGATTACTGTTTCATATGGATTATCCTGGCATGAATTAGTTATATACCAAATTTCAAGCAGTTTTATTGAATAAATGTATTAAATCTCAATTTTAAAATTTCATTCTAACTTAAAAAAGACAAACCAATTTTCCAATTTCAATAACACAAATTTGTTTATGAATAGAATAAAATGGATGCCAAACAACCAGCAAAAATATGAAGAGATGTTTCCATTTTGTTTTACCTTATTCATTTTCTTGTTATATCAGTCTCTTATTCTTGTAGAGATTTTCATCAAGAAAATCCATTAGTAACAACTATGGATTTACAAAAGAAAAATACTGTAATGAAGACAGAGATAGTTATGAGCATGTAACTACTACAATATAATTTCTAAAACCATAAATCATGAAGAATCAAGATTATAGCTATTATATTACTTCTTGCTGGATTTCTTATCCAGCTGTCTTTACCAACCAACTATATAATCTAAAGCTTTCAGGAATGTCCTGTAACTACAAAGAAGGTTGCTTGTCTAATTGTAAAGCTGATTTATCCTAAAAAACAGAAACTACCAACTTGCAAATCAGCATAATGCCAAACTACCAAACAAAACAAGCTGTTGGTGCCATGGGAACAATAAGAAACTGACCATACTAAATTTAATCAAGAAATTAATATATATATATATGATTCAATACCAGGAATAATGTGTACACATATTACATTTAAAATTCAAAGTGAAAATTCTGGAGATAGGAAATCATCTTGTTGTATACCCTTATCAATGTTAACCTTCTTAATATTACTGTGTAACCCAATTGCATTTAGATAAAACATTCTTCAAAATATGGCAATATTCTGGATCTATATTTTGATAATCCAAAGCTTTAATTGCTGTAGAAATACTTGTAGAATAATCCCTTTTAAAATTTTATAAATCCAAAGCACAATGGCAACTCATATTTATTGGTCCTTTCTATAATTTCTCTCAATATATAAATATAATCCATTGCACTAAAGCAACTTAAATCCAACTTATTTTGATTGGTTCAAATCCAATGTTTGTACAGATGAATTATAATTATCTTAGTAAAAATTATATATAAAACTGTTAGTGATCCAATTTTTAATATTTTCTTTATCAGTTTTCTTAAATATCAATTTACTATTCCATTCTTCTAATCACCTGATAAACCATCATTGTTTAGACATTTGGAATAAATGTTTGCCAACAATTTTCTTATTTCTTCACATGCTTCTTTTAAGACATCAACAATAATCCCATTATTTTCTGAAATTTTTCTCTTCATAGATTCCCTTGCATGCCTCATCTTTTTATTTAAAATGAATGGAAATTTAGAAGATGTAGTAATGGCAATGTTTAATTTGTTTTCTTGTTCTTTAGAACTATTCAGCTCATTTCAAGATATTTCTCTTTTTAATAATAGTTCCATTTTTTCTTCTTATTGCTGAAATAGCATTTCTTCCAATACCAAAATGCTATTTTATACTTTTGAAACTTTTACTTTCTTCTACAGCTTTAATTGCCAATTCATAATAAATTAAATTTTCTTTCATTATTATTCACTCTTTCTCATACCACTTTATAGGATTCCATTCTTCTAATACTTTCATACTCTTTTATCATACATTATCTTGTAAACATCACATGACTACCATCTCTTATGCTAGACATAACTAGATGGGGATTTTATGCACAAGCCTTCTGGCATCCATTGATTACTCTGATTGGCACAGAGTGGCACTACTGTATGGAGAGTTTTGCCTGTTTAATAAGTTATCTGCTAGCATAAAAGATGGTAGTCATGTGATGTTTAGTGGATTAACACCAATCCTGCCTAACAGGCTAGTGGTAACTATGGTTGTTAAAAAGCCAAAGACACCAAAATGTATGGGTGCTGAACTGAGTTCAGACCCATATGACTATATAAGCTATTGAGCTTAGACAGAAAATATTGTGTTTTCAATTTCATTCTCATAGTTTTGTAGTTAAGTACAGATAAAAGGTAGCTACTGGAGGGTTGCATTAGATCCTATGATCTAGATGCAATGCTCTCAGATCCAAGGCTCCTCACTGATGAAAGCTACAAACCAGAAACTAGTCTGGGGATATTGAATAAGTAGGCACTAGATGGGGATTTTATGCACAAGCCTTCTGGCATCCATTGATTATTCTGGTTGGCACAGGGTGGCACTACTGTATGGAGAGTTTTGCCTGTTTAATAACATCTAGTTATGGTTAAAAATTTACTGAATTGTTTTTTAGTAGCAGCTATCTTTATCATTATTCTTAATATAGTCAGTAATCTTTTTACTAATGACAATTAGGTTTGAATCATCTTCGAAGTCTATTGATATTTTAAAATAATTAGTGAGTTTTAATTAAAATTTTGAAGATTAGGAATATCGATCATTAATAATTTTAAGTTTTCTTCTCTCTGGCTTTGCATTATTGTCTTTTATATCACTAACCAATGATCACTTTCTGTGCCAAATCTATTAAAAACATTACAATCTTGAAATTTGTAATTCATATCATGAAAATATAAGCCAATTCTAATGTACCTTTCTTTGTATATTTCCATGTCTATTTAGCATTTTTCTCAAAGAAAAAACTCATAATATGTCGTTTTTCTTTTTACTGCAAATCCCATAAATCTATACATCTTTAATTTCATCATCATAACTGAATTTACTTACAGCACTTCAGCTTTTAATCAGTTTGCAATTTTTGGTCTGATCAAAAGTATTTTGCACATCCATGTAAAAATCTTTCACTTCATCACAATGTGGATTTATAGAGGCATATACCTGAATTATCTGCATTTGGTATCTTCCACTAAGCCAATAATTAATCTTATTTTTTTTGTCTGATATACCATCAATCTCTGCGATGTTACTTTTTTTTATATTTATAATAAATCCCACTCCAGTTATGCTTCCAATATCTGTGCCTTTATTGTAAAGTATATGTCCATTTTTCAAACCGTCTCTTCATCTTTATAACTTCACAAAATCTAATAATATCCTGTTTAACATTAAACGTTCTTCCAATTAAATGCAATCTTATTTCATTTGAAAGTGATTTGTACTGTTAAATAAAAGATCATAATCGAAAGGCAACCTAGATCCACAATCAGGGGATTCTTAACATTCTCCATTTTTGGCTGCCAAGCACTGCCTTGGTTTATGATTTTCTAATCTGGGAATAACAGTGAAAATTTAGTTTCATATGTCATGATTGTCTTCAAGGAAACTCAACTGAGATTTCAGTTAAAAACTATCGGGCAACTGAAAAGAGACCACGGTATTTCTTAATCATAAAGTCAGAGGAGTGTCTATTGCTCATTGGTGAGCAGTTCTTCCATGTTCATGTAGTCTATCAATAATCATATAGTAATAACAGCTGCAGCAATAATATAGGGAATGGACATTAGAAATTTGGCCTGCTCAGTTCTTCTAAGATCTCAAAGACGATTCATTAATAGCAAATTTCCTCTTCTTTTTTTATAGTAATTTTGACATCTTTTTGTTTCATTCTAGTAACATTTTCCTTCCATAATTAAGATGTTATAATTGATTATAACATTTTAATGTTAGAAAGAAAATTGTACAACAAAAAGAAAAGATGGCATGATTATTCTAAAAGAAAAAAAAAGCGCAGAAAAATTCTATAAATAAACTAACAGTAATGAAAAATATTTCCAACAAACTGCAAGTGCAACATCCTTTGAAATAATAAATATCTTAATTAAATCAAGCGAGATGTGCTATTAAATATAAAAAGAATAAGAAAGAATCAGAAAATGATGGAAATGTTCTGAGAATTTTAAAAGATAGTAAAAAAAAATTAGAAATTAAATATATCAGATGATTGGATAAATGTTGAACAAATGAAAAGAAAAATATGAAAAATTATATATATATTTGTTATATATATAATATATAAATAAAATGTCCGTTAATTAAAAAACTAATTGGAACAATAAAACTAATAAATATAATGGTAATTAACTATTATATACAATCTTTTAATCTGCAAAAGTACTTTCGGTTAATTCCCTAACTCTCCTCTACGTGGAAAGTTAAGGAATTAACCGAAAGTACTTCTGCGGATTGAAAGACAGTGTATTAATAGTTAATTATCATTATATTTATTAGTTATATATATATCATTCTTCTATCAGTTCTATTAAGACCCTTAAATCATTTCAAGCCAATTCAACACTAGAATCAAGACAAACAAAAAAATAAACTGATTTTAATATATATATATGAGTTGCCATTTTGCAATGGGCTAATAAATTATGAAAAGGCATTGGACCTCAGAAGCATTTTTGCAGTGATTAAAGCCTGGGTATATCAAAATGTAGTAACAAGAAGAGATCGAAAATGCTATATACGGGTACGAGAATCAATGGGTATTACTGGCATCGCTGAAAAAATTAAGACTGAAGTGGGGTTGGGCTGGTCATATTGCTAGAAGAGATATTAATAGATGGACAATTGAAATCTTAAATTGGATTTCAAGAGATTGTAAATGACACAGAAAGAGACCATATATGAGATGGATGGATGTAATAAAAAAAGAGTGCAAGGGTGATGTGAAGAAGAGGCTAGAAATCGGAGATGGATTGAACTTGGAGAGATCTCCACCCTGCATTAATATGGTTAACAATGATATCAAAATGTAGATGGATATTATCAAATTCTAAAAAATATTTAACAATAAGCAATGACTACATGACGACTCTAAGAAGATTAATGTTAATGGTAGAATTCGTTAGTGATTTAGTCTCTACAAAAAAAAAAAAATCTTTTTTCTGCAGGTTTTATGTAAAGTCTATTTTGTGGATTAAAATCAGATGAAATAAAAATAAATAGAGATTATTCAAGTCATCTAAGATAATAGTAGAAGGAAATTTGCTTCAAGTGCTTGAGTACTCACTTATTGATCTGATATTTGAATACTTAATAAAAATGCAACTGTCTGCAAACTTTGCACCATATGATGAAGTATGAAAAGAAGAATGAAAGGATCAACACAGCAGGAACATAAATGAAATACAAAGAGAAGACACATTCCTGAATAATTTAATAAGATGAAATGGAGCTAGATTATCACTTGAAAAGATACCAATGCACAGTCAATTAAAATTTTAAACTGAATCCCAAAATATCGTAAAAGAGATTGGATGTGAAAAATATAGGTAAAGATGTTTTCTGATGTAAAGATGAGGAAATATAAATCAGACACATCAGAATTAAGTTCTTTACCCTGAGATTGAAAATGGATAAAAATGAATGATGACATATCAAGTTTATTTAACTATTCACAAGTGAAGGATACTTTATAATTTACTGAAATAGCTTCTAAAAAATATGAATTATTACTGCAATTAGCCTCTCCCTGTGTCCAGATATGAAAACATACGATGCAACTTGGGCCTAAAGTTTTATATAATCAGGATAGAATCATGAGTTGGTCTAGCTTCAAATTAATCTATATTAAAATACTATATAGATAAGTGAGTGAGAGAGATATATGGAATGACAAATATAGATTTACATGGGTGTGACGAGAATCTCGGCCTCAGAGTGGTCTTTGAGCGTTCCATCATCAGATTTTCAATTGGATGGATGGTTGTAGTGTGGAGTGGATTGAAGCCTGTCCATTAAAGTATGAAAATTGGCTATCTTAATATATATCTGATCACTTATTGCATATATGTGTAGAGATGATAATCTAGACCAACTGATGATTGCTGATTTACCATGAAATACATATATTGGTGATTATTTATCTTTTCAACATATATGTGTTCAAATGTATCAATGTTATGAGATAGAGTGGTGGGTCGTGTGAAAGTCTGTGTTCATATATCCTATATATAAATATAGTACAAATATACAAGTCAAATGAGTTTATTAGGTAGTTGTTTTGACAGTGTAATGCGACCGCTTGCATGTTTCTTGAGGGTTGTTGATGGTACCGCAGCGTCGCCCAGCGGCCGCATTACACTGTCAAAACAACTACCATTTATTACACTGCAGCACATACAGATGCATTAACTAAAGCCTTAACTAATAGTTACAATTCACATTTAATTTAGATGCATACAAAATAAAAGTCATACAGCATGCACAAATTAAATGTTGGGATGATCTTTATATGACTACCTAATCCTGTTTCAACTCTACAGAGATGGATTCTCTGGGAATGTAGAGTATGGTTCTAGAAAAAGACATCTGAAATTATTAGTTTAGGTTTTTATTTCCCTGACTATTGTTCTTCTAGAGTTGGTGATCATCATGATTAGTTTGCTACTGTAATCACAAGTTTATATTCCTTTGACATATGGCTCTTATACAAATTAGTGGGCAATTAAAATACTACTGTAATAGTGAACTTAAAGCCATTTGAATATATGCACCTATATTACATATTTTGTGTGAGCATTTACATAATTCACAATGTTTTATTTATATATTTAATTGCCCCATACACATGCGTATGAATCATCATCATCATCAACCATTATCAATCCACTGCAGGATAAAGGTCTCCCCAAGTTCGATCCATCTTCTCTGATCTTTAGCTTCTCTTCTCCACATCAGCCCTGCACACTTTCTCATTTCATCCATCCATCTCATATGTGGTCTCTTTCTGGGTCTTTTACAATTTCTTGGAATCCAATTTAACATTTCAATTGTCCATCTATTATCATCTCTTCTAGCAATAGGTCCATCCCAATTCCATTTCAGTCTTTTAATTTTTTCAATGAGGTCAGTAATACTTGTTTGTTCTCTTACCCATATATTGCATTTTCGATCTCTTCTTGTTACTCCCAACATGTATCTCTCCATACTTCTTTGAATGGTCTGAAGTCTCTGTACTGCTCTTCTATTAAGTGTCCAAGTCTCAGATCCATAAGTAAAAACTGGTAAACACATTTATTAAAAACCTTCATTTTCGCGGGCATATTTCCTTTTAGTATCAAGTTATGAATATGCATTTATATATACTGTATAAAACTGTATACACAAACAATTAATAACTTATTACACATATAAAACTATTATAATTGAATAAATAACGTTTAATACATTACACTTATAAATATTGAAAACAAGGTTCAATACATTATTACTCTGTGTACCTACAGATTAATGCAATTAATTGTTTATCAATTTATATCTTTTCATCTGAATTCGAAGTCAACCAGTGCTTTAGAATTAGTTATAGCATTAGTATATATTCACTTCCAATACATTACCCTATGTATTCATAAGTGATATATATATTCGGAACACTTGTTGTTATATATAAGGCGAATAAATCTCAATATCATGTACGAGTTTCGCCTTTTTTTATCAAGTAATCTCATTGTATTTGATATTGAGATTTGACTTTATTCTATTATTAATCCACGTGCGTGATACATCTCCTCATTTACCAAGACCAATGAATGATCACAGAAAATATCAGAAATTTTTGGCAAGACGCATCACGCACCTAAAGGAATACTATGAAACAGTAAATATTGAGATGTTGAAATAATGGTATTTTCGGTACGGCTAAAGCAAACAATCTTAAGAGATATGTTTGTCACTTGGCACTAATATCTTACTACTTAGTTAGCTCAGCTAATTCGGCGTGCATAAGAAACACTTAAAAATCAATGTTATTTTTTATTTGAACGAGAGATCTGTTACGAAATATATAATTCTTAATTTAATTATCTAAAGCAAACCATAACATCTCAATATACACAATACAATTTGCCAAAATTTAAATTTTCAATCAATATATACTTATAAAATAAATAATTAGTACATTTAGGAGGAAATAACTCGGAATCCCCCCCCCCCCCAAAAAAAAAAAAATTTTTCATTCTATTAACAATAAAAAATAAAGAAAAACAATTAACATTTGAAATTATATAATTCTCATAAACCTATAAATAATAATTAATACATTTATGAGGAAACAATTTGACGTCCCCCCCCCCCCCCGATATCATCAAATAAATTTACATTCTATCAACACTAAAAAAGATAAATAAAGTTACAATATATATAATCCTGTTAAAATACCGACAATAAATTAATTGTTATGTAATTTTTTTCACACGCCGGAATAGATAAACCAAAAAGCACACCGATAAGAAACTTTCCGCTAAACAGCGGTTCACTTAAAACTTAAGACGATTAACAAGTTTTTATTTACAGCATGTCCAATGTAACACATAATTAAACGAATCTTCATTTTTTTTACTTAATACTAATTGTAAATATAAACATTTTAAATAATATTTCTTCCTAATTACTACTTCTTTAAAATTCAAACTTACTGTAGTCTGCCATCGTGCGCCTACCACCTGACACGTACTCCAATAGATCCAAAGGTAAAGTTGTAAATTTTGATTGGTTAATAATGTTTAGAGGTTATTTCAAATACAAAGGATAATTTTGAAAAATAAAATAACAGTAAAACAACTAAAAATATACTATATATTTATATTATAATTTATTTCAATTTCGTCAAGAAATTAATTTTGCAATAATGACATTTAATTAACTGCTTCATAGGTTTTTTAAGATGGCGAATATGCTGTACATATTTTATATTCATTGCTCAATTAAATTTTATCGTGCTTGAATGCTTCAAAATAAAACATAAATAAAAGGTAAGTAATTCAAATGTTATAATTATATATCTTTAAGATTTCCAATTAAAGTAACAAGCAAATTCTAAAAAAAAAAGTAGGTGATTGTGATCTCTTCAGATTTGTTTCATCTAACCTTAAGTTTAATTTCCCTTTTTTTTACATAACACATGTTCTTACTTTTCTTAATAGAAATATTATGACTAAATAATTAAAAGCAGGGTTTTATAAATCTTTTTTTTTTCTGTCTCCCGTTTTTAATTATTTCGATTTTTAATCGTCTATGCGTTTCCGCAACGTCACTTCCTATATTTTGTTTAGTGTTGATATTTTCTGTTACTTTATATTACTTTTAATGTATATAAGTTTATTTCTGATTTTGAAGTCATTTTAAGTATGAAATTTTTTCGTAATTCTTACAATTTTATTTTTCATTAGAATAATGATAGTATGTTCTGCCCTAAGCTTTCCATTTATTCTTGACAAATAATTGTTTATTTAAAAAAGTTGATTTTTTTTATTTTGTCTGCCAATAAAAATTTCATAATAATTTTAAAGAACGAAGGGGATAAATACTTACTAATTTCTAGTTATATTTTTAGCAAGTTTAGATCGTATATAAAAACATTCCTCGAATGGTTATCCGTGAATTATTTTAGTTTCTCAGAATGTTGAAGATATTACGATCATTAGTAGGTTCCAAAGGAATGTACTAGACACTCCTTGTACAAATAAAATATTTTTGTAATAATTATCTTCCATTAAACAACTAAATGGTTTAGTCGTTTTTTAGGTTTTAATTTTTTAATATAGCAAACCATCTATATTTTAAGATATATAGTCTAGGATGCTTATTGAAACTATACTATTACTATAAACTTACTAACTTCAATCATCACTCGTGTAGCATGTTACCAGATTTCCACAACTGGATACAGTCCAGGAATTCAGGTACCTTCCATTACTACATGCATATGCCATTCATACAATCATTAATGATGCTTTTATTTTGTCTGAAGGTTTGTGATGATGGTATATAAGATGTGATAATATGTTGGACTATTTCCATCATATATCAATAAATTTTGATTATATAGAAAATTTTAAACTTTTCAAATACAAACAACTTGTAGTAATAACACACAGATAGACTACATAAGTTTAACACACACAGGTTAGTAATTGTTTCTAGTAGTAGTATTCTCCACTATTATTGGTCAGGTCAGCAACATCTGAAAAAGAGTGAAGAATAATATTCGAAATATGCAATTATTAACATCTATTGTCTATTTGTGTGTTATTACTAGCGGTTGTTTGTATTCGAAAAGTTTAAATAATGTTTAAAATTTCCTATACATTCAACATTTAGTGATAGGTAATGGAAATAGTCAAACATATTATCACAATTAATAATGTTTCTTTCTCAATTTCATTTCCCAGTAGTAATAGAGTCAAAATTTAAATTTAATAACTACAGAAGCAATTATAATGTAAATAGTAGTTATAATTACAATAACAGAAGTTTCTAACTAAATCTAACAAAAAAAAATCTGAAATGCTAACACGAGGAATATGTTTCTGTAGTTCATCTATTTACTGGAGAAATGATCAAAAAAAGCAAAGCCATCAAGTATCTGAATGATCTTCAACTTTTGGCATTGCAAGACAAGAATTTAAATGATATATATATAAGAAAGAAAAATTAAAAATTACTAAATGTCTAATGAGAGAATTTTGAAAGAAAAATTTTTTCAAACAAAACTGTTCTTGTAGCCTTCTGGAAGTACAACATTTACAATTAACGTGAAAGATAATAACCAACCAAGCTTTAAGCATATTAATGCCATCTACTAGACTAGAATGAGATAGTTATCGGGTGTTATTTTGTCACAAAAAGTAATAATCAAGTTTGATGAATCCTCTAAAGTTTTAATGAATTTATATTATAAAGAAATGCAAGAAAGAATCAGCAGAAAATAAACATTTAGGCAAAAAAGTAAGACATATTTTAATAACACACATAAATTATACTGATTTTGCAATGTTCTTATTTTCAATTTGGTTTGTAGTACCAGAATTCATAATGCTCCAATTGAACTTAGGCTAGCAGCTATAGCTTTGATAACTTTGTTAAATTATTTTTATACTGAGAAATTGAAATTAATGAATACTGAGAAATTGAAATTAATGAAATAAATGTAAAAGAGCTTGTTGAAGGCTGTGGAAATACTATTGTTCAAAGAAGTAAATAAGCATTGTAAAGATGTGATAGTTTATTGGATGATGAAGGTGATATTGTAAAAGAATTTGGAATCTCAACATTTTATAGATGGATTTTTGTAGCCAGAGTTCATTTAAAAGTTATCCAGAATGATTCGATACTAATGCAAGCTCAAGAAAACTTCTCGAAATTATGAATATTGCTAAACCAATTGTGCAATTGTATAATTAAAAAAAAGTAATATGGTGATAAAAAATCTCCGGTAGTGATTTCAACAAATGAATATGCCAGTGGAGAATAGGTGCTCAGTGACTTCATAGATCAAGATTGCATGTAAGGAAAAGCACATGCAATTATAACATTATTTTGCTTTTATTATAAAAAAACATACTTCTTGATTATCACCAGATTAAAATATTATAAAATGTCATGCTTTCAGTTAATAGTGATTTTATCTTTATTTGATGCAAAAGATAATTGTATTGAAAATGTAACTCCCGTTCCTACATATAAATAATTCTAGTGAGTCTAAAATAGGAAATAAAAATTAAAGAAATGCTTTTATTCACATAAATGGAACTAAAAAAATTAAAAAAAATTTCTTCAGTTTTCAGAGATAAATACATGGGGCCTTCGTGTTTACCAAATAGACATTATTACAATAATTCACAAGTCAGAATCACTTACAACTAACATCTTTTTATTCGTCAGCTAAAATAAGGTAATATTTATCTGATGAATAATTTGGCAGTGACAAAAGAAAGTGAGCATTACATGGAGGTGTATTTAAATGATTATTTGGCTTTTGAATTATTGCAGTAATATTTCTATTTCTAAATATAACTGCCGCTCATTTCTATTTGTGAAAGCTGAAAACTTATTTTTTATTTTTTTAGTGCCTTTATGTGAATAAAAACATTTTGTTTTTTATTTTTATATACGTAACACTATTATTGAAATCAGTTTTCAATGAATTACTCAGTTTAAATTGCAATGAATGCTGCTAGACACTGCTAGTGTTAATAATGTAAAATGCAACAGTTAATTTTTTATTAAAATTGTTTGCTAAATCTAAAGTATTATCCTTGGGAATATATCTGTGTGCAAAGTTCCATAATGATCAGAAATTGAATTACAAAATTTTGTTGCAACAGACTAAAAGTAAATTAAAAACAGATAGAAAGGCAGAAATAAATTATGACTCTGTTATATGTTATAAATGTGCTTCAATTCTCATCTTTAGATGTGACTAGGGAATCAAAATATCAATCAATTTCCAAAACAAAATTTTACTACTTATATAGTGTCTGTGTATTTTTAGATGCATAACTTAGCAAAATGTAAATTCACAGAATTTTTCATGAGAGTAATATCATTTTACTCTAGGGAAAAAAAAAAAAAGTTACTATCAATATATACGTAAAGATTCAGAATTACAATTGAAACATCCAATGCATATCATGTGGAAGATGTGTATAATTTGGAAAACAGTGTTTCTATTCAAAACTGATTATGAATGGAGATATAACTTTCCACATCTTATATAAAATCAATGTATAAAATGTTTAAGCAGATTAATTTTCAAATGTTATGCAATGTTAATTACTTTCAAATAAGGTGCTAAATGCCAAGGTGTTGGCAGCATATAGTTTAATCTTTGATCATTCTAGCATATTTATATAGGTTTTTGTATTATTTATCTATATCTGAATGAGATTTATAACAATGTATTAGTTATGCATAATTGAATAAGCATGCTGCATTTGGATTTCTGAAGTAGTTTGCAGATACATTTAACAGTTGCTTGGGTGAAAGAATTATAGTTAACCCTCTATCACACAATTCCTTAAAAATCTGAATTAATGATTGCTTTCTTCCTCATTTTTTAAATTTTATTTCAAGTTAATATAGAAAAGCACACTATTGATAGGCTATGAATATATTTCTGACACAACTAATTTTTCACAAAAGAGCCAGGAATTTTCCAGGATTTTCCAAAACTGTTCCAACTCTACATGAAGCAATCAGTACCCACTATTTCTAAAAAACACTTTATCGTTACTTTTTCTATTTTCTTTACTAACTGGGTTTTTTTTTTTAGGTATAAAGTGGTTGGAGATGGTTGAATTTATTTGAAGTTTATTAAAGTGTAGTTATATCAATATTAATCAACTTTATTACTTATATTTAAGCATGTTTTGATATATTATTAAATTTTATTAGTCATTCATTTGACTAGAAATTATCCACTTATAATATTTCTGTAGTGTAATTTTCACTACATTAATCTAACACAAGGTTTGCACTGGTTTCTATCTAATTTTAATATCTTGTGGGTGTAATCGTAAACATATGACCAAAGACATGAAAAAAAAGATATATGATTCCCAAGATGCACATTTTATGCTGAACCAGCACTCATCAGTTGGTCCAAATCATAATTTCACATATTTGTCATTGTTCAGTATATATACTTAGCCAATTACTACAGTTTAATTGATAAATGTCAAACTTACCGCCCTCACAACTTTGACACAAACCATTTGATGGAAGTATACTAATATTTATTAGTCAGTATCAACTTAATGACTATATTTGTAATGTAATTTATCATTATACCACTCTTACACAAGACCCCTACCTTGCGTGAGAGTGGTGTAGTGAAAATTACATTACAGAAATATTATTTGTTGTGTTTGGATGTATTAATTATATTTCAGCATGTCTTTAATAATTACATATATGAATTACTTATGTACAATAGTTTTTGTTTTTTTTTGGAATTCCGTTCCTAGCATATTAATGATAATTTTTGTGTGTAAATGCTTTTTTATTGTTGGTTTTTATTTCCTTAATTAAAATCATGCATTCCTAATTTTAATGATTACATACATTTATTTATATGTGATATCCTAGATACTATTTGTAACATACATGTATTTATGTAATTTTCAAGGGATTTTTTATTCTTTTGAATACAAAGAATTATGCATTTCTAATTTAAATATTTTCTCCAAGTCAATATTTGGGGGGAGGGGGTTAATCTCCAGAATCAGCTGATGTGTTCTGGGACAAATTACTATATAGGAATGAAATAGTTGTTGGTTTTCTCTATGCACATACACTTGTGAATGATTAGATTAATCAGTTTTGTTATAACATTGTTATTGATTATAAATACAAACTTATTTTAGAAAATCACTTCCTAATTGAAAATGTTATGTCGGATACTTTTTCAGATTTAATTTTTCAGTTATATGGGAAATAGGTATATAATTAAAGATTTTAAACTCATCATAAAGGTGTGCTTACCAAATATGCATTCAAGATAAAAAAATTTTACCTAAGAGATAAAAATTGAGTTAGCTCTAGAAATATAACATTATATTGTTTTTAGGTTACAGGTTACCCTCTTCCCTCCAATAAAATAAAAATTCTGTGTCCATATGTAGTTCATGAATGTCCTTTTCTCCCATTTTAAATATTAAATACTATGTAATTAGAAAAATTTATTTAAAATATGAAACCATCTGAAATGTAGAAAACTATGGAATTCATGGCTTTTGTCTGACCACAATTACTTATGTCAGGGGCTATTAAATTCCATTTCTGAAATAGATAAATGCATCTATTGATGAGGCCAAACTGTATTTTGTAAAAGCATTCAGAATAATATTTAAACGGATATAAAAGAAGAGAACTGCTGGACAGTTGAAATATTAATAGAGGAAAAGTTTAATGAAAATGTGCTGAAATCAGTCGAGTGTAAAATTGTTTTCTTAAAATTATACGATTTATATATATATGTAAGTGATTTGTTTATTGTTTGAAAGGTCTTCAAGAAGTTCAATCAACAGAACGGGAGCTGTAATCCAGGAACTTTAACCTCCATAGACTGCCACTTTTCTACTGCACTAAAGCACACAGGGTAAAATAATCGAAAGGTTTGTTTCTCGGGTGGTCATGTGACATTTGAGCATTGGAGGTTATGGGATTAGCTTGAATCTGTGGACTCTGCCACAAAACCACACAGGACAAAGTAATCAAATGGTTTGATGCTTGGGAAATCAAATAATATTTGAGTGAATTGAACTGCAATCAATGGACTTTCAGTTCTAATCTGCCATTTTATCTCTGCACTAACTACGCAGAGTGTAACTCTCACTTCATGTGCTATCAACCATTGATTATAATTTTAGGATCATACTTTAGAAACCTACTATGAATACTTTATGATTTATTTTTCCTCCAGTTCTGCCATCTTTTGTAAGCTTGAGAAATCAATAGATACTAGTTGGTAGTGCATAATAAGTGGCTATTCATTGCTGTCTTATTCAATTTCTAGATTACTTCCTGACTCATGGCTTTTTATTACTGAGGCATTTTGAGTCTGGATCTAATGGATGTGGATTTTCTTACATCTAATGTATTTTTACTCCATCAGCCATCTTTTACTCCCCCTTTTTTTTTTATTATCAAGCTACCACCCAGAAATTCAAAATCATCTTAAAAATTTTGAATCTAAATCAGCCTGTTTTGCTATCTAAAAGTAATGTAATTAGGATTCTTGTGATATTTTGTTGGTTTTATGATTTTTCTGGCCAAAGAATATAGTTGACAAACTTGAGCTATCAAAATATAAACCCTGAACTGACATTGGTTCTTTATAACTAAAGTATGACACCCTATTATTAACACCCACTTATTAAGTTTAATATAAGGATATATAATTTATTAAAGTAGTGTAAAAAAAAATGTAAGTAACCAAAAACAAAAAAATTGGAAACCAACAAAATTTTATAAATATATATATATATATATAGTCTTTAAATAAATGTAAATACTTAAAATAAAAATAAAAAATAACTATACAAGCAAACTGGCTTAGATACAAAGCATTAAGATATTTTTGAATTTCAGACTGGTAGCTTGATCTGAAAAAAAAAAGCTGTTAAAGAAAGTACATTAACTCTATGAAATCTAAATACATTAGATCCAGATCCAAAAACTCCATGCTAATGAAAATCATAAGCTAGAAAGTAATCTAGGTATAAGGGATTAGACTGGCAGAACTGAATAGGGAATTAATAAGCATTAAATACCTGGCATCTATTGATTACTCAAGCATACACTAGGTGACAGAATTGGAGTAAAATTGTAAATAAAGTCATATGGTATTTTGGTGATTCTACTTTTATTGTAAAAGTGACTTTTGCCATTATCAAATGCAGCAAACGAATTAGATGTATAGATGACTATAATTTTGAACACTTATCTTGATATTTGGAATTATATATCAGACTATGTCCATCATCTTGTTGAATGTTTTTAGAAAAATTCAAACTTTATTTAAATGATTCAAACTTATCTGCAGTAATAATAGCACACTGGTTAGCATATAACCTGGTTTTTTTTTAATTATTTTGTATAACCTGTTTTTAGTGTTATTTTTCTCTCTTCAAATGTTGCAATTCTTGTCTGGTGATAATACTAGCATAGGAATAAACCTGGGACTTTAGGTTCACAAATATTGGATTTAAGGAGATGCTTTAATGGACTAGGTTTTTCATAATTTGTACCAATTTGATCCATAATATTCTTTCAGTAGTAGATTTTCATCCAGCAGACTTTGGTAGCCAAATTGCTTATGAACAATGCAATATAATATTTCTGAGTATAATTCCTTCCTTATTAATACATTGTACTTCTTCCCTCTGTCTACTGCTTTATAGTTTCAGTGTGTTAAATTTTCAGAAATTTTTTATCAGTTATTGTCTTTCAGTTAACTTTTGGTTAATGCTTTTGTGCAATCTTTAGAGAAATAGCTGTCTAAACTATTTAGTGAGGGAAAGATGTGGTTATTTATTTTCATTTCAGTCTGTGGTTATTGGCTTAGAGCTGTTGACTTGCTTCGAAAGCAGTATATGGGATAACACAAGTTTCTGATACATATACTAAAATATAATATTTTTGTAATATTTAATAATTTTTTTGGTTACCAAAGGTTCAGGAAATAGAAAAAAACATGTGATTGTAATCCATGTAGCAAGTGTGGCGTAAAAGTGATACATTTGGTTATTTGCTAAGTATATCTTAGTTACAATTGTCTAGAAAAAATATGCGAAAGTCCCTAATAAAAGTTCAGTAATTACATGTGTAATGTTTCTTTTATAAATCTCACAATAAAAGAAAAATAAAATTAGTTTATTCTTGGAGATTTTTTTTTTTAGGTGTGAAAAATGACGCCACTTAATTAGTTGCATTCTTGATGGCGTAAATATTATTTTTTCAAATGGTAAAAGATTTTTGTGCCATCCTTTGTTTAATTATCATCAGGAATACTAATTTATCAATAATCAATATTAAACACATAAATCGAAAGATTTCGCAAATGTTAGTGTAAGAAAGTAATGGATCTAAAAGTAATAACATCACTCTCTCAAACCAAGATGTTTCAGATTTGCCTATATAAATCAGAATTTAGGTTAAAGATAAGGTGCCCGCTTTTATCTTTATAAGTCTTTATCTTGTGTTTGGATTTGAGAGTTTCTTCTATACTCAATACAGCATCGTTAAGCTATTATAAAAATCAGTAAGGTGCATGTGTTAAAAAGAAGAAATGCTTTCTCTTTAATTTTATACTTACTCTTAAGAATTGATGCTTAGCAACCATTGTGGGACTGTTTTTTTTTTTTATTTCAAGGAAACGTTTATATTGATTATAACATTGACAGACTGATACTTAAAGACTATGGATCATGTCTCCAATATCACTTGCATACTTTAATTTTTTTTATATTTTTGAATAATAAACTACTTGGTAGCTAGAACTACTGAAATAAATGTCTATAGTGAGACTATGAATTATAATATTTGAGCATGCTCTAATTGGATGATTGTGAAAATATTTTATTTTGGCAATGAACTGATAGAGGGCGCTTATATGCCTTGACTTCTAGTTTAAAAAAAAGTTATTTTGTTGATTAGTTTTTAGTAAGTTTGTTACTAAAGAGTTGTTGTTTTTTTTTTAATTTAAGAATAGTCATTTATTTTGAGAAAAAAGATAACGTTTTGAAGGCCTAATAAGTCAAATATAGAATATATTTAATAAAAATATAAAAATAAAAATTTAAATAAAAATATATTTAATAAAGTCAAATATAGAATAGGTGATTTGGGAAGTAAGGAATATGGATTGCATTTGTTTTCCACAATGTGTATTATATAATCGGCAGAAAGAAACTAGGTGTGCTCTAGTAGAGTGTACTGTGTGTGATGAGGTTTATCACTTGAAATGTTTGAATAAGACTAGGAAGGATGTAACAGGTTTATTATTTTGTAGTCAGTGTGTAAATATGATAAAAGAGGTGAGAAAGTGGTTTCTAAGTGTAGTTAGTTTAAAGAGAAAGTCAGGGGAAAAGGGAGCAAAATGTTTTAGTGGAGTATCAGGAGATATGGATGGAGATAGTAGTAGCGCAATGGAGATGGTTAGCCAAAGAATAAGTAAGATAGAGGAAGAAGTGAAGGATGTAGAAGCAAAATTAAAATTATTAGAGTCAAAGGGTGATGAGATAAAGGAATTATTGAGTAGGAATGATAAGGAAGTAGATAAGGATGGTCAGAAGATGGTAGAAAATGTTATAGATGGAGTAAAGAAAGTAGACTATGAGACAGTATTGATAGGAGATTCACTAATTAGAGAATGTGGGGATATAATAGCAAGGGAAAATAGAAGCAGGTATATAAGAGTATGTTTGCCTGGAGCTAGAATTAGGGATGGGGCAGATAAAGTAAAAAAATCAAGGTAATAGAGATGTGTATGTTATGATAGGGACTAATAATTGGTCAGAACCATCAGAGAGAATAATGGACGAGTATGTAGAATTGATTAGGAAATTGGGTAAGATTAAAGGAGGAGTATGGATAGTTGGATTATTATCAAGATTTGATGAGGCATTTGTTAGATAGGGCATGTTCTATAAATGAGCGATTGAAAAAATTGTGTGAGAGAAATAATGTTGTGTTGTGGATGTATGGGATTGTTTTATTGGAAAGAGGGAATTATATAGTAAAGATGGGTTGCATTTAGGAAAACAAGGAAGTGAAGTTTTAGGGAATCTGATTTATAAAAAATATATTTTGGGAAACTTATAAAGAGGGTGGGGTTTTAAATTATAGTATTATCAAAAAGAAGAAGAATGGATGGAATGTAAGAAATAAGCAACAGGTGGTTAATTTGAATATAAGTGTAGATATGGAGAAGGAATGGTTAAGAAAGTTATTTATAAATGTAATGGAGAAGAAATAATTTATAAAAGAGTAGTTAGGAAAGAAGAAATTGTTAAAATTGGATATTTGAATATGCAAGGTGGTTGGACACCAGAAAAGTAGATGGAATTAAATAAAGCAATTGAAAATGAAGAGCTTGAAGTATTAGCAGTAGTGGAAACACATGTAAGAGAAGAACCTATTCTGGAACATTTGATATGGCAGGGTATAAATAAAAAAGAAATAGAAGAAAAGGGTGGTGGTATAGGTGTTATATCAAAAAAATATTTAAATATTGTTAAATGTCAAGAAAATTTGTGGTTTGAAATAAAGTTGGGTAGACAACTATAGTTTATATAGCCACCGGAGATAGTCAAACTATAACGGAGTGGAACAGTAACATATATGAATGCCTAGTTAAGGATATACAGAGTTTTAAAGAAAAGAGGAAGAGAATAATGGTTATAGAGGTATGAACGGAATATTGAAAAAATTAATGATGTAGATAATAAAAATGAACAGCTTTTGAAATTTTGTCAGAGAGTGAATTTGAGCATTGGAAGTTTATCAAATATTTATGTGGGACAATACACATGGTCTAGAAATAATATATTTCCCACAATGGAATATGTATTGGTAGAGAAAGAGGGAATGAATAAAGTACAGAAAATTAAGGTGTTTGATAATGAAGAGAAAGTATGTACTAGTAATCATAGAAATAAAAGTAGAAATAATAGTGAAAGATGTGGATGGAGAGTGAATGATAAAAATAAATTGGAAGAATATAAAATCCAAGTTGATATTTTTTCATGGAATAGTTGGTTGGGGATGAGTATAAGGACTGGTATGATGAAATAGAAAAAGTGGTAAATAAGGTGTTAGGTGAGAATATTCAGAAGAATAAAAGTAATAAAAAAATGAGAATTAGTAAAAGTGTAAAAGAAAGGGAAGAAGCATGCAGAGAATATAAGTGTGCTATTAAGAATAAAGAAAGTGAAAAAGATATTAATGCTAAATGGGAAACGTACTTAGAAAAGAAGTTGGCTAAAATAGATAATTATAGAGAGAGAATGAAATTGAATAGTAAATTGTTGGAGGATATTAATAAAAGTGGAAGAGATGGGAGCATGGAGTTACATTAAAAGGAAAAATGTAGGGGAGAGATAGTATTACTAGATGATGAGGGAATAGAGTGTAGGTCTAGAGAAGACTTAGAAGCTTAAATAGATATGTAATGGATATAGAAAAGATGTTAGGTGTGAAGGACAGAGTGATAGAAAACATATAGTAATGAGAATATTAGGTTTACAGAAAATGAACTGAATGAGATGGGGAAGAAATTGAAAAGTGGAAAGTCAAGAGGTTTAGATGGATGGGCAGCAGAGATGGTAATGAATTTAGGATATAGGGCAAAAGTACTGCTATTATCCTATTTTAATAAGATCGCACAGAAGATAGTTTTTCCGGGTAGTTGGAGTAATGCAAGAGTAAAATTATTATTTAGAGGAAAGGATTAGGATCTTAGAAAGTTAAACAATTATAGACTGATAGCAGTAACATCAATTTTATATAAAGTTTTCTCATATATGGTGGCTGGAAGTTGCAAAATAGATGGAAGGGAATAATGCAGTGAGGGGAATGCAAGAAGGTTTTAGATCAGATAGGTGTATAGGAGATAGTTTATTTGTATTTACACATGGATATGAGTAGGAATTTAGGTCCAGTTATATATGAGTTTTATAGATATAGAGAAAGCATATGATAGAGTAAATAGAAATAGATTATGGGTAAGTTTAGCAAATTTGGGAATAGATGAAGCTTTAATGGATATTATTAAATTATATGAAAATAATTACTATATGTATCATTTAGGGAATATAGAATCAGTTAAAGTTAAAAATGGGGTTGGACTAAGGCAATGATGCCCTATGTCACCTATTTTGTTTTTGTTATATTTGAGTGAAATGGAAAGAGCAATAGAAAGATTAGGAAGAGGGATAGAGATACCATTAATAAGTGGCAAGGGAGTATATACTTTGTCAGGTCTTTTTTTATGTGGATGATGTCTTTTTGTGTGCAGAAAGAAGAGAAGATATGGAAGTTATGCTGAGGACATGTACAAGGGTGGGTAAAGAAATGGGAATTAAATTTAGTGAAGAAAAATCAAGTATAATCATAGTTAATACTGGGAAAGAGAAGATGTAGAATTTTTATTGGGGGAAGTGTGGTGAATACATATAGTTATTTGGGAATCATCTTAAGTAATCAGAAGAATTGCTTGGATGAATGGGAGAAAGAATTGATAAATGAAGGAAAGAGGTATTGATAAAGAAATTAACAGTGTTTTCATATAATAAATATGACGTAGCTAGAATTGTATGGGAGTTGCAGTAGCAGGGTTAACATATGGTAATAATGCGTTATGTGTTAGTAAAGTGATATTAGATTATTTAGAAAAAGTACAAAGCGAAGTAGGAAGACATGCATTGGATGCAGATGTGTGGACAGCAAGGGAGGCAATTCAAGGAGAAATATGATGGTCAAGTTTTTATATGAGAGATGCAAAAAGTAAAATGAAAATGTTTGGTATGTTGCAGTTTATGGATAATAAAAGCATATCTAAAATAGTATTTAATTGGGTTACGAGTAAATGGCAGGCAACAAGATGGGTGACAAATGTAATGCAGTATACAAAAGATTTGGATAAAGAATTTATATCAGTATACTTGTACAAAAGGTGGGATGATTGTGTTAGGATTGTTGAGTTTTATAGTGGTAAGGAATGGTATAAAAGAATAGATGCATTAATAAAAAATAGGGAGTTGGAGAGATGGAGAACTATTATTGAGATTAAAAAGAGTTTAAATATATATAGAAGTAAACAATATTGGGTGTGAGTTAATTTATGATAATAACAAGGAAAGTAGCTTATTGTTTAAGGCTCGAACAGCATCTTTATCAAAAAGAGAATATACATGTAAATGGGAAAATATGGGTGATTTAGTTTGCAAATTGTGTAAGGAAGGCATAGAAAATATTAGGCTTTTGTTAATTGAATGTAAATGCTTGAAAGCAGAAAGAGTACAAATAATGAAGTTATGGAAGAATAAATATGAACAAAGTGATTATTCAGAAAATGGGTTATTAGTTTTTATGCTGAGTTTGGGAAAAGATAAGGAGGATTTAGATATAAAGATCATAGGGTTGACAAAGATTATGTTGTAGAAATGGGATGGAGTAGTTATAAGAAAACTTAGGGTAAAGGGAAGATAAAATGGCTAACAGGTTTCTCTGGGCATAGTTGTTGAGAGATTCCTGACTCCGTTTAAGAAGTCACAGTGTATCACATCAGTAGTAGTTTACTGTTTAAGGCTCGAACAGGTTCTTTAGCAACAAGGGAATATACACATAAATGGAAAATGTGAGTGATTTAGTATGCCAGTTGTGGAAGGAGGGCATAGAAAATATTAGACATCCGTTAATTAAATGTAAATGCCAGCAAGCAGAAAGGGCACAAATAATGAAGTTGTGGAAGAATAAATATAAACAAAAGTGATTATACAGAAAGTGAGTTCTTGGGTTTTTATGCTGGGTTTAGGAAAAGGTAAGGAGGATTTACATATAAAGGCCATGGAGTTGACAAAGATTACATTGTGGAAATGGGAATGGAGGATAGAGAAGAATATAAGGAAAATTTAGGATGGGGAAAGGAAAAGGAAGATAAAGTGGTTAACAGGTTTCTCTGGGCATAGTTGCTGAGAGATTCCTGACTCTGAATAAGGAGAAATTTTAGTGCATCTCATCTCATCATCATCAATAGTCAAATATAATGGAATGGAACAGTAGCATATATGAATCCCTAGTTAAGAATATATAGTTTCAAAAAAAGGAAAGAAAATAATATTTATAGGAGATATGAATGAGCATATTGAAGAAATTGATAACATGGATAACAAGAATGGACATCTTTTGAAAAAATGTTGTCAGAGAGTGAATTTGAGCATTGGAAATTTATCATATATTTATGCCGGGCAATGTTTTTGATAATGAAGAGAGAGTATGTAATAGTGATCATAATTTCTTTATAATAGAAATGGTTAGTATTGTGGTGGAAAATAGTAATAAAAGTAAAAAGGATAGTAAAAGATGTGGATGGAAAATGAATGATAAGAATAAATTAGAAAAATATATAATAAAAGAAGAAATCATAGAAGAGTTTGTTGGGGATGAATATAATGACTGGTGTGATGAAATAGAAAAAGTAGCAAATAGGGTTTTAAGTGATAATATTCAGAAGAATAAAAGTAATAGAAAAGTGAGAATTAGTAAAAGTGAAAAAGAGAGGAATATAAATGTGCTATTAAAAACCAAAAAAGTGAGAAAGGTGTTAAAAAAGAAGTTGGCTAAAATGGTTAATTATAGAGAGAGAGTGAAATTAAATAGTAAATTACTGGAGGGTATTAATAAAAGTGGAAGAGATGGGAGTAAAAAAATTTGGGAAATATAAAATGTAAGGGAGAGAGAAATTGTATTACTAAATGATGAGGGAAATGAGTATAGCTCTAGAGAATAATTAGAGACAATCTTAAATAAGTATGTAATGGTTTAGAAAAGATGTTATTTGTGAAGGACAGAGTGATAAACATAAAAGCACATAGTAATGGAAATATTAATTTTACAGTGAATGAATTGAATGAGGCAGGGAAGAAATTGAAAAGTGGAAAGGTAAGAGTTTTAGATGAATAGGTAGCAGAGATGGTGATGAATTTGGTAAATATGGCAAAATTAAATTATCATGTTTTAATCAGATGGCACAGCAGAGAGAATTTCCATATAGCTGGTATAATACGGGAGTAAGGTTATTATCTAAAGGTAAGAGTAAGAACCATAGATGAAAGTTAAACAATTATAGACCAATAGCAATAATGACAGTGTTAAAAGTTTTTGCATATATGGTGGCTGGAAGGGTGGCAAAATGCATGGAAGAAAATAATATAGTCGGAGAAATATAAGGAAGTTTTAGATCAAATAGGCATATAGGAGATAGTTTATTTGTAGTCACACAACTTATAGATATGAGTAGGAATATAGGTAGACAGTTGCATATGGTCCATAGATATAGAGAGAAGGCATATGATAGAATAAATAGAAATGGGTAAGTTTATTAAATTTGAGAATGAATGAGCTTTAGTGGATCTTATTAAGAGATTGAAGAAAATAATTACTGTATTTATCAATTAGGATATATAGAATCAGAGTTAAAAGTGGGTGAGACTAACACAAGGATGCCCTGTGTCATCTATTTTGATTTTATTATGTTTGAGAGAAATGGAGAAAGCAATAGAAAGACTAGGAAGAGGGATGGAGAGACCATTAATAGATGGCAAGGGAGTGTATATATTATCTTGTCTTTTATTTGCTGATGATATTTTTTTATGCACTGAAAGTACGGAAGAAATGGAAGTTTTGCTAAAGACTTGCACAAGAGTGGGTAAAGAGATGGGGATTAAATTTAGTGAAGAAAAAATCAAAAGTAGTGATGATAAATGCTGGGGAAAGAGAAGAGAAAGAATTTTTATTGGGGGATGTAAAGTTAAATGTGATGAATAAGTATAACTATTTGGGAATTATCTTAAGTAATCGAGAAATTGGTTGGATGAATGCGAGAAAAAATTGATAAATAAAGCAAGGAAAAGAGAGACCCTGATAAAGAAATTAATATTGTTTTCGTATAATAAATATGATGTAGCAAGAATTATATGGAAGAGAGTGACCTTAGTAGGTTTAACTTATGGTAACGATGTGTTAGTAAAGGAGTTTTCGATTACTTAGAAAAAATACTAAGAGAAATAGGAAGACTTGCATTAGATGCAGATGTATGGATGGGAAAATGGGATGATCAAATTTTATGTATGAGAGATCCAAAAAGCAAAATGGAAAATGTTTGGTAGATTGCAATTTGTGGATAATAAGAGAATAGCCAAAATAATATTTCATTGCGTTACTAGTAAAGGACTGGCAATAAGATGGATGAAAAAGGTAATACATTATGCAGATTTGGATAAAGATTTTATGTCAATATACTTGTACTAAAGATGGGATGATTGTGTTAGGAGAATTGTTGAGTGTTATAGTGGCAAAGAATGGGATAGAATAGATGCATTAATAAAAAGTGGGAGTTGGAGAGATGGAGAACTAATATGGAGAGCAAAAAGAGTTTAAATATATATAAGTAAACGGAATATTGGGTGCGAGTTAATTTACGATAATAGCAAGAAAGGTAGTTTATTGTTTAATGCTCGAACAGGATTGTTAGCATCAAGAAAATATACACATAAATGGAGGAATGTGAGTGATTTAGTCTGCAAGTTATGTAAGGAAAGAATGGAAAATATTAGGTATCTATTAATTGAATGTAAATGCTTACAAGCAGAAAGACTACAAATAATAAAGTTGTGGAAGAATAAATATAAACAAAGTGATTATACGGAAAGTGGGTTTTTGATTTTTATTCTGGGTTTGGGAAAAGAGAGATTTAGATATAAAGGCCATAGAGTGGATAAAGATAATGTTGTGAAATGGGATGAATCAGGATAGAGAAGAATATGAGAAAAACTTGGTGTGGAGAATGGAAAGGGAAGGAAAAGTGGCTAACAGGTTTCTGTGGGCATAATGCCTGAGAGGTTCCTGACTCATAAAGAAGACATAGGGCATCACATCAGTAGTAAATCTTAGTTTTTTTTATGTATTAAATTAAATAATAATGTTATATACATATTTCATTTAATTGGTGTTAATATAAAATGGAATTAAGGTTTTACCTAACTGCAATATATTTGTGTTGTGTTTATGATTATATACATAAAATAATACACTAATTACAAATTTTGTATGTATGTACATGCTTATTAATTACATATAAAAGATATATTAATAATTACAAATTTTGTCTTGATCATTTTTAAATATATGCAGTGTAGCCTCAACATCAGCTATATTTTGTTACAAGCTTCATAGCAGATGTTCTAAATTAATAAATTACAGCCTCAGTATTTAAATTTTTATTTATAATGTCTCATTTGCTGCAGTTTTTCAACATGTATATCTATATATAACACATTTTTTAACATGTGTAGAATACACATGCTTACAATACAATTGATTTTGAAAATTATAGTACTTAAACAATTTAAAATTTATATTAAAAAAATTTTTAAAAAATATAATAGTAATGATATATACACAGTTTGCCACAGTGAAAAACTGACTGGTGCATTCTCCAAGTTCCTTAATAGTGCCATATCTATATCAGTATGTATGGTTACATAGTGACAGTTTAGCTTTTCACCATGAAAATTTTAATTATCTTGTCTGGATCACAGGTTTCGATATGAAATGTGAAAGTGTGTTTTGGATATTCATATATTATCTTCAATACTCTTCCTTCCATCACCAAATCTTACTAATCTCTTGAAAATATTTTGATCTCACTGCTTCACTGCCATGCACAGTTAGGATCATTTCAAATATTTGAGTAGTAGTTTTACCCGATTTAAATCAGAATTTAATGTTAGTGCTTTTGAAACACATTATCACATTTCATATCATAATTTCTGATCCACAAATGCTAATGCCTTCAAATTTTTATGGAGAATATGTAAACTATGGAGCTATAGAACAAGTGTTGATTCACAACTGGCACTGCAAGGAGCTAGGAAAGAGAAGCAATCAAGTTACCTTTTGATTGGGGACATATTTAAGTACTGGTGTATATGTGTACGTTCATTTGATTGTATTGTCAAGGGAAAAGTATTAAATTTTACTATATTTATAGTAACAGATTTATTTTACTCTTTTTTTCTGAAATTAAATTAATATTTGTCATTGTAGGACTTAGAGGATAACACTTCTCAAATTCTTTTACACCACTGTTATGATTATTATTTTTACACTTTCAAATGAAATTTTAAATTTTTGATGGGGGGAAAAAAACCCACATGTACATTAGATTTGATTCATGGGAAGAAATTGTAAAAGTCATCTACATAATTTAAGAAAAAATTACATCAAAAATGCAGCTAATGAAATTATATTTACTATGCAGTTGTTAAAATTTGACTTGGCAGTTATGTTAATATCTAAATATATATTTAAGATTTTGTTTATTGAAAAATGGCACCTGTTATTTGTTGTAAAAAGTGTGCGATGATAAATTAGCATCATAGAGACTTAGAAAAGGCCTTTCTTCTTATATAAATTTTAATATTTTTTTGTTTGTTTATATATTTTTTTAGATAGCATGTAACTGAATTAGGTCACATTGACACAGAGGTTACATATATATATATATCACTTTTATCGTTAAAAGGAGGTTGCCTTGACAACAGTTTGAGGTTGTTATTGATGTTGTGATTGTCTTAAGTGTTGTCTGGTTTTTAATGATATATATATTGATTCATGGCAAGGCTTATTAATTAAAAAAGAAATTGTGATTATAATTCCTATTTGTCCAGAATATTATTTATGAATTTCATTTTATTTCATATTTTTTAATAAAGTAAATAAATTCTATTAATGTAAATAAGATTTAAATATTATTGTTATTTGTGGTTAGTTATGTTTTAGAGCTGATGGAGTTTCCTTGAAACTGATCCAGTAATGCCATAATATATATCAAAATTAGATTATTATATATAATATTGTAATGTCTTATTTGCTCTGATATTCATAATACTTGTTATGTGATCTTTTAGTTCTTAATTGATTATATGTTTATATAATTCAATTGCTATGACTAATTGCAAAGTTTCCACCTGAGTGGAATACATTTGTAAGTTCTTTATTAATTATGCAAAAGATTACATTAATAATAATGAATTTTATCTGCCACTTTGAAATGAATAATACTTGCTTTAGATATTTATGCATATTTAAGGCAAGATTTTTAATAAATGGAATTGATTATAATTTTTAATGTCCAGATTATATTTATCTGTATGATAATTATTATTCATCTTTATTTCATATTTTACATTTACAATTAAATTAATTAAAATTTATTTAACATAAATAAGATTAATGCCTTTTCTGAATTGAGGTTTTTAATCTTAAGGATTAGTTTTGAACCGATTCTTTTAGTCTTATATATGTTATAATTTACAATTCAGAATTTGGCTATTATAATGCACTTATTCATAACAATATATAGTTGTATAATGTATTAATTACATAATTAGTCATGTTACATACATATTTAATTCAGTTGATGAAATAGGTATAAAAGGAAATTTGTTGAATTCCTATCTAACTAGAATATATATGTGTATAATATTTCTGTAGTGTAATTTTCACTACACCATTCTCACATAAGGTAGGGACTGGTTTCCATCCAGTTTTAAGATCTTATGGAGGGATGTCATCATAAACATATGACCAAAGATGTGAAAAAGATTTATGATCCCCAAGTTGCACATTTCATTTTGAATCAGCACTCATCAATTGGCCCAGATCACAATCTCTTACAGATGTCTTGGGCATTATTCAATATATATATATAGGTTGTCAATTACAACAGTTTAATTGATATGTCAAATTTACTGCCCTCACAACTTTGACACAAACCACTTGATGAAAGTATATTAATAATTTTTATTAGTCATTCATTGGACTAGAGATTATCCACCTAATTTTCACTACATCACTCTTAATCAAGATAAAGATTGATTTCTACTCACATTTAACACATTTTTGGAGGGGTGTTATGACAAACATGTGACCAAAGTCATGAAAAAGATGTATGAACCTCAAGTTGCACATTTCATTCTGAACCGGCATTCGTCAGTTGGTCCAGATCATCATCTCTTGCACAATTTAATGGATATGTCAAACTTCCTGCCCTCACAACTTTGACACAAACCATTTGATGGAAGTATATTAATTTTTTATTAGTCATTCATTAGATTAGAGATTATCCACTTAATAGTATTTCTGTAATATAATGTTCATTTCATCAATCTGGTTCAACATGAAATGTGCATCTTTGGGATTATACATCTTTTCCATGTCTTTAGTCATATTTTATGATTACACCCACAAGGTGTTAAAAGTGGATAGAAACCAGTCTCTATCTTGCATGAGAGGAGTGTATTGAAAATTACACCACAGAAATATTAAGTGGATAATCTTTCATCTAATGAATGATTAATGATTTTTTTTTATTATATTGGTGTATGTTTTAATGTGTTCCATGTTTAGGATTTTGCACTCTTTCCACTGGATTGGAATTCAATTTCTCACATGAGAACCATGATTACCTTATGTCATTCGATGTAGTGATAGAGTGACAGACCCTGGAATGTAAGATCCTCAGATTTATTCCATCTCTGGCATTTCCATTCCTCAAAATTCTTACAAACTCCTGAGGAATAAGCCATTCAATTATTTATTTTTTAGTTTGTAAAAACTACACTTTGTTAAATATGAATTTTATTTGTTACTTTCAAATAATATATACCTGCTCTAAAAATATGTACTGTATATGCATTGTGACAAGATTCTATATCTTAGAGCTTTTTCATGTCATCATCATCATCATCATCAACCATTATCAATCCACTGCAGGATGAAGGTCTCTCCAAGTTTAATCCATCTCCGATCTTTAGCTTCTCTTTTCCACAACACCCCTGCACATTTTCTTATTTCATCCATCCATCTAACATGTGGTCTCTTTCTGGGTCTTTTACAATCTCTTGGAATCCAGTTTAAAATTTCAATTGTCCATCTATTATCATTTCTTCTAGCAATATGTCCAGCCCAACTCCAGTTATAAATGTAAATTGAATATATTATGAACTCTTGATCCATTGTTCCTGATATTTAGTTGGGTTTTTTTTTGTCTTGACATTAAATCTATGCAAGATTTTAACATAACATTTTCTGACATGGATAGGTTTTTTTTTTAAATTTGTAACATTATGCAGTGAAGTCTTAACTTTTCATTCTTTGGATTAAAAGAAAAATCAATAACACTGACATCAAGATTTGGACTTCATCATAAGACGATATAAGCCTTAATTCATTATGAGCAGTTCTGATCATTCTCATATCCATACTAGTTCCATCATGAAATCATTTATTTCTATTATTGCTTACAGTGTTTATCCCTAGCCATGGGTCAATCTTGAAAACAAGTGAAGTCTGAATGAGTGATTGAAAATATTAGAGAGGGTAGAGACTAATCCTGGAGATAATTATTGCTTAATATCTTAAATTGGCTCCAAAAATGTTCTGACAGACATGAAGCACTAATGAAAGTAAAATCTGTTTTTAATATACATAGCGAGAAATGTGCATAATGTAAATGTTGGGAAGAGATTTTTGTAAGAAAAGACAAAAAAAATTTTTATTTGCAAAATTATAAAAAATATATTTTTTAATAAGTTTTGAACATAAATAGTGCACTACATTTAATCACTATAATTAATATTAACCCTGATTTTTAAACATCTGACCATTGTGATAGTGAAATTGCATTTACAATTACATACGACTGTGATGGAAATAAATTGTGCGATAGTAGCTAAATCAATATTTAAAGGAGACCTCTGATTGAGTGATAATTTATATAACAAATAAAGAAGTTGTGTATAAAATGAGAGTTGCATGTTCAAATTAATGCATTGACAATTTAATATGATATCAGACAAATTAAGCATTAGAAAGTATGATCAATTTATTGATCTGATAAAAGTAAAACCAGTGCCTGATTACTTTAATAATAATTTCAATTAAGTTTTTTTCTGTAGAATCAATAATTATGGCTAAAATGCTACGAACTGACCGGTTTATATATAAAGGAGTATGTTACACGCATTGCTGTGTGCTGATTTAGACTGCACACACTGCCATTGTGAATTCTAAGGGCCACCCAAACTATGGCTGACACATCCAAGTGATAAACGACATCGAATAATCCACACTGGGTCACTTGGATATATCAGGTGGTTTTGAATGGTCTTTCAATATCAAAATGGCAGGGAGTGCCGTCTAAATATTAAAAGTTTATAATTTCTAAAATACAAATTTATTGCAATAATGATAGTGTGAAGCACCAAAGTATGTTGGGAGGGAGAAGGATGTTTTTGATGATGCAAAGTATCGCCTAGAAAATGCAGAAGTGTGATCTAACCAAGCTTATAATTTTGCAATACTAAAAGCTTATAACTTCTAAAATATGAATTTTATTATAATATATGCCCGTAACCACATGTTGAAATAATGTAAGATTGATCAAACGAAGTTTATAATTTCAAAATATTAAAAGTTTATAACTTCTAAAATATGAATTTTATTAAAATATATGCCTATAACTACATGTTGAAATAAAGCATATTAATTTTATAATTAATCTGATTTCTTGCCTGAAAGTATGACGTTGCATGCTTCCTTTGTTACATGTAGTTAAAAAAAAATGGAGATAAGAAAAAATAGCTTTGTTCACATTTGATCTTCTGATGTGGATATCAGATCTACACTTGATCATATGAGATCCTTACAATATTTGTACTTTAATTTTTTTATTATTGCTGTAAATTGTGATTTTGTAATGAATGGTCATATCATGACCATGTGTGGATTATTCAATGTCATCACTTGGATGTGTCAGTGGGGGTTTTGGGCTGGCATTAGAATTCAAAATGGCATGAGTGCACTCTAAATTGGTACCCATTGCTGAATTTAATTAATAGCAATATGATATCACAGGATCATTGCTAAAGTATAAAGTGTTGATCGAGAAAGCAAAAAACTTAATATGGTTTTAGCAATAAAACATTTAATTATGATAATAATAGATAAAAACAGTACTAGAATGCTTTTGAAATAACAGACCCTTTTCCTACTATAAATTAACAGTGTAATTTTGGAAAGATACTCCACTTCAAATGTATTCTATCAAGGGAATGGTATATAAAGTTTGGTAAATCTGAAAATGACAATTATAAAGAATGTAATTTTATGGAAACAAGCACACTATTTACAGTGTAGTGTATCTTAAAAGATAATGGGTAAAATTCTTTGTGATTTAACTTTTTCCAAGTTTGGATCAAATTGCAGTTCATATGGGAACACAACCTTGATAATTGTATTTTTGTATTCGACTATTTCCATCATCTAATATGAGTATTGAATGTCTTTAGAAAAATTTAACTTTATTTAAATATTCCAAATACATTCAACTGTTAGTAATAGCACATCAAACAGGTTAGTAAATACACAAAGTTTCGAGGGGTATTATTCTCCCTCTTCTTCGGGTGTTGCTGGCCTGACCAGTGACGATACTAGCATGAGATTTGAACCTGGACCCTTAGATTCTTGAGTATTGAATTTTAAGGTAATGCTCTAACTAACTGAGCCATCCTGCCAAAAGCAACAATCAGTAGAAATTTCATATACTTATCTATGAGGCTCCTCCTGATTTCTCCAGTTTTTCCTAAGAGCAAAGTTGATTAGTGGTTTCCATACATTATGTATAGTCACATTAGGTTGGCATATGGAATTGTTTGCCATTGTCATGTGAGCAGCTTCTTTAAATTTTCTTCTTTGTATCTTGGTACATGACAATGGCAAAAAATCCCATAAGCCAACCTAGTGTGAATATACATAATGTATGGAAACCACTAGCCAACTTTGCTCTTAGAAAAAACTGGAGAAATCAGGAGGAACCTCATAGATAAGTCTATAAAATTTTCTACTGATTGTTACCTTTGGCAGGATGGCTGTCTTAAAATTCAATACTCAAGAATCTAAGAGTTCAGATTCCAATCCCATGCTGGTACTGTCACTATCAGGCCAGCAACACCTGAAGAAGAAGATAGAATAATACCTCTCGAAATGTTGTGCATTTATTAACCTGTTTGATGTGCTATTACTAACAGTTGAATGTACTGTATTTGGAATATTTAAATAAAGTTAAATTTTTCTAAAGGCATTCCATACTCATAGTAGGTGATGGAAATAGTCCAATACAAGAATACAACTAAAACACCATCATCACAAACCTTCAGGAAAACACCATCTTGATAACATTCATAAAGAGCTTTAGATTAGCTTTAATCTTAAAATAATAATTGTGGAAATTTTTGCAGCTTGCAGTTATATTTATAAAGTTTACACTAGAAAATTCCATCCAGCTTTATGCTTGTGATGATGTCTCTTGACAATAGTTAGCATTCACGAATTCTGTGATAACAATCCAAAAGAGGTTAACTAAAACAACATTCTCATGAATAGCTGCTTCAATTTGAAGCATTATTAAATTTATATATGATATGTCTGATTATTTCTGAAGATTATCCTAGTTAATTATTTTACCACTGCTGCTCCAAATGGCCAATGTGCCTTCTATCAGCTAATTCTGCATTTTTCCTTTAAAACTCAATAATTAGCTTCCATTAACATCAACTTTCATGTACTATTTATAGCTGGATATTTTTTTTCAAGTAGCGAATAGGAAGAAAATATGGGAATCTTAACACATCCATTTATTGAAAATAAATATTTAACATTCAAATTACCATAAGGTAATTAATTTGTTTAAGAATTTAACAACAAATTATCTAATTTAGGAATTCCGTAAAGACCCCAATTAGCTTAATTAGTAATTTGTTAATTAGCTTAAGGTATAGATGGAGATGGTATAGGTAACAAATTTAGTAGAAATAAATTAAGCCACTGTGGGTGATTTTCAATTAACATTAGGAAAATTTTAAATATATTTTAAAAGATAAAGTATATTAACTCATTTCTTTTAAAATGGAAAAAATGTAAAGCAGTTAATTAAATTTAACAAAATTTTTTAATATAATTCAATCCATATATACATCAAATTGTATTATGCCTTAAAGTATTTAAAATAATCATTACTGCACAAATGACCTTTGAAACCATATTATCTCTACACACATGCACATACATTTGGCTAAGAATAGGTGTGGAATATATTGTATTGTTAAATCTGAATTGTATTTTAAATCATCAAATTCTCTTCTGTAATTTTTAATAGTTCGCTGCACTATTGTCTTTCTGTATTTATAATTTATTTTTTCTATCTTATATAGTAAATGATGAATCAAAGTTTTATTATGCATATAAATGAAATACATATATTATCAAAATAACATTCCGAATATCAGAAAATTTGATATACCAACACATTTAAGTCAAGTTAAATAATATTAAGCATATTTAAAAACATTGGTAAAATTATTTTGAGTTTATTCATTTAGAAGACAGTCATCATCACCAACCATTATCAATCCACTACAGGATGAAGGTCTCTCCAAGTTCAATCCATCTTCTCCAATCTTTAGCTTCTCTTCTCCACATCACCTCTGCACTTTCTTATTTCATCCATCCATCTCACATGTGGTCTCTTTCTGGATCTTTTACAATCTCTTGAAATCCAGTTTAAGATTTCAATTGTCCATCTGTTATCATCTCTTCTAGCAATATGTCCAGCCCAACTCCAGTCTTAATTTTTTTCAATGAAGTCAGTAACACCTGTTTGTTCTCTTACCCATATATGGCGTTTTCAATCTCTTCTTGTTACTCTCAACATGTATCTCTCCATACTTCTTTGAGTGGTCTGAAGTCTCTGTATTGCTCGTCTATTAAGGGTCCAAGTCTCGGATCTATAAGTAAGAACTGGTAAAACACATGTATTAAAAATCTACCTTTTCAAATACATAGGCTTATTTCCTTTTAGTATCAAGTTATTTCTACCAAAAGCACTCCAACCAAGTTTAATTCTATGATTAATTTCATCCGTTATGTGTCTATCTGTATTAATAATCTGACCAAGGTATATGTAACTGTTAACTTCTTCTAACTCATCATAATCAATCTTTATTTTCATATTTTGAGAAAATCCATTAAACATTACTTTAGTCTTTTTAACATTTATCTTTAATCCTACTTCCCTATTTTTTATCTGATAACTCCTGCAACATTCCCTGCAGCTCTAAAGCATTATTTGCAAAAACAACTACATCATCTGCAAAATCTAAATGACTTAAATCTCCATTTACTTTCACTCCTTTAGCTTCCCATTTTAATCCACAAAATACTTCTTGCAACATTGCTGTAAAAAGTTTTGGAGATATGGAGTCACCCTATCCTACACCCTTCTCAATGTTGACTTTCCCAGTATCATTATGTAATCTAATTGTTGCTTTTGCATTTTTATAAATATTCTTTAAAATATGACAATATCCTGGATTTATATCTTGATGAGCCAATGCTTTAATCACTGAAGAAATGTTTATACAATCAAATGCCTTTTCATAATCCACAAATCCAAAGCATAATGGCAACTCGTATTCATTTGTTCTTTCTATAACTTCTCTCAATATCTGGATGTGATCTACTGTACTAAAACCACTTTTAAATCCAGCTTGTTCTCTTGGTTTGTGGAAATCCAATGTTCTCTGTAGATGTGTTGTAATTATCTTGGTAAAAATTTTGTATAAAACTGATAAAAGGCTGATAGGTCTGTAATTTCTAATATTTTCTTAATCACCTTTTTTAAATATTAATATTAATACTTCATTCTTCCAATCATCTGGTATATCTTTATCATTTAGACATTTGGTATATAACTTTGCTAAAAAAAATTCTATTTCTTCATCTGCTTCTTTTAATATATCAATTATAATTCCATCATTACCTGGAGCCTTTCCTTTCTTCATACATTTTAATTGCTTGTCTCACATCTTCATTTAAAATTCTGGGCAATTCAGAAGATGTAATAGATATAGGAGGTACTTGTTCTTTATTACTATATAATTCTTGATAAAAGTCTTCTACCCATTTCATGATGTCATCTCTCTTTTTAATAATAATTACATCTTTTTTCTTATTGCAGGTATAAATTTTCTACCAATATCAAAATGTCGTTTTACACTCTTGAGACTTTTATTCTCTTCTACAGCTTTCCTTGCTAATTCAGAGTTATACTTTCTTATAGCATTTTCAACTCTTCCGCACCATTTTACAAAATTCAAGATATTTAGTCCTTTTTAATGCATCATTTTTGTATATCTTCATATTCCTTCTTTTCTTCATAAATTCTCTAGTCTCAGTAGAAATTTTATTGGTCAATTGCTGTTTTTTTCTACCTGCTATCTTTGTTGCAGTTTTAAAAGTGTATCAGTTATTTTCATATTAATTTCATTCAAATCTGAATCATGTTCAAAATCTACTAATACTTGAAACCGATTTGTAAATTCTAATTTAAATTCATTAGAATATTTCTGAAGATTAGGAATATCAACTGTAAATATTGTTTTTCTTAATAATTTTTGTCTCTAGTTTTGTATTAACACGTATCTTACATTTTACTAATCGATGATCACTTCCTGTGTTAAATTTATTAAGAACATTAGGTACTTGAGTACTAAACCTGCAAAATAGAGGAGATAGATCTTTTCACACCCACAATCATTGTGTGATGTCGCGATGACATCATATTGAAAAAAATAGTCCTACAATGATGACATCACAGTTGATGTAATATTGGGACATTTTTATTTTTGGAATGAAAATTTTTTCTACAGATCTCCATTTTGTGTCATATATATTACATGATAAGTATCATAGAAATATATAAAATCCCAGCATCCTTTGCAATTAGATGTTTTCATTTTTGGAGCAAAATTTTTTTCTGCAGATGTCTATTTTGTTGATAATGTACTTAATGTATTTTTATATAAATTACTAGGAGTTGTTGCTTTACTTTCTTTATAAAAAAAAAAAAGCCTTAAAAATCTAAATCATTTACTGTTCATTTGATGTACATGTAATATTCATTATATATATATATAAAAAAGACGTTCATCATTTGCTGTTCATTTGGTGTGTCTTTTTCCATAGTTTTTGCCTTAATTTCTTTATAAAAAAAATAGATGTTTAAAAGTCAAAATCATTTATTGTTCGTTTGGTGTATTTGTATTAATTAATATGTTATTTTTTGTCATTTTTACTCTAATTTCTTTATAAAAATATAATCAACATTTATTTAGCAGTTTTTGCTTTAATTTCTTTATATATAAAAATAAATCCACATTTATTAGCAGTTTTTGCCTTAATTTCTATATTAGAGTTTTTTGCTTTAATTTCTTTATATATAAAAATAAATTGACAATTATTATCAATTTTTGCTTTAATTTCTTTATAAAACAAAAAAAATTGACATTTATTACTAGTTTTATGGGAAAAGAAGTGACATTTATTAGCATTTTTATGAAAATCACAGGATCCTTTGCAATCAAGTCGTTTCATTTTTGGTATATATTTAAACTATATTGAATTTTATAATGTATTTTGAAATCATTTATTGTTCGTTTGATGTATATTCACTTATTTTTAGTCCTGCAACATGGAGCATGTATTAGACCAACTGTGGCTGTTGACATTCATATCACACATTTTGTTTTTTTGTGCAAGAAAGATTCGTGTACACGTTTTGTTTTTTTTGTGCAAGAAATATCTGTGTACACATTTTGTTTTTTGCACAAGAAAGATTCATGTACAAGTTTTGTTTTCTTGCACAGCATAAGCGGCAGATTGATATGAATGTGAACAAGCACATAATGGTCTAATACATTCTCCGTGTTGCAAGTTTAGTACCCAAGTACCAAACATTACACTCTTGAAATATGTATTTTCTGTTAGTCAAAATATAATCCAATTCTGCTGTACTTCATTTGGATGCTTCCATGTCCATTTTTTTAAAACATTTTCTCAAAAAAGAATTCATAATATAAAGTTTTTTTTTTTCTGCAAACTCCACAAGTCTATGTCCTCTCTCATTTCTATTATCATAACCAAAATTGCCTACAACATTTTCATCTTTCATTTGATTACCAATTCTAACATTAAAGTCTCCCATAACCATTTTAAAATGTTGTTTACTCTGATCAAAAGCCATTTGTACATCCATATAAAAATCTTCTACTACTTCATCACTATGAGAACTTGTTGGGGCATAAACCTGAATTATCTGCATTTGGTATCTGCTATTAAGTTGTATAACTAATCTTGCCACTCTGTCCGATACACCATCAATCTCCACAATGTTGTTCTTCCATTTTTTATTTATAATGAATCATACTCCATTTGTATTTCCAATATTTGTGCCTTTATTAAAAGAGTACATATCCACTTTTTAAGCCAATTGTTTCTTCACGTTTTCTTCTAACTTCACAAAGTCCAATAATGTCCCATTTAATATAAGACATTCTTCTAATTCTTGCAATCTTCCTTCACTTGAAAGTGATCTGAAGTTTTAAGTACTTAAATAATAAGTCATCATCAAATGGTAGTGTGGGTCCACGATCAGGGGATTCTTAGCACCCTCCGGCTTTGGCACCAACTGCTGCCTTGGTTGGTGACTTTACAACCTCCTGGGAATAAAGACCATGATTTATTTTTGTCTGTCATAATAGTATATACACATTTAACTATAATATACATAAAAGTGACCAAATATCTATATCCATAGAGAAATTGTTTATTAAGATATATCCTACTCACCCTTTTAACATTTTTTTTTTGATGGAAATATAAATAATTGAATATATAATATTTTGGGCATATGAAAAGTGTAAACAAAAATAAAAATAAACATAGCAATAAATAATGAATAGTTAACAGTAGTAAAAAAAAAAATTCTTATTTGGAAAATATTTTTTTATGTCGAATGGAACTACATTCATAAATTTAGGATCCATTATGAAATATATATATTAAAGATCACAATCTACTAGAAAAAAGTGTGTAATCAAACTTAGATTTACCATATAATACTCAATTGCTCAAGCACTTTACTACTTTTACAATGCTTTATTTTTCACCCTTTTCTACAGTTTACAGTTTTGATTGCTCCAGCAATTTTCTTCAGAACATTATATCTCCTAATAGTGAGATTAGGAAATGTAATATTCTGAAGAAGATTGCTGGGGCAATCGAAACTGTAAATTGTAGAAAAGGGTGGAAAATAAAACATTATAAAAGTAGTAAAATGCTTGGACACTTGAGTATTATATGGTATACATTTGGCAATGCAATAGGAAAGAGTAGTTATCAAACCTATATTTATTTGTTGGTTAATCAAGATTACTTTTAAAGAGAAAGAAGTTGAAAGCAAGAAAGGTGGATCCATTACAGTATCAATATTATATACGTTTTATAATTATTAAAGTAATTATGAATTCATTATAGTATAATCACAAAAATAAGTACTATACTAAATTACTTAACAATATTTAAATCATTTCATCCAAATGAAGTTTCCAAAATAATGATTTCTATTCAAAAGCTGATAGGAAAAAGAGAGTATATGACATGTAAAACAAACATTTCAGTAAGTTAAATGAAAGCACATAGTAAAATTTGGGATAAGATTACAATTAAAATAGGATAAAATAAATATGGCAATATAAATTCAGGTATGCAAAATAGACATATACTTATTATAATTATTATTTTTCTTTTATGTATTGATTATTACTAAATACAATTGCAGTAAAATATTTTGCTTTACATATTTATACATATTTAAATGTTTTAAAACTCTGAAGAAGACTGTTGGGCAGTTGAAACTATAAGGAAATCAAATTGTTTGAAGTAAATAATGTGTTTCCATTGTATAAAATGAAAAAAAAGTGTTATTAATTATAATTATATATTTAATGCAACTCATAATATCGAACATTTAAATTGGTTGCAAGTAACAAGCATATGTTTTTGCATACTTATTTGAATGTTTCACATGGCCGCAATTTGTCTGTGTGAGAATCCCTTTCTCATAGGTGATTATAATTTCTGAATTAGTTTGTTGTTAGTTTAGAATCTATATTGGGATTGGAAAAGAAAAAAAGCCATTAATTTGCATAGAAGAAAAAATGTATTTGTGGCAAAATATTTACTCATTGATCTTTACTTTTGGGTTACTTTTTGTCTAGAACTTTTTACACGGGTTAAATAAAGAAGTGGGCGTTACAAAATTTTAGAAGAGAAATTTAATTATTATTAAAGGATAATAAAATTTATTGGGAAAGATTGTAAAAAATGCTCTTATTTAATAATATATATATAAACATATGAAAGTCTTGGCTGATCCAGTATTGTTTATTGCTTTTATAAACATATCAATATTTGTTTGAAAGTTTGTAGTGATGGCAATTTACTAATGATTATATGCCGGACTATATACATTTACGTGTTAATAGTATACAGGTTTTGAATAGGAGAAAACAGGAATATTGATCGGTGAGGAAAAAGTAAAAGATGAAAATTTAAAGATGCTATTCATATCATAGTGTTCAAATAATCCCATAAATCATCCCGGTGTGACAATTCATAACGTTTAGAATCCACAGTAGGTTTCAAATAATCCCATAATTCATCCTGGTATGACAATTCATACCGTTCAGAATCCACTCAGTCATAGTCTTATAAAATTGGGAAGATGCTTTTAGATAAATATGTGAAATATCTACTGACTGTTGTCTTTAATAGATAACCTAATTGATTAATGTTACTTACCTTTGATATTCGTGAATCTAAAGACCCCAGTTTCAATTCCCATGCAATCAAGACAGCAACATGTGAAAAAGAGAGGAGAATAATAGTACTCAATATATTATGCTATAAAGAACCTGTGTACTAGTATTGGCAGCTAATGTGCTTGAAAAGTTTGAATTGTTCTAAAGATATTTGATAATTAATTCTATGTGATGGAATTAGTCCATTATTTACTTATATGCTTATGTTTTTAGCCTTGTTTCTGTGTTAAATATATTAAAAATAAAACTTATTGCATATTATAAAAATCAAAATAATGATATTTTCATTTCTCCTAAAAAGCTATTTTAAAAGTATACTGTGAATGTATATAATTATATTCTAATGATATTAAACTATACCTCTATTAATTTTCGCAGTTTCTAGCCATGAACTCTAAAAATTACTAAGGGTGTAGTTTAATATATTTAATTTTCTATTTTAGCTATTAGTGCTCAATTTTATTTTGTTAAGATATGTTCATTTTTTATCTATTAAATTATGTTAGCATATTGATTTTTTATTATTTAGTTAGATTTTGATGGTGTAAATATTGATTATATTATTCATGCTTACATGGTAAGCTACATTTTGACTTTCTAAATAAAGAAAATTGTAATTTTTTCAAAGATATCGATTATATTTGATGTAATTATGCTATAAATATTAAGCAAATTAAAGTTATTTAAAAATTAATAAATTAATGGTCTTTCAAAAATTATAAAAGGTATTATGTAAAAAAATTATATAATGTGTGTTATTTGTTGCATATTAAATTTAAAATAATGTAGAAGAGTCATCTTGCATAAATAATTTAATAGTAATTGTCATTTTAAAAAAAAGATTATGAATCATGTCACAAAAGATATTTGCTGTCAAGATCTCTAAGTATATAGCCTGTGCACAAAAATGTATTTCTGCCATTCAGGAAACATATAATATCTCATAACTACATTAAATATATTATATGTATTACAAAACTCATTTTTCTTATGTCATTATTTCTCTAAGCTCTTTGTTTTTCTATATTGGTTTTTGTTACTGTATATTTCTTACCTGTCCTGAAGTAAATCCAATGAAATCGTTAGTTTTTTGTGCCAATAACATAATCTCACTATTTAGTTATTTTTTATAAATCTATTCTTAGGTAAAAAATTTCATATATATCATATAATAAACTAAAATTGTTAATCCAGTTTTTTTGTTGTATACATACTGTTTTTATTTTAATAGTGATTCCATTTACTGCTCTCAATATATAATATTTAAATACGTGTCGATTTAATTTAAAGTTTAATTTAAACTGAATTATAATATCTTTTATTTTTTATTTATCATATTATTTGTCAAGTGATCCTATTTCATAAAGCAATCTCTTTTCAAAATTAAATCTTTTTAAATTTTTTTAATTTTAAATTGTTTTATATTTCATTTTATTATGTATGAAAATAATATTGTAGCATTTTAAAATTTCATCTTAAGATTTATAAATCTAACATGTCAAAATATTTCAGTTTCAAATAACAATGGTATTGAAACATTAAATCGTCACTTGAGTGTTGGCAGTACATTTCAGGTCTTTTTATCTAGCCAAAATTAATTTATTCCATAAGCCCAATAATATTAATATTTTTTAAGTTCCTTGCCCTCTGCTTTATTAAATCTTCACTATTTGAAAGTTGCCCTGACCTTTTGCAATGCATAAAATATACATGTAAAAAAAAAAAATTCTATAATATATTTTCAACCCAAAAAAAAATTAGAAAATTACACTCATCATATACTTAAATATTGAATGACCTTTTCTGTTATGAAAGCTGTAATGAAATAAAAGATTGTATAAAAATGGATTTCAGTTTTTTTTTTTCTAAGTAGGAATCCAGTAAATTAATTTGATAGCTTCTATTTATGAACTGATTTTTTTGGGGTGACTTAAAATAACGATATAGAATCATGTCTGAACTGTGAAAATAGTTTAAATCTTGTCAGCATTTTTTACAGTGTTTATTGTGCATGATACTGTCTTATATAAAATTTGAAATCTTAACACTCTCCAGAAATATCATTACTGGAAAAATGTTGAATTGTATTTTAAGCAAAAATGAGATTAATATTTCATTTTTTATTCAATGAAATTAGATCGAGTTCTAGATATGTTTATAAAATAGTTCCTAAACATAGCAGATTATCATCCAGAGCTAGAATATTACAATTTAAAAAACAGGTCCAAAATGTTTTTCAATTCTTCATCTATGACTTCTGTTTTAATCAGCTAATAATTTTACTACCATTGGTTTTCCACAAGTCATTTTTTTACAGTGACTTTGAATCAATGAGGAGTTCCTCTTCTTATTTATCTAAACCAACTATAACCTTACACAACTAAATTGCAGTCAATAATTTGTCATATGTAATAACTAAACAAAATGTTCTCTTTCTATATAGTTTTTACACAGAGATAAAATCATGTCTAATTATCAAACAAATTTGGAACCACAAACAATAGATTACAAAACAATTATTTTTTTAATACTTTATATTAGAAAATCAAAATAATTAGATATTTTTTCGCTTTCAAATTTTTATCATTATTAATCCTAATCAGTTAATTAATCTTATTTTAAATTTTATTAAACGCTCACTATTATTTCAGTAATAGTTTTAACAAGGCTGTAAACCTTAGCAATGAGCGTCTGAAAAAATCGTCACTAGGGACCTACAGAGGTCCCTAGTGATGATTTTTTCAGACGCTCATTGCTAAGGTTTACAGAGGTCCCTAGTGACGATTTTTTCAGACGCTCATTGCTAAGGTTTACAGCCTTGTTAAAACTATTAATCTTATTTTGAAAAACATTTTTAATTATAATAAATGTAATAATGGAAATATCTAAATAAATTATAAGAAATAGAATTATATATATAAAAACTATTTGACTTGCCTACTTAAAAAAAAACATTTAAGAAATATTAAATATCTTGGGGGGTCATTTGTCTTTTATTGTATCTTTATTTATATAAAAAAGAAAGAAGTATGGAGATTATTAAAGTAATCGATAAGATAATACGCACAAGGAAGGTGAAAAGCTGTGTGTGTGTGTAAAAAATCAGATCTAACAATCTTTAACTTGGATTAAAGTTTATATCTGTGCTAGAGAAAAACTCTTGTTTAATAAATGATTAATGATAAACATAGTTAAGTTTATCAAAAATGTAAGAAGTCGAGGTTATGAGTGGAGCAAATTTAGCAGTTGTAAATAAAGATGTGACAATTCGCCATAGATAAATACTCTTCATGTAATGAGAGTATATATGAGAGTTGGTGAGCTGGGCTAACTGATGAGTGCTGGTTCAGCATGAAATGCATCTTGGGAGTCATTTGTCTTTTATTGTATCTTTATTTATATGAAGAATAAAAAAGAAAGAGGAAGTATGGAGATTATTAAAGTAATCCATAATATATCTTTATTAATTAATCTCTAAAATGTTTAAACTTACACACATTTGCAAATAATTTAATGTTCATGTGTGTAGTTATGGGACGTTTGAACTTTCAGATTTGAATTTAAATAACCCCTAATTGTAACTAAATAATTTATTTTCTTGATTTCTTTAACTAGCCTTGAATATGCTACTCCTTATTCTTTCTTTGCTTTATTCCTACTTAATGCTCATGGAGTATTCTCTTCAGTAGGTTACATAATGAAATGCCATGAACTTGGTTTGATTCTGAACCATGTTCCAGTCAGCAATTCGGTTAACCATTCACCATCTGATCATGGTCATCTATCTATTCTTAGCTAGAAATAAAATAAGAATGGAAGATCAATCCAAATCCTTACTACCTGATAAACTTAATTATTATTTCTCTATGAAGAGATATTTGCCCTTCACTGGAATATGTTTTATCTTTTTATTTTTTCTTTAATTCTATGTAAGAACAGGGAATATTTGGATTGCAATCACATGCTAAGAAAAGATATTTTATTAACAAAAAAAAAAATTAATATGATAAATGGAAAATATTTCTAGATGAGGAATGGGAGTTGAAATACAATTTATTTCAAGATCAGCTAAAAAAATTTGGAAAAGTATAAATTCCTGCACGAAGAGATTGAGCATTGAAACACTAAAGTGGGATTGGACTGAAGACATAATTGATGGGTCATATTATCCTCTGTTGATGACATTAAATGACTAAAGAATAAATTGAGATGATCCATGTAAGTTCCTGGAAAGTAGTTTAGGCCTTAGATAAAATTTGACTGCACTAAAAAATACGGTTGGAGAACCTCATTTATATACAGTGAAATATATCATTACTAATACAACTTTCGTAGATATTAGTTATTTTCACTTTAACAATGCTGCAAATAGTATCAAATTAAGGAAGAAAGAACTATTTGTATACAGCCTATAATAGTTGGAACAATTTTATGTCTAAAATCACAATTACGGGAGCAATTGTCATGTTATATGACATTCAGTGATTAGGAAATAGATAAATAAAACATTGGTTCAGCTTATGATATTTGCATTGAAAATCCCTTTCCCAAAAGTTTTTGATGTGGCAAATGAACATTTATAAAAAATAAAGTATTTTCAGCTGCATAAAGTTTGATGACTGTTTCATTAAGGGATGTCTACTGAACTCCAGTCAGAAATTTTTAAGCTAAGTGTGCGGTCATGACCCTCAAATTTGCAACCATGATTAGTTATATTAAGAAAGTCTTTTTTCTGATGTAGAAGCCATTAATTGACCTCAAACAGAAATAGTCTTGCAAATGATTAAATGGAAACTGATGAAATGGTTCATGAGTCTACCTGATATAGAATTATCTAGTAGTCCTAGGAGCCAGAAAATTGGAAATTTGTTTCTTGTACTCAGCAATATATTTTATACATGAATGTAGAAGAGAATGTAAATAAATTTAATGAAATTTTACACAATTTGTTAAGAATACTAGATGTAGGAAATTTTAACTATTCGGTATAGTCAGAATTGATTTAAGTTATATGTAATACTTAAAATAATTCAGGTGGATTACTGTTAGTCTGCAATCTACATTTTCTGACTGAATTTAAAAACATGGCAGTAGTATACAGTAAAAATGAAGAAAGGTTAAAAAATATTAAATGATTAGTTGCTTGATGAGTTATCTCCTAGATTGTTTCTCACATTGTGCATGCTATTAATTATGCAACAATTAAATACTAATATATTAATGAACATTGCTTCTTTATGTTTCTATCTATATTAATAATCTCTCCAAGGTATTTGTAGTATTGTAGTTGTTAACTTCTAATTCATTATCTCAATCTTTTTTTTTTTTTCTGAGAAAATCCATTAATCATTATTTATTAGCATTTGTCTTTTGTTCTACTTTTTTATCTTCATGTGATAACTCTTGCAACATTCCCTAAAGCTCTGAAACATTAGACTTCAAAAATCTAGATAATTTAAATATTCTCTATTTACTGTTACTCCCTTATGTGATTTAAAATTTACATGTTACTTAGTTTCTCATTTTAATCCCAAAAATATTTCATGCAAAATGGCTTTTAAAAGTTTTGGAGATATAAATCAGTGTATGAATACCAATATTATACATATGCTTATTTAAAAACAAGAATATTGATTTTTTAAAAAAAATTACAATGAAAGCAAATGCAAAAATATTCTGAATTCAAAATAAATAATTATTCTTCATTTAAAACAGCCAAAACTCGCCATACAGTAGTGCCATTCAGTGTGAGCCAGAGTAGTCAATGGATGCCAGACTGGTTTGCACTGAGTGCACTACTGTATGGAGAGCTTTGCCTGTTTTAATAATAGTTATGAGCAAGCATAAGAAATGGTGATCATGTGATGTTTAGTGGTTATTTTTCATTTATATTCTTTGCATTAACTTATTTTTTTCTTCCCCGATTAATAATTTATTATCAAATAAAAAACCATTTACATTTTTTTAACAAATGATATCTTTTGTCATTAATAATTTTTCAAAATGTTTGAATAACTGATTATATATATTTGGCAATAGTTTTTCAGAAAGGTCACATTTATAAATTAACAAACAGCTATTTTTTTATATGAATTATATGATCTAAAGGTCACATTTATAAATTAAAAAACAGCTTTTTTTTAATATGAATTATATGATCTTTTTTATATACCCTTTTATTCAATGTAAAAATATATGAAATTTTATAATCTGTGAAATGTTTACCCACTTTTCAATAATAGTACTTTTTTTTTTACAGTTGCGAACAATTTTAGCAAAAGTATTATCGAAAAATTTAAATTTTTAATTGTATATGGGATTCATTATTCTTTAAGGTACTGCTACCTGGAAGTATTAAATTATATCTAAACCCCCACCCCTTATTTTTCAGACTATATAAAATTAAAATTAGCAAATAAAATAAAAATATTTTTAAAAAAAATATTTTTCTCATATACATGCTAAAAAGTAAAAATAAATAAATTTTCTATAACTTATATTTAGAATGTCACATGTGAGATTCCGAAGGAATCATTTAAATAAACTTGCAGTTATCACCCACTTTGAATAGATTGGCATTGATACAAAAAAGTAGGCCTGACTTGTGAATTTCCAAATATACTTGGCCCATATTTTTATTTGTGTAAGTCAAAGAAAATTTTTTTTTACTGTATTTATGTTAATGAAAGCATTTCTTAATTCAAAGTCGGTATTTGAAATTTGTTTTGGAATGTAATCTCAATAAACAGAAATTTATTTTATCTAGATAAACTTGTGTTAAATTTGTACTACTTTATGTTTTTGGATGATTAGCAACTATTTCTTATAATGGTAGCTTCACATAAGGTATTTTCAATTAGAGACAATATCCATATTTAGTTTATAGTGGATTATTTCTGATTTTAAACTTTAAATTGTAATGACATCATTTTTCTTTTTAAATGAATGTTTTATTGTCATACAGTATTTACATTAATATAACTATTATATCATGCTGAAATGAATGAAAACACTCTAAAATAACTGACTAATGTATGGAAATGGGCCATTATATCTTTAAATCCCCTTTTCCCTTGAGTTTTGTGAATATTTAATCTACGAAGCAGTGAGATTTTTTTATACTTTACACAATTATTCATTGGTAATTATGTGAAATATTCTATAAATATAGAAATGAGGCATTTATTTATATAGCGCTATGTTTATAAATTGTAATAAATTAAAGATCAGCCTTTCAAGCTAACGTACATGCGCTTTTTATGAATGTTAATATTAATAAATGAATACTTTCATTTCCAACACAAGATAAAGTCTTTGCGAACGAATAAAATGAATCCACTTATTCATTCAACTCAAATGCTTATATATGGGCAAATCTTAAGTACTGGATATGAAAGCGTTCGCAAGTCTTTATCTTGTGCTGAAAATGAAAGTATTCATTTATTAATATTGACATTCGTAAAAAGCGCATGTACGTTAGCTTGAAAGGCTGATCTTTAATTTATTATAAATATATAAAGTAAGTGTATCCTATATTGGATTATAGCTATACATGCTTATGTATAGTGGTTGCAAAAAAAATATATTAGTATTAACATCCTTTTATTACAGTGTCTATGTCTATTTACAAATTATTATAGTTTCTGTACATATTTTTTTGTGGGTCAGCAGCACTGGTACGAGAGCAAACGTGTTGAATTAAAAGTTGTTAAGGCTAATGATTTTTTTTTTATGTTATAATTGCCTTGATCATAAAACAAATACTGTAATTTTTCATATAAATTAAAATCTTTAATCTGGTTTCCTATTTTGTACTTCTAGAATTCATAGCTTAAAAAGATATTGTATGGATATATTTTTATTATAACATTCCAATTTATAAGTAAACTAATTCTATTCACAAAAATCTTAATTTAATAAAGGTAACTAATAAAATTTTGTATGGTAATCACTGTAATGTATTTAAAAATTTAATTTTTAAAATCACATTTCAAGTTAATACTACATTATAATGCTTCCGTGTAAATTTTATACACATTTTCAATAATCAAAGTATTTGACCTACTTTTGCACAAATTGTCTCTCAGTTATTTTACTGAAATTATTCCATTGTAGTAGCATTAGTTTTGGACATGACTAGTTACCATATATGATAGCAAATTCAATTTCCTATTTTCTTTGGAGTCGACTTCTGAAGTTGTAGGATTGATTCTGTCCATAAGAGTGTGCACATTACTTTTTAGTTCAATAAGTATCACTGATCATTTTATTGTACCTTGTTATACTTTTATCATAGGTGCAATCAACAAAGCTTTTAAATGTAAAACCATTTCTTCTCTTTGAACTTGTTTCATTTCTTCGCAGTTTGAATGAACAAAACAAAAAAACTCCAAATTTTTAGAAATGTGTACTTTAAATATTGAGTCGGTAAATGAATTATGTCCATATTTTTAGCATTATGTATATATGATATAATACTATGCTGTTTAAATAATCCTAAATGCATTCCTTAAAAGAATAATATTATCTATGATCATTTGGGAAAGCAAATAGAATTTATCATGGAAGAACTCATAAATAAATTCTTGCATAAGTGGAATTTTTACATAAATCATATTCTCATTCAGGTTTATGTTAATCATCGAAGGTGATACCTAATATGATTTTTTTTAAAAAATAAATAAACATTAACAATTATATGTTAAATTACTTTCCATCATGCAGAGCTAATTGTTAAATGTTTTCAGAAAAATTCAAACTTTATTTAAACTTTTCAAATACATTCAATTCTCAATAATAGCCCACAAGTTAATGTATAGCACTGTTTTAAATGGTATTACTCTCCTCTCTTCTTCAGGCATTGCGGGTCTGTCATTAACTGTACTAGCATGAGAATGGAATCCGGTATCTTTAGATTCATGAATATTGGATTTAAGGTGACACTAACTAACTAGCTGGATTTATGCTGCTGCTCTAACCAGCTGTCAGAGCTGGTTGGAGAATTATCCTTAAATTCAGTATTCATGAATCTAACGATCCAATCCCATAATAGTATTGTCATAATCAAGCCAGCAATATCTGAAGAAGAGAGGACAATAATACAATAGGAAATGTGTTGTACACTAATTTGTATGAATTATTATTAACAGTTGAATATGTTTTAAAAGTTTAAATAAAGTTTGAATTTTTCTAAAAGCATTTAACAATTCTAGATGATAGAAATAATTCACCATATAATTACAAGTAAAATGCCATCATCACAAATTTTCATATAAATACTAATATTGTATCAATAATAATATCTGGTCACAGAACATGCCACAAATTATACAGTAATAATTCTTTAATCCTTTGCACTTTATGTGTGCTAATATTTACATAAGTCAGGATTAATATATTTAAGCCATTCAAATTTCAGAACTTGGCCCAATATTTTTTTAAATTTTATTTGATGTTTATTAATTAAATTGTTTGCAAAGGGAGTACTATAGATTAAAAAAATGTGTGTTGAATTTTAATTGTATTGCATATTGCATATATACATAAAAAATTATCAAACATTATTATCCAGTTTATAGGAATTTTAAATTCAGTACGAGAGAACTAAAATTATATCCTTTTTTTTTTAATATCGATTGATTGTTTCAGGTGTGTGTTTGAATAATGCTGTGAAAATGAAGCCTGTAGCTTTGCTTTAAATATTTACAGAGAAAAAAACAAAGATTAAAAGGTTAAGGGTGAGTTTTGCAATGTCTCGACTATCAATTTATGAATCACTAGTCCTCTATATTGTATGGTTTTTAGTCTATTAATTTTAATGCTATCTTTTAATAATCTATAGCAAATTTTGAGTAATTTTTTTATCTACAAGCATAAAGATAAATAATTTAATTGTGGTTTTTTTCCCTGAATTTTTATTACAAGTTGAAACAAACTAGTTCATGTAAATAGATTAACATACTTTGATCCAAGCTTATCTTTACAAATATAGGTTTGTGAATGTGTGTGAGTGCACATATTTATTGGACTCTTAACTAAAGCCTAAAACTTTTTATGAAGGATTTATGTTTGGATTATGCATTTTATGCAATGGGTATGGTTTTGTGTAGGGAGAGAGTTGGTGCCAAAGAGAGTATACAAATCGTAAAATATTCTTAAAATAGAAGACCAATATTTGCCTTTCCTTCTTTATAACAGTTAGTGATGTTAATAATAAATCTACTATTATACATTTGTGAATTCTAATGTAAGTTTAAAAAGAAGAGCATTACCACTCATTTGAAAAAAAAAAAAAGTATTTCATATCTAAACCAAAATTACTTATTAGCTACTAGAAAAACAATGTGCCAATCACTGGAATTCATATAGGAAGTATGTTTGGTTATTATTCTCAATTACAAAAAAAAAAGTCTTTTTTTTGTTTTAACAAAATAAATGATTGAATGTCTTTATTGCTCATAAGTTCATAAGAAGTTTGAATACCTAAAGTACCAGAATTGGAATCAATCCGAAGATCTTATATTCAAGCTTTGGACACACTTATCACTGCACCAAACTTCTCAGGGCACTTTCTTTCAGTTAACATTAGTTGTCACAACTGTAGTCTTATTATATATCACATAGTTTTATTTCAGCTTGATTGAGAGATGTTATAATAATTCTTGGTGGAAAGTAATAGCAAGAATCACTAAGGCTGTCAAATGTTTTTTTAATTCCATAATTACTTTACTTATTGCCAGGAAACTCCTTGGATTTAAAAATCTGCTTTTCAGTAAATATACCTTCTGCAGTACAATCAAAATTTGAAGCAATTAAGTCATTAAGCAGTGAACTATATACAATATATTATAATCTGATATTTAATATTGATACAAGTCCTTAGCATTTATGCTATTGAAAGTGTTATTTTCTAAAACAGCAATTGGCAACATTTTTAGATTCGGAAACTATTTTTGACTTCATATTTGCAACACTCTTGACTGCCTTAAAGAATTTTATTGTTTCATCTTTTAAAATGTCGACTCTTTTTATAATATTAACATCATATAGGAACATTAAAATGATATTCTTGATAATACATTCTTCTCACATTCCTATTTAAAATATATATATATTAAAATGTAGAGATATTAAATATTCTTTCTTAAAAATAAAATTTAACTGTTTTAAAATAGTAATGTTTAATAATACAGTATTCGCTTATTAAGGTTAATCTAATTTATTAACAACCATTCAAATTCCAGAAGAAAGAAAACATAGATAGTAAAACTAACAGTGAAAAGATGGCTTTGTGGTTACTATAAAAATCAATTGACAATCACAAAAGCATCTACAACTAATTTAGTATAATAATTTACAAATTTGGTGCAGTGGTAAATTGGAAGATGGTCACTTAAGATCTACTGATCATGATATCTAATTGTTGTCTTTTCCAGCACTCAAACTTTTACAAACTCCCAAGTAATAACAATTAAAAAATTGAAACACATAATGCTGAAGTATCATATCTAATGTGTATGTTTCAGTTTGTATTGTTTTTCTAGTCATTATTTTTATTTGATTACCCTACTGATTTTATTATTACTATATATATTGTAGCCTTTGGGTTTGCCCAAAGCTCCATTAGATTTGAGACTTAGTTATGTATGACGGTGTTTGATAAAAAATTTTCCTTATGAACTTTTTTTTTTAACAGACAAGCTTTCTAGCCAATGCTAAGTTTGAATTAAAGTCATATTCTTATGGATTGTGTAATTTTACTTAGTACAACGCAAACTAAACATTTAATCATAAAAGTTTATAAGCCAAAAAATTATTTTATTTAGTATCGATTCATAGTCATTTAAAGGCCAAAGACATAAATGAGAAGTTTATAGGTTAGCAATGTTTATAAATTATTTTAATTGGAAAAGAAAGGAGGTGGGTGTAAAATTACGAAACACTTTGGGGGAATGAAAATAGACAATCGTAATTTTACAATAATAAGTTAAAATACAATAATTAATAAAATCAAATTGTCTTAGAAAAAATCAAGAATTAATCAAAGTATTGAGCAATCAGTTTAACTAGAATTGTATGTATGTGCTGATGCGTGTAGATTTAATTATTAGTTTTAATTATTGACTTGTAATTATCATGTGTTATCTCATTGGAAAGCTCCGTTAAAGAAGAATTAATTTGTTTTGATAATTTATTCATAGTGATCAATTTTCATTCAAGATTCTGAGTCTGGGTTTGAAGTTAGGTTGCTATGCTTTTTTTTTATTATTAAAAAAAATAAAGTTTTTTTTTATTTTAATCTTTCAGGGGAATTTCCATGAGCGGGTAAAATACTAAAGAAAACCACATGATATTTGTGAATGGGAATGTATAATTTTAGAGAAAACAATAGGTAATCAACCAATTAAAATATAGACATAAATGGCTTGGCAGGTCAATCCTTCAGGAGGGGAAGGGATCCAGGGAGTATAAAACGTTAATCTGTCCTTTAGGGTGGTTATTCATCATTGGTTATCTAGAGAAACCTTGTCGGGTTCAATAAGCAATTTTTCAATATAAAAATTGTGAGTCTTATATTATTTTTTGTGTTTTTCTGTTCCTGAATGAGAAACTTGTCAAATTTTACAATATTGTTACAAAATGAGTTGCAAGTAAATTTCTATATTAGGCACATCCTTTCTTCTCCGAAAGTTGACCAACTTCATGATTTTTCTTTCATCCAAATGTACCCAATTTATCAGTGATCGGCAAGTAATGAAGCATAAACTGCAAGAGGAGTTTTGCTCAGAAAAAATACTGTGTTCTATGAATAATTATTGCAAATTTAATTTTATTAAATTTAAAAAAGTTAGCTATTTATTATTCAAAATTTCGAGAGAAAATAATTCTGATTTCTTAAAATAAGGTGGAACTCAACGCTAAAATCCCATATGAAATATAAAATCATCGTAAATGGAACGAGAAATATATTAATAAATGGACTTCCTACATTGAAACTAAATTAATTCATTATACATGTCAAAACTTAAAAACTGGTTATCTTCAACTATGAAAATGCAATTAATGTCAAGAACCCAAAATGGATTAAAGATTATAACTAAAAATGAAAATTTATTACATTCTATTATAAGGATTGATCATGTATAAAAGTGACTCCTTCAATAAAGGCCTCAGTAGAATAATTTGCAACTAAAAGGGACATGGATTTTGTTCTAAAACTCGAAACAGAAATAAGTCTCAAGGAATGCTTCAATGAAATAGACCAGAATTTCTCAAGGAATTATCTAATGTGATATGTGTGCACATGGAACAAAATCAAATAAGATAACATAAACCAAAATTTAAAGTAGGAATCTGCAGTAAAATTGGGGAGATCAAAAGGACTATCTGAGAGGACTGTATGAGTGTAATTTTATTACGTGTTATTAGTTTCTAATATTTAATCTAAAAAAAATTAATCATATATATCAGTTTAAAGTTAATCTGTGTTAAAGGTTATTATAATATCAAATAATTTTGTATGTACCTTATTCCCAATCGTAATTTGTTGCTCTACATTTTTTTTTATGAAGGGAGTGAGAGATACTATTAAATGAAATGTTTTTAATCGGATTAGGTATTATTATCAAATACTTAGGCTTATTGATATGTTTTATAAAGATGGTGTGAATGTTGTAATATCATCATGTGATAAAAGTATAGAATGATGGTTTTAAACGTTAATACGCATTTCTTATTATTATTATTATTGTAAAGTTAAAGTGAATTAGATATAAGCTAATTAAGGCTTGAAAAAAAAAAGTTAACTAATGTTTTAGTATACTATTTTGTGAGAGGAGTGTATATGTGAAATTTTTACTTGTACAAATTAGTGTTAGACCCTTGTACACATGGATGGATAAAGAATCCCCAAGCTAATGTAGCCATAGTTTAGCTCGCTCACTAAGATGATTCCATTTTTTATAAAGTATTTAAATGCAGTGGAGTGTTCCACTTGGTTATTTTCTACACCGTGAAATGATTTCTTTATTGATGGCCAGAGGGTGTTAGGTATACCAATGTCATCCTGTATGACTAGGGATAAATCCTAGCATACCTCAACCTTAGTGAAAAGATATTTTTTTTTATTCAGGTCACTGCCTACCCTCATATTAATGTTGACATTCATTATGGGTGTATGAATTTCAGATACAATAAAGTATTAGTTTTAAATGTTGGTTACAGGGTCGTAAAATTGATTTGAAGTCAGGATGAGTGCGGATAGCATATGTGCAATTATTATACTGAAACATTGCTTTATTTAAATGTTTTACTGAATTAATAAAAGCCAAGAATAATAACTAAGTCAAACATTAAACTTAAAGAGTTAAATAAGACCTGAGAATATAGTAAGGCATGTATATATAGAACTATCTAGAAAGTATATTCAAAGCCAGCTGAGAACTTCGCTGGAATGGTAAGATCACTGAAGTATTATTATCATAAGAACATTGATATAGATTGTATGCATGTATGATAATGATTAAGCTAAATGCCGATTTTTTAACACTTGAAAGGTAACTTGATTGTGAGATGGCAAGCAATACTTAAAATATTTCCATTGTAAAGTATAAGGGGAAGACTTATTAGGTTAAGATAATTAATGGGAGATTATTAAATTTTATTGTTGGAAGAATTATCTTTAGAATTAATAAGGGTAATTAGAAAATAAATCAGTAATTGAAAGCGTTAAGAATTGGGGAGAAATTTAATATTCACTATATCTTAATTAAAAGAAATGGGGGGGGGGGGATGAAGGGAAATATTATAGTTCTATATCTATTTTATTATTAGTATTCAGTGGCAATTGTGATCCCCTAGTGAGTAAGAATTAAATAAGAATGTTTTCTATAACATCGCAAAATCTGGGGGAAACCATGGGAATTATGTAAATAGTGTAAATATTATTGTATTGATTTATATTTGATAATAAAAATTGTTGTTTTTTAGAATAAGGTTTTGTATAAGTCTGTGTTTTGTGGTTTACTACAATCTAGAAATTTCAAATCCAATCATGCGTCAAACACTTATTTGTATTTGGAGCATTATTTTATTAAATCATACCAGGTAAAATTTATTTAAATGGTTAATTTTCTAAGCTTATGTAGCACTGCAAGATTTAAATTACCAATATTCCGGAAATCATTTAGTATATTTAAAGTATAGATTATGAATTGCAGATTGGTTATTGGGTGATAGTGGATGCAGTGGGTGGGTATAAAATCTATTCCCCATCCGCTGTATTCAAACACCTTTCTAAATAAACTTCTTGAGGATTTTTCTTTAGTTATTAAAGTGCTTATATGTTATTTCCACAATTTAATGTAAGCTTAATTATTAGAGCTTTAGTGTAAGTGAACATTGGCTACATTACTCAGCCAAAGTCAACTACGGAGGTTATCATGGGGAAGAGTGTTTATCACCAATAATCCATAGCAGCTAGTTCGACTTCCAGACCTTATTGTTCTAAAACCCTGAGAAGAAATTATCATAGGAGATAAATGAAATAGTACAATGAAAAATTGAGAGTAACAAGGGACTTATGAATGTGAGGATAATGGAGGTATGTATCAGGAAGGTGGAGATGGGCATGGAACTATTTATAATCTGAAACAAAATTTTAATTGTGACTTTAATGGTAATGGATGGGGAGTGTGCTGGGAGTATAAATTGTAATGGGAATGGAGCTTAAATTGTCTTCTAATAAATACGAATTTCCAAGAGTATTAGTATTATTTTTTTTACTGCGCTCTGTGTTTTCTACGTTTATTGATTATTTATTAACATCTTTGTTAGATATTATTATTAGAAATTATTAAATAAATTATTGAAATAAGGTTTAGCCTAAATATTTTCATTGAAGTTGCAATTTGGCACCCTGGCAAATATTCTTATTAATATTCTATCCCATCACCATCGATCCTGAGGGAGGCCGCATGAGAGTTGGTGTTGGTATAAACAATGTCGTATTTTTAAAGGTTAGAAGTGGCGCTTGAGAGAAGATGTGTTGTTGGTGATGGTAATTGTCATCGGCTTTACTAAAAGAAAGGTTACAATATATTTATATATACGATATATTTTTAATGAATGTTTTAGATGGAAATATTTAATGTGTCGGAGTTATCCATTTATAATTGCTTAATTAGAAAGCACTTTACCTAGATTAGTACTTTAACTTTTGGGCTGATACAGTTGGCTTTTATTAGCTACTGTTCTAAGTAAAGTCCTTTCTAATTAAGTAATTATAAATGGATAACTTCTCACGTTAAATATTTTTATCTATATATATTTGGTCTGTATGTTTGCAATTATATATTTAATATTTTTAATTTTCCAATTTTATGGAAATTAATAGTATGTATTTTAAATGTCTTATAAATAATAGAAAATATGTGTATATGCAGCTATATTTATATATAAGGTGAAGTTATTGTATGTTTATATAAAGAAAGGATAGCTGGCATTCAAGACTTATAAAGCTAGATAAAGCATTGTGAAATGTGCATTAGAAGGAATCTAACTTTTTTAAAAATTTGATATCAAATTTTCAAAGCACCTAAATTTTTTTAATTATTATATGACAAAAAGAATGAACCAATTCTCCAGTTCATTCTTATTTTTAAACAGAGTCCTTTAAAATATGGCATTAAACTAAATTAATGACATTTTAACATTAAATACATCATGTTAGTGGTAGTCATGTAAGAATGAAATCACTGTATTGGCATGGTAGTTAGTCATCATTCCATGGCAGATAAAAGAGAGGCTATCCAAAATTAATATAAAATCTCTATAGAATAAATAAATTGTAATAATATGTTACCTTTGAAATTAAATAAGCTTTAGGGAATACTGTATAAATCTTCAACAGAATTTATCCTGGCTAGAACAAAATAGATCAAATTATTGAAAGTCTTTGAAAAGATTTTGATGGAAGTCTCTTTCCTATTTTTCTTATGGCTACTGTATTATTAATAATTGTTCTGATGATTTTTAAAACAACAAGTATTTGAGCTCTGTACTCTTTTTACGTGTTAGACCAACCATGATGTCACAAACAAATACATTTAATTAATAGTACCTGTTGGAATGTTTGTATTTTTATTATATATTGTTTGTATTATAAAGTCTTTTTTTTTTTTTAGTTGTAAATAAGTTTTTATTGACATTTAATGTTAAATCTTTTTTCTTTTTATTAATATAGTTTCGATTGTTTACATGTGTGATATTTCATGGCAGGTCTAATGCATAAGGACTTTTTTGCATTAGATATTATTTTAGAAATTGTCACAATAGTTCTTAAAGATAAATTAATTCTAAGATGGGCAAGATTTTGTCCAAACTTTTGGTTTCCCACTTCTGTAGAAAATTTTTCTACATTTATGAAGCAAGTGGATTCATTTTATTATTTCGATGAAAAATTCTACCCATTTTCTACTAAATTTTCCTTAAAGCTTATTTTAATTTCATCTTTTTATCTATGAAAACCGTCATTACAAAATGAGTACACATACGCCAGTAGCAAAACATTTATTTTAACTAACATTAAAAAAAAAGTTAAATGTAATATATTTATTTAAATTTTGACGTCTCGCGATTTTTTTTTTAGTTATAATCTTTTATAGCCCAAGTAATGTGAATAAAATTCAAAACCGACTATGAGTCATATATTTCCATTTATTCAATGTTTAGATTATCATATTGTTATTATTAAACATATATCATTTTCTGAAAGAAAGAAAATAATATGTATGATAAAGAATAAAACAAATGGAATTTTTAAAATGCAGTATTTCTTTTAAAACAGGCAAAACTTTCCATACAGCAGTGCCTACTCATTCAATATCCCCAGACTAGTTTTTAGTTTGTAGCTTTCGTCAGTTAGGAGCCTCAGATCTGAGAGCATTGCACCTAGATCTTAGGATTAATGCAACCATCCAGCAGCCACCTTTTATCTCTATTTAACTACAAAACTATGAGAATAAAATTGAAAACACAATATTTTCAATCCAAGCTCATTGGCTTATATAGTCATATAGGTCTTAACTTAGTTCAGTTCCCATACATTTTGATGTCTTTGGTTCTTTAATAACTATAGCCACCACTATCCTATTAGGCAGGATTGGTATGGAGAGTTTTGCCTGTTTAGTATTTCTTTTAGTTTGTTTAATATTTTTTTTGTTTATGTATTAACATAATCTTTGCTTGTTATAAAAATATTTTTTTCTAGCTTTTTTATTTTATTTTATTTTTAAATGTGATAGCATCGGCCGGGACGCGAACCCACAACCCAGGCAACTGCCTGCAAGTGCAAGGCAGTCGCGCTGACCTCTCGATCACCAATGCAAGACTATTTTATTTTTTTTATGCACTAATTACTTTTTTATGCATTTTTTTTTTTTGAGTAAATTTTATCTTATTGTTAAAAAATAATTACTTAATTTATTTATTTATCTTCAATTAACTTTGTTTTCTACAATTTGGCTAATATGTTTTAGCGAATTTAACATCTTTTTTAGCTTAATTAAAGAAAAAGAAAAATAATATATATAATTATTTTTAACAATATGATAAAATTCTCCAAAAACGGGATTACTCAATTTAAAAATATAAAAAAGGAATTAAAATAAAAACAAGAAAAATGGTATTAAAACATCAGAAAAGAAAATGTAGATATTTAAAAAAAGTAAAAATGTTTTATGGTAATAGAACTTATTAATATATGTACACTACTCCCCCCCCCACACACAAACTTATGATGGACCTTTATGCAATGATGTTGCCATAGTGATTGTCCTTAATGTGTAGTTACTATTGTGATTTACTATTGATTATTCAGTACAATATTTTAAAAAAAAAATTTTATACTTACGTATTAGTCCAGTAGTGAAATTTTACTTAGTATTTGTCCAGCAATAATGTTCTAATTTTGCAATCTCAGAAAATAACATCTATATGGGAGCTTCTAACAAATTTCATCAATCAATTAAAGATTTATTTAGAAAAAATGATGTCCTATAACTTTATTTACTGGAAATGATACAAACTTTTTTTTTACGTTTTTTATGAGAAATTATCTTCCTCCATCTAAACTTATAAAGATTTTTTATTTTGAAAAATGGTTACCTATAACTTTATTTAGTTGAAATGAAACAAACATGCATTTATGTTTTTTGTGAGAAATGATTTTCCAACAAGTAAATTTCTAACAATTTACATTTTTTACAAGTGGTTACCAAATTCCCCCCAAAACTGCACGATTCTTGTCCATTTACAAAATTCGTTTCCTTTTTAGGAGATTGTAAATGTGTTGAATTCGGTCTTTATATATACATTTGTGCTGGTAATTTGCATCATCACCAGACTAATATATAAGTACCCTTTTTTATATAAACATTTGCCATTTTTTTAAATGGCTGCTATTTCATAAGATTGATGACACCATAAAATAGTGTGACACTAGTAAAGCTGCATCATTGAAGAATAAAATGGCAATATTCACTTTTTTCTAAAAAAAAAAAAAAAAAAAGCACAGTTACTGAATTTATTCATTATATAGTATGTTTTGATTATAGATTTAAAATGATTAATGTACATAACTAATTTTCATCTAGTAGCCTTGCAAGACAATCAGTAGATTCATTTATAACATATTCCAAATAAAGAAAACTTGTCTTGTTAACAGTACATAAACAAAAAAATATTTCATTCAATATAATACATAATAAAATGTAGTTTGACTGCATAGAATTACGAAATGCATTGATAATAAATTTTAAAATGTGCACAGTTAGCTAAAATATTCACTCGGTCAATATTTGAAATAAAATTTTTTGGAACACTAATTTTGTTCATCGTAATTGTGAATGAATCTGTTTTTGTGTTCATGGTAGTGGCAGCTTTTATTGCAAACATAAAATAAGACACTATCAACAAAAAAAAAAGATATAATCATTTACATTATTAATTTTATTAGTCATTCATTAGACTAGAGATTCCTTATTTAATTTTTAAATAATTTTGACTGCATTAATATATATATAAAAAAAAAATCACTAATGGTTGCTTTGAAGAAAAAAATTAACAGCATTGCAGAAAAATCAGTCTTAAACATTATAAAAAAATATAAAAACAACTTTGATACTAAAACAAAATGCACTAAAAATAAATTTTTAAATGTATAGAATTAGCAGATCATCAAGAAATAGTCATTTTTTAGGGGGGGGGGGAAATTGCACTTACCGAAACGTTAATTTATACATTGCATTTACCCCATAGGTTAGAGAGTGCTTTTTTTAATTATTAATATGGTTAGTAAAAATTTTATTCACTGATTATCACTTTTTCCAATTTTAAGTTTTATTTTTTAATTCAATTTTATATATTTTGAATTTAAGATAATAAATTAAATTTTGTGTCATAAGAACTCATTATAATTGTTTATTTTTTATGCTAAATTTTTGATTTATGAGGCATTTGGGCAACCAATTGGTCTTACTTTTTGGGATAAACCTATATTTTTTAATATTACATTTTTAATACTGTTCTATTAGCCAGTGTCGGCCGCTTGATGGCATTATTTCTATGCAAAAGCACAGAAATATGCCATTGAGTGGGCCGTGCAAAACTCAAACAAACAGACACAACTTTTTTTTTCTGTTGTAACACCGGCTAATTAAACAGTGCGCTTATTTCTTATGAAAAATTTTTGATTTATGAGGCATTTGGGCAACCAATCAGCCTTACTTTCTGGGATAAACTTATATTTTAATATTATATTTTACAGATTTCATTTTGATTTTATTCTTTATCATATTTATATTTTCTTTTTTTGACTGTCAGTATAATGTATAACCCTTGATAATGATCTTAGATCGATTCAAAAGTTATAGAATTTTTATGAAATAAAAATGAGTTTTTAAAAGAAAGTATAAGAGAATAAGTTTTTAGATTTGTTTGTTAAAATAGATTGTTGGGGGGGGGGGGGGGGGGCTGAATGGATATTTTTCATTAATTAATTAAAAAATGAATAATTTTTTGTATTATTATGAAATAAGTTTTTTTTTTTAATGAATTTGAAATTTCAAATTGTAACAAAATTGCATATTTTTTCTTTCTGATTAAAGATATTTATTTATGAAGTATGCATTGATAAAATTATAAAACAATTAAATAAATCTCCTTTTCTTTTATCATTACAACGTTTATTTTATTTTTAATCTCATTGATTGATCAGGAGTCTTCTTCAGAGATATAATATATATGGGTATGTGAATATAATAAAAATATAAAACAAATATTAGATCCTATTATAAATTGAATCTTTTTTATATCCAATTATACATATATAGTCTATATAGGGATTTGAACTCAAAAACCCTTTAACTATCCACACTATCTTATACAACTGATGCACATGACCACACACGTAGAAAATATCATCATCATTATCAACCATTATCAATCCACTGCAGGATGAAGGTCTCTCCAAGTTTAATCCATCTTCTCCGATCTTCAGCTTCTCTTCTCCACATCACCCCTGCACACTTTCTTATTTCATCCATCCATCTCACATGTGGTCTCTTTCTGGATCTTTTACAATCTCTTGGAATCCAGTTTAAAATTTCAATTGTCCATCTATTATCATCTCTTCTAGCAATATGTCCAGCCCAACTCCACTTCGATCTTTTAATTTTTTCAATGAGGTCAGTAACACCCGTTTGTTCTCTTACCCATACATTGTGTTTTCGATCTCTTCTTGTTACTCCCAACATACATCTCTCCATACTTCTTTGAGTGGTCTGAAGTCTCTGTATTGCTCTTCTATTAAGTGTCCAAGTCTCAGATCCATAAGTAAGAACTGGTAAAACACATTTATTAAAAACCTTCCTTTTCAAACACATAGGCATATTTCCTTTTAGTATCAAGTTATTTCTACCAAAAGCACTCCAACCAAGTTTAATTCTATGATTAATTTCTTCCATTATGTTTCCATCTGTATTAATAATCTGACCAAGATATTTGTAACTGTTAACTTCTTCTAATTCACCATAATCAATCTTTATTTTCATATTTTGAGCAAATCGATTAAACATTACTTTAGTCTTTTTAACATTTATCTTTAGTCCTACTTTCATCTGATAATTCCTGCAACATATCCTGCAGCTCTGAAGCATTATTTGCAAAAACAACTACATCATCTGCGAAATCTAAATGACTTAAATAATCTCCATTTACTTTCACTCCTTTAGTTTCCCATTTTAATCCACAAAATACTTCTTGCAGCACTGCTGTAAAAAGTTTTGGAGATATGGAGTCACCTTGTCTTATACCTTTCTCAATGTTGACTTTCCCAGTATCATTATGTAATCTAATTGTTGCTGTTGCATTTTTATAAATATTCTTCAAAATATGACAATATCCTGGATCTATACCTTGATGATCCAATGCTTTAATCACCGAAGAAATGTTTATAGAATCAAATGCCTTTTCATAATCTACAAATCCAAAACATAATGACAACTCATATTCATGTGACCTTTCTATAACTTCTCTCAACACCTGGATATGATCTATTGTACTAAAACCACTTTTAAATACAGCTTGTTCTCTTGGTTGGTGGAAATCCAATGTTCTCTGTAGACGAGTTGTAATTATCTTGGTAAAAATTTTATATAAAACTGATAAAAGGCTAATAGGTCTGTAATTTCTAATATCTTTTTTATCACCTTTTTTAAATATTAATATTATTACTGCATTCTTCCAATCATCCGAACTTTGCTAAAATGGTTTCTATTTCTTCTTCTGCTTCTTTTAATATATCAATTATAATTTCATCATTACCTGGAGCCTTTCCCTTCTTCATACATTTAATTGCGTGTCTCACTTCTTCATTTAAAATTCTGGGCAATTCAGAAGATGGAATAGATATAGGAGGTACTTGTTCTTTATTACTATATAATTCTTGATAAAAATCTTCTACCAATTTCATGATGTCATCTCTCTTTTTAGTAACAATTCCATCTTTTTTTCTTATTGCAGATATAAATTTCCTACCAATACCAAAATGTTGTTTTACATTCTTAAGACTTTTATTTTCTTCTACAGCTTTCCTTGCTAGTTCACAATTATACTTTCTTATATCATTCTCAACTCTTTTCCGCACCATTTTACAAAATTCGAGATATTCAATTCTTTTTAATGCATCATTTTTGTATATCTTCATATTCCTTCTTTTCTTCATAAATTCTCTAGTCTCAGTAGAAATTTTATTGGTCAATTGCTGCTTTTTTCTACCAGCTATCTTTGTTGCAGTTTTTAAAAGTGTATCAGTTATTTTCATATTAATTTCATTCAAATCTGAATTATGCTCAAAATCTACTAACACTTGAAACCGATTTCTAAGTTCTAATTTAAATTCATTAGAATGTTTCTGAAGATTAGGAATATCAACTGTAAATATTGTTTTTCTTAATAATTTTTGTCTCTCTAGTTTCACGTTAACACGTATCTTACACCTTACTAATTGATGATCACTTCCTGTGTTAAATTTATTAAGAACATTACAATCTTGAAATATGTATTTCCTATTAGTCAAAATATAATCCAATTCTGCTGTACCTTCATTTGGATGCTTCCATGTCCATTTCCTTTTAACATTTTTCTGAAAAAAAGAATTCATAATATAAAGTTTTTCTTTTTCTGCAAACTCCACAAGTCTATGTCCTCTCTCATTTCTATTACCATAACCAAAATTACCTACAGCACTTTCATCTTTCATTTGTTTACCAATTCTAGCATTAAAGTCTCCCATAATGATTTTAAAATGTTGTTTACTCTGATCAAAAGCATTTTGTACATCCATATAAAAATCTTCTACTACTTCATCACTATGAGAACTTGTTGGGGCATAAACCTGAATTATCTGCATTTGATATCTGCTATTAAGTTGTATAACTAATCTTGCCACTCTGTCTGATACACCATCAATCTCCACAATATTGTTCTTCCACTTTTTATTTATAATGAATCCTACTCCACTTGTATTTCCAATATTTGTGCCTTTATAATAGAGTATATGTCCACTTTTTAAATCAATTGTCTCTTCACCTTTTCTTCTAACTTCACAAAGTCCAATAATGTTCCATTTAATATAAGAGAGTTCTTCTTCTAATTCTTGCAATCTTCCTTCACTTGAAAGTGATCTGCAGTTGTAGGTACCTAAATAAAAAGTCATCATCAAATGGCAGCCTGGGTCCGCAATCAGGGGATTCTTAGCACCCTCCGCCTTTGGCCACCAACCGCTGCCTTGGTTGGTGACTTTACAGCCTCCTGGGGATAAGGGCCATGCTTTATTTTTGTCTGTCATAATTGTATATGTATTGGAAAAATATTTATCATTTACACAAACATTCATTCTGCCTTATCAGGCACAGAGAAGAAAGACCATGGTGTTTCTTGATCTTAAACTCAGAGGTAAAAAGCCAATAAACTCACCACGCTGGCTGATGCGTGTTGGTGAGCAGCCCATCCATGTTCGTATACTATATGAATAATCACATAGTAATAACAGCTGCAATGACAAGAACGTATGGAGTGGACATTAGGAATTTGCCCTGCTCGGTTCCTTTCAGGCCTCCAAGAGGAGTCAAAGAGTCTCCTTTCAGTTAATAGCAAACTCCTTTCTGCAGCCATGTAGAAAATATAAATAACCACAAATATTTCCGTATTTTGTGCTAAACCAGCACTCATCATTGATCCAGATTACCATCTCCCACAAATATATATAATCAGTGCTCAGTTTATATTAAGATAGAAAATCTTCACACTTTAATGGACAGGCTTCAATCCACTCCAACTTTTCAGCCATCCATATCATTGAAAATCTGAGATGGAAAGCCCAAATCCCATGCTGATTCCAATGTTATCGCCATACTTATGTTGACCTTAAGTCACTCTGACCCCTCATGTATAGGACCCTATCCATTTAAATACATAGAAGAGGGGTGGGCAGGATACAAGCTTCATATGTAAATATTTGAAAACCAGGCACTCTTCACAATATATTGGCATCAGCATGGGATTTGAGCTTTCCATCTCAGATTTTCACTGATATGGATGGCTGAAAGGTTGGAGTGGATTGAAGTCTGTCCATTAAAGTGTGAATATTTACTATCTTAATATAAACTGAGCACTGATTATATATATATGGAGAGATGGTAATCTGGACCAACTGATGAGTGCTGGTTTAGCATGAAATATGTTAATTGGTGATTATTTATGTTTTCTATATGTGTGTCGTCATGTGTATCAGTTGTATATTGTATAAGACAGTGTGGATAATTGAAAGGTGCTTGAAAGTCTGAGTTCAAATCCCTATTTTACATTTATAGTCTATACTACATTTGTATCATAATAAATCCTTACCATTTTGTATATTTTATTTTTTTTCTTATATTAATTAATATCATAATTATAAAAATGCGGCTAACTTTAAAAAAATTATCTTTTATCATTTTTCAATATTTTTTTTATTGTTTGTTACCCTGCACTATTTGAAGCAGTTGGTAGACTCCAACTTGAGACCAGGAGATCTCAGGATCAATACTGGCACCCAAATTTTTTATGAACTCCCACGCCATTAGCGTTTTTTTTTTGTTATTTATTTTAATTTTTTCTTAAATTTCTATTAATAATCTAAATAATAATGTATACATTTTTGATTCTATATCTTTCAAATTTAAGTTTAATATTTATGATTATAACATGTTTTTTTTTTTTATAAACGTTTTTGAATTCGAATTTTGAGCCTTAATAAAGTGGATAAGAAAAAGAAGATAGGTGTTAATATTAGCTAGACAAAATTTCAAAAAATATTTATAAAAAATATTTTATAATAATAATAATTTATAAGATTAGTTAATAAAAAGTTTAGTAATAAATATTATTTATAGATTTAAAGGTTATAGAATCAAAAATGTATCCATTAAAATTTAGATTAATAATAGAGCTAAGTACATTTAAAATAAACCCTAAAAAAATGTTACTAAACAAGGTTATAAGTTCTTTAAGTTAGCTATACTTTTTATAATTATGATAATATTAATTAATATAATAAAAACTAAATTATACAAAATAGTAATGTCTTACTGCCTTTAACTTTATTGTGATACAAATTTAATATAGACTTTGATGCTATATATTTAGCATATATATATATATTAAAATGAATAATGTCATCCATTTCATTGTCAGCCATCTGGTCTTTTACATGATACTAAGCTGGTTTGTGTTGTGAGAATGCTTATAAATATAGCATTCAGAAATTTTAAAGAAAATTTTATACAATAGAATAAAATTTTAAAGTATTGAATAGAATAATAATAGTTAATGTTTAAATGTTAGAATAAATTATTGAAATAAGTTGTTTTTTTTTTAAGATAATATAATAGATTAGTTAAAAGTCTTTAAATTTAAAAGAATTTAACAAACCTACCATATTATTATTACATTTAATACTTTACTTTAAACTAAATTTTATTTAAAACTTTGAATGCTATATTTATTAGCATTCTCACAACAGGAAACCAGCTTACTGTTGTGTGGAGGACCACATGGCTGACTGAAATGAATACTATTTATTTTGATATATATATATAAATAATAGAATATAAAAAGTGTTAATTTATAATGGGTTACAATGTTTGTTTTGTATCATTTAGATTGATTGGGTAAACTTATTTTTTTATATATTCATGTACCCTTATATATGTTGTAGAGCAGGCAAAACTCTCCATACAGTAGTGCCAGAGTAATCAATGGATGCCAGAAGGCTTGTGCATAAAATCCCCATCTAGTGCTTGCTTATCCAATATCTCCAAACTAGTCCCTGGCTTGTGGTCTTCGTCAGGGAGGAGCTTTGGATCTGAGAGCATATCTAGATCTTGGGATATTGGATGAGTAGGCACTAGATGGGGATTTTATGCACAAGCCTTCTGGCATCCATTGATTACTCTGGTTGGCACTGAGTGGCACTACTGCATGGAGAGTTTTTCCTGTTTTAATAACAGTTATGTGCTAGCATAAGAAATGGTGGTCATGTGATATATGTTTTAGCTCTGAAAAAAATTGCTGGTCAGTCAAAACTGTCAGATTGATCGAGTATAAAATAAAATAAACATTGTTATAGTAATAAAAGAAAGATGGAATTATTTAATTGTTTTAAAGACATTTATTTACCTAGATTCAATATGCGATGTTTAAACAGATAGTAGTACGTATACCGCACCCCACCACGTGGTGTTGTATGTGTTTGTTTATTAAAAATGAAAAAATTATTAAGGAATAACTTTTCGGTACCATAAATGTTAAAAAAAAAAAAACCTCAAAAATAAAGAAAAAAAAAGTCTGTTATAAAAAACCTCAAGAAAAAAGAAAAAGGCGATAATTAAAAAGCAAAACCACCCCTTTCCACCTCTAAAAACAAAGTGTTTGTTTATTAAAAACGGGAAGAAAAAAAAGTCGATAATTACAAAGCAAACGAACCCCCTCCACTATCTAAAAACAAAGTGTTGTAGTACTTTTATGTATAGAAAGTAAAAAAAAAAAATTGTTACCCCCCCTCCCATAGACCGTAGTACTTTTATATATAGAAAGTAATGGGGGAAAAACATATTTTACTGTAGTGTTATAACCGATGGCCCGTGAACAGGTATATTTATGTGCGTTGGGCGAAAGATAGCACCATCAAGCAGTGGGGTGCAGTATATGTACTATTACCTTTAAACAATATGAATAAGTTTAAAAAAATTGTTTTATAACTTCTAAGTATTAGTATTAGGCATTTTTTGTTTACACATTTTTTTTTTGTCTTAGTCTAAGTGGTAGAATATATTATTAAGGCAATAGCTTATTATTTATACATATTCTTATATTTAAATTTTAGGCGCTTGGATTTTGCTGTGGAATCATGTCTTGAAGTATAGTTTAACGGAGCGTGTGGAATCACGCGGCAGGCTTCTGTTATGGATCGGTTTGAAAATAGTATAACTATTATAGAATGGAATATGATGGACAAAAATAAATTTTACCCTCTGAGCATGGCAAGTTCTTTCACAATACGCTGCATGCTGTATCCTTTTACCGTGATCAAAACACGAATACAAGTCCAAAAACGCAAATCCTACTACCATGGGACTATAGATGCATTTAGAAAAATTTGGCGTTATGAAGGCCCTCAGGCTTTATACAAAGGTTTCTGGATCAACAGCATTCAATTACTGTCAGGTGTTATGTATGTGACAACGTATGAAAATGTGCGGCAGTTTTTAGGAATGTATACTAATGTGACTGATAGCCGGATGAAAGCTTTAATTGGGGGAGGGTGTGCTTCCATTGTTGGACAAACTATTATTGTGCCATTTGATATTATATCTCAACATATGATGGTAATGGGGCAGAAAGTTACAAACATTTCTGAATCTTCTAAATCAGACCATATTAAAATTTCTAAAGATGTTAAAAGGCTTGGCTTGGCGTGGGCGATTTCCAAAGAACTTTATTCAAGGGACGGTATAAGGGGATTTTACCGAGGCTACTTTGCGTCTCTGCTGTGTTATGTGCCTAACAGTGCATTCTGGTGGAGTTTTTATCACTTTTATGCAGGTAAACTAGAACTTTAATAGAGTAATTGGGTAATATTCTCATTTTGTAGAATTATTTTGTACAATGATTTGCACCTGAAGTAATCACTGTATTATAATTAAATAGAGGAATATTTCACAGCTTAATTTAATAGAATGATATAGATAGTGCTAACAGATTTAACATAGTAAATATCCTACAAATAAAAATTAAGCTTTGGTGATAGTGGTAGGATTATAATCAGAAAAATTCTAAATGATCATGCTTGTGTGTACAAGTCTTTCTTAAATAAGTGACTTCTGGATAGTTGTGTGTAAAGTAATGTTTATTATCAGAAGATGGCCAGAAACCAATTGTGGAAATTTGTCTTTACTGTTTTCTAGTGTTCGCTGGGACATCAACTGCAAAAAAAAAAAAAAAAAAAATTTAATATTTTTTGATACATGTACCTGTGTGTGTGTGTATGTATTATAACATCAGTAAAAAAAAATTAAATATATTATATATAAAGTTAAAGCTTATATGAAGTGAACCACCCTATTCATGACCCTTGGTTCCAATCTTATTCTTTTGATCCCAAAATCAATGATTTCTTTCAAACATTATATACTTGTTATGCATATATATATATATATTGTAATGGTACAAAAATTAGGGGTACACGTGGGGAGATGGGAAACATCATCATCGCCCATTTAACATAAATAATTTTCACAGATAAAATGAATAAAGAAAATGAGCATGAGAGTATGACTCAGCATGGAACAAAACTATAAGTAATTATAACAATAAGTTACAAGCTGCATCACCATCAATACTCTGGCCATAGATTTCATCGAGTGTTCATGCCATCTATAAACTCAATTTTCTTTTTAAAAAAATAAAATGCAGTGAATGGACTTAAAAGGTAATACCTTCGCACCATACAGAGAACTATCCGGATGTCCACCCAGATACATAAATCCTCACATATAGATAAACCAACTGTTATTGCTCAGGCTAGTTTGGAGAGCAAGGACTCTAGGAACTTTGATTGTAAATATAAGAAAATAACCAACATATAATATTTTAAACCTATTTTAGTATGAAATAAATTCACTGGAATAGCTTAGAAACAATGAAATAAATTAAAGATCTGTTAAGTATATCATTCTGATTTTGATTCATAGATTGAAAAATAATAAACTACACAGGTAACATTGTCTATAATTTCCAGATATACAAATTGTAAATAGCATTAAATAATCATATACATATATGCACACATGTGGATGTCTAAGAATAGAAAATATTCTACTTATTAATAAACCAATAAAAACTATCCTATTATAATACAAAAATGCATGTTTACACTTAGATAAACCTATCCAGTTATGTTTTTTTAAGATATACTAATAGTACTCCATTTGTTAATATATGCCAATATTATTCTATCATTTAATAGCAAACATACATAATAAGCGCATGCATACATGTGTGCTTATTTTAATATAAAATAAAATATTTTCATTACCAATTCTAATTAATTTTACCTAATAACAAATTACATATTTTAAAATGTTAAATAAAAGTTTTTCTTTAAAAAATTGAAAAAAATATTAATACTTTGAAAATCCTGCATAAAAGTTTTTTTTTCTTTCAGATTACTCTTAATTATAAACATTTTTGAAAGCATTGCTAGAAAGTTTTTTTGTTTCTAATTTTTGTTCTCTAACTTGATGAAACTTACTCAAATTTACTTCCATGGCTTAATCAAATTTACTTCCATCTCTTAATTGCTTTAGTTTCATTTAAAATTATCTATTCTTAATCATTAGAGCTGATGTTAAAAATATTTTCTTATAGACTTTCTTTCACTGCAAAATTAACGATTGAGATATTTTATTCTCAATGTATAATACATTTATTCACCAGCTAATTTTTTCCATTAGTCCTTAATACCATAATTCATGAAAGAATATCAGCATGGACAATCTTTATACCTGGTAGTAATTCTACATTTTTGCTTCTTTACATGTAGATGAATCAGCATATATATATATTGTAATGGGCACATACGACGTTACATTATTTTTTCATTAGTGAACATGAAAAAAATAAAAGTTCGCCAATAAAAACTTCTTTTCTAAGAATTAAAAATTGGAAATTAAAAAAATCATCTTAAACTCGTATATATATATAAAATCGCACAGATAAAAAAAAAAAAAATTATTAAAATAAAACTATTAAAAATAGAAAAACTAAATCTTTCAACAAAAAGATTTAGAGATAAAAATATATCTTTAAGTTTGGAAAACACATTAATTAATCAGAAAATGGAAATGATTGTTTTAATTAGTTAAATATAAACTAGCCCTTGGGCATTTAAAATGTATAAACAAAGGTCAGATAGGAGAGAAAAACAATGGAATCGGACCTCAGCGAAAAGACCATCACATCGTCGTGACGTAATGTCGACTGGATCTGAAAGGCTACTATAAAAAGTGAGTAAAGAAAATTAGAAGGGAGATGTGACTATATGTGTTTGTGCGGAGTTGAAGAAGAAGGGATTGAAAAGGCGCACTCTTCAATCCCTTCAGTTTTGTTAAAAAAAAGAAAAGAAATGACATCATTTTTTCTACATTAAGGACCAGCTAAACTAAAAGACCTCCGGATAAATAAAAAACGGCTAACTCAACCAATCTCTTTAGGACGGCGTGGGAATTCACGTTCAAATGGCAAGCAACGGATAAAAAGGAACGTTTTAAAATTGTAAGAACTTTTTGAACTCTAAGCTTTAAATATATTTCTAAAACTTGTTCCGTATTTAAAATAATTGCAATAGAATCTTATCTGACCAAACTAAATTATTTATTAATTAGTTATAATTTTATTTGATGTATTTCTTTTGTAAAATCATTTCCATTTATTTATTTATTTATTTTTTTGTTCTTTAAGTTTTTATCATGATTTTTGTTTTTCGTTAATTTAATATTATATAAATGTTAAACTTAAGTCGGGCGTGAATGGCTGTATAGATTTGTAAAGTTTTATTAGGGGAGGGTAATCTTAGGTTATTCATTTCGTAGTTGAATTGGGTCAATGGATTGGATATAGTGGTGTAATTAGTAGATGTAGTACGAGATTCGCTACGGGCAGAATCGCCTTATACGCCGCACACTCTCATTTTGCCTATGGAATGCAATCGTAAGTCGGCAAAAATGACCGCTGTCCTTTCCTATGGAGTTTTTTTTTTATTGCTTTTTTTGTCAGATAGATGTAGTATTCCTATCTGACAAGAGGCAATTTCTTCTCTTAACCTTTTGTGCTGCCGTATTCGTGTTACATTGAATGCATCGATGTATCAGATGGATTGACGTTGGTTTAACTGCGAACTTTTGGCCTAAGGTTAAATAAGGATAGAATATTTTCTTTTCAAATGCAAATCTATGTAGTCTATTCATACTCGACACTCTAAATAAAAATGCATTAAATTTAAGTTGGGTATAGACGCTTGCATGGATTTGTTATCGGTCAATTATGTTTTTGGTTTTCATATTTGATCAAAATATACAGACATTTGGTAAATAACGATACCTTATGGTGAGTATCTAAAATGTATTTATTCGGATGTCTTTTAAGTTATTGGTGTCAATGCGGCATCTTATGATGAATGCTATTGGGTTTCTTATAAATTTCCCTCTGCAATTCCACCAATGATTTTATATTTTGATCGTTTATGTTTATTTTGAAATGTTTTTGACCGTGTAATCTATGTAACCGATCTATACTCAACATTATAAAACAAACTTTTATAAATCCATCTGTGCGAACTCATAATAGTATAAAAATTAAAATGTAAATTAAAATCTAAAATAAAAGTTAAAAATAATGTTAAATGATAAATTAAACATACTAAAATAATAATGTTAAATTTTATATATATATGTGCGTAAATAAATGTTTGTGTGTTAATTTTTGGCAGTGGCTTATTTTATTCTTTTTTAAAAAAATATTCTTAGATAAGAATTTATAAAATATAAATCTCTGCTATTCCACTGAGCTAGTGACAATGGGCTAACGACCGGAATCAACCAATATAAAATAAATAATTTTTTTTTTGAACTTACGTATCTGCCTACTATATAAATTTTTCTAGGTTCAAATGCCTAGAATGGCGCCCTTGTAGTGCAGATTACGTTAAGTCACTTTTTCCGGATCGTTATAATATATATATAAAATCATAGCACAAATCTTTTAGTAAGCTGTCTAGTACTGGAATCTTTTGGTAAGCTAGCCTCTTATAATCATGTCCATGATAGAGTAGTATACTGACTTACTGATATTTTCGGAAAAGGTTTATATCAGGTAAATGTTGGCAATCTGTCAGCCCCATTCAGTCTCAAACTTCAAGCAGTCTAGGATATGCATGTGGGTTATGAACCACAGAAAATCTTTCTCTATTATGTGAATTCAAATTCAACCATTGTGAAATTAGCAGTAGCTGGCTTGGACTCTACATCTGTCTTAAGTTATAACTTTATAATCTGTTCCCTTTTTTCTTTCAACCCCACTTTTTATGGTGATAGTAGAATTTGAAAACACCAGTCCAGACCATGAAAACCAATTTTTATGTAAAAAATTTCCTAACCCTCCAAACAAAATCAGTTTATAGAATTTAAAAAAAAATTTTACTTAATCTAATTAAAAATAGATAGAATTTTATAATTAATTTATTAGCTATTATAAAATGAAAACAATCTTGTTTTAGATTTTTTCTTAATTATCAAAATCAGAATTAAGTAAAACATTAAATAGACCTTTTTAAATGTTCGATTTAAAATACAATAATTTATAATAATTTTAAATATCAAAATTATTATTTATGCATTAATCTGTTATTCCAGTATATATTTCTTGTAAATAAAAATCTGCAATAAATTTTGTTGGTGTTCATTTTTACTTTTCTTTCAACTTTATATATATATGCACACATACTTACTATGTTGTTGAATGCCATGAGACATTACTGTCTCATATTCTCCTCATGGGGGGAAAGAAAAAGAGAAATGAAATAGGCTCCTAACAATATTTTGCATGATATACATATATAATTAAAACTCGTACTTCAAACCATATACTCATCACTTTTTCTAGAGATTCAACAGACATCTGACAGCTAACAGAATGGATAGTAACATGCAGTCCTCAGATACATAAAGAGTTAGCCATTGGACCACAAATATGCAATGCAGCATGAAGACCAAGAGAGCTACCTCAATTTAGGCCTATAAGTTACCTTCAACCCTTGATATGAAATTGACCTTTGCAAAGCCTTGTTCCTTTGAGGCTTAGAGATTGGAATCATGGTTCAGGCATATGTTAACTGCCCATAAAAAAACACTGCAAAAATGCCTTGCTTCTTATTGAGAGTTAGAAATGTGAAAGTGGATTGGAGCAATGCATGAGATAAAATATTCCATGGAGTTGCATGAAAACGTATCTTTAAGCCAATGACAGAATCATCAATCTCCCGTACCAAAAGTACAGCTAAACAAACTTCAACAGTCAAAAGCTCAATCCAATCTCCAAAAGATTGCTTTGCTTCTGTTTTACTTTAAATATGAACTCTTTCCATATATACACCAACATGGTATTTCTGTAATCTATAAAGAAGCATTAAATAAACAATTTTTTATATATTTTCTTGTTACATATTTTGTAATAATTCTATTTTTTTCTTAATTTTGTATAAAATACAGACTTTTTTTCTTTCTTGGATGAGATTTTATTTGAGATCCAAATTGTATGGTAATTTTGTAGTAGTGGCCACTAGTACTTGATCATCGGGCCCACAATTAGTTCGCCATTTCTAACAGTATGGAAAATAAGGATCTATAATATACGTTAAACTAAAAATTATGTAATACATTAAGTCATTAACAAAAATTATTAGCCAAGAAATAAAATATTGTGAGATTGTACTTCAGGCAATACATTAAATAAAACTGTACAATGTTTAAAAACATTTATAAATCTATTTTATGTTTATGTGATAAAAACAGATTTGTAGATAAAGTAATGGTTTTTAAATATCTCTAACTAGTAAAAGGCCTGCAGAAAGGAGTTTGCTATTAACTGAAAGGAGATCCTTTGATTCCTCTTGGAGGCCTTAAAGGAACCGAGCAGGGCAAATTCCTAATGTCCACTCCATACGTTCTTGTCGTTGCAGCTGTTATTACTATGTGATTATTCATATAGTATACAAACATGGATGGGCTGCTCACCAACACGCATTAGCAAGCGTGGTGAGTTTATTGGCTTTTTACCTCTGAGTTTAAGATCAAGAAACACCATGGTCTTTCTTCTCAGTGCCTGATAAGGCAGAATGAATGTTTGTGTAAATGATAAATATTTTTCCAATACATATATACAATTATGACAGACAAAAATAAAGCATGGCCCTTATTCCCAGGAGGCTGTAAAGTCACCAACCAAGGCAGCAGTTGGTGGCCGAAGGCGGAGGGTGTTATGAATCCCCTGATTGCGGACCCAGGCTACCATTTGATGACGACTTTTTATTTAAGTACTTACAACTGCAGATCACTTTCAAGTGAAGGAAGATTGCAAGAATTAGAAGAAGAACTCTCTTATATTAAATGGAACATTATTGGACTTTGTGAAGTTGGAAGAAAAGGTGAAGAAAGAATTGATTTAAAAAGTGGACATATACTCTATTATAAAGGCACACATATTGGAAATACAAGTGGAGTAGGATTCATTATAAATAAAAAGTGAAAGAACAATATTGTGGAGATTGATGGTGTATCGGACAGAGTGGCAAGATTAGTTATACAACTTAATAGCAGATACCAAATGCAGATAATTCAGGTTTATGCCCCAACAAGTTCTCATAGTGATGAAGTAGTAGAAGATTTTTATATGGATGTACAAAAGGCTTTTGATCAGAGTAAACAACATTTTAAAATTGTTATGGGAGACTTTAATGTTAGAATAGGTAGACAAATGAAAGATGAAATTGCTGTAGGTAATTTTGGTTATGGTAATAGCAATGAGAGAGGACATAGACTTGTGGAGTTTGCAGAAAAAGAAAAACTTTATATTATGAATTCATTTTTTGAGAAAAATGTTAAAAGGAAATGGACATGGAAACATCCAAATGAAGGTACAGCAGAATTGGATTATATTTTGACTAACAGAAAATACATATTTCAAGATTGTAATGTTCTTAATAAATTTAACACAGGAAGTGATCATCGATTACTAAGGTGTAAGTTACGTGTTAATGTAAAACTAGAGAGACAAAAATTATTAAGAAAAACATTTACAGTTGATATTCCTAATCTTCAGAAACATTCTAATGAATTTAAATTAGAACTTACAAATAGGTTTCAATAATAGTTTTAACAAGGCTGTAAACCTTAGCAATGAGTGTAAGCATGTGTTTTAAAGACCTACAGAGGTCCCTAGTGACGATTTTTTCAGACGCTCATTGCTAAGGTTTACAGCCTTGTTAAAACTATTACTGAAATAATAGTGAGCGTTTAATAAATTTATAATTACAAATAGGTTTCAAGTGTTAGGAGATTTTGAACATGATTCAGATTTGAATGAAATTAATATGAAAATAACTGATACACTTTTAAAAACTGCAACAAAGATAGCTGGCAGAAAAAAGCAGCAATTGACTAATAAAATTTCTACTGAGTCTAGAGAATTTATGAAGAAAAGAAGGAATATGAAGATATACAAAAATGATGTATTAAAAAGAATTGAATATCTCGAATTTTGTAAAATGGTACGGAAAAGAGTTGAAAATGATATAAGAAAGTATAACTGTGAAATAGCAAGGAAAGCTGTAGAAGAAAGTAAAAGTCTCAAGAATGTTAAACAACATTTTCGTATTGGTAGAATATTTATATCTGCAATAAGAAAAAAAGATGGAATTATTACTAAAAAGAGAGATGACATCATGAAATTGGTAGAAGATTTTTATCAAGAATTATATAGTAATAAAGAACAAGTACCTTCTATATCCATTACATCTTCCGAATTGTCCAGAATTTTAAATGAAGAAGTGAGACATGCAATTAAATGTTTGAAGAAAGGAAAGGCTCCAGGAAATGATGGAATTATAATTGATATATTAAAAGAAGCAGGGGAAGAAATAGAAACAATTTTAGCAAAGTTATATACCAAATGAAGATTGCAGTAATAATATTAATATTTAAAAAAGGTGATAAAGAAGATATTAGAAATTACAGACCTATCAGCCTTTTATTAGTTTTATATAAAATTTTTGCCAAGATAATTACAACTCGTCTACAGAGAACTTTGGATTTCCACCAACCAAGAGAACAAGCTGGATTTAAAAGTGGTTTTAGTACAATAGATCATATCCAGGAATTGAGAGAAGTCATAGAAAGGACAAATGAATATGAGTTGTCATTATGTTTTGGATTTGTAGATTATGAAAAGGCATTCGATTCTATACACATTAGATTACATAATGATACTGGAAAAATCAACATTGAGAAAGGTGTAAGACAAGGTGACTCCATATCTCCAAAACTTTTTACAGCAGTGCTGGAAGAAGTATTTTGTGGATTAAAATGGGAAACTAAAGGAGTGAAAGTAGATTTCGCAGATGATGTAGTTGTTTTTGCAAATAATGCTTCAGAGCTGCAGGAAATGTTGCAGGAGTTAGCAGATGAAAGTAGGACTAAAGATAAATGTTAAAAAGACTAAAGTAATGTTTAATCGATTTGCTCAAAATATGAAAATAAAGATTGATTATGAAGAATTAGAAGAAGTTAACAGTTACAAATACCTTGGTCAGATTATTAATACAGATGAAAACATAATGGAGGAAATTAATCATAGAATTAAACTTGGTTGGAGTGCTTTTGGTAGAAATAACTTGATACTAAAAGGAAATATGCCTATGTGTTTGAAAAGGATGGTTTTTAACAAATGTGTTTTACCAGTTCTGACTTATGGATCTGAGACTTGGACACTTAATAGAAGAGCAATATAGAGACTTCAGACCACTCAAAGGAGTATGGAGAGATGTATGTTGGGAGTAACAAAAAGAGATCGAAAACGCAATGTATGGGTAAGACAACAAACAGGTGTTACTGACCTTATTGAAAAAATTAAAAGATTGAAATGGAATTGGGCTGGACAAATTTTTAGAAGAGATGATAATAGATAGACAATTGAAATTTTAAACTGGATTCCAAGAGATTGTAAAAGACCCAGAAAGAGACCACATGTGAGATGGATGGATGAAATAAGAAAATGTGCAGGAGTGTTGTGGAGAAGAGAAGCTAAAGATCGGAGAAGATGGATTAAACTTGGAGAGACCTTCATCCTGCAGTGGATTGATAATGGTTGATGATGATGAACTAGTAAAATAACTATCAAATTTAAAAAGAAAATACTGTAGATAAAAGAACACAAAATATATTAACATTTTAACATCAATACTTTTACAAAAATACCATTGTAGATGAAAATAAATAATTCTATTAGTCTTTAAAAAAATAGGATTACTTTCTGTTTAAAATTACAGTTTGAAACTGTGTTAATAAATCTCTTAATTTATTACAGTAATTCTAATATCTCTTAATATTAACATATAGGAAATGTTCAAATTTTGCAAGTGTTAATATGCATAATAAAGAAAATGGAATCTTCACGCTCTTATTCCAATATCCTTAAGATTAGCCTATATAATTGAATTTAGGTGAAAAGATAAGATGGCCACTCTTATCTTTTCAAAAACTCTATCTTGTGCCTTGGATAGAGAGTTTCCTGACATTCAACAAAAACAATGTTGATTGAATATAATAATACAGTGCATGGGTAAAGGGTTAATTACCTTTTATTTAAAATGAAAATAAATTATAAATATTGTTGGATGACAATGAAATGCAAAATTTTTCCGTTGATATGACTGTATTGATTTATGGTAGCTCCTTGTAATTGAAATGTGTACTTTATAAAATTGAAATGTGATTTTTTAATTCAATTTTTTATAATGTTTTTTGATCCGTTGGAGCAGTGAATATGGGCAGTCCTACTATGTTGACCATTCTTTATATTTATTGTATAAATAAATTTCATTGCTTTTTTTGTGTTTTTTTTTACTTTTAAAGTTGGATTTGATCTCTAATAAAATTTATTGTCTGTTTAATCTTTTAACAGCATTTAAGTAAAATCTTTGACAGTTTTTATTATTATTTTCGGAAACCAGTTATTTAGCAAACTTTAACACAAATTTCCACATATAAATAGCAAATGATATGGAGGAAGAAGGTCACTTGTTTAAAAATGAGCTTAGGATTTTAAAAAAGTTGATTGTCAGCCAAAATTTATACCTAGGTCTAAAATTATTATGATTAGTTCAGAGCCCCAGAGTATATTCTGTTTGATTTAATATTTCATCAATCTTCTACATCTTTTTTTTTTTTTTTGGCAATTCTGTTTTTGTAGCGTGAGAGTTCATTGAAGTTTATGATACAGCTCTAAATTCAGAGGTTGACTAACCCAAAGGCAAACCATTGTTGATGATCAAGTGATATAGCTTAGCCTAGTTATTCAACTTGTCTTGTTTTTGTGCAGAAAATTTTACTTTTCTCATCTTATTCTTTCAACTTATTTTTTTTATTTTTCTTCAGACATATATCTAGTGACCCAGTTGTTTTCTTTCTCCTAATTACCAATCCATATTCCCAGCTTATATTTAATAAATGTATTTTTTTGTACCTAATTTATTGGGCCACAGAATAATTCCTTATTCTTATTAAAAGCCTGTTTCGAAGAGCTGTGATGTGATGTACTGTGACTTCTCCTTAAACGGACTCAGGAATCTCTCAGCAACTATGCCCAAAGAAACATTCCCCTTCCATTCCCTACCCTAAACTTTCCCATAATCTGCTCCATCCCACTTCCACAACATAATCTTTGTCAACTCTATGGCCTTTATATCTAAATCCCCCCTATCTTTTCCTAAACCCAGCATAAAAACCAATAACCCACTTTCTGTATAATCACTTTGTTCGTATTTATTCTCCATTTGTACCCTAAAGATTTATGGAATAAAGCTCCACCTGATGTTGAAGTATCATGTGACTTTCTGAGCAACAAAATATTCAAATATTTTTTTACCACTATGTAAATCATACAGAAATAAAAAAGTTTTTTTTGTTCAAAATTTGCAGGTAAAAATTAGAACCATCACCATATCAAGGGGGGGGGGGGCAACTCTACTCTAGAGCCATCTGTTGTAAGTTTGGGTAATTAATTGGCACCACATAATATCGTGCTATAAAATCCCTATTTCCATAACTATCGGTTTCCTGCTTTTGCAATCCTCAAGTTTTAATGCTTGAATTAGTGCATTCATGTTTCACAATTTATCCCTTTATACAATTCAAAATAATAATCTGAAATTTTAAAAAACTCTAAAATTTCATGCCCAGGTTTATTCACTTGCATAATTCTTTAGATCTGTTATTAGGCCAGTTTCTCTTTTGACTTGGAAGTTTAATACTATTACATGATCTATCATATGTTTACAAGAGCAGCAATGGTTTTAATTTCCTGGTTAATAGCTTGAATGATATTTAGGAATAAAAGATGGCTACTGGTTACATATATGTGTTAATTTAAGCTTTGAGTTTTAGTTTTCATTGACAACTGCAAAAGTCAGAAACCAAATTGGTCTGGAGATGGGGATTTTATAGCAGCACTATACCATCTGGAGTTCATGGATTTCTCAAAAGTTACAATAGATAGCTCTAAAGTAGATTTAAAAATACCGCTCTGGAAAGCATATAAGAGGTTATGTGATGAACTTATTAGTATTAAATTTGTTTAGATATTGCATTGTTTTGATTCTGTAGCTTCTTATCCAACAACTATTCTTAATCATTTTCTCTGTTCATTTTCACTATTTTAATCTTAGTTTCTTTTATTTTAAATATTTTTCATATCTCATCGCTTTTAATTAACGTTCAAGTTGTGTTCATTATTTCGACTTCTTACTGATTTTATCAATATATCTAATGCAGTGAACTTTGTTAGCTATAATTTTAGCTAACTTTATTCTTATTAAATCTACATTCGTTTTGGTAATCCTGTAATTCTAAAATTCACTTCCACATCTCCCTATGCCTGTATCATATGTAAGTTTAATGATTTATTTCCAGGTCTACTGCTCCATATTTAAACAATTGGGTATTTTTCACTTCTCTTGTTTTTCTCTTTAGAATATTTAGCATAGTAATTCTATTCATTTTTAATAAATTCTATTCCCAAAAAAAATTAATGCAAATATTTTTTTTTTTTTTAAAACAAGTGGTTTTGTAATGGCAATTCTTAGAGTTTCAGTCATATTTATTTTATCAATCCATGTTGTTTTTCATATAGAAACATTTGCCATAAATAATATAGTCTTTCCCGTATCTGCTGCTTTTTCATTCTAAGCCTTCATTTAGAATCCTGAAACAATTGATAGAAAAAGAAATTATGCATTACAGGCATTTAACTTCTATACAATGGTACAGTTTAATTTTTAATGTTCAACATATTTGAATATTAATAAAAATAATTAAAAAAATATGCAGTTATAAGAAGGCAGCATATTAATAAATTGACTGAGAAAGAAATCAAATAATCATGAGTACATTTGGAAGATGAGAAAATGACATAACATAAATGTAAAATTTATGAATTGCTATTTTTTTTACTTGATACTTTTCAAACCATGAATATTGAATCCTTGGATACTGGATGAGCTACTTGTATACCTGTAGTCTCAATAATCTTTTAGCTAGTATGAGATTAAATTTATTCTGAAATCATTTTGTTATTTACTGCATTAGACTTGTTCTCTAAAGAGGTTATAACTATTGGAAGAAAATAAGCCATGAAATGTCAATTAATTATTTCTCTATGTTAGAAAAGCTTGCTTGGAATCTAATTCCATTTTTTATCACTGCTGTAATTTCCATGATACTTTCTCTAATATCCTTATCTAACTTTTTTTTTGGCTTTCTACTTACAGTTTTTTATTTTTTGTTCAACTCTTCATTCCTATAACTGTTTTTGTTTTCCAACTATACTGTTTTATCCTACTTAATATATTTAAATCAAACCTATTCTTTCTAAACACTCATGACTTAGCTACATCTCTTTTACATCCTATTTCATTATTAAACTTTCTATACAATGTTTTATGTCATAAAGTTTTATATATTTTTCCATATTTTCTTTTCCGGTAGCATTTTGTTTATCATCTTAGTACTAATTGTATGTCTTCATAACTTAATTTTTGTAACTCATTGTTCTTAAAGTTATTACTTTAAAATATTTTTATTTTATTTCAGTTTATGGATTATATTAATGTAATAATCTTCCTGTTTCTGCAATTTCCATATTTGTAGTTTCAGCTATTTTGCAATTCAAGAACAATAAATAAAATAAAAAAGTTAAAAAATATATATATTAAATTTTCTACATATTTATTTTGTTATTCACAATGCATAAAAAATATTCATACACCTGTATGTATTATACATGTTTCAACTTAAATTTACATATATAATTTTCTTCTTCTTCCTTTTCTTATGTATTGTTTTCTATTTTTATATATCATATCATTTACAACTTTCTTTAACATTTTAACACTACTATTTTTTATATAAAGACTATTCTAACAGTTTCGACTGTCCTGCAGTCATCATCAGAACTACAATATCCAAATATATAATTAAACAATTAATATATTTTATACACATATTCATATACATAATACGTACATAAATAAAATATACATTTTGGTCTAACCATTATAAATAATAAAAAGAGAAATGATTATTTATAATGGTTAAATTAAAATGTATATTTTATTTATGTATTTGGATTTTGTAGCTAAAATGTATTATTTTATTTATGTATTTGGATTTTGTAGCTCTGGTGATGGCTGTCGAAACTGTTAGCATAAAGTTTTGATATTAAAAATAGTATTGTTAAAATGTTAAAGAAAGTTGTAAATGGTATATTTACATATATGTGTATAATACTTACATATAAAGATGCATAATCTGAGAATTTCAATAGCAGCAGCATGACATGGATTCAGGCTATTGTATGATCTTTTTACTTTTTATTAGGACATCTCTTTTTTTTTTGGTTCAGTTTTTTTTATTTTGAATTTTATCTTTATTTCTTGCTATCACTTAACTGAAATCAGATTTCATGATATCTATATGTACTCCTAACTCGACTTTTGAATTCTTTATATTTTTAATTTTTCTATCTTATCTTGTTAATGTTTTAACATTCATGGCAGTTATTTTTTAAACTTTTTTTTTTATTGATTGCTTAGATTTTCATATTATACCTAAACTTTCTTCCTTTAACAATTTTCTATATTTATTGGTATTTTTTTTATTTATTCTCTTTTATATTATGAATCTCTTCTGTTTGTTTTGTTTATTTTTATAATTTTATTATTATTATCTAAATTTTAGTTGATCACAGTTGTATCAATGGCTAACTATTTCTTATTGCTCTGAAAAAAAAAGTGATTATAAATTACTTTGAAAATTTCACAAAAGGACAAAATGTTATTCATATGATTGCGAGAGCAAAATATCAACTTGATAATATTTAATAATAATAATAAAACTATTTTCAAATTTGAAGACTACTGATTTAAAATATTATATTTTGTTACATTGAATTGTAGAATACATCCACTATGGGATTTTTTTTTTCATTTTCGTTACATCCATGTGTAAGCTAAAGAACATACAGTAGCAATATTTTTATGATTTGCCATCTATTAAAGAATTATTAATGTATAATTACATCATTACTTTATTCAAGTAATTAAACATTTTTGAAATGGAAAACTTTTAATTAGAGCTTGCAATATTAGGATAAGATATCGATTCAGAAATCTGCTAATTAAAAAAACACATCCATGGAAATTTCAACTCCATATTGGAAACTTTATGCTACTAACATCTGTCTCTGTTAGCAAAGGTTTATTGTATTTTTTTTTTTTAGAAAACAATAAAGAAGCTGAATATATGTGATTGCCTTTATTATGTTTGTTTTTAATAAGATTGAAAACTGTTTGATCATTTATGTTAAGATGATTGTTTTCAATTATGTTAGAGGTTTTTTTTTTTATATGTCTAAACGTTGACTAGGAAGGAAACCCGCACCAGCTGCTTCTAAGGCAGCTATGCTAACCACAAGCCCACCAAAGCTTGACATAATCATATCTTTTTGCATATCTTAAATAACTAATAATTCAGAATGAAATTTCTATTATCAATTGGTATTTCGTTTTAATTTAGCTCTGGATTAATCCATTTTAGTTTGTCTTTATCTTATTTTTCTTCTAGTTAGTTTAATTTGAGCAGAGGGAGCTATGTGTCTTAATTTATTCAAGAATCTGCTGCATTCAGTAAAATAAATTATGTGCCAAATATTATATTGTCTGAACTTCACAATGGTTATTTTTAGAATAGAATTTTCTATTTTAATTATTAAGGAGGAAGTTAACCTTTCGACATGGGCTATTTGTTTTTCCAGCAGTAAGAGTTTTTTAAAAGCAAGTGAATCACTTGTGTTTAGAACATATTCATTTGTAAGCTAACCCTTAGTGACCATGCGTAACTCACAACTTAAATGTATTGTGTGCCTGAAATTATAATTGTCAATCAAATTATACAAATCTAGTTAAAGTAAAAATAATCATATGGTCAGTTTTTCATGGGATATGACATTTTAACATTATATTTCTATTTATCTGACTAAAATGAATTTTTGCCCTCCGTTTTCTCTCATGAATTGTTCCAATAATTTAGCTTTTGAGTATGCTGCTAACCACTGTGCTAAATCATGCAAGGCATTCTGGGAAATAAATGGTAGATGCTGTTATTAGGTAGCACTCTGTCTCTTTTTCTATTACTTATATATAAATATCTAGTAATATTGTTTTATGAAGCATAAAATTGCATGATTTGGCTGCAAATTTTGGGTTTGTTCACCTATAACAATCTGACATAGAAATAGACGATGAATAGAAATGCTTCATTTGATAGGCTAAAAGTTTTTTTTTTTTTTGTTAATTTATGCATGATGATTTCTTTATAATAGAATATACTTTACTATATTGATATAAACTAAAATTTGAAACTTCTAAAATCAATACTCTTTTCAAGTGTAATCCAGTTTTTCCACAAGCATTTATTATGATGGCTTTATTTACTTTGAAAGTTTTTAAAACAGGCAAAACTCACTATATGTATTAATTTGAAAGTTATTTTTTTATTTATAACTTTTAACTTATTGACTAAGATATTTACTAGCACAGTTTCAAGCTAATTCTAAACAGACAATAATTAACCTCTACACATGCACTGTACTGTCATATTAAACCAACATTGGTTTTGTTGAATATGAGGAAACTTGATCCAAACCACATGATAGAGACTTTGAAAAGATAAGAGCAACCCTCTTATCTTTGTACCTAAATGCGTATATATAGGCAATTGTAAGTATCTTGAATTGGGAGCATGAATATTTTATATTATTCCATTTTACTTCGATTTTCTTTATTATGCGTATTAAGACTTACGAAATTTTAAAAAAATTAGCAGTTATTTATAATAAAATATTATAAATTTGATTTTACATAAGTGCATGGTCTTAAGGTTATAGCCTTAATATATATTACTTTACATAACGACTATGCGCTTTACAAATTTAATTATTATAACTTTATAATCAATTATTGTAAATGCAATAAATTAGTGGTCCTTAAATCAGGATTGTGAGAAGTTTAAGGAAAACTTGATAATCATGAAAAGTTCTACTTTTATGTGCTAATATAGACAAAGGAATGAGAAATTGTATTTATGGAATCATTATTTAATAATTTTTAATAATATATAACTAGTTATTTATTTGATTTATATAGCGCTATGTTTCCGATTTGTAATAATAATTAGAGCTCACTCCACTACTCGTGCGCTGGATAAATTTAAACATTTAATGAATACTCTCCTTTTCAAACACAAGATAAAATCTTTTGAAAAGATAGAATGAATCACTCTTAACTTTTTAACCTAAACATATATGTATAGGCAAATCATAAGCATTTGGAAATGAAAGCAGGAAGATATTAAATAATCATTTTTAATTGCCTTTTTACTGTTTTTAATGAATGACGCTTGCGAAATTTTTAAAATTTATGTACGATACATCATTATTAGATGAAATATTAAACATATATAATGAGTTATTTATTTATATAGCGCTATGTTTCCAATCTGTAATAATAATTAGGGATCACTCCACTACACATGCGCTGGATAAATTTAAACATTTAATGAATACTCTCCTTTTCAAACACAAGATGAAGTCTTGAAAAGATAGAATGAATCACTTTATTTTTTTTTTACCTAAATGTATATTTATAGGCAAATCTTAAGCATTTGGAAATGAGATTGTGAAGATATTAAATAATCATTTTCAATTCCTTTTTACTGGGTTTTTAATGAATGATGCAAAATTTTTACAATTTATGTACGATGCGTCATTATTAGGTGAAATATTAAACATATGTAACGAGTTATTTATTTATATAGTGCTATGTTTCCAATCTGTAATAATAATTAGAAATATTCACTTGTTTGATTGCTTGTGAATTTGTGAGAAGTTTGTACACTGTAAGTATCAGAGCTTGACTGCAGTACATGGATCTTGAACTCCAGAGCTTGTTCCTCTGCCATTGCATCCTAGGCCTCATCCTATTGGATATTTCAACCTTAATATAAATATAATACTGAAGATTTATAATGTCAGCTCTTAGTTTTAAATTATCTGAAAGGAAAGATTTGAATGTAATTAGTTTAAATAGATGTGGAATAAATTAATTTCATTTTATGTTATGAACCATTTTTCAATTTAACTTTCTTCTTACCTTTTGAGTATATTATATGGTCATTGTCAAGGATTATTCTTGTATATTTGCCTTCACCACTTTACAAATATAAAGAATAATCCTTGACAATGACCACATATGATCGATATGTAAGAATAAAATTAAAATGAAAAATCAATCATAAAATAAAACAAAGATTGAAAAAGAAACGTGAAATTAATTTGTTTTATTTGTGTCGCTATTAACGCTCCTTATTTGGAAAGAAAATGGTGGAACATTAAGTAAAGAAGTTTTGATTTTATTAAGTAACTAGTTCCATATGAAGATGATAATCAATTTGGCATATAAGAACAGTCAAAACAAAACAAAATAATATCTTGAGTATAGTATTTGTGATAAGTAAATTAATTCATTTTATAAATCACGTTAAATAAGGGATGTGGTGCTAGAAACAAACATGATAATAGGATATTATATAGCTTTTTTTTAAATGTCTTCTCAAGAGAGAGATTGAGCAAATAAATTACGAACTACAATGGTGCATCACATCTGACTTTTTGTTAAATCATTCTCAAAACTGCTTTTTTTTATTGTACTCGTTCAAGTTTTCAAATATTTTTATGTAAAATAAAGGAAACTTTTTTCTTTCAATAAAAAATATTAAAAGGTTTTGATTAAAGATTTTTAGTAATATGGATGGCTGAAGAATTGGAGGGTGGAGTAGATTGAAGCCTGTCATTAAAGTGTGTGAAGATTTGCTACCTTAATAAATCCAGCACCGATAATATATATGTGTGGGAGATGAAGATCTGGACTAATTGTTGAACTCTGGTTCAGCACAAAATAGATATATTGGAGATCTTTTATCTTTTTTGCATGTGTGTGGTCATGTGTATTGATTATATGAGATAGAGTGGATAGCTGAAGGGAGCTTGAAAGTCTGGTTCAAATTCCATATATTAACAAAGATTTCTTGCTATTATAATATAATATTAAATTGTCTATGCTCTTTATTACTGTTTCACAATGCTTTATTTACAACCCTCTTTTTCGACACTTTCGATTGCCCCAGCAATCTTCTTCAGAACTACAACATACTACAAATATATGAATATAAGTATACATGAACATATAATTTTTATATTTACATCTCATAACCATTGTTTAATTATTACCCTTTTTAATATTATATATTTTACTCTTTTTTTATTTTATATTTATCTATTAATACTGTTAAAAAAGAGGGTGATAATTAAAGTATTGTGAAACAGTAGATAAAGAGTGTAGATGATTTAATATCACATTATAGTTATTATATTTCTTGTTATTCTATACTCTTCTAATATTTAAGTAAAATTCCTTTAATACAATCAAAAGAATTTTAAAAAGAAATTGAAAATATTAAGAGCTTTTAAGTAGAAAATACGAGGGGGAGGAGTGGGGAGTGAAAGTGTTGCGCAGTATTAAATGTAGCATTTATAATTAGTGTATTATAATATATATCTTAGTAGTTTTATAAATAAAAAGATGGATTTAGGTGTTCAGATACAACACAGGCTGCAATGTGCTATTGTTGTTTTTAACAAGTTAAAAGATAAGATTGTACTTTTTTCATTATCTAATATGAGTATTGAATGTCTTTAGAAAAATTTAACTTTATTTAAGTACTCCAAATACATTCAATTATTAGTAATAGCACATCAAACAGATTAGTTTACGCACATTTTGAGAGGTAGTATTCTCCCCTCTTCAGGTGTTGCTAGCCTGACCAGTGACAGAACTAGCATGGGAATTGAACCTGGACTCTTAGATTCTTGAGGATTGAATGTAAGGTAACACTAATCAACTGAGCCATTCTGCCAAAGGCAACAGTTAGAAATTTCATACACTTATCTATGAGGTTCCTGATTTCTTCACTTATTCTTTTTAAGAGCAATGTTGATTAGTGGTTTATATACATTATGTATAGTCATGCTAGGTTGACTTATAGGATTGTTTACTATTGTAATGTGAGCAGCTTTTTTAAATTTTTTTCTTTGTACTTTTTCTTCTCTATCCAATATTTTTGTTCTTTCTCAATTAAACATATGTTCATTAATATACATGGTCTGCTATTTTAGACACATCTGTTTTCTCTTTTCTAACCATCAGTTTGAGGTTTTTTTTGCAAGCATTTTCCAATGGGATGACTGGTCTCACCAATATATGTTCTTCCACATTCACATGCTATTTCATAGATGCAGTTTTTTCTTTTCAGCATTTCAAGTTTAGGCTTTGTAGATGTTAGAATTCCTCATAGTGTGGTATGGTTCTGGGAGGTTGTACTGATAGTATAGTGATTGCAGATTTACCTTAATTTGTCTGCTATTTTGGGTACCGATAATTGTTTTTTTTCTTTTGATGGTTCTTTTTGTTGTCTATTTAAGGTTTTTTTTAATAACACCTGATGGATAACCATTTTTCATAAGAGTTTTTTCTATATAGATTTATTTCCAAATTGCTGGTTTCTGAACAAACTTTTTTGCTCTGTTCTATAGTGATACTATAACTCCATGTTTTGTGTTTCTGGTGTGATTGAATGTATAGGCTAAGTATTTTTCTGTATGTGTAGATTTTCGGGAAACTGTAGTTTTGATTTTGCCATGAGGGAATCTTGTCACAAGAACATCTAAGAATGCCAATTTTTGTTCTTGTTCTGATTCTATTGTGAATTTAATCGAAGAGGAGATAGGATCTTTCAACATGAAAAAATAACTACTGCATCTAAGTTAGCTGTATATAGAACTTATTTTTATCTAATTTATTGTATGGAAGTGAGATTTGGACCCCCTATTGGCACAATATAAAGCATTAGAAAAGTTTCATTTAAGGATACTTCATAAAATTTTAAACATATAATGAGAAGATCGTAAAACCAATTTGTACTTCAGCTTGTTGGATGTGATCCTATTGAATCCACTATTCTTAAATCATACCTTCATTGGATTGGACATATAAATTGAGGGAATATTGGATGACTTTCTAAAGGTTGTTATATTTTAGAAAAGTGGATAGAATGCCACAAAGCTAAAAATACAAGCGTAGAGGAAACAAAGTGTTTTGACAAAGTTTTCTCAATACAGGGATTACCATAAATCTTAGTGTCAGGTAATGCGACTGATTTCACAAGTCACATCATGCAAAAATATTTTAAAGAGAATGGAATTCGACATATTACTGTCCCTCCATACCATCCCGAATCAAATAGGATGGATGAAAAAGCAGTTCAGCAAATTAAAAAGAGTTTATAAAAAAAAATAATTTTGTACATTTACAAAATACTTTGCAGGTAATAATGCTTTGGCAATATTCAATGCCTTGCATGGTAACTGGAGTTACTCCTGCGGAACTGCTACTTGGAAGGAGATTACCAACGAAATTGTCATTAATCAATCCAAATGAAAATAGAGTGAGCAAAGTAATTATAGTAATGCGAAATTCGAAATTGGAGTCACAGTATGGATTCGTGATATTTTGAGAAAAACTTGGCTGAAAGGGACAATAGAAAAGATTTTGTCAAATCATGATGAAAATGACGTAATATATAGATGCCATGAAAACCATGTTATAGGGTAGGAAAAACAGCACTCGATTTTGGAATGATAAATGTAAGGAACTCAAAAAAAAGTCTAACCCAAAGTCAGAGATTCATGAAAATCAAAATGATAATGCCATTAGAGAAGAAGTATCGGAAGAAAATGAAAGCTCGTAAATACTTATAGAACAGGAAGAAGTGGAAAGTGTATAGTTAGAAAAAAAATCACCCAGACCTATTCGAGAAAAATGAAAACCGAATAGATTTCGAAACTTGAATGGGGGAGGTGTTATATTTTGGAAAAAATATTGCTTTAGTAACCATAATTTGTAAAAGTTATAAATGACTAGAAAAAATAGAAACTTAATATAGAATGATATTATAAGTTAAGAGCCATGAAAAAAGATTGCTGATAGATAAAAGAAATATGAATAATAATCCCGGAAAAGTTTAATGGAATTAAATATAGAAAAGGCTGGTATTGTTTAATTAGAACATTAAGCTGTTTTAAACTAATTAAACAAAGGAATACCAAGGAAGGGTCAGTTTAATCAATATTTGAAAGATTAATTGTAGGTGAAATGAGTGTATACTGATGCAATTAAAAGTTTGATGATAATTTGTGAAAAGACACATTACTGGGGGGTGGGGATAGCTTAATATAAATAGTTATTATCTTTTATAATAATACCAAATATAAAACTGCGAAAAAAGCAGCAGCTTTTACTTATCCTTCAGGAGAAAGGACCCAGAGAAAAAGATGTTGGAAAAATTTGAGGACTTTTTTGGTACGAGGAACATCATCCCAGAGACTGAGCCTCTGTAGGTGCAAACAGCCGGATAGGGACTTAAACTGACTGCATCGATCTTATTTTCATTTGTGTACACCTGATAAGGCTCATGAGAACTGTGCAGAGTCGGACTGTGAGTATAAACATTTTTTTAGTTATTTATTCAGGTCTGAAAATAGTGAAGACAGTTGTTAGTGTTTTACTGTGGGAAAATTCATGGACTGATTTGATCACATTAGTTAATGCAGAACTTTAAGAAGATATATGTGCAGGAATAACTGCCGGGTGGTCGGTTGTTAGTAGTCATTGGAATTACTGAAGGTGCAATTGTTGATAATGTGTTCTGTATTAATATGTAAATAAATATTTTTAATGTTTTATTTGATATTGTTTTTTAAAATGTATAGTCTATAATTTTGTTATTTTGTTGGCATTCAGCTTCGTGGGTTGAATACACAACAGTTGTTTAAAGATGAACTTGAGCGTAGGTTTTGTAGGAGAGTTAGACATTCATATTATAAGAATTATCTCAAAAGACATTCTAAATATGTGCATTGTCAATTGTGTCCATTGAAAAGATGTAGCAAAAAAAAAAAATACATTGGAAGGTTACATTTAGACACATGGTGTTGAAGTATTTCAGAAAGATAAATTTTCTGCTGAAGAAATTAAGACAACATAAAATATCAAATAAATAGAAAAATGGATTAGCACTTTTTATATGAGAGTGTATTTATGGTTTAAAGATTGGTTTATATAATTATTGCAAAACTAATTTCTAGAACTCTCTTTTTTGGGGGAGTTAGAATGGCCATATTTGTTTAAACACTTGTTACAAAGGCATAGTGAAAATTGATGATATATATTGAATTGTGGTTAAGTGAATCATTGATTGGTGATATCATAGATACAATAGCCCCATTATATATTTAAAACTTAAACAGCACTTCTGTGTTTTTTAATATGTCTAAAGTTGAAAATATTTTCCTGATATTGGAAGATGTAAGAAAAGATTTTAGTAGCAAAAGTCATTAAAACAGGAAAAACTCACTATACGTATGCCACACACAGCAAGCTAGAGTAATCAATGGGTGCCAGAAGGCTTGTGCATAAAATCTCCAACTAGTGCCTACTCATCCAATATCCCCAGACTAGTTTCAGTCTTGTGGCCTTCATCAGTGAGGAGCCTTGGATCTGAGAGCACTGCACCTAGATCTTAGGATATTGGATGAGTAGGCACTACATGGGGATTTTATGCACAAGCCTTCTGGCATCCATTGATTTCTCTAGCTTGCTGTGTGTGGCATACATATAGTGAGTTTTGCCTGTTTTAACAACAGTTATACACAAGCATAAGAGATGGTGGTCATGTGATGTTTATTAGCAAAAGTCATATTAAATAAAACCTAAAAGAATAATTTTTTTAGTGTACTATTAAAAAATATTTCCCAATTTTGATTTTTTTTAAAAAAAACCTTCCATCTTGTTCAACCAAGGTGGGATTGTTTTTTTTTTTTCTCTTTTAATTAAATCAAGTGATTCTTCATTAAAAAACCAATGGCTGATCTTTTATGTACAAAATTAAAAACTTACATACTTAAAAAAAAATGATTTCACCTCTTTCTTCATCTTATCTATTTGTATATATATGAGAATGTGTCTTGCGTGCTCACTACATAATTAAATGGACATAAGTATTTTCATCTGCATATATTTACAGGTGATCACATATAAAGCTGGTTTTTATTAAAAACTGCAATTTGTATATTGCTGTATTCTTGTTGTCTTCAGTCTATCTCTAAAAGATATTTATAATGATAGGTCTATCTAATTGATATAATTTCGCAATTATCTGTTACATAAACTTGAATTTTATATAACATCAGTATATATCTTGACACACCCACATTTAAATGTAAGTAATTATTGTAGTATAAAAGTAAACATATATTCTAGATAAAAATTAAAAAACAATTCTTTTTATAAATTTTATCAAATTAAAAGAATATACAAGATTATAAAATGAAAAGAATGTTTAAAATATATATAATAAGTGATTTTGTTATTTTTTACAGTTCACCCTTCTTGGATCATACATATGAAAATTGTTTTTACACATACTATGTATAAATATTAGATTAAAAACATCACAAATAACCCATTAGGTTGAAGTGATTGGATGTAATTTTGATGGATATTAGTTTTAACTACTTTCTTATTAAGTTAATAAATAGTTACACTTCCATAAAAAAAAATTTTCTGTTTATATTTTCAGTTCAGGGTGAAAATGTAGTTTTAGTTTCTCAATCTAAAAGCAGATGGGGGCAGTTTAGCTACTAGGGAAGTTTGACCGAACCTCTAATTCAGTTAATAATTAATGGTAGTAGTTGCCAAGTTCTTAGTGCAACTTCATTAAGCATCTTTTAATTAACTTTATATCAAGCATTTTATCAAACTACAATTTTTGGAACTTCATCACAAATTCATGAAATCGCTTGCATCACTGATAAAAAGGGTCTCTGAAAATATTGTATCTGAACATATTAATCCAGAAGTCAAAGTTATGGATTCAAGCATTAAAATTTCCTGGAATGTTTTCCATTCCCTACTTGGGTGCTCAAACATCTTTATCTTCCTGAGTAATTGATTGCACTTTTTTTGTTATCATAAAAAGCGATGAATCAGCACTTATTGCAGATTGTTGTTCCCTGGAATATTGAAGTTGAACATACGTAGTCGATACATATCATATTTTCTTTTATAGGTAAAATATTTACAGATTTTCTCAAAAAAGTATTTTATATTCTAAGAATGTTTCAAGTAAAATCTGTATGTAAAAATATTTCTTTTTAAACTTATATGCAGATATCCTTTTGATATTAAGTTATTTCTATCAAAAACAATTCACACATCCTAAATTTTATGACTAATTTCTTCCATTGTTTTGCTTAGTATTATTAATGTTGAAAATTTATCAAATTGACTGTTCTTTATTGAGTCAAAATCATTTAAAATTTATTTTATATATATACAGTGGACCATGATATATCTGTATTTTATTCTATACTGTTCTTGCATATATTGTGCATTGCACATAAAAGCTCATGTTTTATTGATTAGCTTCATATTGTTTATTGAACTGTACAAGAATAATACTTTTCAACATTCACGTATATATATATCACTTTTCTATGGTTTCTATGTATATAGGATATTTATATGAATTAAGATTATAATATAAACAAAATTAAAAATAATAACATAGATATTAATAATAAATTGAGAAAGAACATTTACACATTTATAGTCCACTAATCTTCTTTTTTTTTTTCAATATATTTTTTCCCTCTAATAGAAATGAAATGAAAGCAGTCTTGTTATCTTGTCTACAACTTTTCTAGTTGTTTACAGTGTACATTGGTGAAATGTTATTAATAAACATGATTGCATACTATTCTCTGAAATGGAAAAATGGCTCTTAATGTAAAATTTATTAAATTTCCGAATTTTAATGTTGGTTCTTTTTATTTATTTACAGTTTTGTTTTAACATATACCATTTACAATTTTCTCAAACACTTAATCAGTACTCCTTATTTATATCAAAACTAACAATTTTGACTGTCCTGCAGTCATCATCAGAGGATAATGTATAATTGAAGTATATATTGATACAGTATATATATTATTTTCAACATCTTTATTAGGAATAGTATTTTTTTTTATTCTTATCTATTGTAAACTTGAATAATTGATGGATAATAGATAGCAATGCCATATCTAAATTTTTACATTTGTTTCTGACTATTGACCTTCTTGAGTGAGGAATGTCATGCTTGTGCCCTTTCTATTCATCCAGCAACAACATTTTACTTTTGCATATTCTCCAGTCTGATAACTACAAATTTTAATGACTTCAGAGTCATACTAATTATGCCTTGGACATTTCAAACTAAGAATCATGATTTTCCTTACTCTCAATGCGTGCATTAGAAGCATTTCTTCACTCTAATCCAGGGATTATTCTTTATAAGTTTGAGAAATCAGAGAAATATTTTAATAGTCCTATTTTGAAATTAAAGCCAGTAGCAGATGTCGGAACTCAATCACCATCTACAAAAATTTTTAACTTTTTACTATCCAGTTAAATTCTTGTTTTCAACAGATAAATATTCTCGTAGTATTACGTAAAGACTAACGTTGATAAAGTTTGTTGTAAATAAAATGAGTTTCTACTGCAAAGAAGAATGAACTTTAAACTCTCAAATTTGTTTAGAATCATTAGGTGTTTCCCTCAGAAAAGTGTGGTAGTTCCATGGCTTTAGACTGCTGTTTTACTGTTATTGTTACTCAGTAGAGATTGTTTTGATAACAGATTCTTCCATACTGCTTTTATTGATTTGGAAAAAATAAATTTAAACAGGTCAATACCTTATGGATACTTAGCAGATTTTAATTGATTTCATTCTATTGTTCTCAAAGGAAATATTTATTTTAATGCATTTTTTCTTCTTGACAACTAACTCTTCATGTGAAACTCATCTATCAAAATAGTCACAATGTTAGAATTTTTTCAAATATTTTAATAATTATAAAGTACATCAGATGTGCTTTAACAAAAAAAATTTATAGGTTTAATGAAATTAAACAAAAGATTTTAATATTATATAAATAAATGTGAGAAATGTAGCCGGCCTGTTTGATACACTTAAGAAATGTACCGGCAAGTATTAATAAAACTAAATTTAAATTTTTAAATAACAGCTGTTATTTTGATATGTGAATTTGACATCATTACGGATAACTGATTCATAAAAAAATTATGTTTATAAATGATGGAATTACTTCCTTCACATAAAATATGCTTCATAATAACAATTATGGTTTATTAAATATAAAGAGTGGAGTTACTTTCTTTGCATAAAATGCTCGTAATATAAATTATGGTTTGGTTAGATATAGTTATTTATAAAAATAGTTTTTTTTTTTTTTCAGTTGTGAATTTGACAGTGTTACGGACAAACATAATCATTTTTTCTAATTTGTTGTGAATTTGACAGGTGACAACCATATGGACTAACATATTTACAAGAAACACATGACAGCCTTATGGACAGGCATACATTCACATGGATTTTATATATATATAGTATAACAGTCCGGGTAGATGACCACGTGTCCTTATCTGCCATACAAGGTGCCACTAGGTTATTTGAACCTAGAAAATAAAGTGAAACATCACACGACTTTATCTACACTTAACATATATTAAGTGTCATCAAGAGACAGTTTTGTGATACTTTGTAGCAAAAGGATAAAACTGACATCTTAGCCAAAGGGTAAAACTGATGTCATTGAAATATATTTTTAATAATCTGATGTCAGTTCTATATAATTGTATAAGCAAGTTGTCTTGGGCTTAAAATCTTGAAGAGTATTTGGAATTTCAGGTTATTAGCTTCATAGTGTAAAGAAGTTTAAAGGTGTCTGCTAAATGCTTAATATAATATATGATAGTATTCCCATCTAGTGTCCATTGATTATTCAAGTTTATAATAAATGGCCCTGGAATAGGGAAAAGGAAATTCCTGTGAAATTTTTGAAGAGTAAGTAATACCATAAAATTAGATTACTTCAATATCTATTACCAGCATTTTTTTTTTGGAAAAGAAGCCATGTGCAGATAGTTCAACATTTAAAATGGCTGATTCTAGAGCAAAGGTGTCTGGACCAATTCGAAGTGAAAGAAATTAATTTAAAAAATCTCATTTTGAACAATTAAAGAGAACTGTAGTGTTCATTATACTACTTGGTTATTTGAAAGTTATGTGATTCCTTCCCCATATCAACAGTTTTTAGATGTTTAAATAAAATTATAAAGTTAATAAAATCTTAGATTAGGATTTGGAATATCTAAACTAGGACAAAATCAAATTATCTTTTTTTCAGTTACCATGATCATTCGCTTGGATGCTTGAAAATCATCGTGTGATTTCTTACATCAACAGATCATAGATATTTAAGTAAAAGTATAAATAAAGTTAATAAAATCTGAAACAGAATTTAGAATACCTAAATTAGAACAAATTCCAATTATCTGTTTTTTTTTCAAACATTATTGATCCGTTGCAGGATGGTCTCCATTCGTCATCATCTTTTCTAGAAATGTGTCAAACTTAACTCCATTTTAGTCTTAATTCTTTCAGCAATATTAATGAGATCTATTTTGCTCTCTCAGTCATGCATTTCATTTTTAATCTCTTCTTGTTACTCATAAAATACATCTTTTAGTATTTCATTGAGTGTTCTAAATACCTCTACTGTTAAGTGTCCAAGACTCAAATCATTAACTGAATATTTGAATTTAATATGGAGAATATATATTTAGTCAAAAATATGAATGAGTTTATGTTTTGTAGAGGGAAGTCAGAAGTGTGAAATAGTGAAAACATTAGACAATGTGAAGAATAAGTATAAATAGGAAATAGTTGCATAAAGAATGTGAGGAATTAGGAAGTAAAATCATCAGTAAAATGGAGGGTAAACTTGATTAGGAAAAAGTCAATAAGTAAGTTTTTATCTAAAGGCAGGTAGAATAACTAAGCAATAAAGTAGCAAGTGGCAATACTTGATCATCATCAATGATAGATTAATATTTGTTGTCCTCTTAAGGCAATTTATTCTAACATCTTCATTTTAGAGTTACATCATATATCTTAATTTGCTATTCTGTTATTAAGATGAATAGAAAAAAAATAAAAAAGGAAGAAAAGATTATACAAATCAAGTAAGCCATACCATGCATGTTAACGTTACTACAAAATATCTTTTCTTTGATACTGTGATGAGTATTTTCTCTCCTGGAAGACTAATTTTACAGTTCTTACTATCATTTCCTTTCTTTATCCTATGTGTAAGAACTTCTAAATAGTATATGGAAGTAAATTTTTATTGGGTTCCTCTCTAGTTTAAAATGTTTTAGTAATGGCATGATAGTAATCAACTTTCATCATTATCAATTTATATTGTTGCTGCTCATTATAGATGTTAGCAATAAAACATTCAAAAAACGGATTGATAAAAGAAAATAAACATCACATGATCACTATTTCTTATGCTTGCTCATAACTGTTATTAAAATAGGCAGAACTCTGGCTTGCACTGAGTGGCACTACTGTATGGAGAGTTTTCCATGTTTTAATAAAAGAAAATAAAGTAAAATAATAAAGACAAAGAAAAGTGAAGTATAAATGTCAGTATACTAGAAGAGACATACTCAAAAGGAAAAAGATTACAATTAACTATAGCATTTAAGGTTCACCAAATGCTTTATTTATTAATTGTGAACTCGTAAGATTGTGTGGGAAATAACAAAACTAAATTAACAGTATTTTAGCAAATATTAAAAAATGGAGATATGTAAATATATAGGAAATATTGAATTTATAAATTGTTAAAATAGGGGTGGCAAACTTACAGAAAAAGTAGTGTATAAAAAATAGAAAGTTTGAATTGATTATGTAGTGTATGCTTCTATCAAATAGACAATACAGAATGTGTGCAATGTACTTAATATAGAGAATTCTAGAGAAGAAATGATGGGAACTATATGGGTGATGAAAAAAACAATTTGACAGGATTTTATTTATTATAGAAGTAATAAATTAATTAAAGCAATAGAATAAATGAAAAGGACTTTGAACTGAATAATAGAAAGAGGATTTAAAAAAATAACAAATGTTAGCATATGCAGAGGGTGTCACAATGAAAAGATGATTAGTTCTCCGGACCCAAGCCTCCATTTGATGCCTATATCTACAACGCCATATCACTTTTAAGTAAAGGAAGAGGATGGACTATTTAATATTAAATGAGGCAAAGAGACATACTTTACTATAAAGGCACATATTAGCAAAAGTGTAGTGAAATTCATTGTAAATAAAAAGTGGAAGACAACATTGTGGAGATTGATGGTATATCATTGAGCTTCTCAAATTGGAGCCATGGTATCTTGTCAAGAGGAGCCGCAAAAATAATTTTGAATTTGGATAATTAAATTCGTTTTTATATGTGGATATAGTTTTTAAATTTTAATATAAAAATTTACATTTTTAAACTGCAATCTAATAATTAGCCTGTTTATTTTCCGGACCAGGACTTTACTGTTATTTTACTTGAGCAACACAATTAATAACTTGGTGAATGGGTTTGGGAGAAGAGTTTCACCCTGCAAATTATTCATGTTTGGGCATTCTTATTTACAGGTGTTTCTGCCCTTTACCTTCTCTCACAACCTAAAAAAGAGGATGGACTTAGGTAAAGATCATCTAAAAAATGACCTGTCATACAAAATTTGATTAGGTCATTGTGCCTTGTAGATTCCTCGTATAAGCTGTATAAATGGATATAGTATCAGCAAAGAGATGATGGAGACATAACAGAATTAGTGATAGTAGTAAAGGTATTTTTAAATTATCATTTTAGGATAGATAAGTGAGATGGGCAAACTTATGTTCCAGAAGATTTAATTGAACAGATAGATGACTACATAGCCTTATCGAAGGGACAGAGCATTGAATGAAAAGAACCAGTAGGATGTTCTATCTCCTACTCGTGGAATTCCTTAGTTAATAACAGAGGTTTTTTATATGTATGAACTAAACCATTTCTGATTGTCATTCCAAATATTGTTTAAAAATTTGTTAATTTTAAATCATTAAAATTCGTGAGTCGATATTTCTACTGATAATTTCGCTCATAGTTTTCTTTTCCGAGCAATACTTGCAAGAAAAAAAATTTCATTTTTTATTGGTTTTGATGCATTCCCCAGAGAATACTTTTTTTTTTCTCTCTGACCGTTTTGATCATAAGTACTGATAAAACTGTGCAGATGCTATTTGTTAAATTATTGTTTTTCCATTGATTCATCTGGGGGTATGAAATAGAGGATAATAAATCGAATGTGAAGCAATTTTTTTTTCACTCCATGATCTCCTCTTCCAAAAAAACTATTATTTGCTTATTAAACTTTCATTTTCATGTAGATATATTTCAATAAGAGCTGTCCTACTGCTAGGTCTTGACATGTCTGCATTATCTACAGCTCATACATACCATATTTAGGAAAGAGTTGAAATTTTTAATTACTCTCATTATCATTTATTGATATTATGACTATTTCTACTGCTAATACTAATCAGATAATTAGTTGCCCAATAAGTGATGTGACTGAGAATAACTATTTTATTCAACTTAAATTTTTCAGCTCTTAAACTCACTACCGAACCGTTGCGCTAAACAGCTCAGAACGTTTTTATCATTTAAGTGATCGCTTCCGCATAGCCTAACCTTTCAAGGAAGTTAATATCCTCAAAATAATTTTAGGTTGAACTATTGAGAGGGGGGGGGGCTGTAGTCCAAGGTCACTTTTACGTAGCATGGGATGAGTTTATGTTTCACTCCATTGTTGTGTGTGGTCATATTTAATTTATGTGATGTTTCCTTATTATGTTTTCATTTGTTTCAGTATGACAATGATTCAGTGTACAACATGTTTTGTTTATTTGTCCACTACCGAGACTTCAAAATGACTTGGAGAAAAAATTAATATTATAATGTCATGAATTACTGCTGACCATTTCTTCATTCCTAAATATGGTTCATCATGCATAGATTCTGTTTTCTTAAAATTTGCAACAAGGTTATTAACGCAACTCTGTTTCTTCTGTTGTACTTCTTATTTTAAATAAATCTCTAAGTAATACATTTTCCCTTGCACTTTTTTAACAATGTCCTATGTTTTGACCACCTAGTATTTTTTTTTTTTCAAATCAGAATATGTTTTAATTAAAAAGTATTGTGAAATATTTAGAGCTGACATATTAATCAGAGATCTGTGTTACTGATATAATATGGATGCTTTGTGTAGTTTGGTGCAGTGAAGAGTGGTACACTGTACTTCAATGTCCTTGGATCACAACTTTGTCACTTCTGCTGTTTGAATCTCACAAGATCAACAACCCATTGTTTTTGCACTGCTTTTTTTTTAAGGAAATCTTTTAAGTAATATCTTTTTTGAGAAATATCTTACAGTTTTGACCATCTAGAAATCTGAAGTCATTTTATGCAAAGAGGTCTTGTATTAATCAGGGATCTGTGATATGAATTATAATTTGGATGCTATGTAGTTTAGTTCAGTGGAGAGTCACAGACTGGAACTCAAGTTTCTGGATCTCAATTTAGTTCTGTCACTTCTAGTGGTCAAATTTCTTACGAATTTCCGGCAATAAACCGTTCATTTTTTTCTTTTTTATATTAACGTGGATATGAGTTTTTAAGGTTTGCAGCAGCTTTTGTTTTGACTTTGATTTCATAAGAATAGAATTATTTGAATTTTTTATTTGTTTAGTAGTCAGATAGATAAGTAGATGGATGGATGGATGGACAGACAGATAGATAGATATTGATCAACAAAAATATAAAATTGTCCTGTAATGCTAGACTTATATGATACCTGTATTTTATAATTAATAATATATAATACCATTGTTATAACCTCTGATTATTATTTTTTTCTTTCAGAAAATTTAGCCTTTATGTCCCCTAGTTGGGTCCCTCATCTTATGATTCAATGTGTAGCAGCTCCTATGGGTGGCGTGACTGCTGCATTGTTCACAAATCCTCTAGATATTATCAGGGCTCGCTTGCAGGTAATTTTTCAGAAAATATTTTTGTTTCTTACCTAATTAATACTAAATATATATATATAAATGAAAAATTACACTTTGAAACAAATTAAAATCAGGGAGAGAGAAAAGGAGTGAGAGGTCTCTTTATATTAATAATGGGATAAATTCTGAATCTAAATGTAGGAGTGGGCCACGTGTGTTGTAGATGCAGAATGTTGTAAACCTGCCCAGATCCATTATCTCAATCAATTTTGTAACACTTGAAAATAACGTGTCAGCCATTATTTCAAATAATATTTCTCAATGATTTTATTATCATCAACTGATAACACACAATTATCATTTTGTTTTATCTAATGTAAACATTGCAAATTGTCAGATCTCATTATAAAAATTTTTTTTTTGACTTGTATAGATAGGTTTAAATTAATTAAATAATTTTTTTTCCCCTAAATTATACCATTAATTCTAACATATGAAAATTATCGTTCAAACACAGACAAAACATCACATGACCTTTGCTTGCACTTTTAAGTAGTAAATCTATTTCCCTACTCCAGTTCTGCCACAATTGTGTAAGTTTGAATAATCAATTAGATGGCAGATAATGATGATGATCATCAATTTCGATCATTGCCAGTCCAATGCAAGATGGTTTATTCCAGTTTCTCCAACCGGTAGCCTCTTTTCCACATTACGCCAACTAACTTCCATAATCCATCTCACGTGTGATCTTTTTCTAGGTCTTTATACAATCGCTTGGAATTCATTTTAATACATCAACTGTCCATATATCTCTTCTAGAAATATGTCCAGCCCAGCTCCATGTCATTTTCTTAATTCCAGTGATATTATTGGTACTTGTTTGTTCTTTTTTAATTTTAATCCAATCTTGTTTCTCTCAACACACATGATACATCATTGAGAAGTTTGCTAGTTTTTAGCTTATGAATTTCATCAGTGAGGCATTTTGATACTGCACTGCTGGGTAAAAAGGGTATATATAGATAAAAAAAAAAAAGTTCAGGTGCACTAGATTCAGATATAAAACTTTTTTTTTTTTGATGGAAGGCAGAAACTAATTCGGTAATGTGTTCTTAAAGATTACCACCCAGTTTCTTTTGATAACATTTGACTTCCTCAAGATAACAGAATTGGAATAGGAGAAATAGATTTATGATTTAAAATTTCTCAGGCATTTCTTCACTCTCATCATTTTCTTGACAAATCTTGTTTTTTAGATGAACCAAATTTTTTTACATCTGCATATAGTGGACACTTACATTATGATCTATTCTATAGTCATTTTTAAGATCTATTTCTAATTATTTCTTCATAGACATTGAAAATAGCCATAGAATATGATTGAAGTGTAGTTGGATTTATAGGGAGATGTACATGTACACAGTATGTTCCAGGACTGGTTCTTTTTTTCCAACTGCCTGCAGGCTATCTGAATCAATAAGAGTTACACAGCCGTATAATCTACCTATTAACCACAAAAAATTTGAGGCACTAACATGTCTGGAAATCTAGTCATGTCATCAAATGTGATGATATATTGCATACCTTCATAGATTGTTTTCAGCGCTTTCCCTGCCATCACAAATCTTAAAAAACCACTTGAAAACATTCGTACAACTTGTAGTTTCACCGCTGTATACAGTTTTAATCATTTCAATAGCAGTTTCGTCCCATTTTAAACAAAATCTAATGTTAGCTTATTGTTCCATGTGATTTACGGTACGAAACACACTGTCACATTTTCATATTGTAATTATTAATCCAAGCATTCTAACACCTTAAAATTTTTGTAGTAAATAGCCAAACTTTGTTGCTATATAACATGCATTTATGCAGAAATGCTGCTGTAGACAGTATGGAGAAAGAACCAATCTTTTCATTGAACACACTGATATGCTGATGTAGAGAAATTTGATTGATAAAATAATCAAAATTTGGCCTTCAATTAAATAATTGACTGCAGGACAGCGCCTTTTCTAATGACTTTTCCAAAAAGAAGTAACGAAGGTATTACAGTTTGTGGAGTAAAGATTTAATATTTCACTACATCTTTTTTAATCTTTAGCTTAAAGTAAGTAGATACTTTTTGACCAAGTAATAATTGGATGGCTAACTGAATTCGCTGAGAGCCTGCTATCTGAAATCAAAGTAACAATTTTTAAGTTTTAGCCAGCTTGGATTCTAACCCCAAGTCAAGGGCATGCAGATGGATGTGCTAATCGCTGTTATGATACCCGTACATACTTAAATGTATATGTGTAACCAATCAAAACTTTAGATTTGCAGCATCATCCTTCCAAAGTGTAATATGAAATTGTGAGCTGTTGTCCAGAGTAAAATTTTCCAGATCAACTGCTCTCATTTTATATGCATTTCACAGCAATTTCTGTTCATCAGCTGAGCTAAAAGTTTGAAACATCTGAAAATCAATACAGAAACGATTGCCCATCTTTTCTGTTTATATGTCTTAACTAGAGCTTAAATGTATAGCAGTTGCTTGTAAATTTATTACTTATCTCTGACAATTTATTACTTATATATATTGTAACCTGAACTTTCTCTTCACAATCTTTCACTTATTCAACCTCCATAAACTCTCATTTATTTCAAGTAGCTAGTCAATTGAATTTTATACTAACTTTAGGATCAAATATACCGGGGGCACCAAACTGCAGCTATAAATTGTAATGCCCACCAGAGATCATCATCATTAGCCATATTTAGGACTATAGAAGATACTGGAGGAAGTAATTAAATTCTCTCAAAAAAAAATAATAATAACAATAATAGTGATAAAACCATTCAATCCATGTGGTCTTAATTTCAAACTCGGATGAGTCATGCAAATATTTCATGATAAATTTATTACAAAAATTCTTAATAATGAGATAGCTTTCTTCCACAACTTTATTATAAATATCTGATCTTGAGTGGTAACTACAGAAAATACTATATACAGTTCTCATTTATATCTGACTGGAAACAAATCAGTAATTAATGCAGAGAACTCATAATCTATGTTCATAATATAAAATTATTATTTAATTTAATATTAGATAAAATTTATCACAAATAATCCTCCTCACCTAATTCCATTACTTTATTTTTCGTTCTCAGCATCTATCACTTTCAAGCTACAATTATATAACACGGAATGTCTGTGTTATGTTCTCTAATCTGAGAATTCCTAATCTTATTTCTCTAACACACATATGTCTTTCGATCAACTATCAATTCATGATCCCTTTTTGAATAATAGTATAATAATTTTATTATAATATGCTACTTGACTTCCAAACTAGCTCTTAGATTAATAATTGAACTGCTGATCCCTATTTGAATAATAGTATAATAATTTTATTATAATATGCTACTTGATTTCCAAACTAGCTCTTAGATTAATAATTGAACTGCTCTTTCTCAAGGTCTAGATCTGTCAAGAGGTGCCCTTATCAGCGATTACATTGTAATGGATATGATTCCAAATATGCTAAGTTGAAATTTGATACGAATTTACTATTGGTAATCACTCTAAACACCGAGAGCAGAAAAGGGATTTTATGTCTGCTCCCAATATTCACAACATTACAATGAATCAAAAGATTAAATTTATTAAACTTAACTCAACTATTCCCTGTCATTTTATTCTATTATCTCTAATTTATTGACCAAATTTTAATCAATAACTTTAAACCTATCTTATTTTGCTAAATTAAACTATGGAAGTAAACCATGGACATTAATCAGATAAATCAATCAAAATTTTACTTGTAAGTAAAATACGGAAATAAATCATAAAGTTAGATGATGTAGATTAACTATGTAGATAATTTATGTGAAATTGAATTATATAAAAGTGACTTATACAAAATGAATTATATTAATCGAATATCGAAATATTCAAGATAAAATCAATACTGTAAATTAATCATGGAAATAAATTATCAATATAAAATTAACTATGTGAATCGAATATGGAAACAATATGATAATGACTACTGCAAATCGATCTTGGAAATAAATTATCAATATAAAATGAATAATTAAATTTAAATATGAATTAATATTACTTTAAATATAGGTGCGGATATAGATTCTAGAGAAATTTGAAACATCAAAACACACTGTAATCTTACAACAATAGTGAACTTTTATTACATTCACAATAATGATAAAAATTAAATAAAAACACACTTAATTATAATATTGTTACACTCAAATCTATGACTCAGATCTATTAAAGACTATGGTTCGAATACATGTTTAAATTAACTATTTTTCTGGATGACTTATTTATTGTTTTGATTCATTTATTTATCAAATAAATAATTAATAATAATAATAAACACAAATGCTCACACGCGGAATCAGAATTCCGTATATATTTTAGCTTTAAGAAAACTTATCTAGAAAGAGAAGAAAACCTATAAATTTCTACTTCCCCTTTAATTGTAAACATTGTCCATTGCACTATTCCAAAATAATATATTCGTTTCAATTATTCTAACTAGCAATGTTAAGTAATCATAAATTTCTAAATCATTTTATCAAGCGATAATTTTCACATTTCTAATGAAGAAGGATGATACGCCATAAAAAATCCCCTACTGATCTTGCAAACGGGTTTAAATTCAAAACCCACACTTTTACATTCATGCTTGTCAGATCTTTACACTCAGCTTGACGACTCAATTTATCATCATTCAAAATCAACACAGATCGGTTAGTTTATTAATTAAAATCTTTGTCATTCCCCATCATACATATACATCTGACTGAATCCGTATCCTGTCAGGGCAACTTTATTCTGTCCCACATAAGAAAAACTCTCTTCATATCCCACATCACCATGCAGTATTTATAACGCGCACACAGCAGCGTCTTGGTAAGGGAAATTAAAAAAAAACAACAACATCAACTCCAAACTTAAACTATTTGCTTGAGCCAGAGAGAGATCTTTTCCTAAGATCCAGAATTGTGTAAAGAGCTCCTGCCTAGACACCTTCTCTCTATATTGGCATGCAAAACATTTTCTACAATTAAACAGTAACTTTATTAATGATTCCCTATCTCAATAAAATAAATGGAGTGAAACTCAGTCATCTCCGACTGCCAGGGTAAATAAATCATGAGACAGCTATTTCCCATCTGTTGGGTAGTAGGATTACTTTACATTAGTAATGACAAGAAATTATAGCTTTATATATGCCCATATATACATCGATTACAGCCTAGATAAATGACAAAGACTAACCAGATCCCGAATCAAAACATATATGAATTATTTCAATTTTAATCAGTCAAGCCAACAACATACCTAATATTTATATTAATAACAGATCATCAACACCTATAGCATAATTATGGGTTTTATGACCATCCAATTTAATATTAAGCACAAATTAAAATTTTGTTAAGAATATATAAAAAAAAATATTTATATCATTTCTCTCTTTACTTTTAAATTTAAATTTACGTGAGCATCTATACTTAAATGGTATCAAAATCATTTTTCCCTCTTTCCTTCAAACATTTTAAAGGTAAACCAAAATATTAAATTAAAATAATCTAGTGATTAGAGTGTGACATATTATATAAACAAAATGAAATATAAAAAAAAAAACAAATGACATTATATAAACGAAATAAAGAATAAATATCAACATTACGATAGTCTCTTTCTAATGTCTTTTTCTTCAACTGTCCATCAATCAATTTATATATTCAGTTCATTTTATTTGAGATAGCTATATAATTGCACATCAGACAGTTACTTTTAATTAAATGTGCATAAAAACGCACAGACAGTCTTTTGAATCAAGATAGATAAAAACATAGATAGTTATTTAAATCAAAATGTAGCTACAGGATAATTAATAAATTTTAAAAGAGTTCTGTTGATTACCTTCAATTTTTGATGAGTTTCTTCCTGGATTTGAATTCATTTGCCTCCCTTTCTTCTTTTTTTCCATTTAAAGGCTCAAATTATAGACAACAAGCAGTTTCTGATTACTAACATGAATCAACTTTTTTAACATTTTACAGAAGTTTGCTGCAGTTTCTTCAAACGAATTTTAACCAGCCAAATAATTCTTATAGTATAAATCGGTCTTAATTGCATACAAAAATTTGACAGTTTTCTTCTTCAATGAATTTTTAATAAGCAGAATGGATAAGCTGTAGCATCTAACAAAAGGTCTTATTAAAGGTTGATTTCTTCATAATTGATATGAGGAAAAGAAATATGCACCACTTATAGATGAATTAGAAATTCATATTTTGGTATACTATAAAACTTAAATACATTATTAAATTCTGAGAAAGAAAATTTAAAAAAAAATTTGCAAAAAACCTTCAGAGATATTAATTTTTAGTAGTTGTTCTCAATTAGCAAAAGTTCCCCTTATTCACTTTTCTCATCCTCTTTTATAGAGTAAAAGAGAGAAAAAAAAACACATGTTAACCCCCCCACACACACACACACACGCACACACAGGTGGTTTTTTTTCCAAATCTAATAAAAAAAATCTCCACTCAGAATGAACAATGACTCTTTCTTAAGTGTTACTTTTAACAACTTTGTTTTATCTGAAACCAGATCTCTTTAGTTAACACATTGGCGATTAATTTATGGAAAATTAGTCAAAGAAGATCTAATCAAAACATAAGCTTACTAACACCTTTTTGGTCAAACAAAGGTTGCATTCATTCTCTTTCTTTTTTTTTTACTTATCTAAACAATTTCTTATTTAGATTTACATTTTAAATAATATCGAAAATTATGTCAATTTCTATAAAGGAAAAAAAAAAATCAAACTCATATATCTGTATCACATACACATACCTGTGCAGAACATGAAACAGAAAACTGATTATTCAGATTATATGAACATAAATATCCATCATAATTTCTTACAATTACAAGCATAAAATCAATTATAACTTCTGATAATCATAAATATAAATATTCACTATAATCTCCTATAACTTTAAACTTATTCTCCCAAAAAAAAACAAAGCTATTGACAATCAATTCAATTTTAATTCTCATCAACTCTTTAGTACTAGATATCAAAATTCACAAGACTTTATCTTAGTTTATCTTAGTCATATAAATATTTATTCCTGAATTATTATATTGGTAAATTATTATAAAAAAAACAAAATCAATCATCCCCCCCTGCATTAAACAATACTAACTACATTTTATACCAACACAAACTGTCTCTATATATGTTACTTTTGAGCTATATAGCCATTACTTTCTCAAATAAAACCTTTAACTTTTCTTATATTCAAAAAAAAATTTTTCCACAATTACTTCATTTTATTACATTTGGTTTGTAGATGGAATAAACCAAAAGGCTACAATATATATATATTCTTTATATTGTGATATTTTCATTTTATTAAGGATTATAATGTGAATATTAATTATCTTCACCTGTTACAAAGCATGAATGCCAATGATTTGATAAAATAACCCCTGTAATTATATATAAATATCACATCATCACCATTTCTTCTGCTTGCTTATAACTTTTATTCAAACAGCAATGAGTATGCACTAGATGGAGATTTTATGCACAAGCCTTTTGGGATCTATTGATTATTCTAGCTTGCTGTGTGTGGCAATACGCATAGTGAGTTTTGCCTGTTTGAATTTGTAATTATATATATTTGACAATATATTAAAACCAACACTTCTTGATTCTTAAAAGAGATAATGCAAAAATAACGCTATGTAAATTCAAATAATATCCAAACGCTTTTGATCATTTAGTGAGAAAGGCTGAACTGAGAATTTTTACTCTGGATAATAGTTTGTGACTTAATGGGAAACTACTGCAAAGTTTTTTAAACATCTTATAAAGTCAATTTATATATGTAACATCACTTCAAAGATGAATATTCATTATTATATAACTAGTATTAAATCTGTAGTTGCATCACAACTCATCATTTTACTTCTGCCATCTTCACTAGGCTTCTGTCTTGTATGGTAGGAAAAGTGCAAGATTGAGAGCAAAAGATTTTGGATCATTTCCTATCTAAGTATAAAAAGAAAAATCTTAGCTGAGCCTATTAATTTTAAAACTTTTCCTCAACTCGGCCCAAAGATTAGTTGATCTGAACAAGTAAAGAGGATATATATAAAATTTGTATTTTCTCTGTTGTCAGATTGATTAATGTATGTTTGTCTGATGTCAAATTCACAATCACTGTTTATGCAAAGAATGTAATTCACCATTAATTAAATAAAAAATGCTAGTAAAAGAATTAGTACGTGTTTTTAACTACAGAGACATAGAATGTATTGCAAGGTAAAGGTTAAGATGGTCAGCTGCAGAAATGGCCACAAACGCCGATTTGTAATTCAGACATTAAGGCGTTCCTGCTTTCATGGTCTGTCAATCCCCTAATATAGTTCAGATGAATGACATACTTAGCAATATTAATTTAAAATGTAACAAACTTTTATAAATTAGCAATGTTTAATAAAAATATATATACATATTTCCATTAAATCTTTAAAGAAAGTTGTTAAAGCAATCAATTAAATATATATAATAAATATCATAAACAAATACTTCTTTCTATATTTGAAATAATAATAAAAACAACAGCTGTTGCTACTGACAGAGATACTAATATTTAATATAATATTAAACAAATAAAGTTTAAATACCTAACGCTTTCAACCTAAGTCCTTACCAAGGCAATAAATTGTACAGAAAAATTAATTGATAAATGGCTATTATGTAGACCAGGATGAACTAATAGGAAAACTAGTCAATTTAGAATTTACCGCATAAGGAGTATTTTTGATCATATAAAATTCTTTAATTTTATGCTTTTTATGCATCAATATCTCAAAAGATTGTGGCTAAAATTTAAACCTGGTGGAAGATTGCTGAATATAAAAAGCATAATAATCTATTAATGAAATATTACCAAATTCACCACTTCCTTTATTTTGCTGTAATGTCTTATATAAATGCAATTTATCCACTCTATTTTGAAAACTTTTTAGCAAAAAACTTTTATTGTACATATATGCATATACAATCTTAGGTTTTGACTGCCCTGCTATGATAAAATGAACAAAATAAAATACATAACTATATAAATCATCCAAGTTCTAATGTACCGACTAATCATAAAATGGCTGCTTTTAAATCTTTTATCCTGTAAGCAATGTTTATGTTCATGTGAAGCGTATCGTAAAGACAATATAGTCTCATATTCGGGATTTGGTCAAGTAGGTTATAGGAAGTGTATGTTATTATCGTTAGTTGATAATTATGGTATAATATGAATATTATAAAATTGATGAACCATGAATGTTTCTGACTTTTATATCATCTGTCCAAAGTGCAGCTATTAAGATATTTATACATACTTTCATACTGCTTGGAGAAGTCCATCTAATCTCAATAAACAAATTTGTTAAAGGAACCAATAATTACAAAAACGACGGGCCTTTATAATGCAGGTGCATCTGGTTTATTTAGAAATATTTCCAATTGTAATGAGCAATGCTTGAGCTGCAAAAACCCATTTTGGTGGCAAATATTTTTCTGATTATAAAGAGATTGAAAAAAAAAAGATATGCAAATAATTGAGATATCTGATAGAAGGTTGCTATATCAGTGAAGATTGTGTTGAGTAGGAATTTCAAGGCACATTTTTTTTTGTGTGATCTCTTGTTTGTGTGTTTTTGTGAGCTTTCAAATTAGAGATGACCTGCATTTCAAATTGTTTTGGTGCACTTACTAAAAATTGTTGAATGCAAGTTTGTTATCATTTTAAATCTTATTTGCTGGGAAACCAAGTCATTCCAAATAACAATTTTACATCTTTCAAATTGCTTTGTTGGTCTCTTAACATCTTGTTAGTATACTTTTCATGCAGTTTTGTTTATGGTAATTGCAGAAATTTTTAAGAGTAATTTTTGTGTCATTATGGTTATATTTAACACCCTTTTACACATGTAAATATGCCATGGATCTGGGATGAATAAACTTGGGGGGGAATTTTGTTCAGCAACTTTAGGATTTTTTTTTCAAGTATCTGCCCCATAGCCACACCAGATGAACATTCCATTATTGACTGGGTAAATAGATATATAATTATAGTTACAGATAAAATAAGTGTTGAAATTGCTCAAACCCTCATGTCCAGCAATTGGCAAGCCTATTAAAAACTTCTTTCTCCTTCACTGCTAAGACAGTTGGAGAATCATATGCTTATAATAAACTATTCAATGACTATTTTAATTATTTATGATAATACAATAACAGCTCTCCACTGTAGTGCCACGTAACATAAGCTTGAGTAGTCAGTGCTTACCAAATGCATATAAGTTTATATCCTTTGTAGTTAAATCCATAGTCTCAGACTGGTCTCTAGCTTTTACCTTGAGGCCCAGAATCGGAAGGAATGCCAATATGCATCAGCAACCACTTTTGACTGCACTTTACCTATTAAAGTGAAAAGATGAAATTCAAATCAGCCTAAGATTTTGAATCTATGTCAACCTGCTTGAATAATTATACAGATCTCAAAACAGTTACAATAGTTATGTATTTTAGTGCTTCAGCTCTCCATTAACTGCGAGCATCTATTTACTTTAGCTAAGAATGTCGTAATAATAAATTATCAAATTACCAGTTTAAACAATATATATTAAACTTCTATAACATATTGCTATATTAGAACCACAATCCTTTTTCAGAAAACTAATTATTCCACTATTGATTCTTTAAGCTTGCTATGGTATAAGCAAGAGCTCTTTCTCTCTTCCTTTTCTTCTAAGGCTTCTATTGTAATGTCTAGTAATTGATAGTTGGAAATAATAAATTGATCTACTGTTTGATATTCACTGGTACTAAAGTAGCAAAGCAAGAGAAAAAGTTGCTCGTTTAAAACTAACCATAGATTTTCAAAATCTGATAATGGTTTCTCTGCAAGATACATTAGATTAATATTAAAATTGTAGGAATAAATTATGATTATTATGTTTTTTGTTTGGTTTTTTCTGTAATCAGTTTCACTAATTTTTTCTCTTCTTTTTTTTAGGTTCAAAGGATAGATTCTTTTTTTGAAACTTTGAGAATATTGTGGGCTGAAGAAAAGCTTGGAATCTTTACCAAGGGACTGTCTGCCAGACTGGTTCAGTCTATAACGTTTTCATTTTGTATAATTCTTGGTTATGAATCTGTGAAACGGTGGAGTTTAAAAGAAGAGTTTAAAGGCCAGGTCCGCTGGTGAAATATTTTTCTATAAAATATTGGCCAACAATGTAAGCAAAAAAAAACTAGGAAAAATAATGTTTTTCAGCATTGTTTTTTTTTTTTTTGAAAAACAAAAATTTTCAAGTCGTTGGAATATCTTCCTACAGAAAGTAGAAAAAAAGTGATTATTATGAAATGCTAATTGATTTTAATATTAAAAGTTTTATTTTAGATTTGCCTTTTTTTTATTCTGTTAAAAAAAAAAAGATAAAAATTATGAGTTTATATAGTCATGAATCCCGAGTTATTTCTTTTCTTATTTACTTTTACATGGCAGCTCATGCTGAAGCAGATTTGGACAATCCATCTATAAATAGAACGAAAATGTTATATAGAACTTATAAAATATTTGGAAATCTTGAAGTGCGAAAAGTCGACTTCTTATGAAATAATACTTTCTTTCTTTTTTTGTTATAATTGTTCATATTTTTTATTGATAATAAAATCATGGATGATTGTCTATAACAGAAATCTTATAGAATTAGTAATTGTTTTTTGTTAAATTTGTATCTATAGTTATTGTATGCTAAGTTTTTGGTTTAAAGTAAGTAAATATTGGAGCTGTTTGATTATAATCAACGTAGTATTATCTTTTAATATATTTTATTGCAATATATATATATATGAGAATCTATATCTTTGATAAACTTGAAATCTTTTGGTTGCATAAATATAATAATATTTAACTTATTTTTGCTAAAGAACTAAATGAAATTACAAAATTTGAATAAAGTTAAAAATACTCTCAAAAAAAACATAATATTCTAAACAATAAATAATTTCAACTAGGTAAGTTGTTTGTTGGAAATATCAGAGCTGGTCCACATTCCTTGATTGTGAATAATCCATATATGCAAACACATACACATTCAAATTAGTCTTATTATATCTTTAAAAATAGTATATTTCATATATTTGTTTAAAACATGGTTTATTCTTTTCTAATACACCTGGGTCTTGTTTTATGCGGTAGATAGGTTCCTCAGAAAACGCGCACAAAAGAAATCACACAAAAATAAACGTAACTTACCTAGAAAAATGGGAGATATGTTCCAGTAATTTTCAGAAATTACTTTAAAATTAGCATTAAAAAAATAAGCAAATAAAGTATGACTAATAAAAAATTTCAAATATTTGAAAAAAATTAATACAAGACAAACTTTTTTTACTTTTTTTATTAACTACAGTGTTTAATTTTACATTTTTCATACATATTTTAAACATTACCGCTAGCGTTCGTTTGTAAACTGGTAAGAAATCAGATTTGATGTATTGTGGCTTCTTCTTAAACAAAGTCAAAGCAATTATGCCCAGAGAAACCTGTTAGCCACTTTATTTTTATTCGTGATGTGATGTACAACTAGTGCCACTTTCAGTCTCTACGCAATCAAAACAAAAAAATTATACATTATCATTAGAAAGATTATTTTCAATTTATAAAATCAACAATATCTTCATTATTATTTATTTTAAAAATCTAAAAAAATATTTATTTCTGTTAATATCTAACAAAATATGTTTTAAAAGTTTAAAATTTTTGAATATTTATTGCGATATTTTTATATGTACATATAAATCTATTATTATTACTTACTCATTAGTATAAGTAGGTTATTTACATAGAAACTAAAACTCTAAATACAGCTTCAGGCCATATTCACATTAGCTTGCTAATATAATGTTATATTTTTGAAAAAAAAAGTATTTAAAATCAAAATAAGTTATTAATAATTTAAATTTCTTGATATCTAATAAATATAGTGAAATATGAAAGATATTAAGAAGAAACATGAATTGCATAACTTCAAAATCGCATTAAAATAATCCGCATAAAACGAGACCCAGGTGTATACTATTTATAGGCTTTTTTTTAAAAAAAATCTTATTTGCGTCTAAATCTAATAACAATATATAAATCTCTTCTATTATTAAATAATCTGTTCATTGCCTAGCCTTACAAGAAGTTTTAGAATCAGAAATAAGAGAGTTCGGCTGTAGTTTGTGGATCTTGAATTTGAAATCTATTACTCTACCATTGCACCAAACTATTACATGGCTCTTATTATTCATCTCAGTATTTCAGCCATTTTTCTGTGTCTCTTTTCTTAAGGTTTATCATCTTTATTTATATATTTTCAATACTAATGTACTTTGCGTACATATTTGAAAAATAGGAAAGAAATTTATGTTACATATAACCAATATTATATAATCTTGAAATCTAATTATCAACGTATATATTTTTTAAAGAATTCTATAATCTATACTTCAGTTTAAATATGCCTTAATGCTATAAATTATGTCCTGAATAAATTTTTATTATACTAATTGATGTAAATACTACCAATTAGTGGAACGTTTGTCCACATACCGTAGAAGACAAAAATAACGTAATCGATAATTTTCAAAAACGAAAAAAGCATTCGATGAAAAATATTATTGTTGGTAACTGGAAACTGCTTAAATGAATGATGATTGAAAATGAGGCCATAATGAATGCAAACATTGTGTAAGAAAATAAATTGGCATTGATGGCAAATGTCTAAATAAATAAGTTTCAAATATATTGGATTATTTTCTTCTTTTTTTTTTTTTTGCTTCTGGATTTTTTACAAAAAAATAAAACTTATTGATTAGTTTATTCTTATGTGATGTGATGCACTGTGACTTCCTCTACGGAGTCAGGAATCTCTCAGCAACTATGCCCAGAGAAATCTGTTAGCCACTTTGAAACCTTTTCCATTGTTCACCCCAAGTTTTCCCATATTCTTTTCTACCCTGCTTCATCCCATTTCTTCAACATAATCTTTGTCAATTCCATGGCCTTTAGCCAGCATAAAAACCAATAAGCCACTTTCTGTATAATGACTTTGTTCAGATTTATACTTTCCACAACTTCATTATTTGTATCCTTTCTGCTTTCAGGCATTTACATTCAATTAACAGATGCCTAATATTTTCTATACCTTCCTTACACAGCTTGCAGACTAAATCACCCATATTTCTCCATTTACGTGTATATTCCCTTGTTGCTAAAGATCCCATTCGAGCCTTAAACAGTAAACTACTTTCCTTGTTATTATCATAAATTAACTCACATCCAATGTTCCATTTACTTCTATATATATTTAAACTCTTTTTACTCTCCATACTAGCTCTTCAACTCCCTATTCTTTATTAATGCATCTATTCTTCTATCCCATTCCTTAACACACTCAACAATTCTCCTAACACAATCATCCCACTCTTTTGTACAAATATACTGATATAAATTCTTTATCCAAATCTTCTGCATACTTCATTACCTTTCTCACCCATCTTGTTGCCTACCATTTACTCTTAACCCAATTAAATACTATTTTGGCTATTCTTTTATTATCCATAAACTGCAATCTACCGAACATTTTCATTTTGCTTTTTTGCATCTCATATAAAAACTTGACAATCCCATTTCTCCTTGAGTTGTTTCCTTTGCTGTCCACACATCTGCATCTAATGCATGTCTTCCTACTTCTTTTTTCCCTTTGCTAAGCAATCTAATACCCCTTTACTAACACACAACGCATCATTGTCATATGTTAACCCTGTTACTGCAACTCCCTTCCATACAATTCTAGCTACATCATATTTATTATATGAAAATACTGTTACTTTCTTTATTAATCCCTTTCTTTTTTTTGGTTCATTTATCAGTTTTTTCTCCCATTCATCCAAGCAATTTTTCTGATTACTTAAGATGATTCCCAAATAACTATATATATCCACCACACTTAACTTTATATCCTCCAATAAAAATTCTTCGTTTTCTTTTTTCCCAATATTAACCATCATTATATTCGATTTTTCTTCACTAAATTTAATCCCCATCTCTTTACCCACCCTTGTGCATGTTCTCGACATAGCCTCCATATCTTCTCTTCTTTCTGCACACAAAAACACATTATCTGCAAGAAAAAATCCCAACAAAGTATATACTCCCTTGCTACTTATTAACGGTATCTCTATTCCTCTTCCTAGTCTTTCTATTGCTCTCTCCATTTCACTCAAATACAACAAAATAGGTGACAGGGCATCCTTGCCTTAGTCTCACCCCATTTTTAACTTTAACTGATTCTATATCCTCTAATTTATATGTATAATAATTATTTTCATATAATCTCTTAATAATATCCACTAAAGCTTCATCCAACAGATGGTAATTAGCACTTTTTTATTTTACTTGCATGTTACCATTTTTTGTAACATCAAAACAGTGGGGTGAATTGTTTGCCATTATTTGATTCGGAAGAGTAAAATGAAATGTAAAGGAAAGAAATTTTTTTAGGAAAATAATATTGATAAATAATTTAAATAATAAATGTAATAATGCTCAAGGCTAAATGGTTTTGTAAGTAATGATTAAAAACCAATCGACCATTTAGACCAGTGTTCTTCAACCCTTGATCCGTGGCCCGGCGCCGGGCCGCGGAACTTTTCTGCAGGTCCGCATGCTAGACGGGCAGTAAAAAGTTTGTAATAATAAATAATAAGAGTTTAAACTTTTAATTAATATAGCCAATTTTTATTTATTTTTTCATCTCATTTTTACCCAATTAAAAAAAAAAAACAGAACAAAAACAAAATCTAATCAATCATTCATAAATTAATTTGTTTTTCAAGTTATCACAGATGTTTATGGGGAGGGGGGTAGAATTAAATTTTTTATTACTTTTCTAAAAAAATATATAATATATTATAATATATATATAAAACTTTATCTTATATATTTAACATTGTTGCTTTGATCAGTTATAACAATTATGCTTATCTTTAAGAAAATTTATCTATAGACTTCTGCCGGTCTGTGAAATCTTATCCTTATTTTTGCTGGTCCGCGGAACCTTATCTTTATTTTTACCTGTCCGCAGGTGTGAAAAGGTTGAAGACCACTGACTTAGACAATCCCACTATCAATAACAATCAACAAATTTAACTGTTGTCATGGCAATCTTCTTTTAACAATAAAAGAGGTTGCCTTGACAACAGTTTGAAATTGTTATTGATAGTGGGATTGTCTGTGCTGACTGATTGATTGTATATAATTGTATTTACATATATAGGATTTAAATTTCATAAATGTTATGTTGTCAATATTTAAAAATATAATTGAAGTAATTTCACGGTTTGTGGATTTAGAAATAATATATATATATACACATACTATTAACAATCGATACTATCAATTCTAATAATCAAATGAATGGAATTCTGTCCATTTATAAACTTTTCATCTTTGTATAGAGAAAGTAGTTTATGATTGTTTATTTTTTGCATCGTTTGAAAGTTTTATCTGATATAATCAAATAATCTAAGCCAATGTCATTCTTTACAAATAAGAGCAACTCTGTTCGAGCACCATCTGTAGTAAGTTTGAGTAATCATTGATTACCAGATGGCAGTGTATTTAAAATTTGAGATCATTTTTCATCTCTTGCCTTCATCAGTGAGCAATTAGGCTTCAAAGTTGAAACTAATGTACTATGCATTTGGCAACCACATTTTTGTCTACTATGAAATTAATAGTCAAAATTCCAAAAAAATGTTAAGATTCTGAATTCAGGCCATTCTGTTTGCATAGTTATATAGATCTGATCCCAGATAAACAAAAAATATATATACCAATTTGATATCACTTGATTCTTTATGTAATAAGATATAAGGAAGAGTAGTTTTCCATTAGTGCCATCTATATTATGCTTGATTAGTTTGTGATTACCCAATGATACTTAAATCCCTAGTTGGGTTTCTGACTTTTGGGTTTATCATCAAGGACTTGGGACTAGCATTGATTCTGGCTCTTAATATCCATTTTTCATTAATAAAGGCAAAAAATAGGAATTGGTCTTATGAGAAGATGTAAATGTATTACCATCTAATAATCACTGATTAGTCAAGCTTATAGATGATGCTAGAATAGTGAGCTGTTCTTACTTATATTTTGTATAAGCTAAAAAATCAAGTGATACTGTATTGATATTATTTTCTTTTATCTCCGCTGATGACTGTCATATATTCTTAAAACAGCACTTGTCAGATGGCCCAGGCCATGTATGAAAGATTAGGATCGGGGCTAACTGGAAAGTGCTGTTTTAGCGTGAAATGTATCTTTGAGATCATTTAGCTTTTTTAGATGTTTTTATTCATATACAGTGGAGATATGAACTATAATATATCTCATTACACAACTTCAATATATGCTAGCTAAAGAAAAATATAAATAAAGCAAAAAAACATTAAAATATAGTAAAAGGAATTGAAAATGATTATTTAATTTTTTCATGTTCTCATTTCCAAATGCTTGAGATTTGCCTATACATATGTGCTTAGGTTAAAAAGGTAGAGTGATTCATTCTATCTTTTCAAAAGACTTTATAAAGCGCGTGTGTAGTAGAGTGATCTCTAATTATTATCGAGTGTTTTATTCTAACTTTAGAAACAAAAATGCAATACATTTCTCATGGCAAAATATTACATACTACTGAAGAGAAATACACACTTGTCTTACCCACTCAGTTTATTGAACAATTGCTGTTAAATTTCATATAAAACTGAAAATTTAAAACTGTAAAACATTGATTTCATTCACAGATAAAGAATCCCAAAAAAAAGTGTAATGTCCTAAAGCAGTGGTCTTCAACCACCAGGCCGAGGACCGGTACTCCCGGGCCGCAGAAGTTTTTTGCTGGTCTATGCTAGACTGGCTAAAAGTTTGTAATAACAAAATAATAAGATTTTAAACTTTTAATTATTATAAACAATTTTTATTTATTTTTTCATTGCACTTTTACATGATTAAAAAAAAAGAAACAGAACAAAAACAAAATCTAATCAATCATACATAAATTAATTTGTTTTTCTAGTTACTATCTTTCTAAAAAAATTCAAAATTTTTTTTAAAAAAGTTTTTTATTATACAAACTCCATATATATATATAACTTCATCTAAGGCTAAGCTTTTTACATCTTTAAGAAAATTTATCTATAGACTTCTGCCAGTCTGCGAAACCTTATCCTTATTTTTACCGGTCCGCAGGGGTGAAAAGGTTGAAGACCACTGTCCTAAAGTAAAACATTGAATTATTCTAGGGTAATAGCTGCAAGCAAGTTGTTATTAAACATAAAATATTACATGATTACCCATTTTTTATGTTCACACAAGCTGTTAAAACAGTGATGTGATGTGATGCACTGTGACTTCTCCTTATACGGAGTCAGAAATCTCAGCAGTTACGCCCAGAGAAACCTGTTAGCCACTTTACCTTCCCTTTCCATTCTCCACCTTAAGTTTTCCCATAATCTGCTCCATCCCATTTCCACAACATAATCTTTGTCAACTCCATGACCTTCACATCTAAATCTCACTTATCTTTTCCCAAACCTAGCATAAAAACCAATAACTCCCTTTCTGTATAATCATTTTGTTTATATTTAATCTTCCATAACTTCATTATTTGTACCCTTTCTGCTTCCAAGCATTTACAATGAAGTAACAGATGCCTAATATTTTCTATGCCTTCCTTACACAACTTGCAAACTAAATCACCCATATTTTTCCATTTACGTGTATATTCCCTTGTTGCTAAAGATCCTGGTCGAGCCTTAAACAATAAACTACTTTCCTTCCTATTATCATAAATAAACTCACGTCCAATGTTCCGTTTACTTCTATATATATGTAAACTCATTTTACTCTCCATCTCTTCAACTCCCTATTCTTTATTAATGCATCTATTCTTCTATCCCACCTCTTACCACTATAACACTCAACAATCACCACACCTTTTGTACAAGTATACTGACATAAATTCTTTATCCAAATCTTCTGCATACTGCATTACCTTTCTCACCCATCTTGTTGCCTGCCCTTTACTTGTAACCCAATTTAATACTATTTTGGCTATTTTTTTATTATCCATAAACTGCAATCTACTGAACATTTTTAATTTGCTTTTTGCATCTCTCATATAAAAACCTTGACCATTCCATTTCTCCTTGAATTGCTGTCCACACCTCTGCATCTAATGCATGTCTTCCTACTTCCCTTTGTACTTTTTCTAAGTAATCTAATACCCCTTTACTAACACAACGCACCATTGTTATATGTTAAACCTGCTACTGCCACTCCCATGCAATTCTAGCTACATCATATTTATAATATGAAAACACTTAATTTCTTTATCAATCCCTTCCTTTTCTTTGCTTCATTTATCAATTTTTTCTCCCATTCATCCAAGAAATGTTTCTGATTACTCAAGATGATTCCCAAATAACTATATCTATTCATACAGTAGTGTCACCTAGTGCAAACCATATTAATCAACGGAAGCTAGAATATTTGTGCATTAAAATCCTTATCAATCACATAGTCATCCAATATCTCCAGATGTAGCTTATGGCCTTCATCAATGCGAAGTCTTGGATGGTGATGATATGATGTTTTGTATGTTCAATACTATTCTGGACCAAAGGATGATGATGACTGATTATTAAAAAAACAAAGACACCAGAATACATAGATAGTGAACTGGATTCAGATCTGTATGACTATACGACTGAATGCACTTGGATTGAAAACGTGTTTTCATTTAGGACTAATAATTTTATAGTTTATCTAAAACAGTAAAAGGTGGCTGCTGGAGGATTGCATTCGATCCAAAAATCTAGTTGTAGTGCTCTCAGATGAAAGACAAGCTAGAAACTAGTTAGCGATTTTGGATGTGTAAGCAATAGATAGGGATTTGGATGCACTACTATATGGAGACAGTTACTACTGTTTTAAGTATGGTTATCCCAACTACAAAAAGAAATGACAATTGCAATACCTTAAAGAAAAGTTCTGCATTGTCTATATAAACCAAATTATTAAACTCGTAATACACCCATGTATGGAACATGTTAGTCCAGTATTCTAATTATTTGATATTTTATAATGTGTTAATGTTAATAAACGTTATATAGATTTTAACACTTTACATAATTGCAACTAACCATTGCATTGTATCCTTAGTCATATGTCCAATTAAAACAATCACAAGAATGTCTTTGAAGTAATGCAAACAGTCTACTTTCATGAAGACTACTTAAGCTCATCATAAAATATTTTTTGGGATAGTCTTGTTTCACATGTCAACTCCAATGAAGATATGATTTTATAATAGAATATCTTGCCATTGTGCTTTTAGAATTTTACTGTCAACCCTCAAATGAAATGCTTTTAATGTCTTTATGTTATGCTGATAAGAAGTTTCAACTCTTGTCCATATATTATATTGCACAAAAGTCCACCTTTCTACTTAGAAAACTATCAGGATATTTAAATGTAGGGAATATATACCAATGTGATTGTCAGTTAAATGTCGTATTGAAATAAATAAAAGCATTTTTTATGTAATAAGTTAGTATACAAATGAGTTTAGTGTTGAATTGAAAGTCGCAGATTTGATTCTAATAGTGGATGATGCAGAGAGATTTTGAAACTTTATATTGGTGATTTATTAGAATCTGAATAATCTTAATTTTTGGTATATATATCACAGTGTTAAATATATAGAAGTCTCTGGAATGATCTAGAAATATATTAAATTGCTTAATGCGCTTGAAGAATCACTGCATTCATATGGACAATATTAGATACTCTATATCAAGGGGATAATATGTTATTTAAAAAATGAAGCTTACATAGTTTAAAATGATTTAAAATATAAATCATTGTTTGATAACATTAATGTGAAAGTATTGAAAACTCCTAGTGAATTAGATGTAAACTAAGTATCAATAAACAAGTGCAGAATGAAGTGACCTGAACTTTATCTTGGATTGTATATAAGCTTCCATTTATTGATGTATTATATCTTGGATTGTATATGAGCTTCCATTTATTGATGTATTAATATGCAGAGCATAATTTATGTATACTAATGTAATTTCAGGACAACTATAATTATTCCCTCAGAGTAATTATATATCTATCAAGATATTTCACTAATTTTTATTTTTTAATCATAAAATTCACATACATGTCAAGCATTGGCAGCCCTGTGGTTAGCATAGCTGCCTTCCAAGCAACTGCCGGGTTCGCTTCCCGGCCAACACTTTGACACTTGGAAAAAAAAAAAAATTTCACATACATTCTCATATTTAATTCCAAAAAAAATCTAAAGATGTTAGGATAATTGGAAACACAGTTGTACTTTAATTCCAAAAAAATCTAAAGATGTCAGGATAATTGAAAACAATGATTTTAAACAATGTTGGACAAGCCTTGATATGTCTGGTTTTTGTTTTTACTTGCTTTGTGAGATTACTTAGAGAAAGCTTTCAAATGATTAAAACCTTTCTTTTTTTTTGCTAAGTTTCTTAAAATTTATTTATATGTATATGTTTGATCTTTAAAAATAGAAGGTAATAAGTTTTAGTGATGTGGATAAAAGAGGCTAGACAGTGGAGAAGATGGATTGAACTTGGAGAGACTTTCATCCTGCAGTGGATTGATGATAAAGTTTTAGCGGGAACCAAAGCAAACCATGGAATTTTAATAAACACCTTTTCAAACTGATTGCTAATACAACCAAAACTCATGATTTATTGCAATATTGTAAAAATTATATCTTAAAGTAAGTATAGAGGATTTGAACTCAGATTTTCAAGCACCCATCAACTATCCACACTATCTCGTACAACTGATACACATGGTCACACGCATGTAGAAAAGATAAATAATCAATAATCATATTTCGAGCTAAACCAGCACTCATCAGTTGGTCCAGATTATCATCTCCCACACAGTGTTGGCATTTATTCATTCACGTTTCAAACACGTCAATTAAAAAAAAGATTTCATTTTATGAAATCAATCCTCTCTTGATTATTGAATGATGATAACATTCTTTGTTATTATTACGATATTATTTTTTCAATATTTGCGAAGTAATTTTTTTAGAATTTATTTCATTTGTAAACAAATTTCTACCAAATCAAATCCAATTTATTATATTTCGATATAGAATAACAATTTAATATTAAAATTAAATGTTGAAAGCATCCAAAACTCACCAGGGAGAACAATGCCAAAAATATCTGCACAGTTCTTGTATAGATGTGGTGAAAGTTGATGATGATGATTAAATATATATAAAGTACAATAAATGACAAAATAATAAAAATTTTATACTTTTTACCAATTTCTATTTTTTTTTAAGTGATTCTAGTAGATGATAATATGGTGTAGTGACCTCATTATCACCACTACACATTTTTATGAACAGGCCTGCCCCATGGGTTTGTGCTGCCTGGGTGAAAAATCATATAGTTTTTATTTAATTTAAATTTTAGGGTAAGGTTAATTAATGAATCAGTTCCTAGATGTTTTTCCCCAGCAATTGTATAGCTTAAATTTCTGACATTTGTTAATTAGACTGCAATATTGGCTGTAAACATATGTAAATAAAAAGTGCTGACGAAACGGCTCCAAATATAATAAAATTGTCTCTCAAAAACAGTATAGACAAATAGTCCTAGTCTAATTGATAAAACAATATAAACACATAAATAACACTTATAATAAAATGAATAATCCATTAACATCATCAAAATTAAGTATTGAAGCATCTGTAGTTGTTTTTTTTTAATTATTCCCTTGGTTATCTATTGGTGTAAATTTTTTTATTAAGGTGAGTCGTCTGTGCTGCCCCTACAGTGTGATGTTCAGGTGCATTTCATTTTCTGCATCCCGTCATAGAATGGGCCTGATTGTGAATGGCAGCGTTAGTCTTGTATATGCAATAGTAGGATAACGTATTCTAAAGTTAAAGATTCCTAGATCAAAATTCGATAATAATTTTCTGGTGACAAATGTCACTTGACCTGAGTAATTAATCATTCCATTATCATTATTTAAAGAGGGCATTAAACCGCCCTCTATTAGCTTATTTGTTTATGTTATACATGTACTGTATATGGGGGAGGGGGGAAGACCAACGTTTGCTCACATGTTTATGACTGAATAAAAATCATGAACATAATAAAACTTTGCTATTTTTTTTGTAAGGAATCAAGGTGTAATAAAGTTGTATGAATAAATACATATTGCAACATGTATGTGTGTATACGGTAAGATTTGTAAATTAAACAACAAACTAGATAAAAAGTGTTTGCATTCTTAAAAAGTAACACGTTTATGCAAACAGATAAAATATGATAATTATCTACGCGTTTAGTGTATGACCTTTATCTTATTTAGATGTTTATCAACAGAATATACTGCCCTGCACGTCGTAAAAAAATAAATAAATACGTGGGGGGGGGGGTTGTTCTAGGATAAGAATATGCTTCTATCTCCGGTTAATCATATAAAAGGTCATTTAAATAATGGTAAATATACACATAATTGTTTTTATGAATAAAAATTAGCTAACATTCTTTACAACACCATTTTTAAACTCCATGTTCCTTTATTTTATTAGCCCAGGGATTATCCTATAAGAAAATTTTTATCTTTGTTGAATCGCACTTATCAATTAAGATGTGATGTATTATGGCTTCTCCTTAAACGAAGTCAAGAATATCTCAGCAATTATGCCCAGATAAACCTGTTAGCCACTTTCTTTTACATTCCCCACTCTAAATTTACCCATAATCTGCTCTATCCCATTTCCACAACATAATTTTTGTCAACTCTATAACCTTTATATCTAAATCCCCCTTATCTTTTCCCAAACCCAGCATAAAAACCAATAATTCACTTTCTGTATAATCACTCTTTTCACTCTCTGTATTACATTGTTGAGTTAATTAATAATTTATTTATTTTTTAATTTTAACTTTTAAAGCAAATTTTATTGATCGTACTCCAATTTATAAAAAAAAATGTGAGGGTTCTACACAAAATTTAAAATAAAATATGTCTATGGAAAGAAAGCTATTTTAATGCATGTGGTTTACGTCTTTATATGTGCGAATCTGAGGCTTGAATACTTAACAAAAGAGCAATGCAGAGACTTTAGACTAAACAGACGACGAAGATATGTATATTAATAATTTTTATTAATCATTCATTAGACTAGAGATTATCCAGTAATGAATAATATTTCTGTAGTGTAATTTTACTACACCATTCTCATGCAAGATAGGGACTGGTTTCTATCTGCGTTTAACACTTTGTGGAGGGATATAATCAGGGACAGGAAGGGCAGTTGCCCGAGGCCTCATAATATTAGGGAACCTCAACTTGGCAACTCAATATGTTAAACAAAAATATAGGAGAAGGCAAAGCGATGTCATGGCTCATAGAATGGCCTTAATTTTACAGATAAATTCCCCAAAGAAATATTTTAGAAAAACTTTTTCAAGCAGATATAAGCCAGTTTAGGAAGGTGATGCCAATTTTATGACTCTGCAACGAAAGCAACTGCCACTCTCAGTGATTAGCAGAACTAATAGTCTCAAGCCCCCTGACAGTCAGTTCTGTGCTAACAGTGTTTTACGATACTAACAGTGGTAGAGTGAATCTACTCTATCCAAGTGCTATCTGGATCTGATCTGCTCGCTCATGTATGAACTAACTGCTTCTGGAATCCTGTTTTTGGCTTAGTAAGTAAAAACACTCATTTCTTTTCTCTCTCCATGTTCTTATTTTAAATTTTGAAGGGCCTCTAAAATATTAGTTACCCCAGGTCTCACATTTTCTTTGAAAGGGTAATCGTAAGCATATGACCAAAGACGAGAAAAAGATCTATGATCCCCGTCATGAACCAGCACTCCTCAATTGGACCAGATCACAATCTTTTACACATATCTTTATCACTGTTCAGTATACTGTAATTCACTTGATGGAAGTATATTAGTAGTTTTTATTAGTCGTTCATTAGACTAGAGATCCAATAATGAATAATATTTCTGTAGTGAAAATTTCACTACACCACTGATGCAAAGTAGAGACTAATTTCTATCCACTTTTAACACCTTGTGGATGGATGTAATCATAAACATATAACTAACGACGTGAAAAAGATCTATTATCCACAAGATGAACATTTCATGCTGGACCAGCATTCATCAGTTGGTCCAGATCACAATCTCTTACATATATTTTTATCATTGTTAAGTATTTAATTGATGTGAAAACCATGCTTCTTGAGAAATGTATAGTGAAAATTATAGTACTAAACATCACATGATCACCATCTCTTATACCAGCACACAATTGTTATTAAACAAGGCAAAACTCTCCATACAGTAGTGCCAACCAAGAATTATACTACAGAAATATTCATTAATGGATAGATATATTTTAGGAGTAACAGAAAGAGATCAAAAGCAAAATATTTGGCGAGAGAAAAACAGGCATTACTGACATCTCTAAAAAAATTAAGAGATTAAAATGGAGCTAGACTGGACATATTGCTAAAATGGAAACAATAGTTAAACAATTAAAGCTTTAAATACATCTCAAAAAAATTTGAACGAGATCATATGAAATATATGGATGAAGTGTGATCAGGAGCAAAGATTATGGATAGAGAAACTGGATTTAATTTGAAGAAACTATCCTACAGTGGATCGATAATGGATGATATTGCTTATGATATCTGGAAATAGTGCTAGAAGCAGTAATATTAGATGAATAATTAAAACCTTAAACTGGATCCCAAAAAATTTTGAAATGAGACCATGTGTGAAGTTTATGGATGAAGTATGATCTGAAACAAAGACATTATGAATATAAGAAATTGGATTAAACTTGGAAAGATCTTCATCCTGCAGTGGATCTATAATGACTATAGTTGACTATGATGATGACACAAAACAGCAGGACTGAATTACAAGATATATATATACATTAGGTCAAAAAACAATGTGATGTGATGTATTTGGCTTCTCCTTAAATGAAGTCAAGAATATCTCAGCAACTATGCCCAGATAAACCTGTTAGCCACTTTATTTTCCATTCCCCACTCTGTCTTCCCATATTCTTCCCCATCCCATTTCCACAACATAATCTTTGTCAACTCTATGGCCTTTGAATCTAAATCCCCCTTATCTTTTCGCAAACCCAGCATAAAAACTAATAACTCACTTTCTGTATTGTCACTTTGTTCATACCTATTCTCCCATAACTTCATTATCTGTACCCTTTCTGCTTTCAATCATTTACATTCAATCAACAGATGCCTAATATTTTCTATATCTTCCTTACACAATTTGCACACTAAATCACCCATAGTTTTCCATTTACATGTATATTCTCTTGTTGCTAAAGATCCCGTTCGAGCCTTAAACTACTTTCCTTACTATTATCATAAATTAACTCGCTTCCAATATTCCGTTTACTACTATATATATTTAAACTCTTCTTATCCTCCATACTACTTCTCCATCTCTCCAACTCCCTATTTTTTATTAATGCTTCTATTCTTTTATCCCATTCGTTACCACTATAACACTCAACAATCCTCCTAACACAATCATCCCACCTTTTATACAAATATACCGATATAAATTCTTTATCCAAATCTTTTGCATACCGCATTACCTTTCTCACCCATCTTGTTACCTGCCCTTTACTCATAACCAAATTAAACACTATTTTGGTTATTCTTTTACTATCCATAAACTGCAACCTACCAAACATTTTCATTTTACTTTTTGCATCTCTCATATAGAAACTTGACCATCCCATTTCTCCTTGAATTGCCTCCTTTGCTGTCCACATCTCTGCATCTAATGCATGTCTTCCTACTTCCCTTTGTATTTTTCTCTAAATAATCTAAAAATCCCTTTACTAACACATAATGCATCATTACCATATGTTAACCCTGCTATTGCAACTCCCTTCCATACAATTCTAGCTACATCATATTTATTATATGAAAATACTGTTAGTTTCTTTACCAAACCTTTTCTTTTCTTCATTTACCAATTTTTTCTCCCATTCAACCAAGCAATTTTCCTGATTACATAAGATGATTCCCAAATACCTATAACTATCCACCACATTTAACTTTATATGCCCCAATAAAAAAACTGCATCCTCTCTTTCCCCAGTACTAACCATCATTATATTTGATTTTTCTTCACTAAATTTAATCCCTATCTCTTTACCCACCCTTGCACATGTCCTCAACATAATATCCATATCTTCTCTTCTTTCTGCACATAAAAAGATATCATCTGCAAAAAAAAGACCCGACAAAGTATATACTCCTTTGCCACCTATTAATGGTATCTCTACCCCTCTTCCTAGTCTTTCTATTGCTTTCTCCATTTCACTCAAAAACAACAAAAACAAAATCGGTGACATAGGGCATCCTTGCCTTAATCCCACTCCATTTTTAACTTTAACTGATTCTATATCCCCTAATTGGTAAGTATAATAATTATTTTCATATAATTTCTTAATAATATTTACTAAAGCTTCATCCATTCCCAAATTGGCTAATCTTACCCATAATCTATTTCTATTTACTCTATCATATGCTTTTTCTATATCTATAAAACTCATATATAATGATCTACCTGAATTCCTACTCATTTCCATAAGTTGTGTAACTACAAACAAACTATCTCCTATACATTTTCCCCACTACATTATTCTCTTCCATCCATTTTACAACTCTTCCAGCTACCATATATGCAAAAACTTTATATAAAACTGATGTTACCACTATCGGTCTATAATTATTTAACTTTCTATGATCCTTAACCTTTCCTTTAAATAATAAGCTTATTCTTGTATTACTCCAACTACCCGGAAAAACTGTCTTCTGCACCATCTTATTAAAACATGATAATAACTTTGCTTTTGCTCTATGCCCTAAATTCATTACCATCTCTGCTGCCCATCCATCTAAACCTCTCGCCTTTCCACTTTTCAATCTCTTTCCTGCTTCATTCAATTCATTTTTTGTGAACCTAATATTCCCACTACTAACTGCTTTCATGTTTTCTATCACTAATTCCTTCACATCTAACATCTTTTCTATATCCATTACATATCTATTTAAGATTTTCTCTAGCTCGCCTCTAGAGCTACATTCTATTCCCTCATCATCTATTAATACTATCTCTCTTTCCTCTACATTTCTCCTTTTAATGTAATTCCAAAATTTTTTACTCCCATCTCTTCCACTTTTATTAATATCCTTCAACAATTTATTATTTAACTTCATCCTCTCTCTATAATTATCTATTTTAGCTAGCTTCTTCTTTTCTAAGTACTTCCCCATTTAGCATTAATATCATTTTCACTTTCTTTATTCTTAATAGCACACTTATATTCTCTGCATGCTTTTTTCCTCTCTTTTACACTTTTACTAACTCTCATTTTTTTATTACTTTTATTCTTCTTCATATTCTCGACTAAAACCCTCTTTGCCACTTTTTCTACTTCACCACACCAATCCTTATACTCATCCCCAACCATCTGCTCCATGGTTTCTTCAACTTTTATTTTATACTCTTCCAACTTATTCTTATCATTCACTCTCCATCCACATCTTTCACTATTATTTCTACCTTTATTTCTATCCTCCATCACATTACTAACCATTTCTATTACAATAAAGTTATGATCACTATTACACACTCTCTCTTCATTATCAAACACCTTAATTTTTCATATTTTATTCATTCCCTCTTTCTCTACGAATACATAATCTATTGTGTGAAATACATTATTCCTAGACCATGTGTATTGTCCATCATATGCATTTGATAAATTCCCAATGCTCAAATTTACTCTTTGACAAAATTCCTTCAAAAACTGACCATTCTTATTATCTACATCATCAATTTCTTCAATATGCCCATTCATATCCCCTATAACCATTATTCTCTTCCCTTTTTCTTTAAAACTCTGTATATCCTTAACTATGCATTCATATATACTATTGTTCCACTCCATTACAGTTTGACTATCTCCAGTGGTGATATACACTACAGACACCATCCATTCTTGTCTACCCAACCTTATTTCAAACCATAAATGTTCTTGACATTTAACAGTATTTAAATTTTTTTTTGATATAACACCTATACCACCACCCCTTTTTTCTTTTTCTTTTCTGTTTATACCCTGCCATACTAACTCTTCCAAAATAGGTTCTTCTTCTCTTAGATGAGTTTCCACTACTGCTAATACCTCAAGTTCTTCATTTTCAATTGCTTTATTTAATTCCAGACATTTTTCTGGTCTCCTACCACCTTGCATATTCAAAAACCCCAATTTTAACAATTTCTTCTTTCCTAACTACTCTTTTATAAATTCTTTTGCTTCCTTCTTCTCCATTATGTTTATAACAAACTTTCTTACCACTAATCTTACAAAACCATTCCCTCTCCACATCTACACTTATATCTAAATCAAACATCTTTTGCTTATTTCTTATATCACCTCCATTCTTCTTCTTTTTGATAATATTACAATTTAAAAGCCCACCCCCCTTTAAAGGTTTCCCGAATTGAAAAAAATATTGCAATCTTCATCTATATATATTGGAATATATAAGTACATTTTTTTTTTTTTTTAAAATTATTCAATACATATTAACCAAATAATTAGATGGAGCTGAGTGAATATAATCTAATTCCAGGAGCTGATCTTTAATTTTATTTTTAAAAAGAAAGGGATTGGAATTTGAGGGAAATTGAAGTAAAAATAAATTATACTCTATTCATCCGAGGGTAAAGAGAATTGTTCTAATGTTTGGGAAGAGATCTGTTTTGCTAATAAGGGAGCATGATGATACAAATAAATCTCATATTTTATAGCTCAGCTTCATTGAAACCTGTACAAGGAACATATGGCCTCTATCTTCTAAATGATAAAAGATAGAGATAAAAAAACACCTCATGATCACCATTTCATATGCTTACACATGCTGTTAATAAAGATATCAGACTCCATACAGTAGTGTCACCAAGTGAAAATGAGTTTGGATTGGAAACATGATGTATTCATCTTGGGCTTCTTGCTTTATAGTTAACCAAAAAGGTAAAAGGTGGCTGCTGAGGAGTTGCATTAGATTCTAAGATGTAGATGCAATGCTCTCAGATCCAATGCTCGCTGATGAAAACCACAAGCTAGGCAGTAGACGGATTTTATGCACAAACCTCTCCTGCATCCATTGATTACAAAGGTTTGCATTTGGTGGCATTACTGTATGAAGAGTTTGGTACTCCTATTGAAAAAAAACATCAAGATTGATTTTAATCAGTGGAAGTGCATGAAATTTTAAAGCAGGAGTGCTTTATTACAGTACTGCCACAAAAATATAAGCAAGGAAAACAAAGAGTGTTTCTAATTTTCAACTAATCGTTGTTAAAAGGTCTAACTTATTTATATTTCTACTAATCGCTATTTGACAACCAGTGAATCCTTTTTTATTTCAAATTTTTTCATGTAAATTACAATACTAACATTTATCATGATAATATTTCTTCTATTATTTTGTTATATTTTTGTGTAGTAAATATTTTTTTTATCTTTCAAAAGGACTTTATTGACTATAATAAGAAAAAGGTTACATTTATAACTATTTTATCACATGCAGATGAATTGAAGTTAATATAAATTAGTTGAAAATTGTATTTGGGGGGGGGGGGGGTAACAGACAAAGACTATGCATGTGGTTTACAAATTTGAGTTTACATTTTTTTTTTAAATATATACACATCCACTCAGTTTTGTGCACTCGTAAGGCTCTTAGTTCTGTTTCTTATTAGTCTTTTTTTCCATCTACAATTTTGAGCGCTGTTGTAATATAGACCATGTGGCTGTGTATATCTTTTGAGGTACAATTTTTTCATCCCTTAAGCGGAGCTGTTTCATTTTGTTCCAGAATGTGTTTGGATGTCTTCTTGGATTATTGTTATACATGAAGGAGCATCTTGTATAGCATAGTAAAAATAATACAAAAGTACTTGCTCGAATATGTAGCTACTCTTAACAAATGATTGTAAAAGTGTTTGAAAGTCACAATTTCTTTGTTTGTGCAATGATGGTATGGATGAGTGAATATTATCAAATGCAGGGCAGGTAAAAAGAAAATGTTCGTGTCTCAGTTTCTCTATGACATAACCAGTATATATCTTCTGTATTTATGTAATGCCTTCTATATCTACAAAAATGTAATGTTGGCAGTGCTTCAAGATTTAATTTGAGCAGAAAATCATAATATTTGGGTTCTAATGACCAGAATTTAAATTTTTGGGTTAGTTGTCTATTGTTTGTGTTTAGAATTGGTCTTTAATCATTTAAGGGAGAGCAAATTATGTGGTATACATCCCAATATTCAAATTTATCTTGAGGTGGTGAATAATTAAAGTTTTGGATGTTAAGAATTAGTGTAAGCAAGGTTTTACAATATCCACTGGCTGGTGGTGGTTTATCTGTTAGGATAATCTTGAAGAACACTTTCATGTAATAAATATTTACGTGTTAATTGTCAGAAGAAAACTGAATATTTTATTGCTTGGATTTGGTCGGAAGAGAAACCAGAATAGACAAACATATTACTCTCAAATAACTATTCACACTGCTGCAGCAAAAAGTTCCAATGGTGCAAGTTTTGCATCTTGATAAAAGTGACCGAATCTCAGCAGAACTTGCTGAAATTCACCGAACATGATGTTTCTGGCATGACATCTTTGAATAGAATCTCAAGTAACACATAATAATTATCCAAAATACTTTAATAATGCTTATATCATTGTTATTTTCAAGCACAAATTTAATAATTAATATTTTCCTGGGGGCGCTGTAACACTTCAGCAGTTATCATTGATTTTAACCAAAGCATCTGAATATTTTATTTCTAAGAATCAATGTTTGAAGCTGATAATAGTATAAATTTTTACTAATCTTTGTATAAATATGGATAAGGTCTTATACATGAGGGGACAGAGTGACTTCAGGTCAACATGGGTGTGACAATAATGTTGGCATCAGCATGGGATTTGGGCTTTCCATCATCAGATTTTCATTGATATGGATGGCTGAAAAGTTGGAGTAGATTGAGACTTGTCCATTAATGTGTGAGGATTTGCTATATTAATATAAACTGAGTACTGATTATATATATATGTGGGAAATGATAATCTGGACCAACTGATGAATGCTGTTTTAGCATGTAATACGCATATTGGTGATTATTTATCTTTTCTGCATGTGTGTGGTCATGTGTATCAGTTGTATGAGATAGTGTGGATAGTTGATGGGTAATCCCTATATTTACAATTAAGCTCCAGGTTTGTGAAGAGTGCCTGGTTTTCAAATATTTAATCTTTGTATAAGTAATGATGGACTGTTTGTGCATATATTTATATAAACAAGCAATGCATTCCTGTTAAAGGTGGCATAATCCAACTGCTTGCAATTCTAAATTTGAATTAATCCATATATCAAGTAGCAACATAGTTCAGCTATTCAACACAAAAATGTTATGGCAGTAGCATATCTGGAACACAAGTCACAACATGAAATGTGACAAAGTATTTCCTACCTGAATCCTCAACAGAACAGTACATTAACATTAAATTTTGTTTTTAACTGGATAACTACTACTATTGAATCATTTGAAATGATATAAACTGTGTATGGCAGGGAAGTCATGGTCATAAGAAGGTTTTCAAGATGTTGTAATGGCAGGGAGAGTATTGAGGAGTGTAACATGTGATGTAGACATGGTAATACCTTAAAAGTTAGGTGATGAATGCACCTGTTGATTCAAAAGTGTCGCAGGTGCCCTGGAGATAATTTAAAGAATTAAAGGAAGAGAAACAATAATGTCACAAAAGTAAATATAGCTAGTTGTAGTTGAATATTGATCTAGAGATGTTTATTAAAGTTTTTGTCTCGAGGCATGTGGAGAAATTATCATACTCATGAAGTGTAATTATATGGTAAATTTCTTGGGATGAGAGGGAATCGTAACATATTCAAACAACCCTAATGATAAATTCAGCATTAAACAATTCTATTTAGTTAGTTTGAACTAAGTATGATTTTAGCATAACTTAAGGACAATTCTAAGAAAGTTTAGGCCTCAGCCTTCCATGCGCTCGCTACGCTAAATTATATACTGTGAAATATTAAGCGATATATTCTAATAATAAAAATTTTTTTAAAAATTCATCAGATAAAAAATTAATTTTAAACTGTATATGTTTAAAAATTATACATCTTAATAGTTCTCTAAATACATATATATATATATGAAAAACAAAACAAGTTTTATATATGTAAAAACCTGCTATCGCTTGTATTAATGATCAATAGATGGAGCTTTACCAAGACCTCCAAACAAGCATATTTGTTTATATAAACGTCAGAGTCAATATTCACTGTCTCTTTCATTTTGCTCCACCCTCAGATCAGCTGATTTCAAGCTGATTTGCTCTCATCAGTGAAGGAATAGGAGTTAGAAACTAGACCTAAATATTAACTCCAAGCGTTTATGCAAAACGTTTCTATCAGTTTGCAAGTATGAATTTTTTAGACACCTAAATGTCTTCAAACTCAGCCTATCAAACTAGATAGCTATGTGGGTCTGATATCAGTTCAGTTTCTCCACATAATCAAAGCTTCTGCAATCTATATCATTGCAAGAAAACTTTAAAGGTACATTTATGAAAAACAAAACAAGTTTTATATACGTAAAAACCTGCTATTGCTTATATTAATGATCAATAGATGGAGCTTTACCAAGACCTCCAAACAAGCATATTTGTTTACATAAACATCAGAGTCAATATTCACTGTCTCTTTCATTTTGCTCCACCCTCAGATCAGCTGATTTCAAGCTGATTTGCTCTCATCAGTGAAGGAATAGGAGTTAGAAACTAGACCTAAATATTAACTCCAAGCGTTTAGGCAAAACGTTTCTATCAGTTTGCAAGTATGAATTTTTTAGACACCTAAATGTCTTAAAACTCAGCCTATCAATGTGGGTCTGATATCAGTTCAGTTTCTCCACATAATCAAAGCTTCTGCAATCTATATCATTGCAAGAAAACTTTAAAAGTACATTTATGAAAAACAAAACAAGTTTTATATACGTAAAAACCTGCTATCGCTTGTATTAATGATCAATAAATGGAGCTTTACCAAGACCTCCAAACAAGCGTATGTATATATATATTTAAGGAAGACAAATCATACATCACTTGATTTAAATATCTTGTATTTATAAATATAATATAAATGAGTGTCTTAATAGCTCTAAAGCTTTTTCGATAAATGCTACAAGAGAAAGTGTTTAAAATCTATTCAGAATTATTCCTAAACCAGTTTTGACATTCAGACACTAAACTATAAACTCAAGCCCAGCATTTATTGAATAATTAACTATTAAGTAGAAAATATGAAATTTTCAGATACTTATATGTCTTCAAATCCAGTTACGTAAATAGCTATATGCTTAAAACTGGTTTGGGGATAGGGAAGATTTTAAATGCTTTTTTGTGGCATTTGTAGCATGCTTGTTTATATTACATTTGTAAATACAAGCTATTTAAATCATGATGTATGACTTGTTTTTCTTACTATTATGGTTTGGCTTTTAAGGTTTTGGTGATGTTATATTTCTAAGAATATTAATATATGGTGTATCTGAATTTAGTTCAGTCCCATATAGCTATTTAAGTTAGATAGCTGGATTTGAAGACATACAGATGTCTGAAATTTTCAGATTTTCTAATTAATAGTTAAGTATTCAATAAATTCTGGGTTTGAGTTTGTATTTTAGAGTCTAGTGTCTCACTGATGAGAGCCATTAACTCGAAACCGGTTTGGGGATAAGGATAATTCTAGATAGAGATTTTAAAAGCTTTCTCTTGTTGCCTTTATTAAAAAAGCTTGTTTAGAGCTATTAGCACACTCATGTATATTATATATATATTTAATACTGCTTAAAATTATCTCATTAATTAGAGCTATTAGCACACTCATGTATATTATATATATATTTAATACTGCTTAAAATTATCTCATTAATTAAACAATTGTTATTGAAATTTATTTATAATCTGATTTTTTAGATCACTTAACTATTCACATAATATCATAAAATAACTTGCAGAGAATCCAACCAGAAAATGGATTGACCAGTGGCTTTATTATGTTTTTCAATTCTGCTACACTACTTATAAATTTGGCAACCAATACTTATATCATTCATAGTTTGCATTAGTCCACATTTACTTAAATCAGTGCTGATAAATTCCATTTATGAAGCAGATGAGCACAATGACCATGGGGTGTCCTAAATCTATTGATGAGACTCCATTTGCATCTAGGAAAATCAAATCCACCTGGATTTTGGAACATCATATGAATTCCATTTTTTATACCATGATTCTTTATTATACATTATTCGTTGAATATTGAAAAAAAAGTTTGTCTTAGGTGGTAACATTTTATCTCGAGGTATTGCCAAGTCTGATCTACATAATAGCTTTTAAAGTAAAATAATAGATGTGTTAATAGCCCTAACAAGCTTTATTGATAAATGCCACAAGAGAAGCATTTAAAATCTCTATCTAGAAACTATTTCCATCTTCATATTGGTTTCAAGCTATTGACTATCTTCAGTGAAATATCCTAGTGCATCACTGAGGAATACCAATAGCTTGAAACTGGTTTGAAGATGGGAATAGTTTCTAGATAGAGATTTTAAATGCTTCTCTTGTGACAATTATCGATAAAACTTGTTAGAGCTATTAGCACACTTATTATTTTAGTTTATAATTATAAGCGTATCAAATTAAGTCACATGATATATGATTTTATTTTATTTACTGTGATAGTTTTGCTTTTAAGTTTTAAGCAATGTTATATTGCTAAGGCTATTAATATATGGTGTGGCTGAAGATTTTTCTGACATTTATAACTATTTAAGTTAGACAACTGGATTTGAGACATAGTGTCTGAAAATTTCAGATTTTCTACTTAATAGTTTAGTATCAGATAAGTGCTGACTTTGAGTTGGTATTTTAGATCTAGTGTCTGAAATATTCTAGCTCCTCACTGAGGATAGCCAATAGTTTGAAATTTCTTTGAGGGTTCTCGATAGAGATTTTTAGTTTTTCTCTTGCAGCATTTCTTGATAATGCTTGTTAGAGCTATTAGCATGCTCATTATTTTACTTTATAATTACAAACTTATCAAAGTAAATCATGTGATATATATATCACTTGATTTTCTTTGCTATAATAACTTTTATATCCTTCCTGTGATGCAATTTAAAAAGAGAAAACTATACAGTTAATAAAAGTATTGGTTATTAAAGCAAATATCATATCTTAAGTTTTAATGATCAGTAGTTACAGTGGCATCATCTCCAAGTTCAATCCATCTTTTCCGATCTTTAGCTTCTCTTCTCCACATCACTCCTGCACTTATTCTTATTTTATCCACCTCACATGTGGTCTCTTTCTGTGTCTTTTACAATCCCTTGGTATCCAGTTTAAAATTTCAATTGTCCATCTATTATCATCTCTTCTAGCAATATGTCCAGCCCAACTCCACTTCAGGCTTTTAATTTTTTCAATAAGGTCAGTAACACCTGTTTGTTCTCTTACCCATATATTGTTTTCGATCTCTTCTTGTTACTCCCAACATGCATCTCTCCATACTTCTTTGAGTAATCTGAAGTCTCTGTATTACTCTTCTGTTAAGTGTCCAAGTCTCAGATCCATAAGTAAGATCAGGTAAAACACATTTATTTAACCTCTATGTGGCTTCATATATATCTGGAGGTGCAAAGTTTTAGTTCTTAATTTTATTTATTTTGTCGGAGAGATATGATTTCAGTTTTTTTTTTTTTGGGGGGGGGTGAATTAATGCAGAAATGACATTTAAGGAACCTAACAGCTTTATGAATGAGGCTGATATAATGAGAGTTCGATATATTTGAAGGATAGGCATATAAAAATAAAGTATTGGATAGTTTCTTCCTCTTTGTGGCAGAGTGGACAGATTGAGTCTATATTGGCAGATGACTTTTTTTTTAGCTAAGAAACTACATTCAAATTAATCTTGATTAGGAAATCAAGATAGTTTTATAGGGATAGACTTCTTAATAAAATGATACTTGCAAAATACCTACCTAAACACTAAAAAATAATATATATATATCTTTTATTTATTCTCTATAATTTATTGAATGCAAAATCAATATGTTATATATTGTAAAAAAGAAACAAGTATAAAATATAAGCTAATACATGTGTAAAAAAGATGATAATCAAGCAAGATGAATTCATAAGGACATATAGATTAATAGAAATAGAATAAGGGATAAAATAAATGTGTGATAATAACTGTGATATCTGGTACCATTGTCTAATGTTCAAACTAAGCAGTCCATCAATAACGATCTTTATTTACCCAATCTGCCTGACAAATGGCTCAGTTCAGCAGACTGTTGCGTTCATTGAATGTTCTTAATGAGATTCCATGTTTCATAAAATCTTGAGTTGGAAGTTAGCAGTTTGTCACGATTCTTCATTTTTTGTAGTTTCCTAATGGTAAAAGCCTCTTTATCGAAAGCATTGGTGTTGAATATTTTTCTGCACCTTACAGTCCAAATTGCATAGTTTATGAATAATGACAATCTGATTGTGGCAATTGATTTTGTTCTTATGCTGTCATTGAGCGATATGACTAAGTAATAGTCAACGTTGAGGTTCTTGGCAATTGTACTTCTTGTGATCCAGAGACCAGGGCATGAGCGTATCAGATGTTCAAATGTTTCTTCATGCCTATGACAGAGAGGACAAATAGGATCAATTTTAACAATGCCTCTCTTATATGCAAGAAACCAGTTGGTACTCACTGAATTGATGTTGATTTTGAGTACAAAATCCAGGTATTTAGGTTGCATGCTCCAGAAGCTGAAGAAAGTCATGAGTTTTTTATTGGGAGTCCCCAACTTGGGACATATGTCGATGTTGACTGGATGTATTAGTCTGTAGGCTTTCCATATCTTGATTCGATTGTCAAATGTGTCATGTGTGATGACCATGTATTTTTTAATCAGCTCAATTGATGAGTCTATGAAGTTCTTAGCTCTAGGCGGCGGTCTATCAGTAGGAATTACTGGCTCCAGAATCTGTTCATATCCAAAGGTTTTGATTATTATTAAGATAAAGTTGAAAGTTTTCTGTACTGCAATAGTCTGGAGAGAATGCAGGGACAAACCATTGTATTTCTTATGTTGTTGCATGAGCTTAATCTCCAATTAAATCTCCAATTAAATACAAGCATTTTTTTTTACAAATGTATTTTTTATATATATTATTTAATTATTAAAAAATAAAATAAACATAATAATAGTATTATTATGATTATCTTTTTTTAATGATGAGTCAGTTATTACTAGTAGTGTTTTTTAAAAATATTTTCTTTAGATTTTTGGGAAATAAGCGCCGATTTATGCGCGAATGTCTAAATAAGTCCCGAAAAATGTTTTTACTAATCGCCTATAGATGGCAGTAGCAATGTTTTAAATTAGTATTGAATTTTAGAATACTTTCTTTGTATAAATTGCGACTACATGCTGTGCAGTATATTAATAATTTTTATTAGTCATTCATTAAACTAGAGATTATGTAATTTAAAAACAAAAAATTATACAAGAAATAACATGAATATTGAGTGTTCTAATAAATGAAAAATATAACCGAAACTATATTGCGATCATTAAATTAATATAATACTAAACTTAAAAAGCAATTTAGTTTAAATTAAACGTTGATTTGAAAGAGGAATTTTCTTGTATTTAATCTCCCCATCTCTTTTTTTCTGCTTCCTTTTTGACACCGCAGTGTTTATTTTTCAACTACATTTCTTTATATACATTTATTTTCAAATTCTCATCTTTTTAGTTTTAAGTGAAATGTTTGCTTATAAAACAGGAAATTTGAGTAACTACATAAATGGATTAAATTTACTCAATCTTGATTTTTTTAAAGCATATACACAAACTCTTTTTTATTTTTCGTATTTAACGTATTATATATAAACTTAAAAAAAAAATTTTTTTAATACTTATGTATGTCAATATAGAAGTAAATAAGCGTGGGGAAAAAAGTTATATATATAATAAAATGACCAGATCATAGAACCTTAATGTTGAATAAAAATTAAATAATATAATTCAGTTGTAGCGATTATGGTTAACGTGCTTTCTTTTTTAATTAGCACTTTAATTAGGCTTAATCTTCAAGTTAATATATTTTGACCACAGCTTTATATTTAATAATTATTAAATATCCTGCATGATTCTAGAGTTAGCAAACACCATGTATCACAACCATTGTATTATATCTTAAAGCAGAAGCAATTGTCAGAAAAGTTTTAGAACCAGTGCAACAGAACATCTCAAATTTTACTTGCAGTCTACGAAGAACACATATATATATTGTAAGGGTCAGATTAAGTGTGTTTCAATGATTTACTTTTTTTTAAAAATTTTTTTATTTATATGGATGCCACTTGATTTAAACTATCAGGAAATAAATCGATACATATATTTTAGCAATATTTTATTTAATAAAATAATGGCCACTGCACATAGACCCTATTTGCAATATCTGGCCAGATCATGAAAAACACAAATTACTTCTGATGAACGAATGAAGACCATATAATATTACATTTAAAGAAGTTGAAAAATCATATAACAATAATTTGATTATAATATATAGGGTATATAAGCACAGACTTTCACACGACCCACCACTCTCCACTCTATCTCATAACACTGATGTTATGGAATAGAGTGGAGAGTGGTGGGTGCTATGAGATAGAGTGGAGAGTGGTGGGTCATGTGAAAGTCTGTATTCATATACCCTATATATTTTATATATTGATACAGGTATATAATAAGCCTTTATTTCAGTTATTAAATAGTTTGATTACAAAATATAACTTTTCTTTTAACAAATTCTTTTCTCTAATCTTTATATTATTGTCTTATCCCATACACATGCAGAAAAACAGTTATTATACACGCCCAAGGTTTTCTTACTAAGTTTAATTTTAATCTACAATTACATTATAGTATTAATAATAGCTATAAATAATAAAGTTCATTCGCCATACAAAGAACCTGACTTCAGTGTGAACTTAAAACATAACTCTACATATGGATGAACCTATAATTATAAAACATTTCTCTAATTCATGTTTCCTAGTATTGACACATACATATATTCTGCATGTGATAAACATAACGGTTATCTTTATAACAATGACTATAAGAAGTGATCCTTTTAAGTGCTAATCCTAATTCAATAAACTACAACCTATACAGGGCTGGCTCATTCTGAGACCGATCTCCAGTTGATTAAAACTAGATAGGAATGGATACACCCATACAGATATGAATACATGAAAACTATTTGACAGTGAATAAACAATTGCATATATATTATAAATTCACCTACACAAAATCTAATTCTCAGTCATTGAATTTGGGACTAACTATGAGCAAATAAACCTGACGAATACAACTACATTTTATATTATTATCATTATTTCTTTACTCTTTCCTTTTAAACTGACAATTCATACAAAGTAAGGTATGCTTAACGGATATTAAAGACAATGTTAACATAACACATATAATAACAGAGCAATTTATCCTTTTTTTTTTAAAATAAAACAACTGGTAATTTATATGCAATAACATATGTTTAACAGGTATTAAAAGAAAGTTGTATAAAAGATTAATATATATTGAAATGAATAATAACAGTGAAAAAAAAATTTTGTATATAATTATTTAAGACTTGGATAATTTATGCAAAAGCATTATTTCCTTATTCTCTTTTAGACTGACAATTTATGCAAAATAACTTATTTAACAGGTATTAAAAGAACATTCTAGTAAATGGTTATTGTAACATATATAATAGCAGAGGAAATATATATATATATATTTTTAAAACTGACAATTTCTACATAACATTTGGGTTAACAGGTATTAATTACAAACTCAAATAGGTAGGATAAAGTCCAATCAGTCTTTTAACATAAAACTTGCAAAAAAATATAACTGTAATTTACTTCTTTGTGATCAATATTAAAATAATTTATATGGACCATAATATGCTGTCGTAAGCTGTAGCTCTGTCATTTGTGACCTGCCCTATTTCTTCATTTTCACCAGAGTTATTCAAAATAATGTATCGAGCTTTCCAGGTTAGTTTAGCAGTTGGTTGTCTTCCTATCTTTTATTCACTATACTGTAACGGTACAAACTCGTATGCCTTGTTAACATGTTGCAAAATTCCACCAACATGTTTAAAGAGCAGTACAACAGCTGGGTTCAGGGCCTGGATACCGTGTTCAAACATAGTCATTTTATTCACAACAAAACCCACATGACAACGCATCTACCATAACAATAGCAATATCTTTCTAGGCCCAGTGGTCAGGTAAACAAGAGACTCTAATTAATTATTTAATATTACGGACTACTGCTATATACTTAATACTAGTTGATAATGAAATGAGACATCAATTTTATTATTAAATTAAGCAGACATGCAAACATAGAAATAGATATATATATATATTTAATAACGATTAATTAATATACATGTAAATATATTACGCTACCAGGGTATCATATTTAATCATATCCCATGCCTCATGTTTAAGTTGCGAACATTATGAGATTACACTACGAGATCGTAATGATGAGTGCATTTGTCAACCCGGCTATCATTCCTTATTCTTTAATATTAATATACACTAATAAGTTATTTATAGCTTAGCAGATGTGGAGGAGTGGAGTTAGACTGAGCATAGACATTCATAATCATTATTAAAGCAACCTGCGATAGTTTGGATGCTGCCGAGCTATAAGGGAGTTGGCTTTCTAAGAGGATAACCGCTGAGAAACATTGGAGGCTAGAGGGATGGCCAAACATCAGGTTGGAGCCCTTAGGAGTGGTCACTAGTGCGGTATCGGTATGAAGTCATAGCCATTCCATCCCCGACCGCGTGACACAGTAGTTACTATTGGAGTCATTTGTATGCCCTTTGATTAGGAGAACTAAAAATTTACAGTACCTCTATTTCATTTCTGCGGTTTAAATTTAAGGCATAGATAAACCAGCGCAGTTCACACATATAATGCAAACACATTTATCTATTCTATGCTTTGATAATATAAATATAAAATCCACCTCCAATCCCCACATGACCAAGCAATCAATTTACTATTTACTAACCTCCCCCTCTTCTTTCATAAAACAATACTGCTTTATTTTAAGGCTTAACAAACTAATTTTAAATGAATGATCACCAAGTAGATAATACACTATATTAATAATTAGAAGATCTCATCTTCATAATACATATTGAATTGAATTTTATAATTTCCGAGCTGAGTGTTTATTTGAAAGATACGGGTTTTGATTTAAATTTAAAGTCACGCAAAGAGGAGCAACTCTTCTGTGAATATATGGGAAGAAAACATCAGCTCGGAAATCGCATGAAATATAATATTTAACTAATACACATAAGTTTTAGATAGCCAAGTAGAATAATAAGAGATAGATTGTTTTATGAGGTTCATTACAATATAAGATTATTTACAGATAGTTACAGATCTACATTAAAGTTTAGTTAGAGTTACACGATAATGGAATTTGAAAGATGAAATTTAAATTACATTAGAAAATATAGAATTAACTTTAGAGTTCAAACACAGTCTTTAATCTTGGGTATCATGTTACCTTTGATTCATCGAAGTGTGCACACTTGTTTGGAGAGTCCGAGGTTCCTGGTTTAACAGCAGTCACATTTAGGAAAATATTTATATATAGGCAGCAGCAGCAGTTTAGGTTTATCTCATTTTATGGGAAGCTCCGTATTGTATAGCTATCAGCCCGGAGAAGCGCAGCAGTTGCCCCTACTCCTTGCACATTGCTAGATTTAAATTTGGATCGGGAGAAGAAACAAGCAACAGCATACTTTTTAATTTAATAGCTCTGAACAACCCTTTTTTTTAATAACCAGTTGTTCCTTTTATTCTCTCTTTCTTTATCTTTCGGATCCATCAAACAACTGTGTCATCCATCCAAGCTGTCTTTCTGGTCTGTGCTATATATCCCTTTAGGTCACGGATGCATTAGTGGTACGGGTTGAAATTTTCAATCTGAACGCTTTTTAAAATTTACCTTTTTACATGACGTAATTTAGAAAAGCTTTTGACAAACCCTTTTTTATATAATTGTAAGTTTAAAATACATTTTTTTAGCTCTGTCATCTTATCTCCCTCCCGCTATAATTTGCACTCTAATTAACAGGGGAATTTCTATTTTTAAAATATCTTTACATTTACAATTTAAAAGAACTTTTTAGATTTATAATTTAAGTATTACCTGAATTTGACCTAAATAATAACAAATATGTTTACGTTTAAATATAATTATTAGTTTATTTTATAAATTAAAATATTACTTAAATGATCACAGTAAGATTAATATGATTATTTAATTTTACACAAATCACGCATGGCAATTTAATAATACTCTGCAGTGCGTTATTTTTAATATAAAGACTATATCGGAGTATGTGCACATATATGACGTATTTAAATAATTGTACATATATTTCATATTATTATGCACCAAATCCAATATTCAAGGTCAGAATCCATGTAAACTTATAATAATGGGTGAGATGTAGAATGACGACAGAACTAAGGTGAAACTAAGATTTGGATACAAATCTTACAGTTTCAATACATAACGAAATCCTGATACATTTAGAATGAACTAAGAATCCAATCTGACTGCCATAAAAAAAGAAAGTTGGACAGCTTGTTCTAATTTTTTAACTCATAAAAAAATATTTTCGATTATATTCATAATCATTTTCAACTCAACTTTCAAAATAGAATCATCTATTACCAACCGGAAACACATGTCGATTTAAATATCCCACAATTCATTAATCCTAACATTTGCTGACTGTCTGTTTATTATCATATTTTTATACCTACTAATAAACACTGCCTCTTTAATTTTTCTTTTTTCGTTATCTTTCTCTTGGCCTAAAATTTTTATTTTATTTATATCAAAATTAAACTTAAAATTACAATTTCTATCATGATCATAAAAAACAGATTCAGTATATAACTTGACTTCATTACTATTATCATTACATATCTGTACATTTTTCAAAACTCTTTTATATAACAATTTATGTTCTTTAATTCTTTTCTCTATATTACATCTAGATTCCCCTACATATGATAAGTTACACCCACAAAAAATTCTATAAATTATATTACGTTATTTTTTTCTAACTTATCTTTTGAATTATTAACCATTCTATTTAAATTACCTGATCCATAAAAAGAAACATTATATATACCATTATAAACTTTTTTCATAAATTTTACTTGATTATTATTATAAAAAGGCAAAGAAATCCACTTCTTACTCTTAATTTCTTCATCACCAGTATTTCTATTAATTTTCTTACTAAATTGACAAACCACTTGATAAATTTCTTTTATATTATAATCTACACCCAATAATTCACTTACATAATTTTCAATATTTTTCTCTTTATCACATGCATATTTACACAAAATATTATTTCTATACAAAAAAGACCTAAAACCAGCCATTTTATAATTATGTGACACTTTAGATAAATAGGGAATATACCCTCTAGATTCAATAGGTTTAATAAACAATTTATAGTCAATCATATTATTGTTCCTTGAAATGATCAAATCTAAATATTTAATACTGTTATTATATTCTTTCTCCATAGTCCAAATAAGGCGTTTTAATTTATTATATTCATCAAAAATTTTATCAGTCATTTCTGAAGAAGCACATATAAAAACATCATCCACATATCTCATATATATTTTAATATTTCCCATAAATATAAATTTGTTTAAAATTTTCTCTTCATAATATGACAAAACAAAACTGCATAACTGTGCCACCATTGGTAATCCCATTGGCCAGCCTTTACTCATCTTATAAAATTTACCATTAAAGGATGCAACAATATTTTGTTCAATAAAATTTAAAGCCTTCATCAGAAAACATATTAATTGATTATCCACTTTCTTTTCCAATAAAGGTTGATGAATTATCTTAATTGAATCAAGTCTATCAATAGATCCATACATCTCAGAAACATCCAATGACACTAAAACATCATCATAGTACAAACTTAAATCTTTAATTTTTTCAACAAAATCAAATGATGACGTTACAGAATATTTTCCAAATCCAAGTAAATCTTGTAAAATTTTAGCTATATATAACATTTCCGTTTTGATAGGCCTCTACACGATAATATAAACTGCGCGCGAGTTGATCAAGCTATGTCAAAAAAGAAGAAAGTTGTATTTCTATCCTAAAAACACAGCTATATTTCCTGATCAACTCGGCCTAGTAATTGTTGAGAATTATGCTATCGACGAGATCAGCTTTTAATATATTTGATAGGCACCATAGTTCTACAAGAACTCACTGAAACCATCACATAACATCTCGCAAATTAAAAAGAAAAAAATGTTTTTAAACTAATCGGTATTGCATCATACCATAACGAGAATTATTTTCTCCTTTTTGATTATTATTCCTGGGCTTGTTTAAACATATTGGCAAGGTAAATTCCATTTTAAATCTTATTAAACTAATAATAAATTTAATACTAAAAAAATAATAATAAAATTTTACAAGATTTACTTGGATTTGGAAAATATTCTGTAACGTCATCATTTGATTTTGTTGAAAAAATTAAAGATTTAAGTTTGGACTATGATGATGTTTTAGTGTCATTGGATGTTTCTGAGATGTATGGATCTATTGATAGACTTGATTCAATTAAGATAATTCATCAAGCTTTATTGGAAAAGAAAGTGGATAATCAATTAATATGTTTTCTGATGAAGGCTTTAAATTTTATTGAACAAAATATTGTTGCATCCTTTAATGGTAAATTTTATAAGATGAGTAAAGGCTGGCCAATGGGATTACCAATGGTGGCACAGTTATGCAGTTTTGTTTTGTCATATTATGAAGAGAAAATTTTAAACAAATTTATATTTATGGGAAATATTAAAATATATATGAGATATGTGGATGATGTTTTTATATGTGCTTCTTCAGAAATGATTGATAAAATTTTTGATGAATATAATAAATTAAAAGGTCTTATTTGGACTATGGAGAAAGAATATAATAACAGTATTAAATATTTAGATTTGATCATTTCAAGGAACAATAATATGATTGACTATAAATTGTTTATTAAACCTATTGAAACTAGAGGGTAGATTCCCTATTTATCTAAAGTGCCACATAATTATAAAATGGCTGGTTTTAGGTCTTTTTTGTATAGAAATAATATTTTGTGTAAATATGCATGTGATAAAAAGAAAAATATTGAAAATTATGTAAGTGAATTATTAAGTGTAGGTTATAATATAAAAGAAATTTATCAAGTGGTTTGTCAATTTAGTAAGAAAATTAATAGAAATACTGGTGATGAAGAAATTAAGAGTAAGAAGTGGATTTCTTTGCCTTTTTATAATAATAATCAAGTAAAATTTATGAAAAAAGTTTATAATGGTATATATAATGTTTCTTTTTATGGATCAGGTAATTTAAATAGAATGGTTAATAATTCAAAAGATAAGTTAGAAAAAAATAACGTGAGTAATATCATTTATAGAATTTTTTGTGGGTGTAAGTTATCATATGTAGGGGAATCTAGATGTAATATAGAGAAAAGAATTAAAGAACATAAATTGTTATATAAAAGAGTTTTGAAAAATGTACAGATATGTAATGATAATAGTAATGAAGTCAAGATATATACTGAATCTGTTTTTTTATGATCATGATAGAAATTGTAATTTTAAGTTTAATTTTGATATAAATAAAATAAAAATTTTAGGACAAGAGAGAGATAATGAAGAAAGAAAAATTAAAGAGGCAGTTTTTATTAGTAGGTATAAAAATACGATAATAAACAGACAGTCACCAAATGTTAGGATTAATGAATTGTGGGATATTTAAATCGACATGTGTTTCCGGTTGGTAATAGATGATTCCATTTTGAAAGTTGAGTTGAAAATGATTATAATTATAATCGAAAATATTTCTTTATGAGTTTTTATTGAGTTTTTATTTATATTGTATTATAAATTGTTTACCGTTGTTTGGAATATATTTAAGTTTCGTTATATATATATTTTGGTGCATTCAATCACAAAGATATAAAAATTTCCTTCACTAAAAATGGCATGAAAATAAAAATTCTTGATTTAGTTTTGCCACCAAAAGAAATCACTGAATTTATTTGCAGTTCAATTTTACAAATCCTCAAAGAATAGAATTTACTAAAGAAAAATAGTTGCATATTGTACAATTCTAATATTAACATCAGAGGAGTTGCATGAAAAAGGTATTGGCATAATCTTTATGTTGTGTTCCAATGCATGATTTATGATAAACACAATTTCATAAAAATGTTTATAATATTTATTAAAAAAATATCACCATCATCATCAACTATTATCACTCCACTGCAGGATGAATATCTCTCCAAGTTCAATCCATCTCCGATCTTTAGCTTCTCTTCTCCACATCACCCCTGCACATTTTCTTATTTCATCCACCTATCTAACATGTGGTTTCTTTCCGGGTCTTTTACAATCTCTTGGAATCCAGTTTAAGATTTCAATTGTCCATCTATTATAATCTCTTCTAGCAATATGTGCAGCCCAATTCCACTTCAATCTTTTAATTTTTTCAATGAGGTCAGTAATACCTGTTTGTTCTTTTACCCATACATTGCATTTTCGATCTCTTCTTGTTACTCCCAACATACATCTCTCCATAAAAATATACAAATGCGTATTTACAGTATATATATTTGTTATACCTTCAATTAATACCATTGACCTGATATAGCACTTAGTTGCAATGCAACTATTTTTCTATAGGATTTCAGGTACCCTTTGGGATTTCAGGTACCTTTTGCAGCTTATCTCCCACTTCCAGTCATACTGCTACAGCTTCCCTCATGAGTAGACATGGTGACATTTTCCAGATGCACTGTAAAAGCTTACATCATGTCTAGTAATGATGATGCTTCCACTGTTCCACGACAGCTTGCCTCATGTCTGATTTAGGTTCTAAAAACTTCCCGTTCTAACCTAACCTTGCTTCACTGCTTGAATCATATTATGGACAATAAGCATACTGCCATTCTCAGATCTGATAAATTGTTCCTCTTTACATCCCATTGGACTTACTATTTATAGCCAGATCCATTAATGAAACAATCCAATTCACTGAGCATCATCACCCATTGGTATGTTACTACTGTATAAAGAGTTTTGTGTCTGTGGAAACGGCTTGTGGAAGCCTAAAGAATGGTGATCATATGATGATCACCATTAAGCTTTTGTAAAATACACTGATGATTTGACCGTAGAAATGAAAGCAGAAAGAAAGTGTAATAATGTGGTTATAAAAACAACAGTACAATAATAAATATCAAAGAAAAAAGAGATAGAACAACCAGTTAGGTAAGTTAACATAGATCGGACATTGCATTTTTGATAATATTTTAGTAGTAATTATTGATGGACTATTTCCATCATCTAGAATTTACGGCCAAATGTTTTTAGAAAAATTCAAACTTTATTTAAATTCTTTAAACACATTGAACTGTGTTGGTATATAGGTTAATGTATAACACATTTTTAGTAGTACCATTCTTCTTTTTCTTCAACTATTGATGGTTTGACCAGTGACAGTATTAGCGTGGAAATTTAACCTAGGACCTTCATATTTATGATAATGAATATTATGTATACTTATTTGTAAACGATCTCCCGATTTCTCTATTCTATTTATGGATCAAGGTTAATAAATGGTTTCCAAATATTATAAAGTATCATGATAAATTGGTTCATGGAATTATTTGCCATTAACATACGAGCAGCATTTTTAAATTTTATTTTTTTTTCCTTTTTTCTATCAAGTATTCTTGTATTTTCCAAATCTAACATATATTTACTAATACATGCAGTCTCTGCTACTTTAGATATATCTGGTCTTTCCTCTTTACACATTATTTTATGCTATTTTAATCATTTTTCAATAGGTCAGTGCTTGCGCTAATATACGTCTTCTTACATTTATATGGTATTTAATAAATATAGTTTTCGATTATCAGGGTATCCTGTTTGGGATTTATAGAAGTTAGGATTCATGATAAGGTATTATGGTCTGTCTGCTATCACTGATATATATGGATGCACTATAGTTCTATAATTTTTCCTTTGATGTTTCATTTTGTTGTACATGGATAATTATTTTTCATGAGAGTTTTTTCTCTGTAAAACTTTTGTTTTTCAAGACACTGGTTTCTGAAAAATTCTTTACTCCAATTTTTATGTTTCTATTATAATTAGATGTATGTGATAAGCATTTTCTTGTATGTGTACTTTTTTTTTTTGTAGACTATAGTCTTGATTTTTCTATCAGGAAGTTTTACCGAAAGTCAATCTCCGATAATGCGCTATTTTTTAAATATTATAAATTTCCATGCACTCACCAGCTGGTAAGAGTTTAAAAAAACTGAAGTGAATCACTTAAGTTTAGAGCATACATTCTATATTCACCAACTTTTACAGACCATGCTTAAATCAGGGCTTGAGTCTATTGTGTGCCTGATGTTATAATCAAATATTCAATTGTACAAATCTATTTCTCCTGCGACTCAAGCTCTGATTTAAGCATGGTCTGTAAGAGTTGGTGTATATAGAATGTACACTCTAAATTTAAGTGGTTCACTTAAGGTTTTTAAACTCTTACTGGTGGGCGAGTGCATGGAAATTTATAGTATTTAAGAAATAGTGCATTATCGGAGATTGACTTCTGTTTGAATAATTTCAAAGTTTTCATTGCTTTATAATAATAGATTTACATCTAAGAATGCTAATTTTCATTTTATTCTAATTCTACTGTATGAATTCAATTAAAGAGAATATGTTATGATATGTGTCTGGACTGTTTGCAATAGTGCTTTTCCATACAGCCAACTGTTTCATAAATTGAATTTATCAGCTACTGATCTATGCAAATGTGGGCAAACCCAAACTATAAAACACATAGTTAAAGGCTGTCCAATCTATAACTACAGTACTAGAATTGAAGGGCTTAAGATAACCACTTATGAATCTATTATTTAGTTAAAATCTCTGTGGTTCCAGTCCAACAACACAACCAATTGGATTTGAACTTTTTACTTGCAGATTGAGTCTCATCAACAACTTAAATCTATTACCATTTCACTTATCTATTTCATAAATTGAATTTATTAGTCAGTAATCTATATAAATGTGGGCAAACACAAACTCTGAAACACATAATTAAAGTCTGACGAATCTATGGAATTGAAAGACCTAAAATAGCTACTGGTGAATCTATTATTTACTTAGAATCTCTGCAGGTTCCTTATCCAACAATATAACCAACAGGATTTGTCTTTTTTGTTGCAACTTAAGTCTCATCAACAGATTCAGCCTACTGTCATTTTGTTTATCTGCTTCATAAATTGAATTTATTAGCCGCTGATGTAGTAACACAAACCGTAAACCACACAATTAAATGCTGTCGAATTTATAGCTATGGGGATAGAAATGAAGAACTTAAAATAGCCACTGGTGAACCTATTGTTTAGTTAAAAGCTCTGTACGTTCTTTTATACTATTTTAGTAATAGTTAGATTGTCAAAAAAATCCATCCACTAAATTAGTATCTTCCAACAATAAAAATATTTTCCATGTTTTAAAAATAGTAATAATCTGTTCTGTTTTTTAAAATCCTCATTTGAATTGTATATATTTACAACTAAATGTTTTTTTTAATTACTTAAATTAATAATTAAGCTAATTGTACTTTTTCTTCTTCTTATAGAAAAAGTTAATTTTATTTTTAAAAAGTACATGAATTCAGTTTTCAATTGTTGGAATGATAATGAGTGTTCGCGGGGATAATGACTCTTTCATAGAATTGATTTCTTCCTGATGTCAGCTTCGATTTTCTTGCTTCAGATTTTTATCTTTGGATTTAAAAACAATTGTTCGATACTTTTTAAATAATTGAGTAAGTCCGTTAATTAAAAAATGAGCCCATAGAAATAAATAGAATCAATTTTTAGTGTAGAAACGAAACGTTTAATTGTACAGTAAATAAAAATATTCGTGAGCAGGGTGTGCGTGTTTGCACGAGTGCGTATTAACTAGATACAATAAAATAAAATGCATAGTTTTCATAAAAAGTTCAGTGCTAGAAATGCCAAAACTGGAATCGATCCCAGGACCACATCACCAATGCATTTCTTTCATCGTCTTAACCCAGTTGATTCTAGAACCTCAACATTTAGTTACATTATACAGTTTAAAGAACAGTTTATATCATTATAATGATAATCGAAGGTCTTCATTGTTTGGGTGATGTGATGTGATGTACTGTAGCTTTTCCTTAAACGAAGTCAAGAATCTCTCAGCAATTATGCCCAGAGAAACCTGTTAGCTACTTTATTTTACATTCCCCAGTCTAAGTTTATTATAAGTTCGAGCGCCAGCGGTGTTAGAACTGGGTGCGACCAAGTACCAAAAAAAAAAAAAAATCATAAAAAAATTGAGATTCTAAGATTTCTGGATTATATTGGATAATATGTTTATTCTTTTTTAAAAAAATTTTTTGAATTTAAGAAATCATTTTTTGTAATAGATTGGCCGAATGGTTTATCTACTACAAAAAATGATTTCTTAAATTCAAAAAATTTTTTTAAAAAAGAATAAACATGTTATCCAATATAATCCAGAAATCTTAGAATCTCAAATTTTTTATGATTTTTTTTTTTTTTTTGGTACAGTACTTATTATAAAATTATACTGGGGAATGTAAAATAAAGTAGCTAACAGGTTTTTCTATAAACAAAAGATTTCTCAGATATTTTTACCCATTGGCATTAAAATACTAAATATTGCATGATCACATCACATGATTACATAGGGTATATGAGCACAGACTTTCACACGACCCACCACTCTCCACACTATCTCATAACACTTGAACACATATATGTTGAAAAGATAAATAATCACCAATATACGTATTTCATGCTAAACCAGCAATCATCACTTGGTCCAGATTACCATCTTTATACAATACATACATGCTATAAGTGCTCAGATATATATTAAAATAGCCAATCCTCATACTTTAATGGACAGGCTTCAATCTACTCCACCCTCAACTCTTCAACTGTCCATTAAAGTATGAGGATTGGTTATCTTAATATATATCTGAGCACTTGTAGCATATACATGTGGAGATGGTAATCTGGACCAACTGATGATTGCTGGTTTAGCATGAAATACGTATATTAGTGATTATTTATCTTTTCAACATATATGTGTTCAAGTGTATCAGTGTTACGAGATAGTGTGGAAAGTGGTGGGTCGTGTGAAAGTCTGTGCTCATATACCCTACATATTACATATATAGACACAGGTATATAATAAGCCTGTGTGTTTCAGTTATCACATGATTGTATCCATTGATTATAATGGCTTGCATTCGGTAGCACTACTGTATGGAGAGTTTAGTTTTCTGTTATGTCTGTCCTCCAATGGTTTTTGATCTCTCTTTTTTCAAACTGTTTTTTAAAATGATTTATGTTTAAAATTTACACCTATTAACACTAATGTTTTTTTTAAAAAATCAGTTAGATGTTCCGGAGTTCATGTGACATCTAATCCTGAAACCTTTCGGTTCTCACATCCAGATGTCAACTAGTGTTAAATCATGCAGGACATCACTACCATCAAGTGGCAAAATGTTTTAATTAGATAACTGTTCAGAAAGTCATGAGATTTGTCCACCAGAAAATACAGGTTATGATTCAATGCGGAAAACTATGTTTTCTTCTAGTTCAGCTTTTTACCACTGTTTTAATTCTTGCAGAGCAAAATCAGCATTAACTAACAAATACTTGTCAATTCATTAGTTACTCAGAGGGTCATTTACCATTTGAACATGAGAAGTGAGAGGTCATACTTCAATCCTGAACCTGTTCCATTCTCCAGTCTATCATTCTTTCACAGCAATGAACTATGCAGGGAAACACTCGCATTATATAACATATAATTAACAATTGGTTAGCTATTCGGGAAGTCATGTGACATTTGAGTACCAAGAGTGAAAGGTTATACTTCAATCTTTAAATTCTTCAGTTTCTTAGTACATCACATGCTCGGAAGCATTGTACTAGGGTACTTAATAATTATATAGTTGTTCCTGGGATCATGTGACTTAAGTACAGATATGACAAATTACATTTCAATCTGGAAACCCTTTCAGCTCTCCAATCCATTATTCTATTTCTTGTGCTACACCATATGGTGTAACATTAAATTCTTGCAGTAATGTTAAATATTGATATGAATATGTTATACTCTTACTGATGATGCTTAAGGAAGTCATGGTAATTTGTTGCATTGTGAGCACCCCTTGTTTTTGGAAGAATATATATATATCAATGACGTTTAATAAATTTAAAGTCTATGTTAAAAACGGAATTTAATTATTTCTGACCTGGTATTGGATTTATAATACACAAATATATTTAAACAAATTAACACATACAAAAATGTATGTAAACAAACTTGTCAGATGCTAATTATAGTCCATGGAACACCCATGGTTTGACTATTAACATTTCATAAAAGCTGACCAATCACTCTGAAGGATGCATGCATATTTGAAAATTCTCCCTTGTGCCTAGACATAACTAATCTCATAAGTAAATATTGGAAGCACTCATATTGATAATAGTAAATTACCCAACATGATGTTAAAGCCTTTGGAATCAGTGTTAGGGGCTTCTATAAATCAGCCTACTTCAGTATGGCTAAACAAGGCAGTTGTATACACTCTATTTTATTAAGTAAAATCTTGTCTACTAAACAAGCATCTAATTTGGGAAAACATAATATGTTATAGAAGTTTTCTCTTTGTTTTTTTTATTTGCAGCTGGATGTCAATTTACAATTTCTATGTAATAAAAAAAAAGGAAAAGAAGAAGTCAAACAATAATACTACACTACTACTACTACGACTACACTAATGAAGCAGTAATAATAATAATAATAACAATAACAATAATAATAATAATAATAATAATAATAATAATAATAATAATAATAATAATAATAATAATAATAATGGGGGGGGGGGGAGGGGGGGAGAAGAAAAATGAATAATAATAATAATAATAATAATAAAAAAAATAATAATAATAATAAGAAATGAAGAAAAGAAGAAGTAATGAAGAAGAAGAAGAAGAAGAAGAAGAAGAAGAAGAAGAAGAAGAAGAAGAAGAAGAAGAAGAAGAAGAAGAAGAAGAAGAAGAAGAAGAAGAAGAAGAAGAAGAAGAAGAAGAAGAAGAAGAAGAAGAAGAAGAAGAAGAAGAAGAAGAAGAAGAAGAAGAAGAATAATAAAAAAAACAGCAGGAAAGAAATAATTATATTAAGGATGATAATAATAAAAATAACAATAAAAAGGAAAGAAAACGATAATAATAGATAGAAGAAAAAGACAAAAATAATCATAAGATGGAAAAATAAAAAGGAAATTATAGCATACCTTATTATTAATTATTATCCAACAATCCCAAAACTTATATATATATATTGTAACGGAATAGGGGGGGGGTATCAAAAACAGTTTTTGAAAGAGAAAAAGGAAAATTGTATATGGGGTGATGGAAAATCATCAGCATCCCTAACTAAACAAAATTTGAATTTTACAAAATGTATAATAAAGTAATATATATTTAAGGGGAGCATAAGATCAAGTGATCTCTGAGAGATCATTGAGAGATCAGCCAGTCACTCCTTAGAGTAACTAAAATAACTATATATCAATCATATATCAACCAGCATTATTAAAAAGTAAATATAAGTAATACTCAAACAACCATTCATTGTCGTGAATGATTCTCAATTAAATATAATAAAATCAACAGTCCATCTTGTGGCTGGATTTGAACAATAAAAAATATAAATCATCAGTCAACCGACTGGATTAGAAATGGGTCTTCTGTAGACCAGGCTAACTATTGAGCCTTTGCCAGCTTGGGGCAATTGTTTAACCATTAATTTGGAGGCACAAACTAAGTGTGAATCCATCAGAATACATAACTAGAGAAATCTAAACAATAATGCTGGGATATTAAAACATGCTGATTATCAATGCTAAGGTCACTTGTACCATTAATGTACTGGCCAACTATAAACTTAATTTTTATTAAGACTAAACTAAAATTACAGGAAGTGCATGGGCTTTAAAGAATATAACTTATGCGCTAACCAGGATGATGATTGATCATCTCTGGATACCCAAAAGCATTAAATACACCCCCCCCATTCATATATTCATCCCGTGCTCAAATCTAGCTCAGAGAACATAAGCTCTATTACTGTATATGACAAAGAGATGATGGAAACAATTTTTAACAATTGAATACAAGTTTATTAATAACAAAATAAATAAATATTAAGATCTACAGAATCAGGCTTCTGATTTTGAATATTATACAAAATTATATACACAACTAAAGTTATTACTTTGATTTACTATATTTACTATTCAAAATTCAAATTATTGCATTGATTTTTATATATGTGTGCACAGACACATGATTTCTAATATACAACTAATACATTAATACAAATTCACTTTTCTCAAAATAATAAATGAAATCAATTTTTACCTAAATGGATTTTGATATATAAATATGCGCAGAGTGCAGTACATTTGAGAAATTGACATATTTGAATGGTTATACAATAAATGATTAAAATTTTACATATATGAGTGTGCATGTATATATATTCACACTGACTTTTATCTGTTTCAACTTGTTACAATAATATTGTATTTTTCATAATTAATTCAATATTGAAAGTATATAGAATCATGTTGCTTAATTCTTTCATAAAGTTTAACATCTTTTGTTTTTTTTTTACTTTTTGATTTTAATTCAAACAAAATTAAGTTTGCATTTAAATTATATATTCTTCTTTTATTTTTATTTTTTTTAGAAATTACCAAAACAATTTCTTCAAAAATAAACAAAAAATCGTCTCTCTTTTTTTTTTTAGACATTTGACTCAAGCAAATTATTTACTTGTTTTGCTTTAAGTTATTAATTTATAATTTTAAAAGTAGTTTTAAGGAATATTAAAATAAAATAACTCACTGTATATACATGTGATGTGTTTATCTGTGATTCCCTGCATGTATAGATAAACAGCAGCATAAATACACCAATTTCTTCAAGTTTTTCTCTTGGTAAGTTTGGTTTTTGGCCCATCAGAAAAATATAATTTCAGACTTGTTGTCATCATCAGGGGGAAGTATTCAAGTAATTTGTTGGCATACCATGAGCTTCCTTTTGTAGTCGAAGCAATTGTCAAGCTGTCTTCTAGAACATATTTAAGCAGCTAGCTGATCCATTTGAAGTGATCCTGGCCCCATGAATCAAAACTCTGCAGTAAACTATAGAGCAGCTACTGGACTTGTACTCCCTTGGATCTTAATAGAAGCTCTGTATAACTATGCTAGCTATTTGTCCTCTTTTTTTCAGGCTATTGATTCAGAAGTGACCCATCTTCAAGTAAATCAAAACTCCTGTGAAGGAAAATAGTAGCAGTTCCTGGATCTACTGTCCTGTCTTCAGCTATATCAATTCAAGGTAGCTATTCTGCCAACTGTCTGCTACAGCCAACAACAAACTGCAGCTATCTACTTTGGTCAGCTAATTGCTGCCACTTACTCAAAAAATTTTAGTACCCAAGCTGTTCTGTTCAGCTCTTACAAAAACTACAATCTACGCTGCAGCTGATATTTTTATCAACTCTTTTATAAAATCATCTGCGGTGATAACAACACCTTGATTGAAAACAGAGTTTTATTTTTATCTCTCTAATCCCTTAGAATCTACATACATGTTTTAATTAATTAAAAAAAATCAAAAACAAGTATTGTGTTTTTACATTTCAAAATCAGAATAATAATAATACAATATATATATTTATTCAGACCTTTTAAAAGTTTAATTTATAGAACAATATTTTAAATCAGAATTTTTTATTATTATTAATTTTTTTTTATTTCAATGAATGTAGAAAATATATACCATAATTTTTGTCTGTGTTTATTTCTACTTTTCCTTTCAACTTTATATATATTTATGCACACACACTATATTATTGTGTGGTTGTAACCCAACTGGTTACAATATATATATAATAAATACAAGGGTAAATAACTATTATATACAGTCTTTCAATCAGCAAAAGTCAACTTCCATTAAATTCAAAAAACAAAATGGAAGTAACCGTCATCAACTCAATTCCCATGAATCCTGAATTTTAATGTTCGCAGCTTGTGTTTTAATTATATTCATTTTATTTAAATTGCCTATTAATTTTTTTTTTTCATAATTTCTCTCTTCATGAAGAATCTTAACACTTTCAATATCAAACTTAAATTTATATTTACATGTCTTTTCATGATTTATGAAAACTGAAGCAGTCATTAAATCATTATTATTTTTGCTTTTCACATTCTTATATAACAATTTATGCTCCTTTAATCTTTTTTCAATATCTCACCTCGATTCACCTATATATGATATCATATATAGATGAATCAAGGTGCAGTAAATGAAAAAAGATTAAAGACACATGAATTGTTTTACAAGCATGTGAGAAGTAAAAATAATAATCTTTAGTTTTCTTGGATCATGAAAGAACATGTAAATCTAAATTTAAATTTGATATTGAAAGTGTCAAGATTCTTCATGAAGAGAGAAACTATAATAAAAGAATTAAGGAGACAATTTTATTAAATAAAAATGAAATGAATATAATGAATACATGAACTGCTAATGTCAGGATTCAAGGAATTTGTGTTGATAACAGATATTTGCTTCAGTTTTGTTTTTTTAATTTAATGGCAGTTGAGGAAGGTTAAGGAATTGACTGAAAGTACTTCTGCAGATTGAAAGACTGTATATAATAGTTAATTAACATTATATTTATTATTTTTATTGTTATTGCATTAGTTTTTAACTAACAGACATTTTATTTATGTGTATGTCTATTATACTGAAGTGCTCCATTACATATAAAACAGGCCAACACTTTGAAGCTCAATAAATACCACATATGTTGTCTTATATATCAATAATATATATACCATACTTGATTTGAATATATTTTATTATCTCAATCTGAATGATAATAATCAGACCAATAGTTGATTACATTTCCTCATCATCTTACATCATAGGGATACTGAGAGAGTAAAGCAACAAGCTTGTGGTGACCAAAAGCATTTTATAGGGTAGTTAATCCTAAGCATCACTTTCATAGCTGAAAGAATACTTTTAGAATATCTTCCCAGACACATTATCGGGAATGGTATAATGCCATCAAGTGTTATTTACACATATGCTTTTCTTAGAATGTGTGACAAACTGTTTCTAATTAGGTTTGGAGTGAGGGAGAGAAAGAATGGATAATACAATGGAAAAAATAGAAATGTAATTACAATTACAGTATTTGCAATCATTTGAATCTATTTGTACATAAATCAAACCCATATAAGCATATATTCAGGAAGGAATGCATTCATATCACTGAAAGATCATTTAACTTGGCAGAATTTAACTCTCAAACTCAGGTATGCTTACAGGTACTCATAACCCACTTTCATATAATTGTTAATCATAATTAACAAACCAATACAAGATATAATAATAAAAAGTATTTAAGATTGATAACAAAAACTAAAAAAAAATATTAATACATCTGTTATCATAAATATTAAATATTACTTACATATCAAAATATTGAACAACAAAAATTTAAATATATGGAATTTCAAAAATCGTACACTTTTCACTTTTCAACAAAAAACTTTCACTATTAATTACAGTTTCAACTGTATCGTGCAGTCTTCATCAGATCTTATTCTCTTCTTTTAATCTTCTCTATCCACCATTTTACTCTAGTTTAAAAAAAATAAAAATAAAATGGAGGGTAGAGAAGGGTAAAAGAAGAGAATAAGATCTGCTGAAGACTGCATGGTATAGTCGAAACTGTAATTAATAATACATTTTTTTTGCTGAAAAGTGAAAAGTGTAAGATTTTTGATATTCAGTATTATATATAAAGACAGCAAAAACAAAGGAAGAAGAACAGAATTTAGAAGGACTATATAAAAATTAAAATATGTTTGTAATTTTAAATATTAAACACTAATATTAAAAAAATTGATAATAATTTTATATATTTAGTAGAGAAAATTAAGATAAATTTGAATTTTGTGGTAACCACTTTTAAAGATCATTTACTCTAAATAAAATGGATCTTACTCAGTACTTTCAGAATTCTGATTTTACAACTAGTCAACTGGAATAGGTTCAAACCTTTTGAATATTTGATATATTGAACAGTTACTATCATGCAAAGTTCAATGTTTCTTCTGGTTTTGTTTTCCTACATTATTAAATAGGTATATTGATGATAATATATGGATTGTGTAGTCATTATGGATAAGTCTCAACAGAGAGATGACAGGTACCTACTTGTTATTTCATCAATTGGAGGTTTGGACAGAAACAACATACTTTTAAAATTGGTAAGAGGCTATTTAGTTACAAGATTTGATAACAAGTGTACCAATAAAAGGTTTTACAAACTCATGGTGAGACTTTCAACCATAGTAGATGTTTTCATATTAGCATAATCAAAAGTTTGTGATTCAGCAGTATCTTAACCTAATAGGAAATGCCATTCTTATTAGCTTAACTCTCCTGAAAGCTATTAACAAAGTCTTTTAACTAGTTGAAATGAAACCACATGTTCATTTTTCTCATTCACTTTATTTTTAACTTCTTTTTTGAGCCCTTGTCTATATTGAAGTTACTACTTTGTTAAAAAAAAAAAAGAAAGATTCTCTCTCATCTCTCTCCTCATATTTTTATCTGATGTTATGTGCAATAGCATAGAGCATTAAAGTTACAGTTTTGTTCAAAAGAAAAAAAGAAAGATCCTCTCTCATGTCTTTTCCCAAATTTATATCCTATGCTATGCACAATAGCATACAACAATTGAGATACCTTATTATTGTTTTCTTATAATTGGTTTTAAATAATTGCATTTTTTCTTTAATTTCTTTGCCATTACAGGTAAAAATAAATAAATACAAAGAATATATCCTTTCTTTACTTTTTCTAATTACATTCATTCACATTAATATTTTTTTCAATTTAACTTTTTTTCTTTACATACAGAAACACTAGATAGGAATAAACTCTTTGTTTCTTTACATTGGTTATATATATGTTGATACGAAGATTTTCATGGGTTGCATATATAAAAGACATATTTTGCGGGTTCATCCATGTTAAAATATTTTAAATATTGATATACCGATGTTTCGACTTGGTCACACAAATCATCCACTGGGTAATAAAAGATAGAAAGACGGTTGTAGAGGCACTACAATCACTGATTTGAAAAAAACATTAAAGTTCCACCAATAGCAAAAAATGTTAAATTCAGAATGTTTTTTTAAAAAATCTTTGTAAATAGGAGGAAGTTTGCATATATCAACTCGCTTATTGATACAATCTGGCATTTTAAGTATCTCAATGGCTTCTCTAATTTTGCACTGGTAGAGATTATCACATCTGGTTATGATCCTGGTACTAGAAAAATCATTTTATGACCTCAATCTATAGTATGGAATGAGAGTGCTGCTGATGATGAGTGTTTTTTAACTGCATTAGCATGCTCATCTCTCCTAACACTGATGCGATGATTACTCATACCTATGTAAGAAGCTCTACAATTTTCACATGAGATTTGATAACACCATAATATTCAAAAGGGATTGAAATCCTTAGGCTTGGTTATTGGACGTATATTAAAATGCTATAATAAATATATAGCATTTTCTACTCATCAAAAGATCAGCAATATAATAACCAAGCCTAAGGATTTAATCCCTCTTGAGTCTCATGGTGTTTATCAAATCTCATGTAAAAATTGTAGAGCTTCTTACATAGGTATGAGTAATCATCGCATCAGTGTTAGGAGAGATGAGCATGCTAATGCAGTTAAACAACACTCATCATCATCAGCACTCTCACTCCATACTATAGATTCAGGTCATAAAATTTTTCTACTACCAGGATCATATCCAGATGTGATCTCTACCAGTGCAAAATTAGAGAAGCCATTAAGATACTTAAAAGGCCAGATTGTATCAATAATTGAGATGACACGTGCAAATTTCCTCCTATTTGGAAAGATTTTTTTAAAAAACATTTTTAATTTAACATTTTTGCTATTGGTAATTTTAACATTTTTTTTTCAAATCAGTGTTTGTAGCGCCTCTACAACCATCTTTCTACTTTTTATTACCCAGTGGATGACTTGTGTGACCAAGTTGAAATGTCGGTATATCAATATTTAAAATATTTTAACACGGATGAACCCACAAAATATGTCTTTTATATATATAAGATTGTCTTGAATATTTAAAACGGAAAGTATGAATATTAATTAATCCAATTGATTTTTTATTTAACAAAGTAAAATGATTCCTTCTTATTTTAAACTTTATAATAAACTTTTAAATGATCTATATGTAATAAAGTAAATCACAATTTATATATATATATATCAGAGTGCAATTACATATACTCTAGCTGCATTTCATATTTATTATATATATGATATAATTTGAGGGCTCATCCATATATGATTTTGATAATGAATATACTGATGTGTTTCGGCTTTATTACACAAGCTATTAATTGGGTGATGAATAGAATATTATAAAGATAGTTGTAAAGACTGTGCAAACACTGGTTTATAATAATGTTAAAGTTTTACCAATAGAAAAAAACAGGTATATATAATTGCAAAAATAAGTCAGAAAATTTTTAGAGTAATATGTTTTTTTAAAAAAAATTCCAAATAGGAGGAAGATTGCATATATTATCACATTTATTGATACAACTGGGTCTTATTAGTATCTCAATTGCTTCTCTGATCTTATATTGGTAGAGTATCATATCTGGATAGTATCCTGATATTAAGCAATATTATGACGTGAATCTATAGCAAGGACAGAGATTGCTGATAATAATGAGTGTTGTTTAATTGCATTCACATGTTAATCTCTTCTACCACTGGTGTGACAATTTCTCATACATAAGAAGCTTTACAAATGCCACATGAAATTTCATAAACTCTATGAGCATCAAGACATATTGAATCTTTAGTCTTAGTTATGATTTTAGTAATTTTTTGATAAGTAGTATATGCTGTTTTTATATTGTAGCATTTTAGTATACTGCCTATAATTTATATAATGCAAGAGTATATTCATTATCAAAATCATATATGGATGAACTCACAAAATATATATTATTCTTGTCTTCAAATAAACCTTTTCAAATATGTAAATATTGATTAAACAACACATAAATATGAAATTTATTAACGTTATTTATTTGCAGTCTCTATAAAATTTTTATAAAAGCTTATAATTTTATATATGACAATGTTTGATGTAAAACCAGATAACTTGCAGGACATATATTTCTGTCAATCAAACCGGATGTCATCAGCTGCTCTGGAAATCACTTGAGATCAAATTCATTCTTACTAAATTGCTATACATTTCTATAATGGATGTAATTAAATAGCATTAGTAGATTCCTTTTTATGTGGTATTTAATTAATATTTACACACATATATATATTTATTATTTAAATATATCTATATCAAAAATTTGTATTTAGCTACAGTCCAATGATTGTTTATCCTTCCATATGGTTGTGGAAGTGGTAGAAACCATTCCATACCTTACATGAAAGTGATGGGGTGAAAAACAGTAAGCTATGAATATAGACATAAACATTCAGGTGATATCTCCAGCTCATCTAAAGAATAAAGGTTGTTTGCTAAATGTGTATATGGTGAGAGAGGAAGATCTGAACTTGCTATGTGTTTGGCTTAAGATGAGAGAGGCATTGATAAAATCAAGGCATGGAATATATATATGTTATAAATTATCAGTTTTGAAGCAAGTTTCACATTCTCATATTATTCATATCTATATGCTATGGGATGGTTATAACTTCTTTTACCCCTTAAGTCGGTAATTAATCAAAGAATCTCTAGGTCTTAAGTTTACCATTCTCACTATTGTGCTAAAATATTCAGGGCATTTTTTATATATATCTAACTTTCAGTATGGCAGTTTTTTCTTTCTCCTGTCATCAAAATCATTGTAATCTATTTTTTTAATTAATTGCCTTTTTTATTTATTATTTTTTTATTAGACAGAATAAGGACACACACGTTCCACATGATAAATTGGAACTGTGTATTATTTACTATAACAGTATTTACTATTTAAATGATTGTATTTAAGTTATATATATGTACTAGAAAAAATATATCCAAATTCTTTATAAATTTGATTGATAATTTAAATATGACCTCTAGTGGACAAAAATGGCATTTGATAAAAAAAAAATTTAAGATAAATGAGTCCAGTTTGCTTCTTTCTTTTTTTTTTTAATCTCCTTAATATTGTTGTTTAAAAATTATTAATATCAAAAATGGTTCATATTTTATATTCTTTATTATTCTGGAGTTCAAATTTCTTCTGAACTCCCAAGAATAAATTAGTCAATTTTTTTTAAACATTTGCCCAGACAAGTAAATGATTAGTATAATGAAATTGCACATCTCAGAAATTGCTGAATGCCAATATTCAACATTCCTAAATTCTTTTAACATATATACATATTAAATCTTTAAAACACACACTATAAATTTATTTTCTTATGCTTTGTTAAAATTATATTAATTAATTGTGATTGGCTACCAGTCTTTTTCACTTATGTTTTATTTAATTTATAACAGTTTCGATTGATTGGCAGTTTTCTTCAGATTCTATTTCTGAAAAAGTCTGCTAGCCAGTTGAGACTGTCACAAATTAAATAAGGCAACATGCAAAGTGTCTTATGAGAAGCATTGTTTTTCTGTAGAGGCTTAATAGAAGCAAGCAATGAGATTGGGAAAAGTTTTGAATATCTTGGGAAGAAGACTTACCTAATCATAAAATTCCATTCATTACATTCACCTAATTGTTCTAAAACTAAAGTATAAATAGATACCAGTTACACGAGCTTTATAAATATAATAGATGTTATTTTATGATAGTAATGTTTTAGATGATAAATGGTATAAAAAGTTTTTGGTAATTTTGTCTACAATGTACATGAATTTTATAGGTTGTATTATCATCTTATAATTCTCTTGAAGATCCACAATGTGTTTATTTACTAAGGCTGTAACCTCAAGAATATGCATGTAAAATGCGATATTAGGGACCTCTACAGGTCTTAACCACTAAGTTTTCTTAAACATTATAACAAATTTCTAATATAACCAGGTTAGATATTTGAATTATGGATACAATATGTTACATTCTTCATTGTTTTTTTTTTATTCATCGCAATTTATTGGCCTGGGCAGTTTAGTCGGGGATAGAACAATAATCTTAGAAGGTAAAGATCACTGAATGAAAGTTCAACATTTCTGTTCTATTTTAAACATTGTATAATTTTTTGCATGACTAACCACATGATTCTTCACATGATCACCATTTCTAATGCTAGCACATCTGTTATTAACAAAGGCAAAACTCTTCATACAGTAGTGCCACCTAGTGCCAACCAGAGTAATCAATGTGATGCTTAGTGGTTTAACATCAAGTCTGCCTAATAGGATAGTGGTGGCTATGGTTGTTAAAGAGCCAAAGACAACAAAATGTATGGGTATTGAACTGAGTTCAGATCATATGACTATATAAGCTATTGAGCTTAGATTGAAAATATTATTGTGTTTTCAATTTTATTCTCATAGTTTTGTAGTTAAGTAAAGATAAAAGATGGCTGCTGGAGGGTTGCATTAGGTGCAGTGCTCTCAGATCCAAAGCTCCTCACTGATGAAAGCTACAAGCCAGAAACTAGTCTGGGGATATTGGATGAGTAGGCACTAGATGGGGATTTTAGACACAGGCCTCTGGCTTCCATTGATTACTCTGGTTGGCACTGGGTGGCACTACTGTATGGAGAGTTTTGTATGGAGAGTAAAAAGAGTTTAAATATATATAGAAATAGACAGAATATTAGGTGTGAGTTAATATATGATAATAGTAAGGAAAGTAGTTTATTGTTTAAGGCTCGAATGGGATCTTTAGCTACTAAAGAATATACATGTAAATGGAAAAATATGGGTGATCTATTTTGTAAATTATGTAAGGAAGGAATAGAAAATATTAGGCATCTGTTAATTGAATGTAAATGTTTGAAAACAGAAAGGGTACATATAATGAAGTTGTGGAAAAATAAATATGAAAAGAGTGATTATACAGAAAGTGAATTATTGGTTTATATGTTGGGTTTGGGAAAAGATAAGGGGGATTTAGATATAAAGGTTATAGAGTTGACAAAGATTATGTTGTGGAAATGGGATAGAGCAGATTATGGGTAAATTTAGAGTGGGAAATGTAAAATAAAGTGGCTAACAGGTTTATCTGCGCATAATTGCTGAGATATTCTTGACTTCGTTTAAGGAGAAACCATAATACATCACATCACATCACGATTCTTATTGCTTTGTATAGTTTTGCACAGTTTCAATGTGATAGATATGATTCTTGGACTGAAATTCACCTCCACACTGTTGGTACTTGATCAGCTCATGATTTTCTGAACAACTAGACATATTTATTTACTTTAGTTTTCTGTAAGGAAATTATTTGAATTTATTATTCAATATGCAAATATATTGCAATCTGCAGAAATATATATATATCATGTAAGGCCAGAGTATTAAAAACAATAGACATCTTTGCATAACTGAAACATCAATATAGATTATTTTTCAAGTGAATAAAATGTAAAATTGCTGAATTCCAATAATGACAATGTCAGTATATAAATGAATATTTCACATTTCATGCTCATTGCACATGACAAATCTTTTGGGAACAACACCGCCATGTTTGAAATTTGATTGTGCTGTTAGAAACAATCATATAGACATAGATCCACATTCTTCAATTTCTTTTTTTGATAATTTAGCTCCTTTATTATCACACTATTTTAATTTAACTCCTTTAAGTTTTTAGTAGCATGAAATTATGTTCTTTTTCAAATAAATTAGATGGGTGTATAAGATACAGAAAACAGAAAATATAAGTTTGTGTTGTAACAGTAGTAATAAAAATCTGATTTTGGTGTTGTCACTGTTTTGATTTGTTTAATTACAGAAATCCTTAAAGATGATTTGCATATGAGATGACAAAACAGAGATACTTCAGTGATAAAAGCTATATAAAAACATCAAAAAATAGTCTATTTAACAATGGAAACAAAAAAGTGCAAATATAAAATGAATACTGCATTAATCTGGGAACATGACCATAGCAGAGAATGCCATAAATCAGTCTAATGGGTTAATTCATAAATGTTTGAACACCACTCCATTAATTGTGCCCAAATAAAAATCAAGAGGATGCTCTTGGATAAGTAAATGAAATTTATACTGACTGTTGCTTTCCACACGATAGCACAGTTGGTTAGAGCTTCACAAATTCAGTATTCAATGAATCTAAAGGTAAGATCTAGGTTTGATTCCCAGGCTTATACTGTTACTGGTCAGGCTAGCAACACCTGATAAAGAATTACACCACTTGAAACATTGTGTATCAAAAAAAAAAAATTTAGGAATTAAAATTGGGTGATGAAAATAGTCCAACATATAATTACAAGCAAACTAATAGTTTACAGAAAATGTAAAAAAAAACCCGAAGTTTATTAAAAGAATTATTGATAAAAATAATAGGCATCTAATTAATAAGGAGCACCGAGATTGAAAACTCTAAAGGTCTAAGCAAATTTTTTGCTTCAAATTATTTGTATAATTTTTTTAAATAGAAGCAGTAAGCTAAAAAAGTAACATTTTGCATAAACAAGCTTTCACTAGGTGGCAAGAAAAAATAATTAGCCGCTGAACAGCATGATGTAAGCGAAAATCATGTGACATCTTATTGGTTTTAAATTAATGATCTGATCTTTGTTTCCTTTTTTTTTCTTTCTTTGACATTTTCTTTATGTTTTGAAAGCTCATAACATTTTTTCTTCAAGTCTTTGGGGAGACCCTCTGTTGAAAATCTGGACTTCTCAATGTACATATTCATAAATTCTCATTGCTTTATACTACATAAAATACTTATAACAATAGAATAATCTCCTCATGTCAGATTACAATATTTTCATCAATTTTATCACCATCCTGAAAATTTCATCATATGACTTTTAACTTGAACATTGCTATTCATTAGCAAATTCTTCTATTCACACTACACTTATGCCATCTAGTGTAAGCTTCAGTAATTAATAGATGCCAGATAGTAGTGTTTAACAAACCCTTATTCAATACTATTCTATCCAAATATTCCAGACTAGTTTCTGGCTTGTGGCTTTCATCAGTGAAGAACTTCTCAAAAAAATTCAAACAACTCATCACTGATGAAAGCTAAAAGCTAGAAACTAGTCTCCTATTTGGATAAAGGAGTTATTAAGCAATATAAACTAGCACTTATTGATTACTAAAGCTATAGTAGATGGTATAAAAATAAGTCTGCTAATAATCCTGAAAAATTGTAAAGAAGATTATAATACCTGATGTTTTTTTTATTATTAGAATGACACCATATGAATACCTGTGCATTTGGTGATATACTGAAAAGCAGGCTTTACCATAGAATATCTCTTATTATGAAGTAAAAATTTACTTATTAATCATTTTCATTTGTATATGAAGTTATATTTATAAAGTTGAATGATAAACTGGTACTCTAAAGTTTAATAATCAGCAATTCAGTGAATATATTGATAAATTCATATAAATAAGTATAATTTTAGCATATAGTTGCCTCTCCATGCCCATGATTTTAATAACCACAATTTCAATCAACTGCAATTCAAGAAATATTAAAATAATAAAAAAACAATATATTAAAGTAAAAAAATCTAAAAGTTAATAATTTTAATTTTTTAAATTTAATTTTTCAATTTGCAATGCAGTGGCAGATCCAGAGATCAGAAACCATTATAAGAAAATGGCTGCCATTAATATTTCTTAGATAACACATCATCTGCATTTCATCAATAATTTCCATCAGAAGAAAAATGTTACCGAGTAGTAAGGTTTTTTTATTAATTTTCTGTGTGTGAGAGTGGTATTTTGATATATATAATTTTAAAATCAAATTTTATCACTTGTATATACATAGTGTATCTATATGTTAAAAACGTGTTGGCTATATATATTTAAAATGTATACAGAATTTTGTTTTGTCAATATATTTATTGATATCTTGATATGTGTCATTTTTAAATTAAACTGTAGACAGACATATACATACCATAATTACTTATTAAAATGCATTATAAATTTTGATATCCATATTAAGCTTGGAAACAAATGGTGTCATTATAGCGAAAGAAACTATTGTGACTGCCAGTCATGCCAAAATTCCGATTAGTGAATACAATCAAATCTATATTGGCGATATATGATATATATTACATTAATTTCTACTAGACTTAGAGTCTTTAGTTGGTATATTAATTGCTTACATGCTAATTGTTGATTTTGTTTTATGTATTTCTGTAATACTCATTGACTTTTCCTGATAATTCATAAATTTATTTTAGTGAAGAGAATTCTGGGAGTTGTTACCAATGGCAGTGTCACGTGCTATATAAATGCGTTTATGTGTATTAATACATTTTAAATGGATTTATAGAAGTGTTTTAGCCTGTTGAGTGTTAATTTTAGATAACTCTTGAAATAATTTATTTCCATCATATCTACTACAAATTATTTTAAAATTGACTAGATTTAAAATAAAATTATTAATCCATAAGTCTGTGTGTGTATATATATACACATTTCAAAAGATTTGATTTATACTCCGTTTAAATTTTATTTACATTAAATAATTTTCACTACAATACCATAGCTATAATTTATTATAACAAACAATTTTAAACCTTTGAAAAATTTATTCACGCATATATATACAGTATTCAAAATATTTTTTCAATGTGATGGAATTAATTGTCTTAAAGAATTTATTTTGGATTTTTGTTACATTCTTAAATCATGTGACTGCCAAATATTTCACAGGTCACATGATTTCATCTATTACCAGTAGTTTTGTCATAAATCTAGTTTGAATTAATTTGATACACATTCGGATTGACTCATTGCTACCAGTTCTAAAGATATTCTAAGAGTTTCCTCTTTTTTACCCCTTCCCCATTTCTCTGTCCCATCCTGCTCTCTGCTGGTCCTTGGATGTCATTAATTTAAAAGCTTTTTGAATATTATTGATGCTGTTTCAGTTGCTAGGAAACGTAAAAGACATTGTATTAAGCTGATGAAGAGCAAAAAGAGGGGGGGGGGATCTATATTATTCTTTTTTAATAAAAGTTCCGTAAATTTTCTAGCTTCAAGAATTAATATTTTGATTTGGAGTTTAATATATAAAAAAAAGATGGTTTACAAGCAAATAAAATTTTAAATGACATTTTATTTATTATCGCGCTATACCATTTTTTATTTCTGTGCGTGTGTGTTTGCGTCACATCTTTGTATGACTTTGTATCAGCTTGAATCTCTTCAAAGATGAAATTATAAAGTTTGCAATCTTTCCTATCTTGTATTTTTTTTCCATAATGTCAAAGCATCGGCCGGGAAGCGAACCCAAGGCAACTGCTTGTAAGGCAGCTGTGCTGACCACTCGCCCACCAACGCTTGACATCTTGCATCAATTTATATATAATGGTGAATTTTATAATTTTGAGGTAAATGGTGCCCATTACTGCATTCGTTATAAAAGCTGCAAAGTTTCTAAAACAATTTGTAAATATATTAATCAATAACTACAATCTCATATTGAAAATTATTTTGGAAATATGTGATGTGATGCACTGTCATTTCTCTTATATGGAGTCGGGAATCTCTCAGCAATTACGCCCAGAGAAACCTGTCAGCCACTTTGACTTCTCTTTCCATTCCCCACCCTAAGTTTTCCCATATTCTTCTCTATCACGCTCCATTCCATTTTCACAACATAATCTTTGTCAACTCCATAGCCTTTGTATCTAAATCCCCCTTATTTTTTTTCAAACCCAGCATAAAAACCAATAACCAACTTTTTGTATAATCACTTTGTTTATATTTATTCTTCCACAACTTCATTATTTAAATATTTGAAATACAGGTATTCTTCATATACCTGGAGCTTAATTGTAAGCATAGGGGATTTGAACTCCGGCTTTACATTCAATTAAGCAACGCCCATGTTGCACACCTATGATAATGCAATGCTATAAACCACACTATACTCTTCTAAAGTATAAGATATAATGATTTAACAAATATATATTTTCATGAATTATGGATGTCTAACAATTTGTTCAATTATGTGCGGAAGTTAAAAATTCTGATTTTTTAAAAATAATTTTTGACAGTTCCATTGATTTACCTATCAATCTATCTTTCTGTCTCTCTTCATGTATGTATCTCTGTCTACCTATTTAATAATTTATCTAAGCATCTATACATCATTATCTATCTATCTACCTACCTATTTGTCTATTTAAAATGACCATCTATTTGACTATTTATTGAATTATTTAATCCTTTATCTAGCTATGTACCTATCTATCTATTCAATTATCTATTTATTCATCCTTTCTATATATATGATTATTTATGTACCTACTAATTCACCCCCCCACCTGTCCATCTATGTATTATTGATTATCCCCTGTTCAGTTTAGCACAATGATAAAGTAATGAATTTAAGAAACAAAGATGTTAGAACCAAACCTTAACTTTTAACTTCCAGTGCTTAGATGCCAAAAAGATCTTTTAAACAACAATCCTTTTTTTACTGTTTAGTCATTAGTTTATCTTTTCATCTATCTACTTACTACCTAATCCCTTCCTCCAGTTCTCAATTTAGGTATCCATCTATTTATTTATTTGTGCGTCTAATAATATTAAAGTATTAATCTAGCTTATCTCATATATGTTTATATTTATCCACATCTACAATTTTAGTTCTTATAGGGAGTTGAACCCAGACTTTCATGCTCCCTCCAGTCATTTATTCTATCTTATGCAACTGATACCCATGACCGCATACATGTGAAAAAGATAGTGATCTCCAATATATGTATTTTGATTTAGCATTTAAATTCGTCCGGATCATGGATCTTTCACACACATATATAATCAGTGCTCAACTTAAATTAAGATAACAAATCTTCAAACTTTAATAGACAAGCTTCAATTCTTTCCATTCTCCAACTTTTCAGGCATCCATATCATTGAAAATCTATTTTTTTTTTTGGTCATACCCATGTTGATCATTCAGAGGTTTACTAATATGTAGATTTAAAATCTTAGTTCGATTACTCTACAGAAAGTATTTTTAATAAATTAGACAATAGAGTTTTATATCATCAAGTATTAGCATTTCACTTCATCAGTAACGTTTTGTCTTTTCTTGCAACTTCTTTCCTTACTCCAATTTAGTCGAGTCTTTCACTCGGAAGATGGACTTTTTGTTTTTGATATATAACTAACAAAATATGAGCAACTCTTTACTCTACTGCCATATATAGTAAGGCTGAGGAATCACTGATTATTAAATAATACTATAGATGGCACTAGAGTTTTGAAACGGCTTTTTTTTTGCAGGTAAGATAATCAATTGATTTACTGTTATATAGTTAATAGTTTGTTATTGAATATTTATCTTCTTTAGATTTAGTTTAAAATTATAATATAAAAATAATAGCAGTGTCCAAAAATGACAGAGTTTGGCTGATGTGGACATAAAGCTTCAGAATCGGCACCTTTATTGCTGCAGCAAATCAAAAAGTGTAATCATTCAATTATATACCTATATTCCAAATTTTTCAGGGTTTAGGACATATCCCCTCCCCCTATCAAAATACAGCTAAAATATGGGGTACATCTTATGCCCTGGTAATCAGAAGTGTGAAGTGAAATTTCAATCAGTCTAAAACCTGGTTTATATATATATAAATAAAGATTTTAAATCTCACCACACACATTGTTATGAGTCGAGAAAGAAGCTCTGAGGAGAGTACTTGTTATTGTAATGAAACATCGGTTATTTAACTATTATATATTTATTACATGGAAGCTCCCAGAAATAATACTATGAATTTATATATATATGGAACCTTATAATTAAATATTAGTAAATACCCATAAAGGCATTAAAGAGTAATGAAGCCAACACTTCACCTTGCAATACCCCTATTTACACAACAAAAGAGACTATTTACCAGATAATTTTTAAATCATGCAATTAAATAAGGGCTAAATCTTAGCATTTCAAGTGTATAAATTAACCTACCATGTGACCCTCTATCAAATGCCTGTGATATATCAAAATAGACATCACGTTGTGACTGCTTAGATAATTCGGGTGTTATATAATTAGATATCACCATTAAATTAGTATCAACAGTTATCTGGTAAAAGCCGATTGGCCACATCTGACATTATTATAAATATATCTGTCATAAATTCTAGCAAAAGGTGACAGAATAGAAATAGGCCTTTACTTGCCAGGATCATATTTATCCACTTTTTTGTACATAGGTACAATCTTAGCTATTTTTAAAATGTCAGGAATAGTACATTTATTAATTGATAAGTTGATGATATATTTAAAAAAACGATCAAATAGTCAGAACAACCAATAATAATAAAGTTAGGAATATCATCACAACCCATGACTTAAGTCTATGAATTGCATTAATTACTTCAGTAATATGTATTTTATTAACATCTACATTCCAACAACTTACGTTATCAATCTTAACGTCAGACAAAGCGTTATCAGAATATTTAAATAGATATTTGAAAAATAGTGATTTAAGTCATTCAAAAAAGGCTGATAATTATTACTGCAAATTTTATCATCAGTAATTCTCACACTTTCAACATAAGTCAAAAACATTTGAGGATTCTATTTAAAACCTTTTTCAACATTATTTCAACTATTATCAAAATCTCTATTCATAAGAGATTTAGTATGACTAATTAAGAAACCTTTTCCACTTTTCCCAAAATGATTCCTACACCACAAAATCAAATGCTTTATTTGAAATGTGCTGTGATGATAGTATTGTATTTGGTAAAGGTATCTCATTAATAAAAGGAAGCGTGATTTTATTTAATGATGCAAAACAACTTGTTTAAAACTGTATTTTAGTTTGGTATAACTATTTTTTGAGTTGTTAAAAATCTGATTTACGTAATAGATTTCCATACATTTTTTTCATAATTTGTTTGCTAATATTTGGGGTAGGCATGAGTGGGCCTGGATGTCTTAGTAATATTTTTCAAGATAATACTTGAATTACATATTCAGATGTTTAGTGTGGACATTTTGACTCCAGGAGTAATATTCAGCAATAAAATGTTTTAGTGAAAAAGCTGATTTTAGAATATTTGCATTACAATCCCAATTTGCATTAGCCAGTTTTATAAGAAAGTTGTTTATAGAAATTATTTTTCATATAACTTTTCATAAATGGGAAGATAAATTAATCTACAGATAGTAAGTAACAGCAAGTACTCATGGGGGTTTCTGTCTATAGCTGAAGAAAGTTACATTTTGCTCCCAGGGGTTTCTGTTTGTGATTGAAGAAAGTTACATCCAGTTCACAGAGAGGTGAAAATCTGTTTATGATTGAGGAAAATTATATTCTGCTCATGGGGGTTTCTGTCTGAGGTTAAGGAAAGTCATGGGAATTTCTGTCTATGGTTAAAAAAAGTTACATTCTGTTAATTAATTACTTTTCTATTTGTTTAGATGAGAAGTTGAAATTGTGAGATTAGAGACTAGGCCTTAGTAATTGAAAAGATTTGCAAACTATTTCTGAAAAAAACTCTTTTAGGTGAATTAAGGCAATATTTTCAGCGTAGATAAATTTTAGCAACTCTCCCTGCCTCCCAATGTAAGTTACAGCAATCAATGAATGATAGGTTTGTGCATCAAAATCCCTATCTAGTGTCTACTCATCCAATATCCCCAGACTAATTTGGGAATATTAGATGAGTAGGCAATAGATAGGGATTTTGATGTACAAGCCTTCTATTATCCATTGATTACTATGGTTTGAGGATATTGGATGAGGTCTTTTTAGAAGATAACAATATTATCAAACAGACTCAAATCTGAGTTAGATCAATAAAAATAGTATAAGTCCTTAGTTTAATTTAAAGAACTTTTAAAATATAAATGGTTAATGACCTATTCATGGTTTTTATTCTTGCCTTCAAAGAATTTAACAATGGGTGTATTGTAATCACAAACAAAGCCTCCATGCATACCATACTTGTAGTAAGACTCTACTTTAAAGTCATCTATACAAAACCTTTTTCCAACCGCCAATCTTCTGAATTATTTCAAAATTTTTATATTGTAGCCAATCAGAAACTTGTTAACAGTCAAGCCTTTTCTCATTTTGATAAGGCTCACATTCTATAAGCAATCAGACATATGTCTGTACATTAAAACATTATTTAATTTAAATAGAAATAATTACACTTTCAGAAGCTATATATCAATAGCAAAATATATTCATTAATGTTATAAGGTCATTGAAAAAATAAGACTCTGTCGTTACCTTTTAAATGTTCAGTTATAATTTCAGAATGATTTATAGTTAATTTAAATCAGATTATATGCAGAATTATTTTCCTTTTCTTTATTCTACTATCTGCCACTTATTCGATCTGATAAATGTAAAAATTGTCTCTACTGAATGAGAGTATAGAAAACGAAAAGTAAAAGAAGCCTGGTTTATTGCTAATAATAACCATGCCATTAATAAGACAACAGTGTCCAATTCTCCAAAAAATGCAATATGTAGGGCACTAATTTAAACAAATTAGCATTTGCATTTAAATATTATACATATCCAGATGTCCATGAGTGCTATGAATCCGGCGACACCTGCTGAGAGCGCACTCTATGGTTAATAAGCTAAACCAAATAAACCTTTATTTAGCCAAAGTTCAAACATTGAAATAAACTAATTAAATCAGTTAATATATATTTTCCACTCCTTAATTCCAGAAACATCACTAGATTAAAGTTTATAATCATCGAATACTTAAAAAATAGATGATCATTCTATATTTCATCTTTTTCTGGTGTATAAGATTATTTATACATAGCTTTATGGGGTCCTGTTACTTTTGTTTAGATCTTATATATATAATAAATTAAGTTTGAGGTCTGTATTCTTTCCAAAATATATGTAATATTCAAATCTATATATATTAAATACAGTAAAATTCAGTTATTTTATTAGAAGTACTTTCGACCATGTACTCTTTGTGAACTATATAACATTGAATAATTAAAACGAGACATCCTTTCATAACACCCATAATTCAATTCAGTTCGCCCACAATTCTGTTATTTTAATGCTTGATGGTTGCCGATTCATTAACATTTGACGATTTCTTGAAATTAATATAGCCACAATAAACGTAAAATAAAAGAGGCTATATTAAATTCAAGAAATCGTCAACTGTTAATGAATCATCAAACATTAAAATAACAGAATTGTGGGAGAACTGAACTGAATTATGGGTGTTATAAAATGATGTCTCGTTTTAATTATTCAACGTTATATAGTTGACAAAGACTACAAGATATATAGGTGGGCTTTGAGCATTCCATCATCAGATTTTCAATGAAAGGGATGGCTGAAGAGTTGTGGGGTGGAGTGTTTTGAAGGCTGTCCATTAAAATATGAAGATTGTCTATCTTAATATAAGCTGAGCTTTGATTGTATATATGTGTGGAGATGCTAATCTGGACCAACTGACGAGTGCTGGTTTAGCACGAAATATATATTGGCGATTATTATCTTTTTGACGTGGGTGATCAAGTGTGCTGTATGAGATAGCATGAATGGTTGAGGGTCACGTGAAAGTCTGAGTTCAAACCCCCTAAATATTAGATATACAGTCGAAAGTATTCTAATAAAATAACTTTAAATTTATGTGAATTTTATTGTATTTAATACATATAAATTTGAATATTATATATATTGAGGTAAATTTGAATATTATATATATATTGAGGCTATGTGTATTTGATATTTAAAAGACTAGTACGCTTAAAAATAAATATTAAGTTTGTAATGAAACTAATTTATATTTTAAAACATCATTATACTTACATACAAATATTAAATTTGCAAATAAAACTATGAAACAAATAATAACTAATATGTGATGCTCATATTTAAATAGAGGTATACTTTTATTAAAATAATTTTTGCAAGGAACCCTTAATATGGATATTGAGGAACAATTTTTTGAAATGTTGTTTAATTCATTGGATTTGAAGACTATTATGATTTTGTTTTTATGTTAACTTCCTGGAATAGTATTAAAATGAATGATGAATAATTTTAACAAATTCTGCTTTTTAGCTTTAGTTCTAATTCTACTAAAAATTAATGAAATATTATCTTCTCTTGAGACTTCCCCAGTCAATGTTGAGTTCTGGTTCATTGATATTTACACTGTTTTTATATTTAAATTAGAGGAACATTGTGGAGGCTTGTAGTTCTGCCCTAATGATGAATTTTCTATTTTTATAGCTTAGAAGTTTGATATGTAAGGCTGGAAATCATATTGGCATATGTCTCAAAAGTGTTTCTGTATCCATCAAGATTGGATAAAATTTGAACCAGGTTTTTTGATTGGATCTTCTACAAAATCTGTTTTACAAATTCATGAAAGTATACATACAAGTGAACAACCTTTCTAGTTCAATTTGTGTGATTAGGAGATAACTACAAGATATGCAGTAGAAGAAAATTTCGTGAACGTAATCATGCAGGTGAAAAATCTTTCCATTGCAGTTCATGTGATTATAAAGTTGCTCACAGAGGTTATTTAAAAGAACATGAAACTGTACATACCAGTGTATGATCTTTCCAGTGCAGATTGTGTGATTAGAAGATTGCTGAAAAATATAAATTAAAAATTCACGAATCAGTACTCATAGACTTTTCTTTCAAATTTTATAGATCTGTCAACAATTTCTGATTCATCATAAAAGATATTGATGATCTACTCCGACCTAGAATGAATTGCTTTTTACTATTCTCAAGAGATTTATGACTTAACAACTGATTATTAAGTTTATCATAGCAAAAAGAGGTGTGAGATTTTAATTGTATTAGATATATAGTAGCTATATCAAAAATGGCTTTGAAGAATTCCAAGAATACCTAAATGAAAAATGGAAATTCCTACAAAATTGGCATAATTGCATTTTGGAAGATTTCTTATATCTCTAATGGATCTTCTGACTTACATAGGTTTTTAATTTAATACATATTAATGGTCTTTTGCAACAAATCACTTATCAATGAAAACAACCTCCCTTGAAAATAATTTAAATGATATAGTAATCACTATTGTATACGCTATTTTACAAAACATCCAATGCAAATTAGCTTCACCCTTTTCTTATCGATCTGCTACACCTATATTTCATAAATTTCAATTTTCATAGTAATCTTTGGGATATGCAATTGAAAATATCACAGCCCCCTCCCCCCCAATTTTTAATATAAGTAATTTAAACAATAAGCACATATTTTATGATGCCAAGCAAGGGTGTGCTCTCCATTCAAACAAATAGGGTCACGGAGACAATTTCTAATCCTTATCTTATTTTTACTAAAGTAAGATTCACAATTGCCACCTAATTCAGCCATTTTCTGCTAGTCGAAATTTTGCAATTATAATGTACAAACATTTTGATTTATAAGTGCCAATCTTACTTTATTCCCAACTTTGGCATGATTCACTCTAGATAAATACATTAATGATTATCTCTAATCATTTATTAAACTAGAGATTAGCTGATCCAAATATAATACTTTAAAACTCAGTCATATATTAATATGATTTTTAATTAAACACACATGCACAGAGTAATTCACTTCAATATATTTTTAGATGTACTTAATAATGTCACTCTACTACATATTCTTGGGACACGTGAGTAGACATATCTTAATCTGACCCCATATAGTCATGACTTTTATATCGTGCAATTTTCCAAAATCAAAGAAAGCAAACAATTCCTTGATTGGTTGTATCAAAATATAAAGAAACCAATAAAATCACTCATTAGTAGCTTATTTGGTTACAGGCTTTTCTGAGAATGCTTTTTGCTTTTAATAATTCAGAAAGAAAAATTGTAATTTTCAGTAATTTATTTGCATAATTAAACTTATTTATGCAACATATTTGTAAAATTTTTATTTTAAACCAAAAAAAAAGATGTACAATTAAATTTTATTTGAAAATGTTTGTTGTTAAAAAGCCAAGTTGTAAAAACCAGTTATGGTAAAGCAGAAGTTGTTTTTAATAATAAAAAAAATAGCTTTCATAACAGCCAATGAAAATTTGTTTTATGAAATTTCAAGAAGTATACTTCATCGCGAATGACCCGAATGCCACCAATAGACGAAATACATGTTTTGTGATTTCAAAAAAATGATCGAGTTAAATGATTTGCATAGATTTGCATATAAAACAACTGCCCTATATCACTATTGACAAAGGTTATGAATGTGGGAGTTAACATATCCCAAAAGAACTAAGCCAAATATTATTATTATTTATTACTCTAATAACTTCAATTTATGTTAAAGTGCAATATAATCATCAATAATAATAAATATAATTTTAAACATATTTTCAGTCTTTTATGATGTCTTAATAAAAATTCATTTCTACTTTAAAAGTACAATTCAAATCAGAAATGTTTTGTTCAATAATTTTTATATGACTAGGTAAGGTTATTATTCAATATACTATTATGGAGTCAAGTTTTCTATTTTGCAAAATGAAATTTCATTTTTTGATTTTATATTTGCAATAAATAACATAAAGATTATCAAAATATGATATGGAATAAAGATTTAAATATAAAAATAAAATATTGCAAACATGATTGAAGTTATCACTAAGGTCTTTCAAAGATGAATGGGAGAAGTTGGGCCTGTAACTACTCTCACAACAAATAGTAATGTCTAGTTTAATCATGGATTAATGATAATCATTAATGTAATTATGTAGAGTGTATTGTGTCAAAGTTGTGGGCGGCAGAAGTTTGACACCTTATAGATCATAATGTAACAATTCATTATTGATAAATACTGAACTTACGGTAAAGATATATGTTAGTGATTATGACTTGGGTCAATTAATGATTATTGGTTCATCATGGAATTCATCTTTGATGTCATTTATCTTTAAAGACATGTTTCAAAAATATGGAGTGAAAGTTATTAAGTATATCTATAAAATATACAAACAATAACCTAATTTTTTTTACAATACTACATTTTATCATATCTCTTCATTTTCAAATTAACCATTTTATTTTAAAAGTCATTGTGTTAACAAATTTCAATATGTTTAATAATTAATTTTAAATGCATTCAAACTAAGTTTTTGGTTCAAAAACAAATTGAATTAACTAAATGATAAAATACTGTCATAACATTTCCATTTAATTTTAAATGATATCATTAATAACAATTTATTGAAAAAGTAGTCAGAAGATAAATGATATATTTACTGCACAATGAAACTTTTAAAAGAAATAAATGTATTGATATTATTTACATAAAGGCAATAGTTACTATTAATAGCAAAGAATCATTCTTATATCTTCTCCTTTACTTTTTAGCATTTCTCTTCATATATTCATATATATTAAAAAATTATCATATCCTCATACACTTTAATGCAATCTTTTTTATATATAATTCCTTTATTTTGCATACAGTTTCGATTGTCCAGCAGTCTTCATCAGAGCTGTTTATAACTTTCACTTCTCTCTCTACAGCTGTAACTGAATCAGTTACAGTTGTAGAGAGAGAAGTAAAAGTTATAAAGAGTTCTGATGAAGACTGCAGGATAGTCGAAACTGTAAGCAAATATATTCAGTTACAATTGTAGAGAGAGAAGTGAAAGTTACAGGGAACTCTGATGAAGACTGCAGGGTAGCCGAAACTGTAAGCAAAATAAAAAAAGATTGCATTAAAGTATATGAGGAGATGATAAAAATATTTTAATAACAGAAATGATCTGTTAAATCATGAACATTTTACAAAAACTATCCGTAACTTTATCGCTAAATAAATAATTGAATACCTTTATTGCTTGAGAGTTCATCAGGTGTTTGAGGACCAGAGATGCCAAAATTAGAATTGATCTGAGCAACTCACACTCCAGAGTCTGTCCCTCTAACATTGCACAAATCCATGCAAGACACTCGATGAAATGCAATAAATTAAAGACCATAATAATACTTCTTAAATACACAAATAAAATATTCAAAAGGATAAAAGATATTTTCAGTGCTGAATACCTTTGTCAAAAGGCAAACCTTATATTCACAATTTAATAAATTCAAACTTCATTAATAAATACTTCATTAATGAGCATTTCTTCAGTAATGAAAGCATTGAATCATCAAGGTACAAACCCAAGATATTGTCATATTAGTAAGATTAACACTGAAAAGAATATATGGCAGAGTGACTCCACATCTCCAAAACTTTTTGCAGCAATTTTGCAAGAAGTATTTTGTAGATTAAAATGAAAAGCCAAGAGAGTAAAAATATATGGAGATTATTTAAATCACCTCTAGATCTTGCAAAAAGTGTAGTTAATAACTGAAACACAGGCTTATTATATACCTGTGTCTATATATATATATATATATATATATATATATGTGCGTAATATATAGGGTATTGTAGTTGTTATTGCAAATAATGTTTCAGAGTTCCAGGAATGTTGCAAGAGTTATCAGATGAAAGAAAAAAATAAAGATTGGTAATGAATGAGTTAGAAGATGTTAACAACTTCATCAGAAGCTAACAACTACAAATACCTTGATCAGATTATTTACTGCAGATGGAAACACAATGGAAGAAATTGGTTGGAGTGCTTTTGTTAGAAATAACTTAATATTAAAAAGAAATAAGCCTATGTATTTGACAGAAGAATAATACACATTCAGACTATTCAATGAAGTGTGGAATGATGCATGTTAGGAGTAACAAAAAAAGACTGAAAGTGAAATACACTGTGTAGTTGCAAGGAAATTAAGTCATATATTGGGAATTAATTTAAGAAGCTTGTATTGCATGCCAATAGCTCTTAACAAGCTTTTCATAATATCCCTATCCTAAAACCAGTTTCATGCTTTTGGAATTCCTCAGTGAGGCACTAGGACTAATGCTTGAATATCCTAGTGCCTCACTAAGCTTGTTAAGCATGAAACCGGTCTCTGGGGTTAAGGATATTCTGAAAATCTTGTTAAGGGCTACTGGCATGCTCATTTATAACTATGTGTAGTACATGTATTACTTTTATACATATACTATATATTATTTATATATTCTAATGTATATTTTATAAAAATAGTCCTTGGAAAGAGTATAAAGATAGTAAACATGTAGAAGAGATATTATACTGTGATATGCATAAGAATATGAAAAAAAACTTTAGAGCAGCATTTGGTGAAAACTAGGTGTGTGGAGTATTTTATATATTATATATTCAAAAACTGAAAACATTTCTTTTATTTTGAATACAATAGTTGCTTTTGACAATAGTGTTCAGCACTAAATATGCATTAAAGGTTATGTTTAATGTTTGCAATATTATCTCTATGTATGAAGCAGTAATAATGAATGCTTAACTATGGTACTATATCTAATTTTTAGCAAATATGTCTGAATTATTTGTTTCTACTGGCGAAGAATTCAAATCTGATAGTTTAATTTTTTATCATAGAAAAATTTAGATCAATTTCATTTAATAATATATAATTATATTTCATTTGCATATGTGTAATGAAGTGGTTTTTCTTCTTTTGATATCAAATAGTTGAATGCACTTTTTGTAATGAGCACTAGCTGTTATTGCTGCTGCTTTATTTATACTAAGATATAATTATGCATGCTATGTAAATACATGTTATGCAAATTAAGTTATTTATATAAAGAGAGATGACTGAAAAAATAAGGTGGAAAAGTCTTAATTTATTGCCAACCATAGAAATATAATAAACAAAAGAGAAAACAGTATCCAGCTGTCTAATAAGTGGAATAATTAAATGACTTAATTTACATAACATGCATAATTAGATCTTAGTATAACTAAAAGAGCAGCAACAACAGATAATGGGAGAGTGATGATTATGGTGCTATATATTAAGAGAAGAAACTGCTTCAATATGCATACAAACTAACATATGCAAAAGAATTACATAGTCCAGTGAAGAAAAAATTAATATTACATATGTGATGTCAATGAGATGAAATCATAATCTTAAGTTGTTGGTGCAACTTCCACATCATCAGTTTGATTACTTTTTGTCACTTTTTCTTGTGCCACACTATCTGTCTCAAGTTGTAGATACTTCCACAAAGAATCAGTTACTATTGCAAATTTTTTCACTTTCTATTTGCAACAATCAGTTCTGATTAATACTATTGCTGCTACTACTACTATTATTATTACTATTGTCAATAATAATATTATTCCTATTGCTACTATTATTATTAATGTAAAATAATACTCATACAAAGTTTAAATATACAATTTTTTCAATATTTATTGTACCAAGTATACTTTCGATGTATAGTCAATCATAATATATATCTGATGTTAACAAATCACTTTAATTCCCCAACACAAGAGCAGTTTCCAGTCTAATACCTCTATTGTAATCTTGAGCAATCAGTGACAACTGGATGCATTTATATCCCCATCCTTAGACTAGTTTCTGAATGTTGTCTTTATCAATGAGGCTTACAATTCAAAGTTGCCATCATGTATCTAAAAACATGTAATTCCACTCATCAAAACCTTAGCCTGATTTGAATTTTGGACGTTTTTGGCCTGACAGTAAAAAGGAATTAAAGGAGCCTAGATGCAGATCTGCATTACTTCCATATCTGAATTCCAATCTCATCAAAATCAGAGACTGGTCTGAGAATGAGATTTTAAATACTTCTTGATAATAATAATTAAATAGCTTTATTGCTCGAGAGTTCGTAAAAAGTTTGAGAACTGGAAGTGCCGGTGCTGGAATTGATCTGAAGATCTTACTCTCCAGAGTTTGACAATCTTACCACTACATCAAACCATGCAGGCAAATAATTGAATAGCTATATCGCTCAAGAATTCATAAGAAAAACAAAGTCTAGAAATGCTAGGACTGGAATTGATTAAAGAACATTACATTCAGAGTCTGATCCTGTAAAACATTGATTACTCAAACTAACAACAGATGGCACTAGAGTGGAGAGCCGCTATTATATTTATTTCAATGTTAAAAATTAGCAAAATATATTATAGCGTCACACCTTTTTTTCCCTAAGTCTTATTTTCAATCTGTATTAATATATAAACTTTGTTTTATTCCTAGTGTTTCAACCATATTTTATACTCATTATCAAAGATTATTGTATTTACAAGGTATTAACACTGCTTTATACTCTTTGTGCCAATGAGGTACTTTGTAAATAAAATTAACCCTCGATAATGATCGTATAGTATGGATGAAATGAGGGAATAAAAAGATTGTATATTAATGCAGGATGGAAATAAGATGTAGAAAAAGATAGGTGGGTTGCAATGTTTACTGGAATTAATAGTCTCTATCAAGTTGAAAAAGAAAATAAGATGATAGAAGATTTTGAAATATTAAAAAATTATTTGAAATCATAATAATTATAACAAGCACTACATGATTATTTAGATTCTCATTTGGAAAGAAATGAAAATTTTCAACTGTGAGAATGTTTTTAAATCCATGATCAACTCATAACCTACAGTGGTTCAGGAAATTCAATGCAAGCTGGAAGGCTTGTAGGAGTCAATAATGTACGTACCTTTTGATGATAAATTACGAATGGCTCTTTCCACTTAATAAAGATTTAAAGTGGATTCAAATGCTATACTATTATGATTCATGGATAATTTAATGTGCAACTAAAATGCCTATTAAGACAATGATAAACTCTCTATAAAGTAGTGCTGTCCAGTGCAAGCCATAATAATCAACGGATGAAGATTTGAGTAAAATCCCTATCTAGTGACTATTCACCTAGTATCTCCAGACTAGTTTCTACCTTGTGACTTTCTTCAGTGAACAGTCGTGAATCTGATAGACTAATCTAATGATATTGGATGAACAGCCACTAGATAAGGATTTTATGCACAAACCTTCTTACATTCATTGATTACTATGACTTGCACTGGGTGGCAATACTGTATGAATTTTATCACTATTTTGATAGCTTGTGTAAATATAGGAAATATTGATCATGAGATGCTATGGTTTGCGAAAATAAAGCTATTAATATTGCAGTCTGATTCCAGCAGAGGAGAAAAAAATGAAAATTTAACTTTTTAAAAACAAGTTCTTTTAAATATTATTTTCATTTTTTTTTTTTACCTCACTCTTAAATTTATTGGTTCATATGCTAGTATTGTATTGCTAGAAAAATCACTTCTGCCATTAATGAAACCTGCATTTGAAATAATTCTCTATTTGCCTAAAAATAGAAAAAAAACATAAAGGCTTATAAAAACATTAAAATACTGATAATCTATAAAAATAATGCTTCCAACACAATTGAAATAAAACAACCATATAAAAAATAAATATTTTCTTTATTATTGAACTGGTTTTCACCTTATATTAGGACCTTTTCAAAATACACTTTTCTAGTTCAACCACATGACCCTTATATCTACCAATACTTCCTCTAACGTTCATTTTAAATAATCATTTTATATAATCACATAATTTATTAATGTATATATAATATTCCTCCCTCCCTTTTTTATATATTATTTTTATACAATAAATAAAACTACATTAATTACAATTCAATAATTATATGCATATATTATACACCATAAATTATATATTACTTTACATTAACTCCATTAAATTAATTATATACACATGCTTTATACACTAAACTAAATTATATATCATTTCTTGTATATTTCTCCTAACCATACCTTCAAATACAACCTCATTTATTTATAGTTAATTAATTATTTACATATATCATATATATTAATTTAAAAACAAATCAATCATATATTAAATTTCAAATTACCCTTTAATGCAGCATTTATTACTCAACTTTGCAGATTCTTTAACTAAATTAACACATTTTCTCATATTCTCTCGAATGTATACTATCTAAACAAGGCAAAACTCCATACAGTAGTGCCACCCTGTGCCAATCAGAGTAATCAATGGATGCCAGAAGACTTGTGCATAAAATCCCTATCTAATGCCTACTCATCTAATATCCCCAGACTAGTTTCTGGTTTGTGGCCTTCGTCAGTGAAGAGCTTACTCTGGTTGGCACAGGGTGGCACTACTGTATGGAGAATTTTGCATTGTTTATAAACAATTATGTGCTAGTGTAAGAGATGGTGATCTTGTGATGCTTAATGTATACTATCTCATAATATTTCCTTCTATTATAATCTTCAACATATAACTTCCATATGTTCAATACATTTCATTCTATGACCAGTATGCAAATAATAAACATATGGTCCTGAATTGATATCTTTCCTATCAATAGCCTCATTATGTTCCTTTTCTATTGCTGTTTTCCTCATTTGACATATATATAGCTTATGGCACTCCCACAAATTATTTGGTATACCAATCCTATTTTACTTCCTTTATTATTTTCTTTGCTTACATTTGATATTCCAATGATTTACTATTCTTCCAAGCAATTCTTATATTCTCATTATTATTAATCAATCCATATTTATTTCTAAACTTTAGATTTAAAGAGTAGTGCTTTCTGCTGATAAAGTAAAACAAGCTGATTTTCAAACCGCGGTCTTTTATCTTTAGCTTGGATGTGAGAGGAAGCAAATATCCCCCCCGGGCAATTCACCAGGTGAGATCTATTATTTCAATACAATAATGTATATCATTTGTCTGTTTTCATAGTAATTTACTCAGTAATTTATCAACAAAATCATCACATGATCACTATTTCATATGCCTACACAGGATGTTAATAACTGTAGCAAACTCTCCATACAGTAGTGCCACCAAGTATTATTAATAGCCTGTGTAATCATACAAAATGGTGATCATGTGATGTTTTGATAGTTTTATACCTATCCTGCATAATGGTGACTATGTTTTTTAAAAATCCAAAGATACCAAAATGTAAAGATGCTGAATTGAGTTCACATCTATATAACTATATAAGCAAATGAGCTTGGATTGAAAATATTATTGTTTTAAACATGGGTTTCTAGCTTTATCCTTCAAATAGATAAAAAGTAGCTGCTAGATGGTTGCATTAGATCTAAAGGTCTAAGTGCAGTGCTCTCAAATCCAAGGCTCCTCATTGATGAAAACCACAAGCTAAAAACTAATCTGGGGATATTGGATGAATAGGCGATAGGGATTTTATGCACAAATCTTCTTGCATCCACTTATCACTGGGGCTTGCCCTTGATGGCACTATTGTATGGAGTTTGCTACTGATGTTAATAATAAATCACTTGATTCTTTAGCTCATACTCTAGTGCCATCTATTGTAAGCTTGAATAATCAGTAATTACCTGATGGTAGTGCATTTAAATTCCCATTCCTAACTAGTTTCTGGTTCCTGCCTTCACCAATGAAGACCCAGGACACAAAGATGGAAATAATGAAGCCATGCATTTATCTCGTAGTGATTGATTTGAGGTTACTAACGACGACAGAAGTGTAGTCAATGCGGTATTCTTATGTATCAATACTGACCAAAACTGGCAATGATGTAATGTTCCCTAAACTGTGTTATTTAAGCAGACTTGTATTTCCTAATCTGAAAGTATGATATATACATACATGTTGTTCTTTTCCGCTTTCGTAATAATAATGGGGGAAAACGACTAAATTTGTTGCATATTCGAATAACGTTCAAGTTGCAAAAGCGAAATAGAATTTTAATCGAAATTCCAGTCCGCCATTAAACAGTTTAATGCGTAATAATATTTACAGAATCGATTTAATAACTAAGCGGTAGCGAGATTCACTATTGTAATTTACGCTTTATTGTATCTTTAAAAATTAACATAGCATTTTCTTACGCTATGTATATGCAAACAGCTACAGCATTATATATGCGTGAGCATATATTATAAAAAAGAGAGAAGTGGGTGTTAAGATGAATGGATTTCAGAGATTTTGGAGTTAATTAGTACACAAGTTACAAATAACTTTGTCGCCACTAATAAGACGATTGTGCCGTCATTATTTATTTCTTTGAAATTATTTTTTTCGATTGTGATGGAAATGCTGTATTAAGAGTTTTGAAAAAAGGAGGGGGTGCGGAGGCAAACTTTTAAATCGGCGAGATATTATCATTTGATAAGTGAAAAAAAAACAAATTAATTTTGAATTCTTTAAAAATAAAGTTTTTTCTTTTTATTATCAAAACTCATAATTATAATTATCTAAATGACTTCAACGCAGCACTTAAGCACAAGTCCATCAAGAAAGTCATCGTAAAACATCAATTTTGCGGACACTTCATTTTTCTCTGTCCCAGCATGCAGCTGCACTCCAAAAGTTAGTTTTTATTTCACGTTTATGATTGTCTATGAAAATTTATGAGTAATCTGAAAGACGAACTAACAAAAAATCACTCTCGACATACATATATAATTGAGTTTTATTATTGATTAAGTCCACATACTTAAGTTTCTGCGGAGATCCCGCGTCCCTTGAAAAAATGATTATCGTATATCGGAGGCATTTACAAACGATTTCGTTAATTAAAAACAACACGTGTTTCAGTTAAATGCTTTCCATACAATACAAAAAAAATCCTAATAAAAAATTCATTATAATAAAAAAGTTTTGTCATTTCGTTCTTCTGTGCGTATATTATTTTGTAAGAAAAATGTCAAATTGAGTAATCATCATTCGATTTACATAATAATTTTTGATGTTGAGTAATGAAATTCAAAACTTACATTCAGTGCTGACCTTTGAAAAATATTTTTAAAATGTTGCTCCACATTTTTGTGTGTGCGTGCATATATGCGCAGAAATTAATTTTTAAATGTATTGTGTATCAAATTTCATATGTACATTTTAAATATATACTGCACCAGTAACTTTCTGCCCCGCGTAATTTACTGTAGTGGTAGAGTTCAGTCTGTGGTATCGAAGTCCTCGAATATATTCCATTTCTACTCTTCAAACTTCTTACAAACTTCGAATCAGTAAAGCCATTCAATTAATTTAATGCAATTCATACTATTTCTGTACAAGCTCGAATACTACAATAATTTCTAAGAAACTATAATACTGAAGGATTAGATAACAACAATTAGTCATGGCGAACTAATAGTGATGTTGTTCTATTCTTCAAACTTCTTACAAACTTCGAATCAGTAAAGCTATTCAATTAATTTAATGCAATTCATACTATTTCTGTACAAGCTCGAATACTACAATAATTTCTAAGAAACTATAATACTGAAGGATTAGATAACAACAATTAGTCATGGCGAACTAATAGTGATGTTGTTTTATTTTATTGAGATTATCTTTGCTTGGAAACACTACAGAGTCTCCAAATCTTCATTTCCAGAAAATTATTTAATGTTCATATATAATTTATTTAATGATCTGTGCAGTTTAGCGCAGTGGTAAAATGAAAAACATTGTGCATTAAAGATTCTTGGAACAAAGCCCACTTTCCCATACTCAATGTCACCTGATCTGAATGACTATTTGATTATTAGTTTTAAAGTAAGTTTTATTTGTTAAAAAATGATTTACAGCCTTATCTATTAAAAGATTTGTAACAGACTAAAGTACATGACAATAACAAAGTTGAATGTAAAAGAGTTTATGCGTAGTATAAAAATTAAGCAAAAATTGATTGAAAAAAAATTGTTATACAAATGGGATAATAACCCTTCTTAGCAATTCAAATATTTATATTCTTAAGAATAGTGAAATTTACAGCATATATGAATGAGTAGTAGAATAAGGTAAAAGACGCACACAAAAAAATAATCAAATCTTTATGGGTATTTTGAATGGGACCAAATTGCAAGTAGTCACAAAAATAACTCCTGGTGCATGTGAATGGTTTTTCAATAATACAGAAGGCACTTTACAAATATAGATCCATTATGTTCCCTATATCATAGACATTACTCATACATATACCTAAACACTAACCAGTCTCACTGATAGAATACATATAGATCTTTTTTCCCAACAAGAATTCCCACCATTCTTTTCATACTCTGGTTCACAAGATGCTTCCTGATTTGAACCCTGCATTTTTTCTAAATAAGTTAAATAAACCATTTGATTGCTATAATTATAATAGGATTAGAAAAGTCTATTCATTAGAATATATGTAGTTGTAATTTATATACCTTGAGTCTAGATGTAATAGGGAATTTGAACCCAGACCTTCAAGCTCCCTTCAGCCATCCACTCTATTTCATATAACCAACACATATGACCACACACATATGAAAAAGATAAATGATTTCCAATATATATATATTTCATGTTGATACTGCATTCATCAGTTAGTCATTAATCATCATCTCCCACACACTCTCACATGCATATATATATATATATAACATTAAAAGCATAAAGCTAATCTAGTCAATAAATAATCAAAATTACTTAAATTCACAACTCAACCAGACTAACCAAGAAAATAAACTTCTAAAACACTACAAATGGTTTCACTGCTACAAGCAGATGTCAATTTGTAAAGAACTACAAAATAACATATTTAAACTAAGCATTGCCCTCAATTCCATTGACCTACCCTACACCTTTAATATTAAAAGAACTTTTAAATAAGTTAATTGCTTCAGAATCATAAATTTTTAATAATAAAGGTTCTTTACTTTTTATTAAATTTCTTTCAAAGAAGATAACCTTAGTTTCATCAAAATTAATAGTGTGACCTATATCTTTTTCATGGAAAAAAGATATAAGCCACACTATTAATTTTGATGAAGCTAAAGTTGTTTTTTTTTTTGAGGCCACACTTAATTTGGATGAAGTTAAGGTTGTCTTCTTTGAGAGAAATGAAATAAAAAGAAGAATTAAAGAATCTTTATTATTAAAAATTTATGATTCTGAAGCAATTAACTTAATGAAAAATTCTTTAAATATTAAAGGTGTATGGGAGGTAAGTGGAATTGTGGGTAATGTTTAGTTTAAATATGTTATTTTGTAGTTCTTTACACTTGAGAAGTCTACTTGTAGCAGTGAAACCATTGGTAATGTTTTAGATTTTATTTTCTTAGCTAGTCTGGTTGAGTTGTGAATTTGGGTAATTTTGATTATATATATATATATTTGTAAATTGTATTTGTAATATATATAAAAAATATTTTACAAAAAATTCTTTCATTTAATTTGATAAATAATGAACTAAAAATCAAAAAAAAATTTTTTCTTCAACCATAATTTTGATTACTATATGTAATGAAATAAAAGCATAATGTATCCATAAATTAATTAATTCAATTACTATAAAAGTAGTAATTAGATTAATTAATTTATGAATGCTCCATACTTTTATTTCAAATTACATATAACAATTAAAATTATGGTTGAAGAAAAAAAATCTTTTTTGGTTTTTAGTGCATTATTTCTCAAATTAAATAAAAACTTTTTATAAAATATTTTTTAGTATTCGAATATTCTACAAATGACTTTTGTAACTATTCATATTCAAATTTAAAAATGGAGAATGTAAACAATATTGCCATATTTTCAATATCTGAAATGGTATTACTGCTCATTAAAAAATTATTAAAACAGGCAAACTCTCCTTACAGTAGTGCCACTCAGTGCAAGCCAGAGTAATCAATGTATGCCAGAAGATGTGCATAAAATCCCTATCTAGTGCCTACTCATCCAATATCCCCAGACTAGTTTCTAGCTTGTGGTTTTTGTCGGTGAGGAGCCTTGGATCTGAGAGCACCACACCTAGATCTTAGGATCCAATGCAACCATCCAGCAGCCACCCTTTATCTCTATTTAACTACAAAACTATGAGAATAAAATTGAAAACTAATATTTTTAATCCAAGTTCATTTAGCTTATATAGTCATATAGGTCTGAACTCAGTTCAGTACCCATACATTTTGGTGTCTTTGGTTCTTTAATAACTATAGCCACCACTATCCTATTAGAGAGGATTGGTATTAAACCACTAAACATCACATGATCCCCATTTCTTATGCTTGCTCATAACTGTTATTAAAACAGGCAAAACTCTTCATACAGTAGTGACACTCAGTGCCAGCAGTCTTCTGGCATCCATTGGCTTGTGCTGAGTGGCACTACTATATGAAGAGTTTTTTCTGTTTTAATAACAGTTATGAGCAAGCATAAGAAGTGGTGATCATGTGATGTTTGGTGGTTTAAAAAATTATTAATGATAATTTTCTGCTTATGACTGCAACATTTTTTAGCTAAACAATGATGTTTCTCTAATAAAGCTATCAATCTTCTCCCCTCTATCAGATGCCATAACTATGACTAATATAATTTAGGCAAAAGTGCATTAGGAAAAAAATTAGAACTTTATTAAGATTTTAAGTGTTCCTCATATACGTTTTTGTTTATAGCTATTTTCCATTTACATTTCCTTGAGATATTGAGTATCAAATTTTCAATATTGCAAGAAAAATTAAGATTTTATCATTCATTTCCATTTCTTTTTATTTTAATTAATTGTATATAAATTTTTGTGAATTAGATATGAGATTCAATGAAAACATATTTAAAAAATATATACCACTGTTTATTATGCATCCCTGAAAACTTACTGAACTGAGTTCACTGTTGTTTGAAAGGCATCTTACAACACTGTTAGACTGAACATCCCTGAAATATCACATTTCGTAATGCATTGTCATTGAACATTAGCATAAGTATGAAATTTGAAAATCCATTTGATAAAAGTATGTTAAAAATTGGTTACAATATTTGACCCACACAAACAAGCCAAATTTGTAAATTAAATAAAAGTATTTAAAAAGACAAGAAATCTGTATACATTTTACTTATTGACTACAATGTGAATTTACAATTTTTAAATAAAATAAAATATTTAAATGTTTGAATTTTTCTGAGTTTTAGTTTATGTATTCAACCAATAAGGCTGCAATTAGGTTTTGATTGTACAAATCAGAACTCAATTCTGCTGTGACTGATAGGCTAATCTTCATAGCTGAAATTTAATTCCTGGTATAGTTGGACATAAGCACAGCTAAGGATCTCACACTTAATAAATGACTTGACAATTATATAAAAGATATGTTTTTATAATTGAGGTAACCAGATTGGTACAATTAAAAATTGGGATATGATGACTTAAAAAAATTTTTTTTCCAATTATGTTTATTTTTCAACTATTATAAAATTATCACAATGTTATCAGAAGTTTAACTTATTTTAATTATTTATGAGAAACATTTTTTTCATAATATTTTATATACTTTATACATTTTAACTAAGACATTTATTTTATATAGCGTAAAACTGTAATATTAATAAGCCAATAAGCTAATGCACATGCGCTTTAATAATAAGTGTAATAATGTTCAAGGTTAAATGGGTTTGTAAGTAAACACTAAAAAACTGTTATAGAATATCAGTAATAATCAACAATTTCAAATAAATATCAAGGCAACTTCCTTTTAACAATAAAGGGGACATTCCACTTTTATTATTAAAATGAGGTTGCCTTGACAACAGTTTGAAATTGTTGATTGTTATTTATATTGAGATTGTGTAAGTGTTGACTTTTTTTTTAATGGTTTATACATTTTGAACAAAAAAGCTATCAAAAAATATAATTTTCCCAATGATTTTTGAAAAATATCAATGCCTTATCATGAATTACTTGTTTACCATTGAAGAATTTCAAGTAATTAAAATCCAAACACTCACAATAATCCTAAAAATATGATTTCATAATATCAACTCAAAAATAGAGACAAATCCTGAAAAATTGCGATATCTGGTCACACCACTTTTAATATAATCTAATAACATTCTAACACCATATAAAGTTGAATATTCACCATACTTTGTTCCAATCCTCCTTATGTACATCGTATATTATATACAATAAATTATGTTTTGTTAATTTGTGATTACAATTGAGTACATATTGTGTATTGAATTACATGTATATAATGCATATATAAATTTAAATTATTGTATAAATAAAATTAAATAATAATAAGTATTAATAATAAATTGAAGAGATAAATTTACTTATATATTTACTGTGTGTGTGTGTGCTTAACCATTCATATTCAGTCAAAAAATAAAAAACTTACTGTACTATATCTTTCTTTTTTTAAAAAAATAAAATAAGTAATGAAATTCTGATTTTCATTGCAATTTAATATATACTCCAGGTGATATTCTTCAATCTATTTTTTTATAGGTTAAGAGTGGGAGATATTTGACCCTAGGGCCAACTCAGGGGGCCCTCAAAAGCTCTTAATAAGCCCTCAAAAACATATATAAAATTTCCCTGTATAAAACTATTTAAACATGTGCTTAGTTCAGATATTGAATTAAGAGTTAAGTAAAATAAAATATTTATTTTCTCAAGTACATCCAATCTTTGCAATAGTTCTTCTAACTTATTCTATCAAATGTGCAATATTTCAATAAATTATCGATATTGTGTAGTCTATCCGAACTCAGATTTAATCTATGATTCTTAAGGCATTTTGTTTGTTTTTACAGTGTTTTTGTAGACTCTGTATATATGCAAAAATAAATGTAGAATTTTACTTTCCTTTATTATTATTATTGGCCTTTTATTTTATTAAGTTGGCTACACTGAATAAGATAAAAACAATTGGCAGTGAAAATTGCATATTTCAACAGAAATGAATTTTTAAATAGAAAAAAAATAAATTGGATGTGTTTAATGTGTCTAGAAAGTATTTCAATTAATAAAGAACATTATTTATCAAAACATTCTGATTACAACAAAATTGTCAGGAAAGAAGTATTAAAATAGAAAACTTGAAAAGGAGCTTCATCAAGTGCTTGATGTGTCCAAACATGTCAGAAAATTCTAGGAAGGGAAATTAGATTTTTTTAAAAAAAAAAAGCAGAAACTTTGAAACCATTTAATCTGTCCAGAATATAAAAAGAAATTTGATAATATAAATATGACATGAGAATAGTTATAAGGCAAATTGGAAAAATTATCATGAAATGTGGAACAGTCATTAGTAATAATGATGATATTTTATTCTTACCCTCATTTAAAAAGGGCAAGTTGAAAATGGCCTACCAACTGAAAAGATTTCCCACCCCCATTGATTAGGTGTAAGTTAATTAAATGTCTAATCATATATAGCAAGCTAATATTTAAGTCAATAAATTTGTATGGCCCATAAATTATATAAATATCCAAATCGTCCTTAGCAGGAAAAAGATTCCCCATCTCTAGTATGGACCCATAATATAAATCTCTAATAGTTTTATATTTTAAGTCCATATTAATTTTTTGAAGATTTTTCAATTTTGTAAAACTTTTAGTTTTAGACATAGAAAACATTTTATTATGCAAAATAGGATAAATCATATTCTGAAAGTGGAATAAAATAAAGCTTTCAACATATACTGAAAAACCAATGATGAAAATGATCATATACAGTGTTCTAAGATGGAAAAATGGCTGCTGTCGTATTGTAAAATTTATTCAATTTACAAATTTTTAATGCTTTGTTTTGCCTCTGAGAAGGAAAATCGAATGCTACCATTGTAAAATTTATTAAATTTATGAATTTTAATGGATTTTTTTTTTGTTATTTATATTTACTTAACAATTTTGGTGCTAAATTATATTTCAGTCATGAAAGAAAATATGGTTAAATAAATTTACATTGAACATTATATTTAACAAAAAAAAAGTCTGTCATTATACTGTGATTAATGAAATTTAATGTTTTTAAATTTCAATTTCTAAGCGTACCACAGTATGCATAACTATATAATAAAGCAATACATACATTACACATTCCAAGTTAACTCTCTTTCCTCTAATAAATTGATTAAAAAAATTATAAATATAAAAATAACTAAATTATTCATTAATCAGAAGATAATCTGAGATTTGAATACATACTGGATGTGATAAAACAGCTCTTGAGATTATCGCTTTAACACTGTACTTAACTGCACAGGGAAATAAATTGATTTATTGTTGAATCCCTGCTCAGTTCAGCAGAGTAAAAGGGTAATAGGCTTGAAAGCAAACGGCATTAAATTTGGGTTTTTGACAACTACTTGTATATATTATATATTTATTATACTCTTTTTTATTTTTATATAAATTAAACAGAAACTTATTCCAGACAAAGTGCTGCAAAGCATAGGGGTTAGTAGCATTCATTTTTAACAATTTTAATTCTGAAATTGTATCAGCTTACAACAGGTTTAGGATATTTTTTAAATTCAGATAGCTGGCCTATACATTGTTTATAAAAATAATTATCAATTGTAGGCCTTTATTATTGATGGTAGAGGTCTCAGCAATGGGTCCATGGTTTTAATTTTTATTTCAAAATTTATTTCTGCACCATTAATCTAACGGGTTAACTAGAGGGTTAACACGCGTAGGAGTATAATATCTGCCTCCTCACCCATGATAGTTCTGTGTCATGTTACAATACACTACTATATTTAATCATTAAAATCAATCAACACGTAGACAATCCCAATATCAATAACAATCAACAATCTCAACCATTTGTCAAGGCAACCTTTTAATAATAAAGGTGGAATCCCACCTTTATTTAAAGACCAATATATTTATATAGACTCTAAAGATTGCAACTTGATCACAGAGATTGAAATTATTGCTACAAAGAAGTTTAAATAAATCTTTTAAACAGGTAAATATAAACTGTTCTGCTTGCAGTTGCCTAATTAAGATCAATCTTATAGTCCTGCCCAAGTTCTTGGTCATCTGATAATTAGATGAGCTAGATGTTAGATTCTTTATGAAAAAAATATTTGCTATAGAATAGGTTAAAAGGCAACCTTATAATATACTAAATGCAGACTAAATGACCAGTGTGTACAAAGTAATCAAATGGTTTGTTGATCATGACTAAAATGACAGAAACTGAGCTAAGAATTAATGAAGGCTATTTGAAATTAGAGCACAATATTAATTTGACCATGCTCAATATTAATTCTTTTGTGGTATTGTTCTCTGCTCCCATTGTCATGCTAAATTATATAATGCAACTGTCCAGCTGTTACGTCCATGTGATTCTGATAACATAATGAATGCTTTTGCTTTACTAAAAACATGTTATGCTCTGTCTGACTTATAGACTACTATTTACTGTGATATGTCAAAGGAAGTGATACTGCATATTTTATAAGGAAATACGATAGCACATATATCTAAAAGAATAATCTACAAAAATTATAATGCACTAGTATATCTAAATTATGAGTACCTTAACCCTAGATAGAACAATATGTTAACATTAATTTTTGGCAGACAGTTTATAGTAGTGAATGCATGAGTCAGAAAAACATTTTCAAGTGCTTTGCAAAAATTGTTGATGGCAGGAATAGCTTTGACGTTTCATGTTTTAACTTAAGACCCACATATGCTAGCATTTAAAATTTTTATAATGGCTAAACAATAACATTATGTAATTTATGCATCGATATAGAAATAGTACTGCATGCAGCTTAAAGAAAAAACCTGCCACCTTTTCATGGATCACACTGAGAATGTTAAAAATGTATATTATATAAGGTTTAGTATTATTCAAAAATTGTCCTAAGTATGGGAATTTAAATACACTATCATCTAATAATCATAATTAGTCAATCTGTTTATTTTTTAAAAAATTCTGTTAAAGTTTTTATCTGATATAAATATTTAAAATATTTATTTGTAATCAGAAGAAATAAAAATGGGTTTATACAGTAAAGAAATATTTTAAATACTTATATTGACAATATTGGTTTTAATATATGTACTTTATATATATATATATATATATAAGCACATATTTTATTTTTTAATTATTTTTGTTAATGTTTTAATGTGTATGTATATTATATGTGTATTTATTTAAATTTGTATATATTACATTCAGCATAAATATTTTAAGAATTCTGTACTTTATATATACTGAAATTGATTATTAAATAATGCTTAATATTATGAATAGGTTCAAAATATTTGTAGATGATCATGGAACCAAATGTAGTAGTGAATACTGTAGTCTAACTGTAGTTTAAATGAAATAAAAGATGTCAACATTAGATAGAATTTGTACTCAATTAAGTTAAATTATATTGCTATAGTCTTTACACTTAAATGGAATTCATATACTGTTGTGGTATGAGGTCTTTAAGTAGATTGTAAATGAAAACAATGACCAAAACAGATTGAAACTAAATCTTCATACAAGCTTAAATGAACTTCATTCATTGATTCATATAAATATTTGTTATAGCTTCTCTTTCCAGTGCCTCAACATGCTTGTAAGTGGATTTATCTACTGCTTACTTGTAATGTTGCCATGACAACTGATTGCTGACATTTTATTGAATTGTTTACATGAGAATTGTAGTGATGTAATGTTGGCACTTATTGTTTATTAGAATTAGGTTAGTATAATAGATTTGATCATAGTAACCAGTTTTTTCTCAGCAATGTTCAAACTAATCTTCAAAATTATGTATCATTTGCTTATAATTTTGTAGATCTGATGTAGTATTAATTTTTTAAGAAATGTCTTCAAAATTTTATAAATATAAAATGTAAAATATTTTTAAAATTAATAAATTGATATATTCACCTACGCACATTTGTATTGGCATGGTGTTATCATTCTTTGACTTTGCTTTACTTTCTTTCCACAATTATTACCATTATATTCATGTGTTTAAACTCATTTTGCAATAAAAACTTAGTGCTGATTATTAGTTAAAAAAAGTCTTAAGATATCAGTAGCAAACCCAACAATCCAAGAGCAAAACTTACTAGAACTTTCAACAACTCTGATCAGTCGATTCTTTACTTTTGGGCATATCAACAAACTTATAAATTTCTATTCTATTGCTATTTATGATCAGGAAAAAATTATATTATTTCTGTTACTGATTTAATATTTATGATTATTTTAATTACTAATAAAGACAATTATTTTTATGTTTACACTTAGATTTTTTTAAAATATATATATTTCATTTTTAAAAATAGAAATTAAGAAAATCAAAGTAACAAAAATACATTCATTATATATTGCCAAACATCATAAAAGAGAGGTATACAGAATTTTTTTTAGATTTTATAATAGGATTTTGTAGTTATCATGTCTTAACAAAAAAAAAATTTCAGATTTTACAAATTCAAATAACAAAGACTTCATTAATTTATTTTTAAT